>CM062815.1:1011468769-1012068769 GCA_031772625.1 Pinus tabuliformis
ATCACTATTGACAAAAATGAAGAAGCTTCTCGACTTAAAAACCATAGTGAAAAATTATTGACGCAAATTAAGAAACTTAAGAAGGATAAGAAGTCAATAGAAAACAAGGTACAACAATTTATCGAGAAAGAAGTATCAAATGTAGGAATTCAAGTTGATGAAAAAACAACAAATACCGATCCAGTGAATATGACAACTCAAGAAGACAAGTCAGTTGAAGAAACAACACACATAGATGTTGTAGTTCAGTCAACGAACATCCCAAGTGAATGTTTCATAACCATCTCAACAACATCTTTGCTAGAAGAAAATATAAAAATTGGCACATGCCTAAAAAGGAGAAATCAAACCAAAAAAGTTCCATATCAGCATCCGAATCTTGAGAATAGATGAATCAACCATGCTACATATTTGAACCAGATAGAACCGAAACAACAAACTGATGTTCTAGATAATAGTGATATAATCTCAATCCAGTCCTATGCTAACAATTCATTACAAAATTCCAGTGATCACAATACTACACAGAAGATTAATCTAGGATGGTCTGATCCCTTCTCAATGCGACAATTTTGTTTGTCACTTAGAAGATCATATCATCATGTATCGACGAGGATGACTATTCCGAGAGAGAAAGATGTTCGAAGCCGAAAAAGAGATCAAGCCTTTTTTCATCGACAAGCTTTGAGGACAAAGCTTTTTGAGGAAGTAGGCACTGTAATGAATAAAATATATATAAATAATGCAAAATAATTTAAATGATAATAAACATAAATAATAGTTAGTTAACCTAGTAATTAGGTTGAAGAGGAATGTCTAATTGAGACATGACTCTTCATGAAGAGACACTTGCCTAATATATAAGAAAGCCTCTCATTCTCATTTGTAATTCACTCATTCTCATTCTTATTCACATATTTAATATATAATATTTGTATCCTCATGGATATCTTTATATTCCAAAGTTTTCTGGAGTAATTAATTTTTAGAAGGAACTTTGTTCGCTTCAATCTTTCTATTCCTCTTATTGCCAGCTTAGTTAATATGGAATCTTGGCTTCCTAATAGAGTACGTCAAACCATAGATTATAGAACAAGCAATTATCGATATATGAGGCTCATCCAAAGATTGACTCAGAGTCTATATAGAGCAAGGTATATGATAGGTGTTTATCAAGAACACCAGGGATCCCACAAGATATATATATATATATATATATATATATATATATATATATATATATATATATATATATATATATAATCAGATCAGTAACTTCTTCATCTTATCAGATCTTTAAGTGCAGGAAATAGTGTATCAAGGCTGGTTTTCCATCTGTGAACGAGAGGGATATCATCTGCATCTTTGATCATGGCTCCCTCTAGATATCGGGAAAGTGACTTTCCCCAAATAATCATTGAGCTATTTGACACCTGCTGCTTTTCTCGTCATTATTCCTGTCATCCATATAGCTCCCTCTGAATCCTTGCTTCAGATGGACATTCAGTCTTTTATCAATCTATTTTTCGTCTTCATTATCATACCAAACCTCTGCAATACACAAGCAAACTTCTTTCCCATGCTCAGACCTCAACAACAGTCTATCAAATAGAACCTTATTACTGATATTACAAATATGACTAACAGTATAAATATACCAAGGGACTTACTCCTTGGAATGATTTTCAAGCCTGATTATCCCACTGATCCAGAGTTCTAGCCTTGATCTTAACATTTTCTGTCATTTTCTAGGTAGACCAAGGAAAATCAAATTAAAACAAAATATATATCTGATATACTGAATTTCTTCCAAGGCAAAAGAAAGTGGCCAATAGTCAATGCACTTCAATTGTTAACAAGAAACTGACTTCCGCCCTCTAGGTTCGGATGCTTGCCATCGAATGATGGAGATGAAAGACAGTGAATACTAGTAGTAGCCTAGGATAGGTGACAAGGTGTGATACAACTTAACTCATTTCATAGGCCAGAGGAAGACCCAAAACTAACTTCTGTCATAAAGGAGGTATGATTGTGAGATAATCTTCAGGTGTGCACAGATTTATACACCTTCAGGGATGCTGCTTTTAATGATGCTATTCGAGGGCTCTGAGATAGATGAATGATTCTTCTCAGAACTGAATGAGGATTGATACTGCTTGATGCCTGAAGATTTCTTCCTTTTATTGCCACTCAATATTTACTGATAACTATACTATAGGTTTTTAGTATAGATTTTATTCAATATCATCACAATAAATAAGATTCCATAAGTTAGATTTATTGACATAAGATGTTCAAACTGTGAATCTATATATATGTGTTGATCATGCTATTGATGAAGGAACACATCAAGGATCTCATATCCTAGGTATTCATACTGTCTCCAGAGGTCAACGTACATTGAACAATATCAAGCAAATACTGTCTCTTCCATCAGCAATGCCTCTCACACAGCTCTGGAGTGTACACATACTGGTCTCTCCACTTAGAATCAATGATAATCTGTATCCACATCATTCAATTCTTCAAAAGTTGATGAATTGGAGATTGAGTTCCCAGGTTGATGTCTCAACTAAGATCTTCATTTAATGATGATTCTAAGCATGAAGGGGATCCTTTGGGTCTGAAAAATCTTGATTCTCAATGCTGCAAAATGCCACAGGATTAACTTCAGCCACTAAACAGTTTTCAATTCCCTTTCTTCACGAGATATCAACGATCATTTGTTCACAAAATAAGGTCCAACATTGCTACTAAATAACTCATAAGGTATTGGTTAGATAGCAGGGTCAAATAGGCCTAGGTGCTTCTGCAATACTCAATTGATTGACTCAACGATAAAACAATTCAAACCCTCAACAAAAGTCTTCAGATAATGACTGTGTTAAAAACTAGGTAAACAAAACACAAGAGTGCCTTGATGTGACAGCGGATCCAGCCTCAAGAGATGCCACAAATGACTGGAGATAGGCCTGAGAATTGGTTGTAAAATATCAGCAATGAGCCTTTGCTTTCTTCTTTAAGGGCCGAAACAATAGTTCTCTAGAACTGATCAAGGAGGTTGAAATACTTCAAATAAAGGCTATGAAGGTTGAAATATTCTTAAAAAAGTCCTGCCATAGGCTTTCCCATTTCATTGATTTAATCAACCTTCTAACTTGAATATTCTTAGAGTGTAAGAGCCTTAAAGCAGCCCTAGTTATAACCTGGTCTTGCACCGGGGTGCCTACAAATATGAATAGAGATCAGAGCCATCATTCTTTTTCTAAAACAAACTCTTGACAGATCCATACATAGGAAACCAAGAGTAGGTTTGAGGTCTTTCCTTTGGAGGACTGAAACACCTACATCAGAACTGCACACACTCCCACAAGAAATTACTTTATGACCGCAGGGAACTTTCCAAGTTGCATAATTGTGCCTTAACAGAGAACTAAGCTTCCTCCTTTGCTGGTATAAAACTCGGATCCCTCCAACAATACCCAAACTTAAAGAAAAATCCAGCGACAAATTCTTGTTTTGAGAGATATGCAAACACCAACTAGCAAGGATTAATACCCAATGGAGATCCCTCACTCAAAAAATAAAGGAACCAAAGCGTAGCCTTAAAAAATTTTAATTGACTTTTTGTCAATTTCTTCCACAAGTACATAGATTTCATCCTTCACTCTGTTTCTAATTAATTTAAGCATTCTTTTGCTTCATGAAGCCTTACCTTTAGATTTGCAGGGGAAGAAATCATGGACACTTGTCAACAACCTTCTTTTAGTGATTGTTTCCTTTCTTGGGTTTGTCCTTACCTCAGCTCTAATACCATGTTAATTTTTGTCAACATGTTCTTTGCTTAGGATAGTTACTTCAATTTTCTATTTTATCCCTATTATCAATTCATTTCTTTTCATTAGCAATCACACCAATCACTATCACATTGACAGTAATTGAAGAAAGAACATAAACGAATAATGCAGAGGACAAGCCAAGACAAGAGGACATATGAATATGGCTCAAGCCAGGGAAAAACCCCAAGATGGGGAAAACCATTGATCAATTCTTCTTATTATTAATGTCAAGTGTTCAGTATAGAGAGAGAGAGAGAGAGAGAGAGAGAGAAAGTACAATAATTGAAGGTGAAGCTTGACTAGCAGAATAGGAGAGCCACTATCACTGCCCTCAATAATAGATGCAATTCTGGAGCTGATGACATACTGTAGAAGAAGCTGACTGGTTAGGGCTAATACCTATCTATCAAGGAACTACTTTAATCAGGTCAACCATTCTTCTATTACTCAAGACTATGTGAGAAAAGCATACCTTATGTTTATAACAACTGGAGTTCTATTGCTTGCTAGTCCTGGTTAGGGCATGAAGCACGATGTTACAACCTTTACCAGTACACTTCAAACAACCTACTATAGCTGCGGCCTCCATTCATGTTGATTTGTTCTCCTTCAACTTCTAATATAAGGTTGATTTGGACCCTAAATGAATCTTCATGCCAATCAAAATAGGTCTGCAATATGCCAGGGTAGTAGATTGTCTTCTCGACCTACTGTTAAGTAGGATAAGGTATGTGGCCTGCTTGAGAGGGACTTTTTGTAGATGAAACTTTCTTGGGAGAGAGTTTTCACACCATAAAATCAACCCTAAAAACTCCATCTCTTTCATTATGTGTGCTGTCATCTTGAGGAATAACTTGGACCCGTAATATGAAAAAGAAAAGCCCATAATAGTCTTCAAACAAACCCAAAATTTCCTTTAACAGGCTTGGCCTTCTACCAGAGGAACTTGGTCGATCAAGTAGCCCAATCAAGACGTCAATCATGCCTTCCTCCTTTGCTGGAGCTATCTTCCTTCTGTGTTCACTTCAGAGAGAAAAAGATGTGTGATAATATGTTTGTAATGATGATGGAGGGGACTTCCTTTTATAGGATTTGCAGAGGGGTTCAATTTGATTATTTTACCCCAAGCTGACCTTGAAAATTTGCACATGCATGGGCTTAATTTCAAAAACATATTTTTCCTTCTCCAAATTTCATGATCTTTAGGTCGATTTTGGTCCTCTCAAAAAAAGGAATTGAATGCCACAATTATCTTTTTCCAAGGAGCTGTCCAAAGAGGAATTTGGCCCTAGTTGCCAATTTTAACAATGAAATAAAGTTGGAGAACTAGAATCCATTTATAACATGTGCAAAGGCATAGGAGTGCATGGAACCTCAAAATATCTAGAAGTGAAAATGATTTATGAGCAACTACTTAGGACATTGGTGGAATGTTTAAGTGTGAGGTCATCTTCTCATGCCAAAGAAGTTGCAAAGTCCTGGCCTAATGTTTGAAGAACCAGCTAAGGATTTAAATAAAATGAAAGCACTTCCAGCTCCTGGCTAGGGATGATGCAAACAATGAACATGAGGAAACATAGAAGTTAACACAACAGCAAGAGGGAGAAAATTTTCCCCTTAAAATTACCAGTCTACTAGCTCATTTGTACCATAATACATATAGTTTGGTTTTCTCAACTAATTAAAGTACTCCTAATGATAGTAAAGGATTTTAACACCAAGACAGGGGATGTTTCTTATACAATGGGAATAATTAAATTGTTGCTTGTGTGTGTAGAGTTGTTGTATCAATCAAAAGTTGGGTAAGTGAGGCTCAGGGATGATATACAAAATACCCATGGCTATCCTTTTCTCATTTAGTTTGGGTTAACACTATAAGTATAAAGCTCTCAGCAAAACAGATTGAACAATTAATCTTAGTTGATTCATGCAGTCACAGAAAAATACATCATCATTCAGTTTTAATGTTTTATGCGATATGACAAGGAATTAATATGCTACTAGGTAGGGTGAATCACATCCAAACCTTTCCCATCATTATCTTGATTGCTTGATGTCCTTGTAAATTTAGCTATTATAGGTTTTGAATAAAATATTGCATCATTGGTGGGAAGAGCCTCAAAAATTGTTAATAGTAAGCCCAGGGGCATAGAAGTTGTCCATTTACTTTTTCTAAGGGAGTAAGTGAACAGAGAAGGGAAAAAAATATAATCAATAAAGTGAAAGATCAAGAAGCACACATAGGTGCAAATCAACGGATTGATTGGTTGGTGCATAAGATGACTACTGAGGTATATTCATATTATTGGTTTGACCACTTCTCAGAGGAAGATGACTTATGTGGATATATGAAAGATGGATAACTTGCCTCCATTTCATGACATAGGGCACTGCACATTGCTAACAGTGATGTTACTTTGAGTGACAAATATCTTAAGTTTTCTAAGGTGGTTAGCCAAAGTGATCATTCACAGACACATACTGTGTGGAATCCAAGTATAGAGATTTCCATTTATGATTTCTCATGGTATATGTCGGGAAATCTCTGTAGACATGTTATTAAGGCTAGTATGGTTTGTCACAATTGTCAAGTGGCTAGACCATCAATTGCTATGCAGATATATGATCAATCTCTTCATGGTTTGTTACAGTGTCCACCAAATGGATTAATTATTCTTGACCATGATATAGCACTATCCATTCATATGTAGTAGGATGTTCAGAGACTATTGGGCCATCTAACCACAGAGGCACAGACCCTTCACTTATATCATTTCCTGGGAAGTGTGTTTGCAAGAAGAGTAGAACTAAAGGTAAAGTGGGTACTGCAAAAGATAATAATGTTGTAGTATGTGGGAATAGAGTTTTCGTTGATGGTGACATTGAAGCAATTAGTCAAGAAATTATAAGGATTAGATTTGTGAAGATGTGAACTTTTACCCCTCAAATTTTCATAGGTTTTGAATAACTGTTGTGCATGTTTTTGTTAGAGATTTGAGGGTATTGATAGACACATTTGATATATTAAGTTTTCACGATACCCAAGAATTTTTCTATGCCATACAAGGTACTATTCTTGTCCCTCTATAATGAAAGCAGGTTATGATGTTTGTGGTTGTTTTGTCCTTGGGAATCATTATATTCTTGTTGGTATAAACGATGTTGCACTGGAAACAATTTTTCATAAGAGTTGGAAATTAAAAATCATTGATATATGGTGAAGTGGATGCCTAGTGGTTAGTGTGGGAGCATGGCTAGGCAATCCATATGTTGTCTTTGATAACTTCTAGCTTGAATGCTTTGATAAGCAAGAAAACAACCCAACAATTTTTAGGTTACAAATGTCCACAAAGTACAGCATGAGACTGTATGAGATGTATAAAATATGGCCTTTGATGTGGATACCATTCATCTATAGGCAACTATTCGTTTACAAAATCTTTTTTATTGTCAAATTCAATAGTGAGGCATGCTCATGAGGATGAGTCTTGGCCATGGTTCACTAAAGATTCCTAAGCCAACATGGTTAGGTGGCTAATCTTGAGTTGGAGTTGAACATTATTGATTTCACCTCTAGAATGGGAACACTTTGTTCGGTCATCAACTCTGAGTTCTATCCTCTAAGTTACAAGGGTATTGGTGGAAGCTTGGTTGCAACTTCAAATTGGGTTTCTAATTCAATTTTGGAACAAACATTTTCAATATGAATGTAATCATTAGCACTTTCATTTCATTCTTAGTTGTTGGGGCTATATAAGTGAAAGTGCTTTGTAATGATTGTTATGCTTGAAACAAAGGGTATTTCACATGAGGAAAATGAAGGCATATTGCAACAGACAGGAGAATTTTAGAATTAAGTTTTGAAATAAGGATAACTCAAAATTTTCTTCAAATAAAAAACCCTAAAAGACAATGGTATTGCATAGTAGCCCTTAGACAAAAAAATGTAGTTGTCTACATATGAAGTAATTTGATTTACAGGGATATAATATCCTAAGAACCATGTTGGAGATCTTAGGAACGATTAACTTGATATTTACGCTTGATGAACTGTGGGACAGGCATTTAAAGAAAACTGCACAGAGATCAGCAAAAACTCAAGTGGATGAATACAACTGGAAATTTGATGGGAAGGGAGTACATATCAAGGTTCTATTTTTGATGCCTTCGAAAAATGATCAGTTAGCCAAATGACTAGTAGAAACTGTGATAGAACCCTAGATGTTGTTGGAAGAAATGAATACAATTGTATCTTTGAACATGAATGGCATGCCAAAAAATGATCATTGATGAGTTGGAATATGGAAGGCCTCCCAAGCAAAAAAAGCATGTTATCCTCTCCTAGGTGATATGTCTGATAACTATGCAAAATTAATGCATGTAGCTATGCACGTCACAAAGTTTATTTAGGACCCAAGTGATAAAGGGTACATGTTCAATGTGCACACCTGTAATAGTTGGTTGCATGGCTATGTCCACGAGTAGAAAAGGAATCTTTTAACCAGGCCAACTATTTCTTTGTACATGCATGCTTCAAATTCACTATATTGTTAGGTAGTCCTATATTTAAAAAAATGGACACGTCGTTCGAGCATGATTTGAGAAGTATGATGATGGCATAAGAACAGATTTTTGAGAAAATCAATATTGGGTACCAACAATAGAGTTCAGATCTACATTTTGATAGAAGAAGCATATTCTTCTCAATGCTATAGTTGGAAACTTAGCATAAACTTGATGCTCAAAGCATCATATTAATGCAAAAGGATTCTTATAAATTGAGTTGGTGAGCTCAAGTTCAAACTTCAAATTCTAGCTTTTCAGCAAGTAGCAGAATAAAAGAGACTCTGGTCAAATAGCAGGTAAGAGTAGTCCTAATCAGAGTGTAAAATCTAGAAGTCAATATATCTGGAAAAGTCCTCAAGGGAGGATGATTGCAACCTTGATTAATTTGAATCATTGGGGACATGGACATCTAAATAAAATGAATATTTGTTCTTGTGAAAGTTCTGGAAATGACATGCTGAGAACGCTCCTCCTCAGGCACATGCTCCAAATAGCAGTACAAATGGTCTTTTTTCTACTGAGAAGTTGGGAACTTGTGAAAAAACTTGAGGTGCAAGCGTCTGCAATTTCATATTTTCAGAACCCAAATATGATAAACATGCAATAAGCTTCATAGTACTCATATCAATGAGTACATTTACATTTTCAAATGCATTACTCCTTGTGATAAATGTAGTAAATTAGTTCTTTAGAGCTCCCTTGGTTCAGGACAAATGATAGAAACTATTTCTTTGAGTCCATCAACCATTTCCTTGTCTTTGTTTGGAGCTTTCCTTTCATTCCCAAATTTAGCCAAGTAAGCCTTGTTGTATACTTTGGATTCAATGAATAGGCTAAATAATGCAAATGGGTATTTTATATGTCCCATATATTGATAATTATCCCCTTAATGGGTTCCATACAAAAGAGGGTCCCACTCTTCAAAAATCTGTTGAATTCTTTTGAACATACAATCAATATGCCCATAAATTTCTCCCAACATAGGAATATCCATATCCCAAATTTGTATCAGATCAACTATGGCTTCAATATGGAAAGACAACACAATCTAACACCAACAAGCCTTGTTGAGAATGATAGTTCCGATGTGCATTGCTTTTTCAGTGTTGGGAGATCTTCGTGTTATATTGCTTTCGTTATTGTTGTTGGATTATCTGTAGGGCTTGCTTCCATTGGACCTAGTGTTGGCCAGGGCACTATTGTTGGCCAAGTTGTAGAAGGTAAAATACGAGGTACCTTACTGCTAAGTTTAGCTTTTATGTAAGCTTTAACTATTTATGGACTAGTTATGGCCCTAACACTTCTATTTGTGAATCCCTTTGTTTAATCCTGGAAAAAAAGATCCCTACACCTCGTCATTACATTAGTATTTCTCAAAGAATTTCCTTGTTCAGCTACAGGAGAGGCTGATCTAAATAATTAGCAAATGAATTATTATTCTTATAACTATACTTCGGTCGAAAAGATTCATGACGTGTGCAGTAGGGAAGGGAGTGGATAGGGCAAGCAAAATATTTTTATCCTTACAAAAGACCTGGGACTAAGTTAAGTATCCCAAATATTCTTATCCAGAACTAGATAGGATCAAATAAAAAAGGAACAAAATTCTATAGAACATATCCTTATCTATGAGGGGAGAGTGTATGAAAAATTTAACTGATCCTTTCATTTACTTTAGTTATTGGTCTTCTGCTGGGGGTTTTGGATCAAATACCAATATTTTAGAAACAAATATAATAAATTCAAGTGTGGTGCTTAGTGTACTAATCTATTTTGGAAAGGGAGTGTGTGCGAGTTGTATATTCAAACAATATAGCTGGGCCCAACCAGCTGCACTTTGGAGATAGAAAAGTGCATAATCTCAATAAATTACTTCCAAATGGGGAATAGAGAGGAACTATAACATTTTGTAATTGATTGGGAAATGAACTCTTAGTTTATACCAACCAATGAAGGAGGACCACTAGAATGGTTAAAGCTGAATTGTTTGAAGTCTAAGCACAACTAACTGGGTATTCTTTCCACCATTGTGTCAAGATGTGATGGATTCAAAGGCATAGTTGGAGATTGATCTGATATATAACATTCATATCAATGGAATAATTTGATCTATTTACTGAAAAATAGTCCCAATCTCACATCCAATTTTAGTTCCAATGTTGAACTGATGACCTAAACATAACAGAAATTATTCAATAGAAGAAAAAGGAGGAGGAACAAATTAATTGATTGAATGGAACGATTCAATTTTCATGAGGGAAGAAGAGGAAAGAAAAGGGGAAATGAAAAAAAAACAACACAAAACTTTCTTTATAATTGCAAATCCATTTTTCTTGAAGAGTCCTTTGGAGATCTAGGTATTTTATAAATTTATTCTAATCTTCCGTAAACAAAATGGAAAGGGTAGGCTTGGTGTGAAGGGAACATCTATGTTCCGGGAAAATAAAAAAGAACTGAGCAGGAGAGCCAAATGAATCAATCAATTTGTTTTCATTTTGGGAAGAGATTATGAATTCGTGAAATTTGTGATTAGATAATCTAATTTCGTTAAGTAATCTATTAGATAACCATAAACAAAAAATATTGAATACTATTCAGAATTTGGGAGAACTATGTAAAGGAGCTATTGATCAGCTTGAGAAATCTTAGTCTCTCTTAAGGGAAGTGGAAATGATAGCGGATGAAATCCAGGTAAATGGAGACTCCCAAATAGAACGAGAGAAAGAGGATCTCATCAATACTGCTTCTGAGAATTTGGAACAATTAGAGGGTCCCAAGAATGAGATGGTTTACTCTGAACAACAAAGAGAAATTGACAGATCCGATAACAAGTTTCTCATCAATATTTATGGAGAGCTATAGGAAACTGGTTGGAACTCCTCATCCTAGGATGCCTATCATGCCTTGGAACTGTCTAGCATGTGTTAGTACTTCACTTTTAAATAAATAAAAATACCATTTCATTAACAGAGACAACTAGTTATTTAAGTTGTGTAAGCTCTGTCAATTAAGAAAACAACAAGTTTTCTTGTTTTGGTTCTTGGAAATGACAGTTCTGATATGATGGACAGTTACATCATACATGGATTTGAACATATCATATTGAAGATATGCAACAGACTATGATGCATAGAATGAATTTGTATGGGTAGGAGTAAGAGAGTTTTTCTCCAATTTACACTGCTCCACAAACCCATCGAATCATAACATAATTTCAGTCATTTTTTTCTCCAGAATATGGCTATGAATTAGCTCAAGCATCCAAGGTTTCTGATTTTCCAAGACTTGAGTTTGCCTTTCTTAAGAGTTAATCCAAACAACTACATATATATTATCTCAATTGTTATCTTTCTAGCATGTACTCCTACAACATATAGCCAAATCACATCTCAAAAAAACCATCAATATTAGAGTTACCAAGTCATAAAAACCTTTAGTCATGATATAAAATACTACTACTTGCTTCCTCTAAGATCAACATCCCTTTACTTGGTTTATTTTCACATAATACTCAGAGTTCCCTTTTCCATGCTCTTCATCTTGCAAACATCAATCAATATGTTCCTAAAATGTATCAATCAGCAAGCTTCAACAACGTATCCATCAAGGTTTTTGCATCTCCCTCAGAAGTTATCATGCCTCATTTTAATTTTTCAAGAGCACAACTGTCATTCTTCTATACATCGAGTACCCATATCAAAGAGTCCTTATTTCATCTAGTATTTAACCAAGACATACCATTCACATGATTCCAAATATATTTTTACATCTAACTCTTCCTACCATATCTCTGAATACATTAATTCTACTTTCTAAAGAAGATATCTTATCTAAATATGTGCATACCTCTTTCCTTAATTTTGTCATCTAGTCAACTTATTTCACGAACTGCCTCTTTCTTTGAAGAAAATGTCTATGATGAGGCTCCTTTCTCAAGATGATAAAATACTTCAACTATGCCTTCATGCTGCAACTAAACTAGTAAACTTCTTTGATGCTTGCATCCATAATATTCCAGACTGCATCCATAAACTTCTAGTGGAATATACTCTTTCCAAGATTCTTCCATATATTGAAGAACCTTCTCATCAAGGATCCTTGTGATCCTTTCCTGCTATAAGACTATTTCTATAACATGCCATGCCTGCAAGAGGACATGTCTGAGGTAAAAAATCTTTGTCAATGTATCACTAGTGAGCAATTCTGCTTGTTGTAGACAAGGCAACGTCCTTGTCACTGCTACAATGATATGAAACATAAATAAGGATCCTTTCAAAGGGAAAAATGGTGGTTGTTACCATGGAGTTCACCATGCATTTACAGCCACATTTTTTCTTAAGGGTGAAAGTGGTTCTGTGTCACATAACTTTCTTTGAAGGACAAATATCCATATCGTAAAGGAGAGGCAAGCTTGAAATGCTTATTCTATAGCTAGAAGTATTGTTATGACATTTTTCATAACTTTTAAGTACTTTTTTGAAGGACTTCAAAATGATGTAAAAGTGATTTAGTGGGTCAGAATGTTCAATGATAGGTATTATTGTGAGATTATTTTCCCAACATGCTCCTAATAAATTGAAAATGGGTTTTTCTATTTATTGTCAAATATTGTAATAGCGGCACTAGTGGATTAACTATGATAAAATGTCACTTTCTTGGTAATTTGACCATGAATATATCTTTTACAAAGCAATATTTTTTAGCTTTGTTTATGTTAGTGGTTTGATAAGAACATTTCTACAGTCTCTTCACTGAATTTCTTATTTTACATTTATGCTTTTTGACAAAAAAGGGCTAACATTTTACTCTAGCTAAATAAGGATTCTTTAAATAACCTTCTAGCTTGGTTCCTTTTTGTTCCATCTAAGATTGGAAAAGTGTCATGAATTTACATTGAACAATGTAATAATCTAGTCTTCTCCAAAAACAATCAAGCCAACTCTTTCATTTTGCAAATTATCTACCAATTCTGGACATATTCTTTGAAATTTCTATGTTGAAGGTGTTGGATTTAGGTAAGTGATGTAAAATTCACACCTACAGTCCTATTGTTCACCTATTAGACTAGTACAAATTATAGGAAAAATTGGAAGGGTCGGACGTGTCTGTTCCAACTATACTCTTATTAGCCCACTATACATATATTCATAACACATACCTACAATACTATTTTCACCTATTCGGCTAGTGCATATTGTAGGCAAATTGTTAAGTGTTGGACTTCGCTATCTCAAGTTCACACACAAACACTAAAGATGCAACATATTGTGTGCATCCTTAGATATGTTTGAGATTTCAAGCTAACTATTTAAATAAATGCATGTATAAAACTTCCATATTAGCAAAATAACCATCAATATTTTTTTCTAGCATTTTGGTCTGAATTCACAATAGTATGCTAAAAAGTGTCATTTCAATGTCTGGAAATTAGGATATATAAATGTGAGATATATACTCTACATCTTTGGGTTATCTCCTTTTCAAATCTGAGCTTTTTTAGGCTACATGTTAATTGTTTGAACTTTGAACTTTGAAGAAATTCTTGAATGGACTTTGTAAATACTCGAATGAATGGACTTCGTAAGGCAGTGGT
Source organism: Pinus tabuliformis (assembly GCA_031772625.1). Classification (NCBI taxonomy): domain Eukaryota; kingdom Viridiplantae; phylum Streptophyta; class Pinopsida; order Pinales; family Pinaceae; genus Pinus; species Pinus tabuliformis. The sequence goes on from CM062815.1 coordinate 1,011,482,768, forward strand.
ACCATAAATTGTGTTATTTCAAAGATTTGACTTCCATATTTTCACAAAACACAATGTCCTCAATAAATACTTATATGTATAGATAATTATGTTTAAGATTATATATGCGTTCGAGTGATTCCTTTATGTTTTACTATAATCTTGATGTTGACAATCTTTAGTTGACTTTTTTCATCAATTGTTCATAGAATATGAAAAAGAAAATGATTGTCAAAATGTGGAAAAATTACATTTATCTTGATTTATTTTTTTATTGTTGATGAGATAATCATGTTGCAGGAATGAGATATCCTACAGTCTATTTCAATTTGTGGATTTTTTTTCCTCCCATTTTTTTTACAAGGATGTAGATTTCATTTTCATGTTGATGGTTTTTTCATGTATCTTATCTAGCCCCAAATGTTGGTAATGGAGCAGATCTTGAGAAGTAGTCGTGGACACAAACTATCAGAGGTTAATGTTACAATATCACTTCCATGTGGTATCAAAAAAAAATTAATGGTCTGTGACATAAAGAAGAGTTATTTAATGACAGGGTTAAAAGGTAAATCTCATGTCTTAGTTCTAGGCCATCTATTTATGTTTCTTAATTGTAAGTCATCTGTTTGATTTTGAGCTTTCTCAGATCAATTATTTCACTAATCCAATACGCATGGCTTGTATTTGTCACCCGATGTTAGTTACTTGACATCGTTGATATAACATTCAATTCTATGTTAGGTCCCTATAATACTAGTGATGCCCCCATTAATATTGTAGTTGTATCCCTTATTAATATTGTTGTGCCCCTATTGTCCCCATATCGTTATTACTATGCCCCATAGAATCCCTCTATTGTTATTTTTGTGCCCTTATATTATTATTGTTAGCTCGACTTGGTTATATTGTGACCCCTTAGACTCATATATATAGAAAGGAGGTTTGTCATTTGAATCATCGAAGAATTGTTCATTTATGTAATGTAAAGGAGGTTTCCCCCTCGAATAGGCTGAATTATAAGGCGTTGATCTATCTTTTCTATCTTTTTGTGAACTAGTTTCATAACATTTGGTATCAGAGCTTTGGATTCTAGGGTTTTGCTGCTCCAAATAGGTCATCGTGGAATTTTTGCTATAACTTTTTTTCTGCAACGTTTCAGAAGCGAAACAAAAAACCCATTTGAGACGAAATCACACTAAACCTCATATCCGAATTTCAGAGCTTTTTGCGCTATATTTACAAAGATATGATCTGAGGAAGTTGGTATTTTTGCAAACTCCTAAATTACATCCAAACAGGTGACCTGGGGAAAATCATCATAACTTTCTCTCTAAGCATTGGATTGAAATTTTGTAAGAAGGTACAGAAAGAGGATGGATTGTAGTTTTTTGTATATATTTTTTAGAGCCAAAGGTTGAAATAGTGACACGTGCCACTTCATATAAGTTCGCTCTTCTGGAAAGGTCTATAGTCAAGTCATCTTGGGAGATTTTGCATGATGCTTCCTTGGAGAATCCAATTTGGATCAGATTGGTGGAATTGGAAAGAGGACGCAGAGGGCTAAATCATTATTATCGGTAATTGATGCCCTGAGGAAAGAAAATGCAAACACCTAGTAAGCAACCTGAAAGCTCTAGCATGACTCATGAAGAAGAGGAAGAAATACAATCAAAATTATGAGACCAAGTGCAAAAAGTGTCACTTGCACAAAAAGTAACAGAATCTAAGATGGATGGTTTAAACAAAGATGTAGAAGCTAAGATGGATGGTTCAAATAAAGGTGTAGAAGCTAAGATGGATTGTTTAAAGAAAGGCGTAGAAGCTAAGATGGATGGCATGGAAGCTAAGATGAATGGCATGGACGCTAAAATAGATGGCATGGATGATAAGATGGAAGAATCGAAGATAAATATGAATAAGTTGCTACAAGAAATGGTCACTAATGGTGAAAGGGTAGTAAATGAAACTCATGATGAAAACAAAAGAAATGTTAATCAGGATTCCATAGACTCTAATGTTGGATCGAAGACCCACCATATTCCAAAAATCGATATGAGGAAGTTTGATGGCAAGGATCCCACAACATGGATATTACATATGGAGAAATTTTTCGATCTCAATAATGTGCAAAACACACAAAAGGTATGTATTGCAACTTTATATTTGGAACCAAATCAGTTTGTATGGTATCAATGGCTTTTCTCTCATAAACAAATTATCACTTGGGCAATTTTTACGGAAGAATTGACAACACATTATGAGGATACAAAAGGCAACACTTTTTTTAGCCAATTGATAAGTCTCAAGCAAAAGGGTTCAATAATGGATCACATTGAAGAGTTCCAAAAATTGAACATAAGGGTAAAAAATATTCCAGAGGAGCATAGGATTGATGTGTTCATAGGGAATTTAAAGGATAATATCCAACATGATGTTCACCTTTGGGAACCTGATTCTTTAGGAAGGCATTCAGGTTAGCAAGGAAAATGGAAAGCAAAATTATGGAAACCAGGAAGCATACCACTCACAACTATAAAGATGGAAGTGTTGTTGCCCCTAGCCTTCCACAACCTATAAGGTTGACACCACAACAATTGGACGAAAAAAGAGCAAAAGGGCTTTGTTACAGTTGTGATAGCAAATACACTAAAGGTCATAAGTGTGCTGAGAAGAAATTATTCTACATAGATTGTGAAGAGGAAGAAGAAAAGGAGAAAGAATGGTCAAAAAAAGAGGATATACTCCAAGAACAAAGCCTAGATAAAGAAGAAATGAATCCGACCATATCTTGTAATGCATTGGCTGGAATTACCACTCCTCAAACCATCAAGATAGAAGGACAAATAAAGAAGAAAAAGGTAATAGTGTTGATTGATTCAGGAAGTACCCACAATTTTATTCATTGTAAGATAGCAAAAGAATTGAATTGCTTCCTATATCCAGAACCAGAGTGTCAAGTGATGGTTGCAAATGGAGGAATGATAAATTTCTCTGGAAAGTGCCATAATATCAAGCTATCCATGGGATAATATGTATTGAAAAGCACAATGCTTTCCATTCCAATGGGAGGTGCTGATGTTTTTACTAGGAGTCCAATGGCTACAATCCTTGGGTACAATAGCTTTTAAATTTCAAGAACTTTTCATGAAATTTTATGCGGAAGGAAAGGAAGTTGAATTAAGGGGTATTGCAGGGAAACCGGGAAAGATAATAAGCTCTAACAGTATGACAAAGCTTCTAAAAAAGGAACAATGAGGTGTAATTGCACAATTATGCTTGCTAGATTTTTCCACATCGAATTCATCTATTGCTCCAGATCTCCAAAAAGTCTTGGACAATCATTCCAAGGTATTTGATACTCCCAAAGGTCTGCCACCTATTCGTGATCATGATCACGCTATTCATTTCATTCCAAGAAGTGTTCCTCCAAACATCAGGCCGTACAAATATCCCTATGCCCAAAAGCGTGAAATTGAACTTATGGTTGTAGAAATGCTTGAGGCTGGTATAATTCTACCTAGCCAAAGTTCTTTCTCTACTCTAGTATTATTTGTGCACAAGAAGGATAGATCGTGGTGCATGTGTCTGGATTATAGGGAGCTCAACAAGCTCGCTATTAAAGATGAGTTTCCCATTCCTCTCATTGATGAATTATTGGATGAATTGCATGGATCAATTTACTTCACCAAGTTAGATCTTCATTCAGGATATCATCAAATCAGAATGAAGACTCAAGACGTTCCAAAAACAACATTTAGAACTCATGATGGTCACTATGAGTTTTTGGTCATGCCTTTTGGCCTTACCAATGCACCTTCTACATTTCAAGGTTTGATGAATTCCATTTTCAAACCCTTCCTTAGAAAATTTTTGTTAGTGTTTTTTGATGATATACTAATCTATAGCAAGTCTTGGAAGGATCATGTTGAACATGTTGACAAGGTGCTACAACTATTGGAGGAGAAACAATTATATGCAAAAAGATCCAAATATCTCTTTGGAGTACAAGAGGTGGAATATCTGGGTCATATTGTATCTCATGAAGGAGTTAAGGTATACCCTAGCAAAATTAAAGCCATTAAGGAATGGGAAATCCCCACATCCATAAAGCATTTGCGAGGATTTCTCAGGTTGACAGGGTATTATCAAAAGTTTGTTAAGAATTATGGGAAAATAGCAGCACCTCTAACAACATTCTTGAAGAAAGATGCATTTTCATGGACTCCAGAAGCAACAAAGGCCTTTGAAGATCTTAAAGAGGCAATGTGCCAAGCACCAGTCTTAGCTACACCAAACTTCACAAAAACCTTTATTGTGGAATGTGATGCTTCTGGAAATGGAATTGGTGTTGTTTTAATGCAAGATGAAAGACCCATTGCTTTCGAAATTCATCCAATGAAGGGAAAGTATTTACACAAAGCTATCTATGAGAAGGAAATGTTGGCAATATTACATGCACTTAAGAAATGCTGACCCTACCTAATGGGAAGACACTTCAAGGTAAAAACGGATCATGATAGCCTTAAATACTTTTTAGAACAAATATTATCCTATGAAGAACAACAAAAATGGGTCACAAACATGTTGGGTTATGACTTTGAAATCATATACAAAAAAGCGAAGAAAAATGTTGTGGCAAATGCACTCTCAAGAAAGGATGATGATGTGGAAGCATTGTTATGCGCCATTTCTATTATCCAACTAGATTGGATAAACGAAACAAGGGAGGAATGGAAGAATGATCAAGAAGTGTGGGAACTTATTCGAAAGTTACAACAATATTTTAGTACATCTGATACATTTAGCTAGAAAAGGATTCGTTATGGTACAAAGATCACTTATACCTCTGTAAGAATTCCCAATTCAAACAAAAGATTCTTCTGTAATTGCATGCTTCTCCCTTAGGAGGGCACTCAGGATTTTTAAAAACTTACCATAGGGTTCAAAAGGAATTTTTTTGGGATGGCCTTAAATTGGATATTCAAAATTTTGTAGCGGAATGTTTGGTATGCCAACAAAATAAAGCTGAAACAATTAAGACACCAGGTCTATTACAACCTCTATCCATTCCAAGCCAACGTTGGGAGGAGGTTTCAATGGATTTTATCACAGGTTTACCCAAGTCTGAGGGAAAGAGTGTCATCATGGTGGTAATTGACAGACTTACCAAGTGTGCACACTTTTGTGCATTATCACATCCATTTAAAGCCAGTATAGTTTCTACGACATTTATGGAAACAATTCAAAAGCTACATGGAAACCCAAAAATTATTGTAAGTGATAGAGATCCCATTTTTACAGGAAATTTTTGGACAGAATTATTTTCTTGTCTTGGTACTCAGTTAGCTCATAACTCATCTTATCATCCTCAATCTAATGGGCAAATGGAGATAGTAAAAAAATGTTTGGAAGGATATCTTCGTTGCTTTGTATTTGATAAACAGACATAATGGGTCAAATGGTTGCCTCTGGCTGAATGGTGGTATAACAATTCCTTCCATACTGCAACAAAAATGACCTCATTTATGGCACTTTATGGATATCATCCACCATCCATCACATCATATTTAAGAGAAAATTCTAAGGTTGAAGCGGTGGAACATCACATTGAGCATCAACAACAAGTTCTGCAACTCTTAAAGGATAACCTCATGTTGGTGCAGAATAGAATGAAACAACAGGCAGATCAACATCGCAGTGAAATAAGTTTTGATGTAGGTGATTGGGTATTCCTATGGCTACAACCATATAAACAAATGTCCCTCAAGCAAGCTAATAAGGATAATAAATTATCACTAAAGTATTATGGTCCGTACAAGGTGTTGCAAAAGATTGGTACTATGGCATACAAATTGGAGCTTCCTACAGCTTCTTGAGTGCACTCAGTTTTCCATGTTTCATGTTTAAAGAAGGTTATAGACAACAAGCTCCCAGTTCAAACAATATTGCAAGAACCTGACGAGGAAGGAAAAATTATATTGGAACTGGAAGCAGTCATAGAAACAAGAACTCAACAACTACGAAATCGATCCATTTCAGAGTATCTCATCAAGTGGAAGAACTTATCCGCTGAAGATTCCATATGGGAGGATTAGAATTTTATACAGAAGTATCCCGAACTACTCAAGCGTTGAGAAAAACACTTTTTTGAAGGAAAGGGGCATGTTAGGTCCCTATAATACTAGTGATGCCCCCATTAATATTGTAGTTGTATCCCTTATTAATATTTTTGTGCCCCTATTGTCCCCATATGGTTATTATTGTGCCCCATAGAATCCCTCTATTGTTATTTTTGTGCCCTTATATTATTATTGTTAGGTAGGCTTGGTTATATTGTGACCCCTCAGACTCTTATATATAGAAAGGAGGTTTTGTCATTTGAATCATCGAAGAATTGTTCATTTATGTAATGTAATGGAGGTTGCCCCCTCAAAGAGGCTGAATTCTAAGGCGTTAATCTATCTTTTCTATCTTTTTGTGAACTGGTTTCATAACATTCTAGGCAACTTTTATTTTAAGTCGGAAATTTTATTGATTAAAAGGATGCTCATATTTTGATTGGTTTACTTGGAGCTTGATTTAAAAAAAGTTTTGTAAATTCCACATGGATGTTATTTTTTCAGGGAGAGATCTTTGCACTAGTAAGGTTATATGAGTCCTAGAACTTAGGTATACAACAAGCACATCTTTTGCCTTTGTTGTGTATCTTTTATTCTTTCTATCATTGATGGATGGTTATTGATGATGTAAAACAGAGGATGGGAAGGTCCTGCCAATTCTCTTGACAAAACAAAATAAAATAGAGTGGTAGAATTGTGTTTTAAAGGGTGAGCCAAAAATTAGTACTTGAAAGGTAGAACTTGAGAATACAAGCTATCTGATCTGGATCTAGAGACACAACAGATTGTGGAAAAGAAATGATGGTATTGATGAATCTTCCTAGGAAATAAGCTATAATTGTTAGACCACTTCCCAAGTTTCAGTTATCTACAATGGCAATAGTGACTCTAGCTTTATTTTTATGAATAGCGACTTTGGCCATTGTCCTATGAATGATTTTTATTTTCAAACTCCAACTTGTTTGTTGTTAAACTAATTAAATCTTTGATGACAAACTTATAGTTTACAAAGCTCTTTTCTAAATCTATTTTCTTGAGCAAATTTGTCTTTTTACTTTAGGTATTATAGGTTGCTTCTGTGTGACATATTCTATGATATAATTACTTGGATAAATAGACAAAAGTGTTGTACAACATAGCCTTTTTTAAATCTAACAAAATAGAATTTCCAAATACAAAGTTTATTAATTAAGAACATCTTTTAGACTTCTTAGCTAAGTTATGATTATATTTTAGTAGGGGATTTTGTGTACATGAATATTGTGTTGTCTTTTTGGTTTCTGTCAGGTAACAACGGTTAACAAAGAATGTGTTCTTGAGCAAAAGGCACACATTTTATTCTACTATCGAGAGGAAACTCCATGGTTTTCAGGCATGGCAACAAAAACACAAATGTCAGTGGGATATCCAAAGTCTGTGCTAGATGAATTTAATACTAGTGATGATTTTGATTCTTTGTCAAATAAAGAATGTCAGAAGTCAAATTCAAGTAAACAGAAGAAACTCAAGAATGAAGGTGAAGCTATTGTTTTCTCTAAAACTCAAATTTTTTTTATTTGTTGGTTGCTGTCATGTTTTGAGTGAGAACTTGTGAAATTCCAAATTTCATGCTGGTTTATGTGAATGGGATATATATGTGTGTGTGTGTGTGTGTGTGTGTGTGTGTCATTCATGGTTTCCGGAGATCTGTGTTACATTTGCATAGAATTTTAGATATCATTCAGATATCTAAACACCAAACAACAACAAAATTTAGATTTTTCTTTCACTCAACCTATAACATATTGCATCTCTCTTCATCAATTCTCTTCTTCCATATGCTATCCACTTATGACATTTCCTTTTCAATATTTGGTGCATTTGCTAGTTATAGGTCATTTATAGGTTATAAATATCTTCAGAGTTTCACTTTTAATTGAGTATTCAACTGACATATTGATTCTTTTATACATAACTATTTTTCCCTCCACCCACTTTTTATAACTTCCATAACCATTAGGTAGGGACCCGCAGCTTTGATGCTTCTTTGATTGTTTAGTAAAATATTGTCGAGACTTTAATTTATTGAAAGTTGTATAATTTACAATTTATGGAGTTTCAAGGTCTAATTTTTAAAATTCTAATTCTTTAAAGGGTGCTAGCTCAATGGAAGAGCACCTTCTTTACAAGCAGGAGGTTGGTGGTTCGATTCCATCGTGCCCTGACATCCATATGGAATGATGACGATCAATTTTTGGTGATGGAGGCTCTTTTGACCATCACTAATGAGCTTTGGTGACATTTTTCGACCCTCACCAAAATATGAAATGGTGACGGTCAATGAACGCCACCATATATACGCATCAATAGTGACGACCCTCAAAGGTCTATAACCATAAATAGTTGTTGTTGATATGAAATGGTGATGGTCAATGTCCATCATTATAGTCATTATTTGTGACGGACCTTGAATGTCACCACAACACCTATACTTCTGGCAATGCATCTTTTGGTGATGGTCAACGAACGTCACCATATATATGCACCAATAGTGATGGCCATGAAAGATCCATCACAATAAATTGTTGTTGTTCATATGAAATGACGACGATCACCATTCATCATTATAATCAATATTTTTGATGGACCTTGAATGTCACCATAACACCTATACTTTTGGCGACACCACCTTTGGTGATGTTCAGTTTTTTATGACCGAGGCTATGGTCTGTCACCATTGCTCATATGAAATGGTGATGGTCACTATCCGTCATTATAAATCATTATTGGTGACGGACTTTGAATGTCACTACAACACCTATACTTTTGGCGATGCCACCTTTGGTGACGTTCAGGTTTTTGTGACGGAGGCTATGGTCCGTCACCATTGCTCATATGAAATGGTGATAGTCACTATCTGTCATTATAAATCATTATTGGTGACAAACTTTGAATGTCGCCACAACACCTGTACTTTTGGTGATGCCACCTTTGGTGACGTTCAGGTTTTGGTGACGAAGGTTCTTTTGACTGTCACCCATGAGTTTATGGTGACATTTTTCGCCTCTCATCAATGTCTTTTTTTCTTATAGTGTAGATTCATGATCGTGATAAAAAATGGAAGCAAATGGATCACGTTCGCCATGATCAGAAAAATCAATGAATTCTTTGACATCCTCATGATCAGATGAATCAAACAGAGGGGTAGATGAAAAGCGAACGAACTCATCCTCTGTATTTCCGGAAAAGACAACTAAAGGATCAAGTGGATCTTTAATGAATAACTTATCCTCTCCATTGTCGAATGATGAACTAGCATCCAGTGAGTCCTTCGAGTGATCAACAATGGGTGCATCCGTTGATGAAGACACACATGAAAAATCATGGATGGTAGGTTCACCAAAGAAGCTAGGAAAGAACAGAGGGGGCTTAGACAGAAGAGATTCATCCTTCGTCGCGTGTTGATGTTCAAGCTCCCACTCATACTCTTCATGAATAACATTGCATGTTGATTGTGAAACACCAACTCCGTCAGTGGGTTTTTCCTTGTTCACAACAAGTGAAGAGTCTAGAATGGATGAACATAAGACAACATCATCCAGAAGAACACCTGAGTGCGAAGACAGAGGTCGAAGAAAATAATGCATATGGGAACTTGAAGGTGTCACAACCCACTCTGCACGAAAATTTAGTGGAGTGATGTTGGGAGGGTGTGAAGGATGAACATATGTGCGAACATTCTCCTCAGCATCACTAGGTGATGGTGAAACTATCGAATGAGAGGGAGGTGGACAGTTTGTTGAGATAGTGCTTGCTTCCACATGGGATTGTGTAGTTCCATCAACGAATATGGTTGAGCGAAGCTTGACATCAAGATTCCTCTTGGAATGGGTAGATTTTTTAAGAAAGTACTTGAACCGGTCCCAGAGATAATTTAACTTCATCTGGCTCCTCGAAGCCTGAAACTGCAAGTCACGGAAGTACTGCCAAAAAACAATAATGGATTCATGTGGAGCCCTCCATTGCTGTAACAGTTTCTAGTCAAGATGGTCTGGATCAAAATGATAGAATGTGTCTTTAATAAGATCACAAAATTGCTCATATGAGTGCATGGTCTCAGCCAATAGGCTAAGCACCCAACGAAATGGAGATTCACGAAGTGTGTATGCAAGCAGCCAACCGGCCTATTCGTCAGTAAACTCATATTCCTCATAAATCATGGAAAGAAAGTTATGTAAGTGCTCAGGCCAGGCCACTTCGCCTTCATCATCATACGTGTGAGTGGACAAGAGATCAAACAGCTTCCCTGAGATGGAGACATCTTCATGATTTGAAAAACACCTCGGGGGAAGAAGAATGCAAGACTTCATGGAAGCTATGCAAAGGTGAAAAACCAGATGAGAGAAAACTGCTTGTCATTAGGCCCTCCTTCTAGCACCAGAAATGTTGATGGTGTTGGACCTACCAACATGTCAAGGGGATCTCCCTGGTAAGAAGTCTCAATTAGACCCCAGACTGTTTGGTGGAGTCCCAGTAGTGGGTCGTAAGGTAATGCCTTGACCGCAATGTCGCACAGAGGCAGGTAAGATAAATCTATTAGTGGAAAGGGTGTCACTGATGCAGAGAGCCAAGGAATGTGTATGAGAGGTTCCAACACTTTGAAGGGAGAGGAAGGTGAAGGTGAGTTCCAAGTTGAAAGGGATCAGTCCCAACTCGGCTAGGAACACACCACACAAAGGACATGCATAGCTTCGAGCGGAGAAGCCCAAGATGAGTGTGACGGTTGATATAGAAAAGTTCATGAGAAAGGTTTGTCTGATGTTCAGCAGAGCATTCGACACGGACAGTGACAACATTAACAACATATGCAACACATTAACACCAAGATTCATACAATTGCATACAAATCAGTTCATATACAAGTACGTAAGATAAACAAAATATATCATTGAGGCAACTAGAACAGTGCAACTACAATAACAGCATATGCAGGAAAATGTGTTGGATCTTATTATTAAAGAAGTGTAAGTCACAATCATACAATGCACCATGTAAACTAGCTAGCCCCAACAGTGGAACGTTACAGCCATATCCGCCTGCTCCTCCAAAGAGATGTACTAGCTTTGTGCAGTGGAGAAGCCAAGTGTTATAGACATTTTTGGGCACTGCAACCCCAATCATAAATGTCCATAAACCAAGGGCTCCTAAGTCCCTAAAAGTGTTGTTCCAACCCCTAAAAGAACAAGGTCAACTGATTACAGCATCGCCCAGAAGTTCTCCATGAAAAACTACTCAAAACTGGTCAAAATTGGACCATCTCACCTGCTCCATGGTCAAAGTGCGCTGCATCCCACCTAAATGCACACGGGAGTTGCAATGCATACTAAAAATCCCTTCTATGGGGTGCGATGGGAGAGAGTGGACAAATGGCAGGGTCAATCTGTGAGGTGGAGGATCATGGAATCTTCCAGAAACTTCTCCTGTGACACTTACCTCTCTGCATTCACCCAGGGATGAGTAATACATCATCAATCTCCAAGTGGAATCAAGAACTATCAGAGAGAGGACACTAATCAAATCTCAAAAGCTGACTCACCCCCCTTGCAAACATCTAAATATGGATCCTTCATCCCAGAGATCCAGAGGCTGGAATTTTGTATCTTGTAAGGAAGTGCTGCTATTTTCTTGGTGTAATATCATAGTGTTGGGTGATCTAAGCTTTTCATGAGGTGAACAAGGGCTTTCTTGCTGAGAGGATGATGTTGGGTCAGAAAAATTGGTTGTAATCCTCTTTTCTATTCTTGATTATTAATAAAGCTATTCAAGTTTTCCTCCACATTCTTGTATGATTGATGATATATGCATTTGCATGGTCAATATATATCTGGTCCTATATTCTTTATGATAGTAGATCTTTGTTCTTGGATAGTGTTATGCTGCTTTGATTCCACAGGTGCTCTTTGAAGCTAGGTAGACGAGGAAGCGAGTGGCAAAGATCTATCAGAAGGGAGAGGAATCAAACAAGGAACCAAGCGCAAGACAGAGGTTGGTCTCCTTTATTCCCCTCTTATCTACTTCTCATAAAGGAAAACAAAAGTGGTTTTAGTTTGTTTGTTTCTAAGGTATCTACCAGCCTTAGTGGGACTAGCAGCTCTGCATAGACACTAGATTTCCAGATAACAAAATGGCGACTCCACTGGGGAGCGAAAAGATTGTTTGTTTGTCTATATTTGTCTACTTTATAAACTTACAGACGGAGCCTGAAGTCAAGCCAGCTAGCCTTCGAACTGCATTTGCTATGCAAGTGAAAAGTAGATCAATGTTGCTTCAGTCTATCTCCGGGTTTTGTTTATAAACTGAACAATCGATTTACAAGCTCTCTAATTTCCCTTGTGGTGGCTCTAGTAACCTCCTTAGATCTACCCCTGTGATTTATTTTTATATTACCACTTGCTCGGCCAAAATCCCTGAACTGTACTGCAAACTGTGATCAAGAACTGGATCAAAAGTCTTGCACTGTACCATCGCATGCAACGCACTTCCCGTGTGTTGTAGGTGGGTTGCATATTGGAATCCCTGTGTAACAGGTGCGCTGATCAGAAAGGGCTAATTTTGCCTTCAAACTTTGGTTTTTTCACTCTTTTTAGCTCTATTCAAGAGTTTTGCTGTCTGTAATCAGTATACCTCTGTTGGAAACCCCCTTCCTTGCCATTATTCTGCCTCCATTGTGCAAAGAACTGTAAATGTTTTTATGTATTGTGAGCCATTTTCAGTTCTCTTTTACAAAGAAGTAGTGTAATTGAACTGTCGTCTCTTGATTTGAAAGTGTTTCAAGTGTTGTTTTCAGTCATAGAAGAGAATCCGATTGTTCTTGATAGTCGATTACACTGTTACTCTTGTATTTGATTTGAATTAATAGTTTTTCAAGTGTCGAAAGCAAGTTTTCAATTCCAAATAACAAATTGTCATCATTATCTTCATTTTGTCTTGAAAAGAAACTTGTTAGTAATGTCGCTTTGAAAAATAATTCAGATTTGCGCTTATCTTTATTTCTATCATTCACACATTAAGAAGGTTGAAAACAAATACATGCATGTGCATTTGCATTTAGACTATTTGTTGGTTTGATTTAGGACAGTGCATATAGTGTGTGCTCTCTGCTCTATGTTGAAAGAATATCGTCTCTCTTTCCTTATTAGCTAGGATTTTCGTTGCAAAAAGAAGATTAAACGATTGTTTATCATCTTAGATTGAATTTTAGGAATTGTATATCTACATCATGCGGTGAACCTGAAAGGAAAATTTCTTAAGCAAGATCAACTGTAAAATAAATTTAATGAATCTAAAAACGCTTTGGAACCTAACGCACAACATTTCGAAGTCTAGGCTAGAGACGTATTCCGGCGTCGTAAAGCCTGGTAACTGCTGTTTTCATTGCTGGTTGGGCAATTCCTCCACTTTCAGACGATAAGTGCCAGTACAGACTTGTGCTCCCACGTACCATCAAGTATATATTGGGAGACCACAATAGGCTTTATGCTTTATCCATAGGAAGCCGTGTCTGCCGCCCTATCGATCGCAATGCACTGAACACAACATTCGGGAAGATTGACTACCGTACCGTAAAAAGTATTCTGCAGTTTTGCGGTTGGTTTGGTAATCCCTCTATCTAGATTTCCAAAGTAGTCTCTTTCGTTCCTTTTCAAACTCCTTAAAAGAAAAGGTCCATCTGAGCACTTGTCACTTCAAACTCATTAAAAATCGAAGGTGACTAGAGTCATCTTTTGTTTTTTCTCGACTCTTAAAAATTGAAAAAGCAAGTGTGTCAAAGAGTCTAAAATTCATTTAATTCAGAAACATATTTCCCCTTGATTTTTAGTTGATCGAGTAATCCGCAATCGTGGAAGAAAGTCAATTGAAACCCCGTCGTTCGCGGAGGCTTACGAGTCAACTGCCTTTGTCTCCAGAATCAAAACTGTTACGGATGAAGCAAACTCGTTTAACCGGTTGTAAATCCCCTAGTAAAGTTAGAACAAGTGTTCCAACACCATCGGAGACTCCGGTTACTCCAAACATTTCTGGCATCCCTGCCTTTATAGAAGAAGTTCCGCAACCACCAAAGGATAGTAGAACTGATCCTAGTGTGGAGGTAAACACTTGTATTACTGAACTAGCTCCATCTACAACTAATTCGAAAGGTGTTATTCCCCAAACATCTGTCGCTGTAGATTCTATACCTTCTTTGGCACCAGAAATATTTTATGGACCTGACAGTCTACCTCTTCCACCTGGTCTGATTTCTATAGAAGAGATTGTGGAGGATCCTCCATCTAGTACTCCATCGCAATTTGGAGTCGGGATCACCCTATATCCTTCTTCATCAGAAATTAGTCTACCATTATCGGAAGCTCCTGTAGAATCGCTAGGAAATCTTTTGGATGGACTAGAAATGTCTCAACAACCGTCGACATCTAGGACTGTGTCATCCGACACAGCAATGACAGAACTTCCTACTGCCACTCCAACAATGTTCGCCAGCATACCATCTGTCCCAACTAGCTCTCAACCACTATATGGGGCCCACTCAGGGGCTATTTCGACAGTATGGTCCGTTCCTGTTTGTTCATCTGGAATAATATCCTGGAACTCTTATGTTGAGTCTTAGCAAATTGATCCTTCACAGTGTCAATTTGGGTAGTCCGGTCCTCAAGGACAAACCATTCCTTTGAGTACCGGATTACCGCCGTATGGGGGGCAATATACCCTTTCATTGTCTCCTCCGGGAGGACAACCATACGAGAGTTCGCAACAAAATTTAGGTTATGCTGGAATTACATCTAGCGGTTGGGTGCCAATACTACCTCAACAACCAAGAGTTGTATATTCGATGCAACAATGTTTACCTATGTCAAATATACCAACTATGCCAGCTATTGTGACGGTGTCACAAGTACAAGAGTTTCCTGTTGTATTCCAACCTTAGGTTTCTTAGGTTGTAATCCAACAGCCTCTTGTCCCTGCAACTCAACCACAATCGCCAACTAGCGAAATGACACAGGCCCAAACGGGTACAATTACCCCTCATCTTGGTCAAACAGCCAGTATTGGACAACAGCACATGGCTTCACAACCATGGCTAGTGCAATATCAACAACCGCAATTCCAACAAGTTTACCAAGGATGTGAGCAACAAATACTTGCAAATAATGGGCAGCCGTATATTCAAAACGGTCAAAATCAACCATTCTACAATGGTTATGTCCATCAACCTTATCAAAGTTACCAGCATCAAATGCATTATGCTGGTATGCAAAGACCAACTGCCCAGGCAATTCCATCTTATCCTGGGTATGCTTCGCCAAACCTGAATCAACAGTTACCCTTCGTGGCGACTTTAGAGTTACCGGATCTAAATCGGCTAACGAACGATCCAATTGCTTACGCCCCTTGGTGGCCAGCGATTCCACATAAAATTCCATCAGATATTCCTAAATTTAATGGGAATCCAGGTGAAGATCCGTCGAATCATGTGATGACATTTCATCTGTGGTGTTCATCAAACACCCTAAACGATGATTCGATTAGGCTTCACCTTTTTCAGAGAACGTTAACTGGTCCGGCAGCAAAATGGTATATCGAATTACCTAGAGCTTCGTTTGATAACTTTAGTACCCTAGCCACAACCTTTTTAACCCATTTTCAGTTACCCATAAGGTATGAAATGGGAATAGAACTTCTTACGAATTTCAAACAAACGACGACCACTCACATATCCGATCATATTCATGAGTGGCGACGTCACCGTAGAATTGTAAAAACATATGTTCCTTATCAGCTTTTAGTTGAATGGTTTATTAAGTCATTGTTACCTTCCATTACAGAAGATGTGGCAAAGGGGGGAGTCGTCACTGAAGAGCAAGTTATTGCTCATGCGCAATATTTAGACTTGATTTATACTCAGTCTGGCACGCTCTACGATAAAATCCCTGACGCTCCCAGGCCGGAATTTTCTGTTCCTCCTCCTCCTAAATCAAACAATGACTCTCATGCCGGCGATGGCGTGATTGGTATGACAGACACGAAATCAACAAAGACTACATCTAAAAAGGCCCATAACATTTCTAGTCAAAATGCAAAAGAAGAACTTCTCGCCTCGGAAGTAAATGCCGTCTCAACTGACAAAGGCAAAGAAACCAAGCAACCAGGAGGCAAGAAGAAAAACAAAGGGAAGAAGAAGAAACAGGAGGAATCATCACCTTAAAACTCTTCTGCAATCCCTTCTGGAGATAAGAAACCAAATCGTCCATGTCTTATATGTGATGAGGATCGTTGGACAAGAGAGTGTCCATATAAAGCTGAGCTTAGAAAATTCTTCAAGAATTCGAAAACCTCAGCGGTATTAACTGATCTGTTTCCAAATCCAAGAAAAAATCTGGTTGCCAGTGATAATTCTTCCCCATCCCAAGTACTGATATTGTCGGTTTCGAAACAGCAAAATGATGCTTTGATAATGACAAGGAATAAAGATTATGGGAATCCACAGTTTTCGAACAACAAGGATAAAGATCAACCTAGTAGTTTGACAACAACTTCGACAGAAGTTGCGCCACCCATCATTCCAGAGCCGACAATAAAACTGCCAAAGTGAGTATCACACAAGTCGACATTTAATCCGTGTGCCAGAGTAGCACAACATTATAATATAGTGGAAGATCTGGCCCAATCGCCATCCGCTATGTCGACACTTGAGGTACTGCAAAATTGCCCCTCCCAAAAGCAGACTTTATTATCAGCAATAGGTGGGATTGACCCAAAGGATTCTAATCTTGTGTCCTTTAATCACAAAGGATATGATCCTCAATTACCAGCTCAACTAGCTTTCCTCATTCAAGTGAAAGCCCTCAACAAAAATTTTCATCGAACAATTATTGATGAGGGGGCATCTACCTGTATTATGTCGATGAGTTGCTAGAAAACTTTAGGATCTCCAACCTTGTCACCATCTTCAACGACATTAAAAGCATTTGATGGACGAACATATACCCCATATGGGATTTTAAGTAACTTTCAAGTTGAACTGGGGGGGAAAATGGTAGAAATAGATGTTGAAGTAATCGACGGAAACCTCGATTACAACATCCTACTAGGAAGGCCCTGGATATATGCTATGGCTGTGGTTGTGTCAACATACTTTAGGAAGATTTCATTTCCCTTTCAGGGAGGAATTACAATCGTCTACCAACAAACATTTCTCCCCATTAGTTCCCAAGTTACGGGAAGCATTCTGATGATCCATGGAAGCCCCCATTCGCTTCAAAATATCGGAGTAGGCCTACTAAAAGACCCTATATTAATGGGGACTTTTTCCCTCCCGCCTCCAATCAATCTGGCGGAAGTGGCAACGGTAGGAACCTGCAATATGATATCTTCTATTCAAAAGATCTTAGAAAACGATATTAACATGGATCATCTGCAGGTATTGCCTCCAAGCCCAATAGAAATATTGTAGCAATCAATGTTTTTGGCATGGGAGGCAGACCCGAATCAACGCTCATCAAGCGTTTGGATAGATAGGTCTAAGGAATATGGCACCTCTTCAGATCCTTGGTCGCATGTACATTCTACAGACAAAGGAATCATTCAATCAATGATGATAGGAGAGGCACCATGGGAAAATCACCACCATCGTTCCCGTCTTCCGGATTACCACGAAGATTATTCCAGCAACCTTAATCATCCTTCAATTTTTGATTTTATATCAAATATTGTAAATACGGTGGATCCCGAGGACGGTTCTTATCTCGTGTTGACCTCGTTAAAAAATGAAACAAGGAGTCATGAGGATAGTTCTTTCACTGTGTCAACCTCATTAAAAAATGAAACAAATCCCTTTCCAAATCTCAAAGGTAAACCTTCATTCCAACCACCGAGTTGAATGTAATGAAGCTTGGGGGGCATGCACCTCGATTTGCGTTATTATGCTGCGGGCATGAAAACTTATCATGAGCAGTATTACCGTAGGGTTCAAGCTCATTAAAAATAAACCCGCATCGAGCAGTTTTAACACGGAATTCAAGCTCGTTAAAAAATAAACATAAGCAATGAGAAAATGTTCCCCCAGAGTTTAAGCTCATTAAAAAATGAACCAATTTCTTGTAAATAACCATCGTGAATGCATTATCATCAGCCTTTGAGGCCTTGGTCGTGGTCTCATCATCACCTCCACTCTGTAATGGCCGATCATTCACCTCCATTTGATTGTTTACCCTTTTCGAGGAACAACTGTGAAGAGTGATCCTGTTAGCCATCCCTGTGACACTGCTGTGATTGGAAAATTCCAAACCTTAACTCGAATTAGCTGCTACCCACATTTATCACGAAAAACCTTTCCTCGAAAAACGAGTCTCCTTTAAGCTCTTTTCATCTAACTCATAAAATATGAAAAGATTGCTGAGCAATTGGCCTCTCAAGCTCGTTAAAGTGATCGGAAGTGCTATCCCTCCTTTAAATTTTAATCTTTTTGGACCTGAGGGATTATTACACAAAAAGATCGAGCACTTGTTTAGTTCGGCTCGTTAAAATTACCGAAAATTCATCCCTTTTGTATTGTTTTATACTTTTTCGAACTCAAGGGATTATATGACGAAAAATGATTATTTGAGTTTTCTTTACGTCCCTTTTCAGACTCTCTAAAATTGAAAAGGACCGAGTTATCTTTGTCGTTAAACTCATTAAAACCGAATAGCGACAAACTTATCCATACAGACAAGAACGAGTTTCACTATCGCTAGGCTCGTTAAAACATAGCGATGGGTTTGCCCGAAGGGAAAATTATAGAACAAGCATATGTTATCCTCCTCAAGCTTGAAAATAATAAAGAGGTACTGGTCAGCAATCACTGGGGAAAAATTGGGAAGAAAACTTGAAGAAACTTTATTGGTAGCAAGTCGCTCTTGAACATGACACTTTCACTCCGCATCCGAGTCGGGTTGGGTTGTTCCGTTCACTGGTCATATCACCACTGGTCTGTCACACCATCCATATTTGGGGTTAATGCTACCAATCCATCATGTCAATGTTGCCGATATGTTCAAGAGAAGTCGCTCAGAGAATTCACATGTGTCTCATCCACTGCAATACATTTACGCTCCATTCTTTCATGATCGCCACCCTGAACCTTATGTCATCGGATCGTTTTCATCTCCATTAAAATCATTTGCTCCATTCCGTGTCATTGATGTGGGATTCACTAAGGCCCTCCTATGACATATCACTTCTTGTCGACATCAGCTCATTATCCAGGAAGTTGATCTAGGAACAACCCTTTCAGTACTTTGAAGCTTGCATGCCTCAATGGCAAGTTTCTCACTTCCAGCGACAGGTTTACATCAATGGCCTCCGACCGAAAGATTTTGCGTGGTGTTCGATGCCAAGTCCCTTATTCACACCACGTGAATTGTGTTGTAGTACCTTGAGGGTCATCATCATTATCGGTGATTCCTCTCCTGCCTGTTAACAGCTTACATCATTGGTTGGTAATCAGGCGATGTCTTTCCATGTTCGACTCCAAAACATCTCTCACATGGATCGACTTGTACTTTGAGTTAAGATCGAATGAGATTGAATACCCCGGATCTAGATTCATCCATCCGGGCTGCGATATATATTCAGGAAAATAAAGACATCAAATGTACATCATTGCTACACAGATAATCATCCAACCGAAGGGATGATGGCTCTACCAGAATCATCAGTCTGCACACAGACGATTGTCTGTCTTATGTACATGAAAATGAATCTATAAAGCTGAGCATGGGAATGCCCGCCTCAGCTAGATCATGAAAAATATTATGAAGATAATGTATTGTATTCTATCTTGTTACAGGTCGCCTGTCAGCTTGAAAAAACTTTGGATCCTCATGATAAAGCATTTCACCCGACATCAAAAGATTAACGACCTCATGCTTTAGGGGGCAACTGTTATAGACATTTTTGGGCACTGCAACCCCAATCATAAATGTCCATAAACCAAGGGCTCCTAAGTCCCTAAAAGTGTTGTTCCAACCCCTAAAAGAACAAGGCCAACTGATTACAGCATCTCCCAGAAGTTCTCCATGAAAAACTACTCAGAACTGGTCAAAATTGGACCATCTCACCTGCTCCATGGTCAAAGTGCGCTGCATCCCACCTAAATGCACACAGGAGGTGTGATGCATAATAAAAATCCCTTCTATGGGGTGCGATGGGCGAGAGTGGACAAATGGCAGGGTCAATCTGTGAGGTGGAGGATCATGGAATCTTCCAAAAACTTCTCTTGTGACACTTGCCTCTCTGCATTCGCCCAGGGATGAGTAAGAGATCATCAATCTCCAAGTGGAATCAAGAACTATCAGAGAGGGGACACTAATCAAATCTCAAAAGCTAACTCACCCCCCTTGCAAACATCTATATATGGATCCCTCATCCCAGAGATCCAGAGGCTGGAATTTTGTATCTTGTAAGGAAGTGCTACTGGTTTCTTGGTGTAATATCATAGTGTTGGGTGATCTAAGCTTTTTATGAGGTGAAGAAGGGATTTCTTGCTGAGAGGATGACGCTGGGTAAGAACAATTGGTTGTAATCCTCTTTTCTATTCTTGACTATTAATAAAGCTATTCAAGTTTTCCTCCACATTCTTGTATGATTGATGATATATGCATTTGCATGGTCAATATATATCTGGTCCTATATTGTTTATGATAGTAGATCTCTGTTCTTGGATAGTGTTATGCTGCTTTGATTCCACAGGTGCTCTTTGAAGCTGGGTAGACGAGGAAGCGAGTGGCAAAGATCTATCAGAAGGGAGAGGAATCAAACAAGGAACCAAGCGCAAGACAGAGGTTGGTCTCCTTTATTCCACTCTTATCTACTTCTCATAAAGTAAAATGAAAGTGGTTTTAGTTTGTTTGTTTCTAAGGTAGCTACCAGCCTTAGTGGGACTAGCAACTCTGCATAGACACTAGATTTCCCAATAACACCAAGGTGCATTACAACATTATCCAAGCCTTCTTGAAGATAGTCTTAGTAGAAGCTTGGCTAACCAAAAGCCTTTACAATGAGTTATGAGGGACTATTTATAGCAAAGGGTGGGGTGACCCTTGACATTCCCCTTTGTGACAATTCAACTACCCTAATGACTCTTCACCTACTCTGTGACTGTTACATCCAACCATTGACTCTTGACTTACACTTGACATGACTCAACATTACAATGCACATGTACTCATGTGAGACAACATGGCTTGAGAAAGCCTTGCAAGAAATCACTCGCACTCAATCCACTGTGATGAGACCAACTCTTTGACATGCTTGTGATGGTGAAGGTGGTGAGTTGATGCCAAGCTTAGTCGTCCGTGATGGTGTGCATGCACCTCATGGTGACATCTTGTTGAAGTGAACTCTTGTCTCCGTTGCATCCGGTGCATTAGTTCGACCCCTTCATCCAACTTGTTTGCTAACATGCGCATGGTCTTCTTGGGTATGGCTGAACATAAACACACTGATGCATGGTGTCTGTGCTGATCTTCAAGTGTGTACTAGTGGTCATGCACATCAACTTGCTGAAGTACATGTTTATCTCCAATTGGACTTGCTTCTTGTCTTCGCCTTGGTGAGTATGCTGAATGGGTTGGATTGCATGTGCACGCTCAACGACATGCATGTTGTCGAATCCCTTGCATGCAATCAACAACACTGCTCACCATGTCTACTATTTGTCATTTTTTGGGATGGATCCTTAACTTGTACGGGCGGAGTTTCATCCGTGAGTGCATGTTGCACCCACTGTTGTTCCTGTTCCTGCTGCAACTCATTCGTTTTTTTTTGCAGCTTCATGTTCTTCCTGACTTGCTGCTTCAACACATGCAACTCCTTCTTTGTTCCATCTTCTACCTTCGCGTGATCATCATGTCATGTTGTCACTTCATAGCCAAAGTCTCCAAAGTTTCTTTCATCATCAATGGACCTGGTTGAGCTTGCAACCTTGTTCCGCCTCCGTGTTATCAACAACCCTCCTCTTGCATTCGTTGCATTTGGTATTCTCCCTTCAGTTGTTGTTCATGATGATGCTCACTATGATGTTGTTGTTTTCATATCTTGATGTCCTTGTCTACGAACGACTTGATGTATTCGTGGGTAGGCAATTCCATGGATACTTGATCCACTGCATCCCCAGGCATGCTCTGAATGGTGTTTTCATCTCTGCTTTACTGGAAACCATTGTACCTATACTGCTGAGAGGCAAATGAACACCTGCGATACCTGGAGACATTGCAACACTCATGGCAAGAAATCTATTAGTTGAAAACCAAAAGGAACATGAGAACTGACTTGTAACACAACTCTGTGAATGATCATGAAGGTTACATAATTTCGGCCGGGAGGTAGGGAGACCGGCTACCAAGACTCCACAAGACACAATCTGGGTTGTTGGGAGACTTAATGACTATTGGAACTGCACAATGCACATTCTAGTCTGGCTGTTGACTGCTGGGATTGCACAATGTGCAATTCCAGCTAGGAAGGACTGCTAGCCTAGGGACAGATTTGTGCAATTTCTTGGGCCAAGCAGCCACTTTCCTCCAGAAATGCACAAAATAGTCCTAAAGGCTAGTGCTGGGAATTAATGCACAAATTTGGAGAGGAAGGTGAGCCTTCCTTTCCCAGATTGCGCAATGCAACCTTGGTGAAGGAAAAGCCCGGGCAAAGGTTGGCCCGACTCGCTGACAGGAAACTGAAAACAAGTAATTCAATGAATGCATGGTGGCACTAAGTGATAGGAGAAGTGATTAATAGTGCAAGCAAAGCATGAATGAAAGATTCAAAAAATAAATCAACATGCATGTGGGTGAGGCAGTTCGCCGGTTGGGCGAACGTTTGTGCAAAATAGTTTCATGCATGCAACAATGGTGAGATAGCAACGAAAACGTAAACAAGTCTAGGAGAAACTAGTATACATGTAAATGATAGCAAACATTCAAAGAAATCAAGCAAATAGTACTCTCACAAGAGAAAACATGAAAAGCGACAGAAATGCAACACAATGTATGGGAAGCGAGCTTACCCCAAAACAGCTAAGATGAATGTGCAGACTACTCCTAGATGTGGTGTGGAATGTCATAATTGCAAGGTTGATGTCATGAATGAGCTCTACGGTGTCTAGTTGATGAGTCTTGTTGACATCGAGGTTGTGACGCACATGCCACGAATCTAGGGGAAGCGACACTTGGTGGGAGGTATCAGAATTGCTCCTTCCAATGTAACCTCCAACTGCTAAAAATAGATCCTTGAAACAAGGGATGCCTTTCCATGCTGCCTTAGGAGAAGAAGCCCATGCATGCAAGTATGTTTTCCTCACTCCTGAAGGGAACCAATCAACTCAACTGCACATGCAAGAGACTCTTCGACTACTGGAAAAAAATGTGCATTTCTTGCTGGGAGCTGGGTTGGCTACCCAGGAGATTTGCGCAATTTTTTGGCAGAGCAGGTGAAGTTGCCCAGATTTGCGCAAATCCTAGGCTGAACAACCTACTACTGGGAAAATTTGTGCAAATCCTGCTGGGAAGGTTGGCTGGCTGGATTGCGCAATCCTAGAGCCTAGCATGCTGTCAGAGAGGATTGCACAATTTCTGGATAAAAGGCTGGTTTACCTCCAGAAATGCACAATTTTCAAGGGGAAGCTGCTCAGCCTATAGCTACACCAAGTCCTAGTGAGGATCCTATGAAGGGAAAAGATCAAATTGTGATCGACAGACTTCCTTTGACCAAGAAAGACACTAAAGCTTGAGGACTTGACGAAGAAAGGCAAGCTTTTGTGAAGGTTGGTAGGGAGGCTCCAAAACAGACTAAGGAAAAATTTTGGAGGGTGGTTGTAGCCTCTAAAATGGAGTTGTACATGCATAAAATGTGCATGATCATCCTATTGAAAACCTATTTCTAGCCATCAGTTCGTGGGTGGATTGTAGTTGACTTGGTGAGCTTGGTGTCCAACAATGAAAAGAGGCTCAATCATAACGAACTTAGGAATATGCTATCTTGATCTTATATGATGATCTATGGGGTCCCAAAATGTACTTGCACTCCATTGAGGAAGAGCTTGGCAGTGGCTTCTACTGTGATACTCTTCTTGCAAGTAGCCAAAATGGCCATGTTATAAAATATATCAATGACCAAAAATAGACACTGATTACCATGCTTGATAGAAGGAATTCCATACATATATTCCATTCATATGGATTCCCAAAGTTAGCTAGAAGTAGGAAAAGGGGTGTATAGGCCTTTCTTCTTAATTTTTGGTTTTGTAATAGCGTAGGAAGTGTAGGAACTGATAAACTTTCCAACATCTTGTCAAAATTTTGTCCAATAAAAATAATTTTGTAGTAATTACATTGTCTTCTCCACACCAAAGTTCCCTCCAACCTGACTATAATGCACCCCCAAAATCAATGTGGCACACTCACTTGAAGGAACACAATCATTATCTCATGTAGCAGAATAGTCCATCCTAAAGGTGGAAGTCTAGAACTATCTTTCCAGTCATCAACATCTTATAGGTGGAAGCGAATTTTAATTCATTGTCATATAGTTGTGATCATCTAGAGGTATCGTGCACAAAAGAGTTGATATTTCTGTACAATGCCACAATCTAGGGCAAGTTGAGGTTGTATGTGACATGATTGGTGCTACCCTTGTTGTGTTGAATGTTCAAATGGAATTGTTATAGATAGATGGATCGTTTTCATAAATTGAAGAGGTCAGTGATATGTGTGGATGATGTTGGAAATAATACTGAGAGGGGGGGTGAATCAGTATTATCTAATCAATAAAACTTTTTCATTTTCATACTCAGATTCATATACGCTACTTTAGTTAAGTATACCCTCGTATATACGCGACTGTGTCTATTGCAACTAGCGTATAACCATTAAACTCATGATTCAGTTATGTGATCTTCAATGGGTGCATCAGAACATTATTAGCCATATTAACAGTCAAAAGTAGCAGTAAAAAAGATAGATCAACACACATGAACACCATGATATAAGGTGGAAACCCAATGTGGGTGAAAACCACCTGCTGCAATTCGTTTCTATCTTCCTTTATTAAGAAACTTCTTTTACAATGTACTGGGGCAGTCCTTTACCAGCACGCAGGCTTCAAAATGCAGAAGGCTACAACCTTCTCTCGTTCTCCAGATTCTCCTGGAAGGGAGCTCCAACCTCCTTTGCTCTTGTACTAGCTAAGATACTAGTACGTAGGCGCCGGCCTACAATCTTTTCTCCTCCGGGTACCACGTTTCATACATTTTCAGACTGGATACTCCTGAAGCACAACACTATAATCTGAAGGCCACGTTTCATCAAATTTTCATACTGGACCCAATAACAAAATTGAAGCACAAGAACAATCACTATTGCAAAACCCATCAACTACACTTGCAACATCAATCTCTGATTTATCCAATACTGTAACACTGTCAATCAACACAGTCAGACAATAGAACTCTGCAATAATAACCAGATCCAACTGTATCATCAAAAACATGCATCAGAGTGCATACGCTACTTGGAAGTGCTGAACCTGCGTGTATACGCAACTTCATCAAGGTAAACCAGCGTATATGTCATTAATTACTTATTCATAACTTCTCTGCACTTCATGACTTCAGACATAATCAGATCATTACATATACAAGGATAATATATGTGTTAGCACCCAGATCTAGTCCATCGGATCACATAAATATGAGTCATTATGATCTTGATCCATATTAGTTTTCATCCATCAATACACAATCATCCAACCAAGATATGCATAATACTGACACCATTAAACAGTCATCAGAACTCATCAACAGTCAGAACCACCTGTAACTTCAGACATCATAGCTCAAATGGTATATGCTACTATGATGAATCAAACCCGCGTACATACACGCTTTTTCAAGGCCAACCCGCGTATAGATCTAAAAATATTTTCTTATAACTTTGCAGCTGTACCAGACATCAGTCATACTCATAACATTTATATTACGTGCGTCAGTATGCAGATCTAGAATAAGCATAATCAACCATATAAAGATAGTTCATTTCAAACCATTTGATCCTGATCTCTCCTTAGATCTTGTTCTCCATCAACCGGTGAGATCCCTCCTTAGCTCAGATCAAGCAATGCATCATCAACCCATAACCTGCATACTGGATCTCATACTTCATCAGATATTCAAGACTTTCTGAATAAATTTTCTTAATGATTTTCCTCTCCTTTTATAGTCTTAGGCCTTGCTCAATACCACAGACCAAAACCATAATAAAACAATACCATCGACTTAATACTTGGGATCAACACTTATGGGTGCAATACCACGGACCAAAACCATAAGTCTAAATACCACAGACCCAAAAATAAGCTTTCCGACATGTACGCACTTTTCCGTGCATGAAACTGCGTGTATACCCTACTTGGTATATAGCGAACCTGCGTATACACGACTTGGTATATAGTGAACCTGCGTATATACCCTACTTGTTATATAGTGAACCTACGTATATACTCTTCTTTCTTCATTCTTTGTAGTCTGATCATCAATTCTTTGCTACTGACCTGCTGCACTCTAATCTATCATCTGTGTGATTTGCCATCAAGGACAACACTTGTCTCATAATGCCAACAATCTCCCCCTTTGGACTTGATGGCAAAGCTAACTTGTCACACTTAGAACTATCATCTGATTCCTTTGAGTTGTCCTCCATCAGTCACATCTGATATCTCTTCTGAAGATTCATCCAGTTATAAATAAGTGAGATGTTCTTCTATGAGAGGGTTGCCATCAAGTACAACACATGCATCATAATGCCAACAATCTCCCCCTTTGGACTTGATGGCAACAACACCAAATCACTCTCCCCCTTTGACATCAAGGGCAAAGGGCGAACCAAGATATTCTCTTTCCAAGATAAGCATTCCGCTGTTCATACTCCCCCTGAGTACCTGCTGAACTCTCTGAATGAGCTCCCCCTTTGTATATGCCAAGGTGTACCAATCTGTCCATGCTCCCCTTGAGTACATGATGAAGTCTCTGCTCTGCTGAAGTGTGCTGATCATGCTCTCCCTGACTGTAAGCAAGGTCTGCAAAAAGATGTTCTACAAGAAAGAACATGACTCTATATGTCATTAGTGACCTTCCTAGCACCAAAGACTTATACATACATCCATCTCCCAACCAAGTGGGGATATACCAAAATGATAATACAAGAGTATAACACCATTCATTCCAGGCATAGTGGGGAAACCAACATAGGCCGTTACATGACCTTGATAAAAATACATGACTGAAATATTTCAATATTCATCATATGACCAGATAGAGACACTCAATTACATCATGAGTCATGAGACCAGACATCTAAATAAGACCACGATAGTCATCAGCAGCTATACACAATGTATGATCTGTTCCATAAGCATCTAGACCAGCAATTATATTCTCTTTCTGTTCTCCCTCTGCATGAGAACTTGAACCAAAAGCTTCTAAGGTAATGCCAACACTGCATCATTAGAAGATTATCTTCTCCCCTGAACCTGTGCTAGATGGTCTCTGTCAGACCCATATCAGACTATCTTCAATCAGAGTCTGCCCCTACTGATATCCTTCAAAACTCCGTATAAGTGACTATATCTGAATAAACAGGCGTATATACGAGGATACTACTCATAGAACTCGAGTACAACCACTTCTAGATCAACAACCTGTAAATGTCTTGTAGAGTATAATTCATCAATCTATAACACAGTATGTCTGCATCAATTCATCCCTTTGAACAGAATTCAAAGTCATTCACATTATATCATGTGTGAAACCACCATAGCCATTTCATTGACATCAAGATCTACATGATCCAAGTATCATTACTTGGGAACATCTGCATCAATCATCATGTCACCGACAATGCAACTTTGAATAATGATCCATGTATCCAGCACTATGTATCTTGAGCTCAATATCATTTGTCAAGGCTTCTTTATATCATCAACATCAACAATCCTCATCCACATGAGCACTAAGAACTATAGGAATCTTGCATCATAACTGTAATATATGATCTTTATGCATATGACGACAACATAATATGAGTGACTCATCATCAAGTAAAGAAGATGTGAATTCAAGCTTTGTACTTCTCCTTATCCTTATGAAGATCACCATGTAAGCATCATATATGCACCATCTAAGAATCAATCCACAAATATGATCTGAACATCAACTATGTAACCCCAAGAATCATATGAGATTTTATCATGGACAACTCATAACCACATCATAGCAAGATATATCATTTAGCCATATAAGTATCATTACCAAGGACTATTAACCATAATGCCAACAATGAATTATTAAAGGCATATGCTCCCCCTCAACCTGTGCCATCTGTTAGATCTGATCATGCATATATCAGCAATAAGCATCAAGACATCATCATCATAAAGTTAGGATCAAAACACTTATAGACATCTTACAAGTATCAAAACATTTCCACACATCCTCAGCAGACTATAACTATTAACCAATAGAGAAAATAATGGACTGAATCATATTAGATCCTTTTTCTGAGCCTGTCCCCACTGCCTTTCCTCAGACTAACATATACGCGACTTTGCAATGTCTAACTCGCGTATATACGCGACTTCCCTTTATGGAACTTGCGTATGAGATTCAGGATACTGAAGTTTTATACTTTCAGCTCCCTCTGAGTTTGTTATGTCTCTGTTGTGCTGTATCTGAGTACATTGTGTTGTGCCACATCTTTCTGACTGTACTTCCTTCTTCTTCCATATCTTCAAGTGTGATGATGTTTTCTCCTTTTGGTGTGATGTCCGTCCTTTGTTCTTGTATTCCTTTGCTATATGTCCAAGCTTATTACATGCATAACGTCTTACATGTTTCATATTCCTCCTATAGCAATCAGCAGCTTTGTGACCAAACATATTGCAAGAAAAACAATATCCATTAAAGTACCTGGAATGTGATGATATTTTTATGTGATGATCTTGAACCATTCTTCTTCTACATCTAGCTGCAACATGTCCAAGATTATGACATTCATAACATTCAATATTATTCATCTGAGTAAATGGCTGACTATTACTTCCATAGATAGGAGTAAAAGATTTTCTTTGAAGAATCTCTTTCCTTGATCATTGACCTCTCATCTCTCTTATCTCCTTGTTGATCATTTCAGATTTCTCTTTAGAGTTCCTTGCCTCACCTTGGGAACTAGATTCACCTTCAATAGATTCATGAAGACCAAGACCAGTCTTGATAGCAGGAGACCTTTGGCTACTAAGAATATCATCCAAGGCTTTAGTACTATCTTGAAATCGTAATAGTTTATCCTTTTCTTCTAATTTACCTCTCAAGATATTTACCTCAACTTGAAGTTGTTCTTCCTTTTCTAGACATTGTTTCTTCATGTTTTCTTCAGCATTTCTTTCCTCTTCCATTTGTTGCCTTAGTTTGAGAGTCTCCTTTTCTTGTTCTTCATTCACATCGCGCTGCATTTGACGAATTCTGAAGGCACATTCCAGCTAAGATTTTAAACTGATAACTTCATTTTCTTGTTTTTCAATAGCTTGGAGTAGATCTTTATTCAGCTTCTTTGTTTCTTCAAGTTCTTCCTTTAGCGAGAGGGTCGTAGCTTCAAGACTTTCATAATAACTGGATCGATCTCTGAGCTCCTTGATTGTTGTGTTCTTTTCAATGACTTCATTTCTTAGAGATGTTACTTTATCCTGCAAATTTTGATATTTATCCTTGAATAACTCTCGTTGAGTCTTTAGTTTAGTAGCAGCTTCTTTGAAGGCACCATCCTTTATGTTCAAAAGTTTTTCTTGAGTTCTAATTTTGTTTGTCAGAATTTTAAATTCTGCCTCTATTTGATATCTTTCTTTTTCACCCATAAGAGCAAATTCATTTGTTTCGCTATCACTTTCATCTATTCCAAATGGATAGATAACTCGAACATTAGAGGATAGCAAATTCATACCTGATACTTCATCTGCATTCTGAAATGATTCTGAATCTGATTCTGAATCTGAAGAGCTTCTTACACCTAATCCCCAATCGATTCTCCCACTGTCATAGTTCTTCTGAGATGTCTTCTTCTTCTTAGCTGCTTTCTTCTTAAGCTTCTTTCCCATAGTTCCACGGATCTCCTTCAAGCGATCAAGCTTCTACCAAAGGACCTGCTCTGATACCAATTGTTGGAAATAATACTGAGAGGGGGGGTGAATTAGTATTATCTAATCAATAAAACTTTTTCATTTTCATACTCAGATTCATATACGCTACTTCAGTTAAGTATACCCGCGTATATACGCCACTGTGTCTATTGCAACTACCGTATAACCATTAAACTCATGATTCAGTTATGTGATCTTCAATGGGTGCATCAGAACATTATTAGCCATATTAACAGTCAACAGTAGCAGTAAAAAAGATAGATCAACACACATAAGCAACACACATGAACACCATGATATAAGGTGGAAACCCAATGTGTACCTGCTGCAATTCGTTTCTATCTTCCTTTATTAAGAAACTTCTTTTACAATGTACTGGTGCAGTCCTTTACCAGCACGCAGGCTTCAACCTGCAGAAGGCTACAACCTTCTCTCGTTCTCCAGATTCTCCTGGAAGGGAGCTCCAACCTCCTTTGCTCTTGTACTAGCTAAGATACTAGTACGTAGGCTCCGGCCTACAATCTTTTCTCCTCCGGGTACCATGTTTCATACATTTTCAGACTGGATACTCCTGAAGCACAACACTATAATCTGAAGGCCACGTTTCATCAAATTTTCATACTGGACCCAACAACAACATTGAAGCACAAGAACAATCACTATTGCAAAACCCATCAACTACACTTGCAACATCAATCTCTGATTTATCCAATACTGTAATATTATCAATCAACACAGTCAGACAACAGAACTCTGCAATAATAACCAGATCCAACTGTATCATCAAAAACATGCATCAGAGTGCATATGCTACTTGGAAGTGCTGAACCTGCGTGTATACGCAACTTCATCAAGGTGAACCAGCGTATATGTCATTAATTAGTTATTCATAACTTCTCTGCACTTCCTGACTTCAGACATAATCAGATCATTACATATACAAGGATAATATATGTGTTAGCACCCAAATCTAGTCCATCGGATCACATAAATATGAGTCATTATGATCTTGATCCATATTAGTTCTCATCCATCAATACACAATCATCCAACCAAGATATGCAGAATACTGACACCATTAAACAGTCATCAGAACTCATCAACAGTCAGAACCACCTGTAACTTTAGACATCATAGCTCAAATGGTATACGCTACTATGATGAATCAAACCCATGTACATACGCGCTTTTTCAAGGCCAACCCGCGTATAGATCGAAAAATATTTTCTTATAACTTTGCAGTTGTACCAGACATCAGTCATACTCATAACATTTATATTACGTGCGTCAGTATGTAGATCTAGAATAAGCATAATCAACCATATAAAGATAGTTCATTTCAAACCATTTGATCCCGATCTCTCCTTAGATCTTGTTCTCCATCAACCGGTGAGATCCCTCCTTAGCTCAGATCAAGCAATGCATCATCAACCCATAACCTGCATACTGGATCTCATACTTCATCAGATATTCAAGACTTTCTGAATAAATTTTCTTAATGATCTTCCTCTCCTTTTATAGTCTTAGGCCTTGCTCAATACCACGGACCAAAACCATAATAAAACAATACCATCGACTAAATACTTGGGATCAACACTTATGGGTGCAATACCACGGACCAAAACCATAAGTCTAAATACCACGGACCCAAAAATAAGCTTTCCGACATGTACGCGCTTTTCTGTGCATGAAGCTACGTGTATACCCTACTTGGTATATAGCGAACCTGCGTATACGCGACTTGGTATATAATGAACCTGCATATATATCCTACTTGGTATATAGTGAACCTGCGTATATACTCTTCTTTCTTCATTCTTTGTAGTCTGATCATCAATTCTTTGCTACTGACCTGCTGCACTCTAATCTGTCATCTGTGTGATTTGCCATCAAGGACAACACTTGTCTCATAATGCCAACAATCTCCCCCTTTGGACTTGATGGCAAAGCTAACCCTTTGGACTTGATGGAAAAGCTAACTTGTCACACTTAGAACTATCATCTGATTCCTTTGAGCTATCCTCCATCAGTCACATCTGATATCTCTTCTGAAGATTCATCCAGTTATAAATAAGTGAGATGTTCTTCTATGAGAGGGTTGCCATCAAGTGCAACACATGCATCATAATGCCAACAGATGATTCTCATTCCCACGTGTATAATGTGTCCATTGTCAATAGGCTTGGACGATGGAATACATTTCTTTGTTCTAGGTGGGGTATCTTCGGACAGTATCAAAGAGTGTCTCACTGTGATAAGCCATTGTATTCCCTCTTTCAGTGAGGACTACACCAATATTATAGTCAGAGACATATGTTTCAATCTTAAATGGTTGTTGCAGGTCTAGTAGGACAAGTACTGGTGCAGAGCAAAGGTGATGTTTTAGTTCAATGAATGCCTTTTGTTGTGACTAGGACCAACAAAAACTTTTATTTTGCTCCACCCTTTGTAACTTGACTTAAAGGTCGAGTGCAATGAGAGAACCCCGAAATGAATCTTCAATATAAATTAACAAGGCCCAAGAATTTTTGAAGCTCTATTAGAGTCTTTGGTGCAAAATTAATCTTTTCTCTATCGAAAAAATTCTGGACCTAAAAATATCCTTAAAGGGGGTAGCACCTTCGAAGTCGTTGTTGGATGAATATGTGCCACCTATTGGTATCTGCCAAAGGATTTGGGATAAATTGTCCATCATTTGGTTCCTTTGTCACTCGAGGACTTCTTCGAGCAACAATTTGGTAGGATCTCCTACTCCCTCATCTTTATTTTCTTCTTCCATTATAGTTTGTCAGGGTCAGCAAGGAATGCCTTATAAGGGCTCAAGATGTTTGAGTCTATACTCCTTATACCTCGACCTCATTGTGGACAAACACGAAAAAAGGAGAAATATCATACCACTTTTATACCATTGATTTTAATTTAAGAAGG
The DNA here is from genome assembly GCA_031772625.1 of Pinus tabuliformis. Taxonomy (NCBI): domain Eukaryota; kingdom Viridiplantae; phylum Streptophyta; class Pinopsida; order Pinales; family Pinaceae; genus Pinus; species Pinus tabuliformis. Next base: position 1,011,516,049 of record CM062815.1, read on the forward strand.
GAATTATTGGAAACACATATTCAAAAGCAAACATAGATATATAGTGAAATGAAACTTCAAATAATAAATAGAAATGTTGAAATTGTTTACATGCATAATGAAAGAAAACTAGCTCAAATGGTGGTAGCCTATCTCTAAGAAGAGATATTATGGCTAAGTCCTTCCTGAATTGTGTTACAATGAGGCTCAAAATCCTTTTTATCATGAAGAAACAATGAGAAAACTTAAACATCCAAAACACTAATCCTAGGAGATGAAGCACCAGAGACTTATGGGCCTCGATGGGGTAAGTTGAAATGCCAACTTTCCATGGTCATAATGTTGGAATATGATCTCTTTTTGGCGCACATGATAGTCCGTTAGAAAGGTATATTTGAGGACAAAATATTATTACTATCAAAAACATTCTATGAATTTCATTAGCCTATTTTCGCCAAAAATGCCATGTAGGGCCTCATAACGACTTCAGAAGTTCAAGCCCTGAAAACTTCCAAACATAAAAAATTCCTAAATAGGAAAATTGTGTTGTGAGCTAGTGGAACAGGTGGGTGGCCACCAATATTCACCTAGATCATCCCTCCCACCTTAGAAATAGTATCCATTGTGTTAATTACCTCCATCAGATGTGGAAACTTCTACTGAACTTGGTCCCTAGTGAGCCACTTACCTTGGTGCAGGCGTTGACCTACTTTGAGAACATGATACAGCTGGATCCTCTATTGGGAAATGTTCTTAATTTCTATGTCCATGAGTTGACATGTTGTGGCATATTCAATGTAATCAGGGTTGAGCTCTATTGGTATCAACTACTCTGCAATTTCTGATGTGTCCAACAATGGTGGAAAGTGTGGGCAAAGGTGGTCCATGTTGAGCACTGGGTGCAGGCCAAGGAATGGGGGGATACTTACCTCAAAATAATTGCCATTCATCACATTAGTTATGGTGTAAGGTGGGCCCTTGCAAGTTGTTCCTTCTACAAAAATAAGGAAACCTTATCTCCCACCTGAAACTTATGTGGCACCTAGTGTTGATCATAATGTTCTTTGTAATTAGCATTGGCTTTGTACAATATATCATGGACTTGTTGGTGGATGTATTGAATTTGTTAAAAAAATTGTAGCTTTGTCGACTTCAGATTGAACATGTGTAGATTCAACCTGGGTAGTTGCAATCGGTGGTGCAACATCAATGAGACACAATAAATGAAATCCCAAGCACACTTGAAAGGGATTGTGGCTAGTTGAACTATGGATAACTATTTTGTAGTTGTGTTTAACATAGGGAGATTCTCATCCCATATTCATGGATTCTTGGGGTTTTACATGCATAAATTGTGCGTGATCATCCTGTTGACAACCTCTGTCTAGCAATTAGTATGCGAGTGGAAGGCAGTCGACTTGGTAAGCTTGGTGTCCAACAATGACTAGAGTTTTGGCTAGAATGAACTTAGGAATATGCTATCTTGATATGATATGATGCTCTATGGGATTCGAAAATGTACCTACACCCATTTGAAGAAGAGATTGGTAGTGGATTATGTTGTGATACTCTTCTTCTAGGCAGCCAAAATGACCATCTTAGGAAATCTATCAACGACAAGAAATAAACGGTAATTAACATGCTTGGTAGAAGGAAGGCCATACATATGGTCCATTGTGATGGATTCCCAAGGTTGGTTAGGACTAGGCAAAGTGGTTTATAGGCCTTTCTTCTTAATGGTTAGTTTGGTGATGGCACAAGAAGTGTAGGATCCGATATACATTCCAACATCTTGTCAGAGTTTTGGACAATAAAAATACTTATGTAGTACTCCCACTATCTTCTCCACACCAAAGTTGCCTCTGAACTTATTGTAATGCGCCTCCTAGATTAGCTTGGCAAACTTGCTTGAAGGAATGCAAATGTATCCCAGGTAGCACAACAATCGAGCCTAAAGGTGGACGTATGGAACTGTCTTTCCAGTCATAAGCATCTTGTAGGTGGCAATGAATTATGAGTCATTTTCATATAGTTGTGGCCATCCAAAGTTATCATGCGCATAAGAGTTGAGAATTTTGTTTAGTGCCACAATATGAGGCCAACTGAAGCAGTATATGACATGATTAGTGATACCCTTCTTGTACTTAATGCTCAAATGGAATTATAGCAGATATGTGGACCATTTCTGATGGCGATCATTTTGCAACTTCCCCATGTCTCCATAAATTGAAGAGGCTAGTGACCCATGTCGATTATCATCTCCTTCCCCATAATATAATGTTTCCATTTCCAACAGGTTTACATGATGGAACACATTTCCTTATCATAAGTGGGGCATCCTCGAATAGTATCAGAGATTCTCTCACTATGACAGGCCGCTAGATTCCCTTGTTAAGTGAGGACTACACTAATAGCATAGTTGGAGGTGTTTGTCTCAATCTCAAATGGTTGTTGTAGGTCTAGGAGGGTAAGATTTGGTTCAAAGCAAAGGTGGTATTTTAGTTCAATGTGGTCTTTTGTTGTGACTCGGGCCAAAAAAAAAATTACTTTTAATCTACCCTTGGTAACTTGACTTAAGGGCCAAGTGATATGAGATAACCCCAACATGAATCTTTGATAGAAATTAGCAAGGCCCAAGAATTTTTGAAGCTTTGTTAGAGTCATTTGGGCCAGCCTTAAGGAGTGAAAAAGTAATCTTTTCTCTATTGGAATATCTATCGATTGAAAAATATCATTCCAACAAATTTAACCATTTATCTACAGAATTTTCAACTATCTAGCCTTAAAATATAGGAATATCGAAATTAACTTGTACCTTAACGTGGACGACACCTGCGAAGTTGTTGTTGGATGAAGATGTGTTGCCTATTGGTATTCACCAAAGGATTTGGGAAAAGTTATCCATCATCTCGCCCCTTTGTTGTTTGAGGGCTTCTTTGAGCAACAATTTGATAGGATCTCCTGCTCTATTGTCTTTCTTTTCTTCTACCATGGGTGTTCATTGGAATAGGTGAGGTAGGTCTTGCAAGGGCTTAAACAATTTGAGACCCAACTCCTTATACCCCAACCTCACTGGGGACATGCACATACAAAGAGAGAAAGAGTAGACCACTCTGATACCACTAGTCTAAATTTAAGAAGGGAATGAAATGAAATACAAATTTAAAAGAAAACATATAGATAGGATGAAACTAAACTTCAATTAATAAAGATAAATGTTGAAATTCTCTACATGCAGAATGAAAGAAAACTAGTTCGAATGGTGATAGCTTATCTCTTAGAAGAATGTGATGGTTATGCACTTTCCTGAATTATGTTACAATGAGGCTCAAAGGAATTTTTATCATGATGAAACAATGAGAAACCCTAAGCATCCAAAACCATAACCCTATGAGATGAAGAAACAAAGGCTTATGGGCCCCGATGGGGTAAGTTGAAATGTCAACTTCTTGGGGTTGTAACTTTGGCATATGATCTTCCTTTGGCATGCACGATAACCCATTAGAAAGGTCTATCTTAGATGCAACAACCATGGATTCATTCATTAGTTCATTAATTTGTTCATGGTTATGGATTATTTAGTGAGTCTTGGGCTTCGACTCTATAATTGATGAGAGTTCCGGTGAACTTAGTTTTGAAAAACTAGTTAGTTAGTCCTGTGCTTGGGTTCTAGACTAGTTGGAATCTATTGTTATGCTTCGAAAGGTACCTAGAGAGTGGCACAATTTCCTGCATGCCCAGAGATGAGACCATCTTGGTTGGCCATAAGGGAGCCTAAATAGGTGGGAATTGCTAGGGTATTGGTAGGGTGCAAAGAAGGGGTATGCCACTTGGGCACAAGTTCAGGAGAGTGGGAGCCTGGAATTGTAGCAATATCTATTGGGTTGGTACCTTGTCTAGTGATATGTGCTTTTTATGTGGTTTTCACCATTTCCTATGGATTTGTAACCCTTGCTCTGGGGTGACCGATGGTTGATATTTATGAACCACATGATCTATGGTTGTGTGGAACAGCCTATAGTCAATTGGAAATTTTATTCAGATAAGTATTTACTATGTGTAATTATGTAATTTATGTGTATTTTCCTGTGTAATCATGTGTTCTGATTATAAACCCTAATTTGGTTATTTGTTGCATTTGAGTACCATGTGATGCATTTTTTTGTATGTTTATATATGCAAACCCTAGTTAGGTTTTTGTGTTAATGAGCGTAATAATTTGTTGTGCATTAATGTTATTTTGATATCCTTAATGTTGTCGATTAGATGGATTTATAATTAAATTGCACATGGTGCTCTATGTTGGGTATTGCAGGTAATTGGTTTATAATATTTGTGACCAAATTAATTAATGCTAGGCACAGGGGTTTTGGCCTTAGTAGAATTATAAGGGTCTCATTGAAATATTTTCAATGACGAATTAGCTACAAAGGATCATAAATGGTTGGTGGAGTTCAAGGACTTTGGGTTTGTTCCATGGTTTTGAGGGTTTTTGATATTATGCTACAAATTGTAGTACCCAGCTGTGGGAGAGTAGTAGCATTTCCTAGCAAGGGGTTGCGGATGTTAAACCCTAATTACAATAGGGTTTACACGAAATTTCGGGAGCACTAGAAGAGTGCCAAAGTTTAAACATTGGAACCAATAATTATGTGCGTCCACAAGAACATTTGGTGAATTTTGGTTTTTGGGTATGTAGCGTCGCCCAGCTGGGGTTCGGAAACGTTACAAGGTGGTATTATAACTAGGTTACAACATTGGACCTACGTGGGCCAAAGATAAAGCACAGGGGAAACGTTTGAAGGATTCTTTCCAACTGTTTGAAAGAATGTCTAAAAGGGTAACATGGAGTACCGAGTCAATTATAATCTTAATTCTTAAAAAAATGGAAGATTGTATATTGACCCAGTTTATTTTTCATCTTTATTACATAATCTTAACATTTATTTTAGGTGGAGTAGGTGAATGTGGTTTTGTTGTTATGGTAATTTCTTATATTGTTTTCTTTTGATGAACCTGTATTGATCAAATATGGCCGAAGGACCTTGTTTTAGGTATATATTGCATATTTGGTGATATTCTACATAAATCCAGGAACATGGAACTTGTAGTATTAACTAAAGGTGGTCTTTTAGTATTTTTCTTGCAAGTTTAAGGAAATGCATAAATGGTTCAAGGTCAAAACCCCCGAAGGTACTTTGAGTAGAATCACAACCTAATTAAATCTCATTATATTGGTAACAAGTAATTTATGGAATTTGGGAGGTTCTAGACTAAATTAAAACCCCATAAAACCTCATGTAATTGTTTGAAGAAATGTCCAATAAGAAAACTAGGATACAAGAGTATTATAAGGGAAAGGTAACCAATTTTTCACATTTCTTCCATGCATCAGGATTATAGTAGCAATATGGGATAAAATTTATGACTGCATTATAACTATTATGAGAAGTGTGCAAAACCAACCCTGAAAAAGGTCTTCAATCTCTTTGTCAGATGAATGTCATAGGATCAATACACAAACATGGTTAAGGTGGGGAAGTGTGTGTATTTAAGGTTCTATTGTTTCACATATTTTGGCCATTTCCATGGAAAATGGGATGCCACTCTTTATGTACTTAAACACATTGGTAAGAGTAATGGCTATAATTGAATAACAATGGTTTATTAAATTGTGCCCTGGTCCATGGATATGTTCATAAGTGTTGGATTGAATAGGACTGAGATGGAAGAATAGTAAATCGAAAGTTGGGTCTGAAAAAAGAGCATCAACTTTACATATATACATCGAAGAACCATGGGCCTATGGTGACATTTTCGTTGACATAGCATTCTACTTTTCTTAAGGCTTATGTTGGGTTAACAATGTTGTTGGTCTACAAATTTTTGGAACAAATGTTCTTAAGATTATGTCACCCATATTTAACTTGTGTTGACATATTTTTTTTATGGAAAGTGTTATGTTGGGAACTCTAGATCAACAAGTTGACAGACTTCCTCATCTCCCTATTTCAAAATCCTTTATACAATGCATGTATGGATGGGTTTATATAATGTGTGCAAGTGCACTCCAGGTAGGCAATGTAAATAGGAAAAACATTTGCCTCTATGATGGAACCTAACGCCTAAATCAAATAAAAGGTGTTGTCAAGCATTTATATGTGGAGCCAATATTCATTAAATTGAGTATCCATTATATGGGCCAATTAATATCTCAAGTATTGCACAATGAGATTCGTAATGGACTGCTAAAGAAGGTAGATGTCACTAACACTGACATAATACAACTAAGTATGGAGTGGTCATCGATTATGATGAAAAATATTATTTTGGTCATGTAAAAGAAGCTATGGGTTATTTTGGTTTGCATTCAAGATGAAAGTTTAATAGAAAAGGTAAATGTTGTGGATATCTTAAAATCCCACTACCATATGTCTATTACATTCAACAAACTTGGACATGTGAGAATAACAGATCTTGACAAAGAGATGTTCGTTGTTCCTCCATACCCAAAGGATATAATGGACTAATGTTACATAATCTTTTTATTGGGATTTAGTATTGTACTTTTCAATATTTGTGTTAAGAGGGCCGAAGAGAACCATGCTGAGAAGGTGAGCCTTAGAGAAGACGACGGCCACAAACTCTAGGTCACGGGCCATGACATGAAGGGATATGGTACAACACATAATTTTGGGTCATATTCATGAAACATAGTTTAAGGATTCCATCAACAAACAGAAGATTTTCCTGTTGGGAGGGAGCATGGTTCCAAAGGATTGGTGGAACCCTAATAGTGGACTTCCCCCTCCCCCACTTATCATCCAATCAAAATATCATGGGTCATGGGACCCCATCAAATTGTAGGAGGCATTTTAATGGTCAGGTATCTTGGAGCCTAATGGCCATTGCAACCGTTAGTCAAGATGCATCGGAGTCATCTGATCTCATCAGGGAGAAACACTATCTTAATGACCGTGCAAATTTGGACTTTGATGGCATCAAGGTCATCTGATCAAATATGTCCTACTTGTCAATCTCAGAGGACCCTACTATTAACATCCATTATTGGATTTTCCCCACCGCATTATGGATGTTGATCTATATATAATATATATATATATATATATATATATATATATTATTGTTTGTGGCTAGGAGTGCATGGAGGGCCCCAATAGGGTCATGTGTATTTCACTCGCTAGACACAAGGCTTTAAGAACAGACGATAGGGTGCCATGAAGGGGGTGAGATAACTATCCATGAAGGCATGATGTGGCAAAGGGTAGTCGAATTGACATGGGAGGTAGACGATGTGGAGGGCCCACATCACAGTGGGGCTTGGGCTATTTCAAAATCACTATATATATATATATATATATATATATATATATATATAGAGAGAGAGAGAGAGAGAGAGAGAGAGAGGCACGCCAAAGGATGGATTAGTTGCATAATAATAATAATAATAAATTATTTACATATAATCCAACGCATATGTATGCCAATAGGGAGATGTGGCTAAGTGTAGGCAGAATGGTAAGGTGGTTGGTCCACATCAACGCCACTTGATAAATGACTTTCCAGAGTGGATGGTAATGTAATCAATGGCGTGGTCGATAATGCCACGAGTGGACAGATAGTTACTAGTGCAACCTAATTTAAAGTTTTAAGTTGTAGCAGAGAAGGAAAATTGGAAAAAAATAGCTCGAACTTCTCAAGGCTATAACTTCTAGCCCAGAAGTTGGAATTGCACAAGTAAATAGTCAATAGAAATTTATTGATGAAAAGAATGCAATGAAAAACCCTTAGTTTTTATTGAACCTAAAATCCTACATAAATTTTTGAATAAAGCTACAGGAAGCATAAGGAGAAAATTGTGCTTAGTAGGCTAAACTTCTAGAGGGCATAACGTTTAGCTCAGGTAAATGAATGGGATGAATGAGTAGTCAATAGAAATTTATTGATGAGAAAAACACACTAGTAAACCCGTGATTTAAATATGGGTAGCAATTTTGAAGGAAATGTTTCCAGCGAACTACAAGGTTACCAAGGGTTAATGAGGTTGTTGATTTAGGGAAGATCAGTGAAATTCAAGACAAGCAACCTGAATGATAATTATACCAAGCATAAGGAAGTTGATTTAACTTCCTTGGTATCATCTAACCTAAATTGATTTTTCTTGTAAGGATATTTTGTAAAGGTGCTTTTTTATCATAAATGGTAGAAGAAGTTATGATATGAATGTTGGAAAAGCTACAAGACGACAAAATTAAATAGGTAAGGAAGACTTTGTAGCTACAAAAATTCAAAGTAACTCTTATCTACTGGCTAGTTCTAGTTATCTTTCCACTTTCAGAAGGTTTGACTAAGCCTAGTAGCTTAGGCATACTTACTTAGAATTGTAATTATATGTTGTGAAGCCTACCATGAATGGCTATAGGGTTGGTAGAATTAATGCACTTGTCTAACAACACAAGGCGGGCATTGGGCAAGTCTCACACTTGATTGCACAATAGGTTAATTCACAAGATGTCACAGGGTTGTGACAAATTATGATAGCTTTGAAATAGGATCATATATAGGTTTTGTTACAATGATAGAGGTGGTATAACAGATTTCCTACAGGGAATAACTAGTTGGTAATAGGTTGTCATAGGTAGATGACAAGTTTATAATAGGTACAACAAGTTACAATAGGTAAACTGGTCATAGGTAGGTGACAGGTATATTACAGGTTATAATAGGTTGTCACAATTAGGTGATAGGGTTATAACAGGAAAAACAAGTTACAATAGGTGGATCAATCACATATGATGATAGGTCTATAACATGTTATATAGGTTTTATGATAAGTATTATCATAAGATGATAACAGGTATGTAACATGTCTATGATAGGTCTTTACGAAGTTATGGCAGGCTTGTGACAACTTATGACAGGTCTTTTGATAGGTCATGATAGGTATACAACAGGGTTGTAACCATACCATAATAGGTGATATGGTAGGCTTATGATAGGTTATGACAGGTTTGATGGCAGGCCATAATAGGTATATACAACAAGAATATGATTAGGTTATTACAAGTACTATAACAGGTTGTGATAGGTTGTAACAGGTTTACAACAAGGTCATGATGAGTTTTAATAGGACTAAAATATCTCAAATAATGGGAATTGAGTAAATTATAGTTGTTAATGGGAACATGTAGTGATTGATATAAAGTTCCCTGATGAAGGCATTGTATTGAAGGTTACAACAAAGAATTGGAGAGTTCTAGTTTCCTATGCTGCTAGGGAATATATGCATATCTAGATATTGACTGGGATTTGCATAGTAAAGAAAAAGTGAAGTTGGAAAACATAACAACTATGCAGTTGAGCTCTATGATATGCAGGGGAATGTTTATAAACTTTCCCTTGTTGATATATTATGAAATATTATATATGATGTGTATGCATGCAATTTATTGAGCATGTGGGTGATGATTGCATGTTGATTGACAATGATATGCTATGGTATCAGTGGAGTATCTCATATGAGGAATAATCATGGTTTTTGTGTTGCTAATGATGCAATTTCTTAGGACAACCTTAGGCAGGAACAATTCATTATAGGTCTGCATTCCTCTTTCGTATGAAGGTATTGGAAAAATGGATCACCCGAGGGACTATTAACCAATGAAGGGGGTGCCTGAGATTGGAAGGAAAAATATGAAAAAAAAAATAATAAAAAAAAAAAAAAGAAGAGAAGAAAAGAATAATAAAAGAGAGGAGAGATGATTTAATTGAATCTTCTTTATGTTGGAACACAAAGTCAATTACTCAATATCCTAAAGGGTAACTTGAGGACTCAGAAAAGCATCAAGAACTCCTAGAGCCACAGACTCTAGAACATCCTTGTCCGACAATAAACCACCTTGGAGGTTATGGCACAAGACCTGAGGGAATGTTGGGTGCAGCGAGAGGGTGCACCACTTGGGAACAGGATGATGGGTACTTAGTATGTACTTGGTGATGGGAAAGTAGATGCCCCATGAATTCAACACCCCATCTACTCATATAGATAAGTATTTATTTAGTTTGCATACATTATTTTTGTTATGAATATATGAATTGTGAATTCAAATTATCAGGAATATAATATAATGGATAGAATACTTGTTTTATCCACATTGTTATAATATGCTTGTTTACTTGTTGAATGTTGTAGGTGTGTATCGAGCAACTATGACCATCGTGAGCCATCTTACAGTAGTGAAGGAAACTATGGGATGCAAAGAGAAGTCTATTGAAGACCGGGGACTTGATAGAAAGAGTTTATGGTTAAAGGCAAAGGAACATCAAGGACTGTTTTATTCTAAGGGGCAGAGGAATGTAACACAACTAATCCACCCCTAAATAACCAGTGTAATAATCAAGTTATGACATGCTAAGACAAGAGTTCCTATGTAATGGGTTTGAGGATGATCCAAGACGATATTGGTGGCTGTTGAGGAAAATTAATTACCTATCATTTAATTCTCAACCCGGGAGTTTTGTAAAACTTGTGAAGCGTGCGTGCACTGTATATGCTAGAAATTAACTTTCAATTTAGATCAATCTAACTACGAAACCAAATAACGACAAGACACATTCACCTATTCTAATTCAACAAGAAATTCAAAAGAAATTATAGTACAGTGCATGGAATTTAAATCTTAATCTATCACACTTGCAGGAATTGAAATCTGAATCTACCACACTTGCAGGAATTGAAAAACACACCACTCCTTTAGAAATGAAATTGCATGAAATGAAATCTACTCTAAGGGATCATGTGTGTATATTCAAATCAGGATCCTATGAAATGAATAATCAAAACCACATGATATGAAATGAAAGAAAAAACAATCATTCTAAACCTCTAGATATGAAAGCAAATAAAAACAATTATTCTTAACCTCTCACACAGGAAAAGACATGAAAGAAATAAATCTTAATCTATGAAAAACAATAAATCTCACACATTATAGGTGCCCAATCCAAAAGCATGAGGGATGGAAAGTTGAGAGGCTCCAAATACAAGCATAACCAAATCAAAGTGAACATCACTCATGAGTATGGTTCCAAATCCAAATTCTATATTCAAAACATGAGCATTTCCCAAAATTTACACATGCCTATGAAAGGAGGAGGCTCTCCTATTTATACAAAAACATAAGAAGCTACCTCATTAATGGAGGTCCATTATTCTCTCCCTAGTTCCCTAGAAAATGTCATAGAGTTACAACTTAAATAGATAATGATGAGACACATATCCTCTTTGCCCTTTATCCATATCTTCTTCCATATCTTGAAGAGAATTCGAATTTGAGCATTGGAGGACACATAAGGGTGCCTTGGGTTCTTCCAAATGACCAACACATGTCATGAAACTCAAGCCACTTTTAAGTATTAGAAACTATATGCCTTTTTTTCTAAGTTTTAACCATTTAATTCACTTATAATACTAGAAATCAGTAACTTTTGGAAAACACAAATGGAACCCATATAATTTTGAAAATAGAGGCTAATGAAAGGTTATATGGACATGGAGTTGTGACATATGAGTGAAATGGTGGCGATAAAGGTGAAAGTGGAAGATATTTTGAATACATTTTGGAGACTCTACATACCCACCAACTAATGTTATTGCATGTCCTCATGCAATCTACTGCATTGTTTATTCATGATTTACTTTTGAATGAGCTTGGCTTATATCATATGTCCTTAAACTTTGCATTTGATAGTATTTGACAATTTTATTTCGTTTTGCAAACTATTCCTTGTCATACATTCAATTGCAACATGTTTGGTTGGTTCTTTTGTGATAACCAAATCTTAATTGGTATTGATTATTGTGTTTCAATACCTTGTTTCGTTTTGTTGCAGCAAGATTCATTGAACATATTTAAGAATGCATCTTTAAATCAACCATATAATATGCTCATCATTTAGTCTTTATTTGCAAATCACATAACTTTTGAACCATAATGAAATCTTAATGATTAGGACAAGTATGTTAGGATGAAATGAAGTGAGATGAAATGAAGTGATATGAAGAGTGATCATGTCCCTTCCCCCTAACTAAAGGTGTTGAAGGTTTTTTTTTCAAATGAGAAAGGAAATATGGTGAAGTATTTTCAAAAAATTATAACTTCAGTATTCAAGGAATTTTATGATTAAAAGCTGGAAAAGGACATACCTTTGTGTGCCTAGGAAGTGGAGAAACTGTGCATATGTAGAGAAGTTGTAGCCATTGCTAGATCATGGAATAGAATGTACAATTTCATCTTCTTCTTGGTTGCATAAATGATGGATGAGGTGGTGAAGGTGGATTCTTTATTGCTGCTGCTAAATCTGTTGGATCTGCTGGAAAATGTTGAAATGATATAGTCTTCACCTGCTTCAAACCCCGAAGGTACAATTCTAGTCATGCAAATAAATGTGTTGTTTTTTAGCATGAAGAGAAGTCATTGGATTACCGACCATTAATGAATGTTGTTAACCAATGCGAGGCAAACTCGCCATTAATGTCAATGAGTGCCAAGGTATCAAAATACATCTTGCAAAGTGCGAATAAATGAGCTGATGTCGAGCCACTTGCAAGATCTAACGATCAAGGGACATTGATGTATTCCCATGATTGTCAGTGAGAGAAGTTATCATTGATGCATACAAGCCTCAAGGTACTAATAAGGAATCTAGCCCTGAACCTAGATAATGTGCTCATGTCGATAGGCCAAGACTTGTTAGAAGGGAAGCCTTAATGAATCCTCCATCATCTAGCACGAGCATAAAACAATAATTTTAAAGGACTATGGATGAAATTTTTTGCAGTGGATCAAGGTTTATTTGAAAAAGCGAAAAGGGAAAATGGAATGAATCAAATTTGTAAGGGAGCCGAATGGTTTTATTGCTAGGTTTAAATTTTAGTGAAAGCGAGGCAGAAAAATGACTATGAAGGAAAATGAGATGAAGATTTTATTGACTGAATAATTAGGAATGCAATGGTAAGACTGGTATTTGAAAGGCTTCCAAATGGTGTGATGGATTTGATTCGACATTATTTATCCAAAATCATGTGCTAATTCTTGGATATTTCATCTTTGATGTTACTTTGATGATGTTCTTTTCAAAGAAATATGGTCTTTGAGAGACACTCTTTATTTGTGTCCATCTATTTATTTTCCTAGAACCTGCAAAAACTTAGCACTTTTTTTGCAATGAAATGTAAGCTTATCAAAAGAGAGAGGTGATTAAGATCTCTATTTATGACATTTACACAAAAAAAAACTGAGAATTAGTACTAATAAAACAAATTCATGAATTAAAATCAAATGAATTTTTCCCTATTTCAAACTAGTGCCTCAGGTTACCTGTCATGTCTTGTCAACAATGTATTCATTCTTTCACTGTTTCAAATTCTTTTGAACTATTTCTAATTGTGTATATTTCGTTGAGATCTTTCCAACGATGCTTGAATCATCGAAATCTGATGTTGTATGAGAAAGTTAGGATGAATTGAATTTTGGGTGAAATAGTGAAAATTGTCATGCTTAAGTGTGGCATGGGAACATGATGCTGATGTGAAGGATGAAGTAGGCAGATGATGTGGCATGTTGATCATGAGTTTCTGATTAGAATTCATTGTTGACAAGTAGATCATTGAGTTAAATACATAGCTGCATAATTGTTTTTCAGCTGCAGAATTGTGGTTCAGCTACAGAATTGTGCAGTTTCTGTAGCTTTCCATCAGATCTGCACAACCTTCATCTCCCTGGCAGCTGCAAAGGCCTTGATGGTGATCTCAAATTGTCAGAACAGATCCCATCTTGCCCATCTCTGTCAAAATTTCAATCATTGTCACGAACTACTTCCATGTTTCGATCCGATGCAAAGAGTTCCTCCACTACTTTATACACTCTCTCGAAATATCTTTGTACACTTTGATGCCTCTTTATAGATTTCACCATCACTATCTCTACGAATCAAGCCTCTTGTTGAAGATGATGGTGCAGTATTTACTCCTTCCATGACATTATTTTTCAGAATCAGAGAATCAAGCCCACTTGGCTGCTTATTGCAACTGTCCAATTCACCGAAAGATAATAGGAATTCTCTTGTATAAGAATGTTTGGAATTTTTGGAAGGAACAGATCTGAATTTTATACCAGCACCTTCCAACAAATAAGGATTTGATCTTAGCTTTATTGAACTTCTGCAAGAGTGCCCTCGGCTTTACTTCTACCACATGAAAAGTGCAGCTGTAGAAGAAAACGCTGATGTGGGCTTCGAAAGTGGTCTCTTTGATTCATACCGAGAGATTGATTGGAATGGTTGGTATTCAGATTTTGGAGAAACAGATGTTGGTACAAGAATAACAACAAATATTTGATGAATTGAAAGTCATAGCTCGTTTTAAACACCAACTGAAAAATAAAATCAAAGCTAAGGATAGTGTCTGTATCCTCATTTGACGGCGGAAATCCCTCAACTAATAGCCAGCAAGTGGTGTGTGCATCTTGGCCGGATCTAACTTCTTTCACTCCATCGGCCTCCCTGATTCTTTGCAGATTATTTGCAGGAGAAAACCAAATGGCAGCAATTGTTTCTATTCATTAATTAAAAACCCGTTTTTTTCACGAAATAAGGAAAATGGGGCTCCAAAGAACCCAGAATATCTCCCAATTTGTAATGAATTTTAGAAAATAGTTCCTGGGTTTTATAATTGACCCCGTTCTAAGAAAAACCTATGTTTTAATTTTTTTTAAATTCATCTTAATTTGGCCATAAACCATGTTTTAAAAATGACGTTTTAGAGCTCTTATGCATTATGGCAAATGCTCATGTAAACAAAAAATTACTTGCTGGATTTTTCATGTCCACCGCCAAGCATGGATGAGGATGAGCAGAAGTCTGCAAGGGTAATTTTGGCTTCAGCTTATAGCTGTTTGGATCATCTCTGGGTGTATGAAGAATAAAAATGAAAACACAACGATCTAGATGTTATTTAGATCATTCCCGGGTGTGTAAAGAAAAAAATTAAAACACAACTATCTTGGAGTCATTTGGATGCACAACTTTTGAAGAATATCCACCCAGGGTTGAATAACCCTCTACACAAGGTTCAGGCAATAATGTATCAAGATTGGCTTACATATCATATTTTTTTTAGATGGATCCTTCGTGTTTTTGCCTATGATGCTTCTATCATGATATTCTTTCTTCAACTACTTGAATTCTTTCAACATGGACACACGTGGACTATCACTGATAAGTTTTATTTTTATCTTTACAGAGATAGTTCTTATAGGAGAAAGTTTTCCTGGAGTTGGATAGTGATGGATGCATAATCAAATCAGACTTGGCTACAGAAACGATTCGTTTCTGCAGCTCCTCAAAAAAAGGAATAAATATGCAACAATTTGAAGCAAGATTTATATATGAATTTTTTTATTATGATGGATACTAAGCTAACGCAAATTTTTTTTACAGGTCACATGAGAGCCTAAATAGTCAATTTCTCAATTCTCTTAAAAAAGAATTGATAATTTTTATTTAAAAATTTACATTTCCCTTATTCAAAAACATGATTTTTATTTTTATTTTATTTTTTATTTATTTTATTATTTAAAATAAAAACATCAATTTATTGAAAATATTTGTGATGTTAATGAAAAAAAATGCAAGAAAATAAATAAAAATCTAAATATTTAAAGTTCTAAAAAAAAATGCAATCAAGCTTGATTTTATTTTTCCTAATTTATCTACTTTATTTTTTATTTTATTTTCAAGTATATGAATGTTTCCAATGGAGCCATATATGTAACAAAATGATAGATATACTCATATGCAGGTTTGAAATATATTCCTTGATACGTACCCGTGTATGAGAGACCAACTGTCTTGATTGAGATGATGTCAGAAGATACTGAAGAATGGAATACTGGGATCCAATGACTGTCTTGAACCAAGATTCAATATAATCTTGTCTTCCTTGACTTCCTTCTATCATGCCATGCAAGTCCTCACATATGTGATCTCCATTCATAGAATCTGGTGATAGGCATGCATGAAACTTTTCAATCTTAGGTTCCAACAACTGTTCTTTATCGACAGGCATCCATGATTATTGGACCTTATCTGAATCTTCTTCTTCTAGTTGTTGTTCTTCAATGGCAGTTGGTAAATCATTTTGCAATACCTCAACATTGTAATTGGACTGAGGTGTTTTATTGTTGGGGATTTGAAATGGTTGTGCAAGTAATGGAGTGGGAATGGATCTTTGGGGTGTTTGTGTGTGTGATAATGGGAAAGGTTGAATTGAGATTAACTGAGGGTGAAACTGATGTTGTAGTGGAAGTAAATGGTATGGATAACATTGATATTGGTATTGAGGATGGTGAGGGAAAGATCGAGTATATGGTGGATTTCCTCTGTAAGGATCTTCCCAACCCTATTTCCAAGATTGGTTTTGAGATTGGGATTGAGATGGCCAAGGTTGTCAAAGAAAAGGTGTTTGCCAATTGTGTTGTGCTTAACCCTGAAATTGTGCACAAGGATATTGCATCATATTGGGTTGATGAGGCTGCCATGGTCCTCTTGGAGCTTGATTCACTACATTATCCTTTTGGTAAATTGCCTGTAATCCTAATAATGATGGGCAATCTTTAGTAGTATGTGATCCTGCACAAATTTTACAAATTTTAATTTTATCAAGTGCACATTCATGCAAAGCAACATTTTCAACTTTTTGCTTGTTTTTCATTCTTAGCATCTCAATTTGTTCATTTAAATTACCAAGAATGTTTAGCAAATTGTTAAGTTTAGTTTGACTTACCAATCCTGTTGTCAACTTACTTTCCCTTGGCATAACTAGATCTTGATGAGATCTTCCATACTTTGCTTTTCCTCTTGATATGTTCTTTCATAGTTCACAAATCTCTTGAAATGGAGATTGATAAACATCTCATTTTCCCACTAGGTTAAGAAGATCAATCCATTCATCCTTTATAGCATTTAGTAGGAGAGTCTTTAATATGTCTGATCCTAAATTATGCATTTTATATCTTTTGATATTATAAGTAAATCTCTCCACTAGGTCTTCTAGATTGTCATCCTCTTTTTGATTCATCTTAAAGAATTCATTTCTAAGGTCATGTTGTTTGTAATTATTTTTATATTTTTCCAAAAATACTCTTTTCATATCATCCCATGTCCTTATAGAATTTCTTCCTAAAGTCATGAACCATCTACGAGCTTTATCCTTCAATGTTGTTGGAAACAAATTCACTTTTTGAATGTGTAATGAGTAGCCATAAGATCTACAAATGATTTCAAATTCAAAAAGAAAAGTTTCTGGGTCTTCTGATCTCATACCTTTGCAGTTAGGAAGTACGGATGGAGGGATGTTCTTCATTTGAACATTGACATTAGTTTCTTGAATGGGAAATCCAAAAGGATCTCCATACATTTCTTCATCCTCCTTTGTCATCTCTTCTACCTAAAAAAATAAGAATTCATGACGTGGATGTGTGGCTCTTACTGCACCACATGATATAGTGGGGTTGGTAGGTGATTGAAGGTTTTTTTTATATATATTTTTTATAAAAATGATATGCAGCTAAATGATTTATGCATATACATGCTTTAATCATGCATCTAGAAAAAAAAAATGAACTCTAAACTGTAAGCTAGTTCCTATGCACACTTCCCCAGCAACAGTGCCAAAATGTTGAGCAAAATTAATTACCTATCATTTAATTGTCAACACGAGGGTTTCGTAAAACTTGTGAAGCGTGCATGCACTATATATGCTAGAAATCAACTTTCAATTTAGATCAATCTAACTACGAAACCAAATAACAACAAGCCAAATTCACCTATTTTAATTAAACAATCAATTCAAAATAAATTATAGTACAGTGCATGGAATTGAAATCTTAATCTATCACACTTGCAGGAACTGAAATCTGAATCTACCACACTTGCAGGAATTGAAAAACACACCACTCTTTTAGAAATGAAATTGCATGAAATGAAATCTACTCTAAGGGATCATGTGTGCATTATCAAATTAGGATCCTATGAAATGAATAATCAAAACCACATGATATGAAATGAAAGCAAAAACAATCATTCTTAACCTCTAGATATGAAAGAAAATAGAAACAATCACTCTTAATCTCTCACACAGGAAAAAACATGAAAGAAATAAATCTTAATCTATGAAAAACAATAAATCTCACACATTATAGGTGGCCAATCCAAAATCATGAGGGATGGAAAGTTGAGAGGCTCCAAATACAAGCACAACCAAATCAAAGTGAACATCACTCATGAGTATGGTGCCAAATCCAAATTCTATATTCAAAACAAGAGCATTTCCCCAACTTTACACATGCCTCTGAAAGGAGGCCCTCCTATTTATACAAAAACATAAGAAGCTACCTCATTAATGGAGGTCCATTATTCTCTCCCTAGATCCCTAGAAAATCTCATAGAGTTACAACTTAAATAGGTAATGATGAGACACATATCCTCTTTGACTTTTATCCAAATCTTCTTCCATATCTTGAAGATAATTCGAATTTGAGCATTGGAGGGCACATAAGGGTGCCTTGGAAGCTTCCAAATGGCCCACACATGTCATGAAACTCAAGCCACTTTTAAGTATTAGCAAGTAAATGCCTTTTTTCTAAGTTTTAAGCATTTAATTCACTTATAATACTAGAAATCATTAACTTTTGGAAAACACAAATGGAACCCATATAATTTTGAAAATGGAGGCTAATGAAACATTATATGGACATGGAGTTGCGACATGTGAGTGAATTGGTGGCGATAAAGGTGAAAGTGGATGATATTTTGAATACATTTTGGAGACTCTACAGTGGCCGTCCACCTATTCTACTTGGACCCCCACCATTGATTTTTTTAGTTTTGTTAATTGTAGCATGGCTTACTATTTTTGGTAGTTTTTTGGGTCTTGAATGTCCAAAGACATTTTGAGGCCCTAAACGACATTTTTTTTTGGAAAATAAGAAAACATATAAGCTATAACACATTTTTTAAATTAAAAGTTGTATTCCTTGGATAGATCTTTCTAAGGAGGAATTGTACCCATCAAACAAAGATCGTACGCCAAACTTACGACCCTGGGAAGTTGATGTACCAATTTATCCCAACGGGGCCCACAGACTTTTGGTGCTTCATCGCTTAGGTTTAGGTTTTTTAGATGTTTATTTTTTTCCATTATTTCTGAATAATACATAGGCATTCGAGCCTCATTGTAACACAATTCAGAATACTGTGTAGCCACCACATATCTTCTCATAGATAAGCTACCATCACCTCATATAGTTTATTTCCATTCCACGTGTAAATAGTTTTCAATACTTGTTATTAATGAATTGAAGTTAGGGCTCAAATTAGTTGAACCTTTGTAAGACCAGCCTCACCAACTCCTGATAGCCTCCCATGGTGGAAGAAAAGAAAGAACAGGGAACAAGAGATCCTTTAAAAATGTTGCTCGAAGAAGCCCTCAAGCAACAAAGGAACATGATGATGGACAACTTTTCCCATATCCTTCGGAGGATGCCCACAGGCAATGCATCTTCATTTAAAAACTACCCTAGAGGTGTTGTTATCACTCTGATATTTCTTTTGAAGTATGAAAAAATAAAAACCAAAGGAAACCACAAACCACTTTTGGAGATCAGGACCTAGCCTTCCTGATGCTCAGAGAGGGCTCTCTATTTATAATTTAACTTTGTTTTAGTTAAGATGATTTTAGGCTAGTTATTGCTTGCACTTGGGTTTTGTTTTGAAACTTTCGTGGTGGGATCACTTTACTTAGATGAACATTACTTAGATGAACAGAGGTTTGGCTTCTACCATTGGGCTATGGAGTCGGATGTCTAACAAACAAGACTAGATTCACTTCTAAAAATAGTGTCTACAGGGCAAGATAGATAAATGGTGAATGGCTTCAAATCTCAAAGGCTAAATGGTAAATGGCTTCAAATCGGATCCAGGGAGCAATTAAGGGTTTCCTAGGCTGGACTTTGGAAGGAATGAAAGAAGTCAGCCGGGATGGGAGAGCAATTAAGGGTTCTCAAATCCAGGTATCAGAAGAAAACATGTAAATAAATAATTGTGCAAAACAGAGTGTAATTAAACAAATTCTGAGTTATATTTCCAATTAATTCATTTAGATTTTAGAACACATTTAAGATTATGAAAATGCGTAAGAAATGTAACACAATCACACAAAGAAAGTACTTCACTGCAAATAACTCATCTCATGAATCCTGTAGCGAAATGCTTTTATTACTTGCTCCAGTCTATTGACCTAAAAATGGTACAATCACCCTTAGGTCCAAGATCACAATAACTCTACAAATGTAAAATAATCCACACCTAAAACTTCGAATTTTGAAGTATTTATACAAAAGGAATTAAAAAATATCTAAAACTGTATTCAAAACTAATCTAGGAAAAAGGAAATATCTTCTTGCAAGAAGATAGAGACAGCTATTGAACTGTTTCATGTTGTCCCTTTTATTTTGGTTCTGTTGGTTGTAGACTTTGATTTTTAGCCCTTTATGCTGCTAGGTTGTTTGGATTTCACGCTGGATGCCCTGTTTTACTTTAACCTTTCACCTGATACTCTTTCATCTGATACACTTTAACCCTGCTGACCTGTCAATATCCTTTTACCCTGTTGTTTCACTTTTTACTGTACATTTATAATTTACTGTGTTTTTACTACAGTAAATCATTCAGTTTTTCCCATCTTTCTTCATCTGGTAATTGGATATTGATCATTTTTCTGTATATTTCATCTGCCTCTGTATATTTGGCAAAAGTGGGCTTATTAATAAACAAGTGTTTTACCTCATGCTGGAGGTAAAACAAGTTTTCAAATGTTTGGTACAAGACTTTGCCTATTGGCATGCCCTTCATAGATGAAGTGATCACCTATTCTTTGGCCACTTCCCTGATATTTTTGTTGTAATCTGCCTGTGTCATTAACTTGTCATTTATAACTAAGGGATTAGGTAATCCCTTTTCTTTCAATAGTTCAAACTTAGCCATGAACCTGTCAATGACTAGCTACATGTTCTGACACTTATCTTCTAGATTCAACATTAAATTCCTCTTGGTGAGGACTCTCCTAACTTCCAAAATTGTACCTGTCCTATCAGGTATCTCAAGCTCTTGCAATTCATATTTATTCTTGGAGTTGAGGAAGTGGATGATTCTTGTTGCTTCCTCTGGCATATCTCCAAGTTCTGTTTTGACCCTTTCAATGGCTTCTGTTGCCTACTTGATTAAATCAATCTGCTCAAAAATGACCTCGATAGACCACACTTGCTCTTTAGCCTTTCCTATTAGCTCAGTCAATGTCAGTTCTTTCTCCAGACATTTTATCCTCTCATTCATCCTTGCAGCCTTTTGTTGTTCTTCCTTATGCATAACTTGGGCAAGTTTGTAATCTATCTCAAGGTTGCTAACTTTCTCTTTCAATTTTTTCATCGCATTGGTCTGAATGGACATTTCTTCCATTGCTTTGACTAGTTTGTTTGCTTCATCACCTGTGGTACCTGTTGTTTTTAATGTTGTTTCTGATGTAGTTGAAGTTGATGGAGGCAATGCAGTGACCATTGGACCAGTGGGAGCTAATTCTACTGCCAGAGTGGAAGGTACAACTCTGGTCACTATTGGAATGATAGTTGGAGGAGCACTATCAATACTAGCTTGTTTGAGTTGAATCAAGCTATCTAGTTCCTTTTCCATCTCCTTCAATTGGTCATTGAGCTGCAGCACCAAGTCCATCATATCTTCATGATTTGTCTGGCTTTCCATGACTTCCTTTATTTGTGGGTGATATAAATGAGGCAGCTTGAGTTGTTTCTTGACGGCTTCAATATCCTCATTCTTATTCTTGATTAACTGTTCAGCAGCCTTGATGTCCTTTGGTTCATGGCCCATTTCAATAACCAGGTCCTCCAAGGACTTTATCTTGGTGTCTTTGGTGTTGGAGGAGGCCTTTTCCAATTTATATTGGGCTGTCACATTGTACAATGAATCTTTCAATTTGAATGCTCACATGGCCTTTGCTGTGAGGGTGGAGTAGATCATTTCTCCAGCCTGCTTGTGAAATTAGATCTGATCAATGGGATGAACATACTTGGCCAAGACCTCAAAATTGGTCTTCTTATAGTCTGTTGTGGTTTTGGGTTGCTATACAGTGGGCTGTAGGAATGACACGTGCATTTTTCCTTCTTTGATATCAAAAGCTGACATCAATCTATTCTGGTTTGGTGGTGTCATCTTCAGGTACTTGGAATATGTGTTTTCCTTCAGATTTTTGTTCCTCATTTTTATTTCCTTGAATCTTTCTTTGATATTTGTTTCCTTGTTAGCTAGCCTAACAAAGGAAGACACCTCCACACTCTTCTGTCTATGTATGATCTATGTGTTGGAAGTAGATGGTTGTTGTGTTTCTACTGATGCAGTTGTCTCTGTTGTCTGTTTACTACTCTGCCCCATTTCCTTAGTGTCAATCCTTTCTTTTGAAGCAATGTTTTCCTCCTACTCAGACACAAGATTCAATTTGGACCTTTTGTTTAGCTTGAACTTATCATCAGTGGTCTCCATGGCAGAACTTGATGCTTCCTTCCTATTTCTTTTAGGATTCTTCTCCTCATTGAGAGGGGTATAAATGATAGGAGTGATGTTCATTGGCTCTCCCAACTCTTGAACTCGCAGGAAAGAGCTCTGGTCAAATTGTTTCTCTAAATCAATCATGATTTTTTTCACATCCAACACTGTGATGTCCATGTCAATCAATGTATTCTCTACTCATTCTGACTTATTAGCATATTGTTCAATGTCAGGCCTTGGGTAATGGATGTAAGGTCTGAGCTTGACCTTTTGTCTGAGCTTGTTTATAACCCCATGAGGGTCATAACACCAGATGAAACTATTCTTGAATTTCAATTCCTGGAGAATCATATCAGCCTTAGGTCCAACCTCTCTGGTGTTGAAGATGAAAGGGCCTATTTGTTTTTTCATTAAACTGTGTCTTCTTCCTAGCAGCTAGGAATTTAACCTCATTTGCACTTATGATTTGCCTAAAGTATTCAAGGGAAAATATCCTCATTGGGAGGTATTTAGCAGATTTTTAGGGGGCTAGCTCACAGCCATAGATCTTGATTTCAGTGTGATTCTAGTAGAGGTACTAGTCTCCCACCTTGCTATTCTTGGCCAGTTGCAGTACTCTTTTAATTTTTGGGCTCATTCTAGGCTGAGTCTTAGAAGTCAGCATGTTAATAACTTGGTATACAAAAGAGTCTATGAAGTCTTTGTATGAGGTGGAAAACTTGTGGAGCAATGGTGTCCAGAAGATAACTGATCTTTCCTTTCCCTTTGTGTCCAATTTTTGGATCTTCAAAGTGAATTTATCTGTCTGGTAATATAGGAACATATGAAACAACACTGAAGAGTATTTGAAAACTCTTTCAGTGGGAAGTCTAGTGAGTTGTTCATGCATTCTGTCTACAATGAACTTGGCATAATCATACAAAATGGCAGGAGGCTGGCCTGGAGTGAAAAATGGAAAAGAAGGCCATGATGATTTCATCCACAAACTCGTTTGATGTGCATCCTAGGATGCATGAAATCATGGTGATTATTCTCCTGCCAATCTCTGAAAAAACAGTGGCAACATAGGGTGGAATGTCTTTAGGAGTATGGCACTCCTCAATGATGAAATTCTAAAATATTTGTTTGATCCTGTCTGGGCCCAGTGTGATGTATAGGTCCAACAGGTGTCCAATGGACAAAGGAGTCAGATTAGGAGTAGGCTGGATTTGCAGCATCTGGTTGATGGATTCATCTATAATGGTGAACAATATCTCATGGTTTGGTGCCTCAATAGCCCTATGGATTGGAACATAACAAGCTTGGCAAAAATGTACTATGTCTGGGAATGGGTGGACTTCTGGGAATGTATACTTGGGCAGATTGGATTCCCAAAGGTTTATATCATCAGCATGGTTAAGGAACCTATCCTTGGCCCAACAGTGGATTCTCAGAAGGTGGTGTGGGGTGGCTATATATTTGATTTGGAAGTCTTTGTCTACCAGGGCCAGGTGGTCAATGTCTAAATGAGGGGTTGTCACTAGTTTGACATCTAGAGAAGTCTAGGCAGCCATTTCTGCAATAAACTGTTGAAATTTTGGTTACATGGCTATTGGAAGTGAAGTTTTGACAATTTTTTAATAGGAGTAGGGTATGAGCAGTTTGTAGGTAAGGGTTTTGGTATTTCAGGAGGGGGAATACTCTCAATTTAAAGGGAATTCAATTAAATTCATTCAATTATTTCACAAATTTAGTGTACGTTTTTAAATGAGAGGGATGTTCTGGTTTTCTTGTTAAATACCTGGAATTTATGGTCGGGACTGCAAACTAGTTTTAAATGGAGGTTTGCAGAGGCTTCTATGGCTTTCAGGTGTGTTGTGGTGGCATTTCGTAAGGTAACTAGTGTTTGGTAACTGGTCGCAGGAGCTCTGAGGGCACAACTGTGCATTGGACGCTTCATAGTGCAAACAAGTGAAAAAGGGAAAAAATGGGGTGTGAGAAGTTTTAACCGGGAGCGGTTAGAATTGGCAGGGAAATTAAATGAAGAGTGGCAGTTTTGCTTTATGGCGAGGAGGCGGTATTGGACGGTATCACACCGCTTATGAGGGTCGAGCGGTATTTTTCCAAGGGAATGCGATGTATGCGAGAGGTTAACATGTAGCAAAATGGGTCCGAGAAAAACCACCCATATCGCATGCTCTCGGGTCAGTAAAGGTCGGGCATTGAGCAAGCGCGATATGGGTGAGGGTCGTTGGATCTGGGGGTGGATGATCCAATGGTCATCACATGGCGGAGATGCATGGCGGGATATGGGGGTAGGATTTAGCAAGGCCCATGGGATTAATTATGGTTAAGCGTAATTAACCCATAATTAACTACGGGTTTATAAAGTAATATGGGTTTATGGAATATAATGTGTGAAAACAAATTTTTGGGGTTAATAAAGTATTGCAGCGGGGAAATAAAAGTTAGGATAAGAGGTTTAGTGGGTTTTTCGGGGTTTTTAGGGGAATTAATCAAATGGAAAGTCATTTTTTCGAAGGGAAAAAGGGTTTCACACTAGGGGAAAAGGGATTTTTGTGAAGGGGGATGAATGTAGAAGGTAAATTGGCTAGGGAATGTGTGAAACCAAGGGGTAGGAGTCAAAATGAATGGAAATGGTGTCTTCACAAGCCATGAAGGGGTAAAAGGGAAATCGGTAAGTATATAGTGGGCGGTGAAATGTAACGAAGGGGAAGTTAGGAAAATAAGCTTATGAACATGCTTTTCACTTTGATAATTGCTCATGCACACTGAAACACATAGTTAAGCATGATAGTAGTGCTTATGCTTCAAATGACTTGTATTTCTGCAACCTTTCTTTTACCTACCCTTTTTCCTTACCCTAACATTCTTTCTTCACTTTGGTGGGTGCAATTAAGCTAGAAAACCCATTGTCTTTCCTTTATTCTTTTATGAAACAAACTATCTACTTCTAACCTTATATCTTCTAAGGGCTTAGAGTAAACTAATGAGCTACTTTTATTTCTCTGCCTATCTACTAATATACCAAGATTAAATTGTTTGGTCAGATTTTTATTCTCTAGCTATAAACATTAAATTCAAAGCATGAAGTAGTCAAGACTCAACAGTTTGACTATCATGGGTTGTGGCATGTATGACAAGTTGCACACAGCCATTATTTAAGACAGTAAAGTAAAGAGTAGTGGCACTTGGACTTGTACACTTTCATGATCTGTTTTTTGTTTGGGGTTCATATTTTTTTCATTTTTTGATCTTTTCTTATTTTTCTTGCCCTTTGATATTTCCTTTATGACATACCCTCTTTACATTTTTTGATTTTAATATGGAAAACATTTGCAGAAAGGAAAGGAATGTACAATATTACCATACTTAACCTCATCCAATTCAAAATTATGAAACCTATCACTATAGGACTCTAATAGTGGCTCCACATGGGGATGGCATTTCATGGTGAAATGTTAAGAACTCTAAAGACCAGTAGCATTTGAATTGTGACTGTAGTTACCTTGTAAATTTTCCTTCTGTGATTCTGCTTTATTGATACTTATGACAATGAATCCTTCAAAGCTCAAGGCCTTCTCTCCGGTCTTCAACTTCAAAAGATTACCATCCAATCCAATCTACACTCTGCAATGTTATGTACAATGATGCAAAGTAAATTGAACTATTGTGAGTCATTGGAAAAATAATGCTTCAACATCCTAACATTAACAGGTCCTCCTAGTAGATCTGATCCATCTATGTTTGTCAAGAAAAAGTCATTGTTGCCTCTGTAGCCATAAATGACATAAGGCCCTTGCCACAAAAAATCAAATTTTCCATGCTTGCCTTTGTCTTATCTCCTTGAATCCCACTTGAGGACTTTATCTCCTATGTAAAAATCATCTGCTTTAGTCTTTTTATCGAAGAATTTCTTGATTTTTTCATGGATTACCTATGATTTCACATATACTTCCTCCCTGGTCTGATGCAGGTGTATGGTCTGATTTATTCTTCTCTGAATATCATTTGGTTCCACCTGTAATTACTAGATGATCTTCATCACTGGCACTCCCAAGGATGATGGGAAAATTGCATCCATCCCATAAACCAGCTAATAGGGTGATGTTCCAATGGACTTCTTAGTAGTCAGTCTATCTGCCCATAAGGCATTGACTAACTTCTTGTTCCATGTCTTTTTGTTATCTTCCAACAATTTCTTAATGATATTGAACAGCCATTTGTTGGATGACTCTGCTAGTCCATTACCTTAAGGGTAATAGGTTGTGGAATGACCAAGGGT
This sequence comes from Pinus tabuliformis, assembly GCA_031772625.1. Taxonomy (NCBI): domain Eukaryota; kingdom Viridiplantae; phylum Streptophyta; class Pinopsida; order Pinales; family Pinaceae; genus Pinus; species Pinus tabuliformis. The sequence continues at coordinate 1,011,543,008 of CM062815.1, forward strand.
GATGTGGTACTTGTTACAGAAATATATCATTCTCTTGGATTTAAAGGCAGTTGCATTATCAGTAATGAGCTTCTGGGGACATCCAAATCTTGATAGGATATTACTCTCTAGGAAGGAGATTATGATAGTGTTTGTGGCTTGCCTAGAAGGTATGGCCTCTATCCATTTGGTAAAATAGTCAATGGCTGTTAGAATCCACTTGTGCTGAGCTAAGGAGGCTAGGTGTATTTCTCCAATGAAGTCTAACCCCCATTATTGAAATGGCATTTCAGTGGAAATTGGTTTAAGAGGCAAGGGTAAAATTTTTCTCTTTCCCTCAAATCTGACATTTATGGCAAGAGGTCACATGTTTCTTAACATCTGCAAACAAAGGGGGCCAATAAAAACTAGCCCTTAAGATTTTGTCAGCAATAGTCTTCCAGTACAAGTGTCCTCCACAATCCCTTGCATGAAACTCTTGCATGATTTTATCAACTTCATTTTTCAATAAACAATTCAAAAGAATACCACTACTGTCTTTCCAAAACAATGCATTATCTATAATACAATACTTTAATGACTTCATCTTCAAAAATCTAGCTTTAGTTCTTGTCAAACCGGGAGGAGTTTGTAAATTTTCTAATACAAATATAATATTTGCATACCAGGGTGAATCATTAAAAGGTTCACTGATCGGTGGAGTAGCCATCTCTTCTTGATCATCAAGGGCACTAATGAAGTTTATATCTAGGGCCTGACGGTTCGATTCAGCCATGAGTTTGGCTAAACGTTGGCCTTTGATAAGCTTAGTTGTATTTATATCTATGTCATATTCCAATATTGTGGCAATCCACTTGCCTCTTTCCCCTGCAGGCCCATTTTGTGTCAAAATGTCCTTAACTATAGAATTTGGAACATAAGAAATGATGTGATAATATAGGATGCATACTCTGAAGTCTTTGATAGCCTTTACTAAAGCTAATGCTTAGTTTTCCATGATATTGTATTTGAGTGCTGCATCTCGTAAGGATTTACTAAAAAATGCTATTGGTTGTTCATATACTTGGTTGTTCTTTTGCAGCAAGATTGTTGCAATGGTGTGTTCTGAAGCAAAAGCAAAAAATATAAAATCCTTACTAAAATCAGGACTGGAGTTTTGTTTAAGGTTTCCTTGATGGATTCAAAGGATTGTTTGACCTCCATTGTCCATTTAAGTGTTGATTCCTTTCTTAGCATGTTATTTAACTCTCTAATCAGTTCTGCTAGATTTGAAATGAATCTCCTAAGAAAGTTTATCTTGCCTAGAAATGACTGTAACTCTCTAATGTTTCTAATATGGGTAATGGTCAAAATCGCCTCTATTCTAGCAGGATCTATTCTAATGCCATATTTAGATATGATATTTCCTAACAGTTTTCCCTCTTCCAGACCAAAGAGTGCCTCTTTGGGATTTAAAGAAATCCCAAATTTTCTACATTTGATAAATACTCTTCTCAAGTGGTCTAAGTGTTAATTGTCAAATTTAGAGAAGACTGTGATGTCATCTTGGTATACTACTAAGAAATCATGGATCTCTTTGGAAAAATGTATATCCATAGCTCTTTGAAATGTGGCACCGGCATTCATTAATCCAAAGGGAATCTTCAGATACATGAAGGTACCCCAAGGAGTAGTAAACACAATTTTGGCTTGGTCCTTAGGTTGAACTAAGATCTGGTTATGCCCAGAGAATCCATCTAATAGTGAAATCGTAGATGAGCCTACCACCCTCTGTAGTATATGGTCCATTTTTGGTAGAGGATAGTTATCTTTTAGCGAGACCTTGTTTAAATTTCTAAAATCTACGCAAAGCCTAATTTCACCTATCTTTTTCCTAGTTGTGACTAAGTTTGAAATCCAATTTGAGTATCTAATGGGGGTTTTTATTTGGGCATCAAACATTCTTTTAACCTCTTTCTCTATGGATGGCATAAGAACTGGGTTTATCCTCCTAAGTTTCTGTTTGAAAGGTTTATGAACTTATTTTAGAGGTATTTTGTGTTGGATTATGCTGGTGTCATAAGATTTTAAGTCTTCATAACTCCATGCGAATACATCCTGGAACTCTTTAAAAAGATTGATATATTTAACCTTTTCCTGTGGAGGTAAGGCTTTTGATATTTTAACGAGTTTTGGTTTATCCTCAGTCCCTATGTTGACCTCTTCTATGTTAGCTCTCAGAGGTTCCATTTTGGGTTTCCTAGCTACATCATTAGAGTCAAACAAATCTTCTAAAGGTACTAATCCTTTAGGAAAAAAAATATTTTTCAAATTAAAAATCTCAGGATCATCATTCATTATCTCTTCAATCTCTACATTCTCTAAACTATCTATTTCTACTCTAGTAAATTTAGTTGGTTCATCTATATCGAAAATATTTACATCTATGCTACTTTCTATATTATTGTCTACTGTACAGTCAGTGTCTATCTTACAATTCTAAAATTCACCTTCATTGTTCATGAAATCGTAGATCTGAGAATCCTGGGAGAAAATCTACCAATACTTCAGGTTGTCTGGTATAACAAGCCTATGTCTGACTTCTGTAGTGTACTAGTGGTTTGGTTGAAATGGAAATTTACAAGTACTAGAAAAGGTGGCTAGACTATGAGCCTGCATGTTTTGTTTTCTAGGAATGGTAGCAAAGTTTGATTCCAGGAGGTCTTTGATCAAGTCTAGAACAATATCCCTATATCGACCAAGTCTAGGATTATTCACAGAGTATTCACCACTAATCTATTTAATAATCAGCTTTGAGTCTCCCATGATGGAAACTCTTTTGGCTCCCAGTTTCCTAACCAATTGTAACCCTAGAATTAGGGCTTCATATTCGGCCATGTTATTGGTACATTTGAAGTTCAATCTGAAATCATGTCCCTTAGCATGATTATTCTCCATATTATGGATCCACACTCCTGCACCAGCCCCTAACCTATTGACTGACCCATCAAAGTCTAGATGTCATAGTGATTCATGAAATATGTTCTCACTGTCAGTTGTTCTATATTTCAGGTCTTTGGCTGTGATTTCCTTATTATCATTTTTTTCATTGTATAAGATGAAAGATTCCATATCTGAATGCATGGAGTATATGGGAAAGTTTTATGGTTTTTCCTCACTACTGACCATGTATTTCATCAAAGTCTCCCTATATAATTTCATCATTTGGCCAAAAACAGATATGTTGGCGTAAGACATATCCAACTACAAGGATCCCTACAGTTTTTCTCCCCACTAGCGAGATAGCAGCATTCCATATTTTTTTGGGATGTCTGCAACTACAATGTCCATTAAAATGCTCCTTACAGGGCACTAGACAAGAGTCACACATAAGTCCTTGATTAGCCCAGGGAATTTAACCTGGCTGGAGTCAAAAGAAAACAAATCCTTATAAGGCCTGGTAATGTCTAGGTTCAATCTTTCCATTATTTCCTTTGGCATCAAATTGTGGGATGCCCCTGAGTCCAACATAGCGTTATGCAATATTTTATCATGAATGTTTACGCTAATGTAAAAAGGAGGAACTCCCCCTTTCTGATGAATACCATTGGCCTCAAGGCCAAACAATAATTCAGGCTGATCATCATTCAAATTAATAGAATCCTCTCCCTCTCTTATGTTTAAAGCTTCAGTTATCTGTGACCTATAAGATTCATTCTTCACTAGTTCGGTCAAAGTAACATATATATTTAATTTTTCTATTTAATTTTTGATGTTGAAAGGGAAATAAGGTTTATTTGTTTGATTTAGATATTCCTTAATATGTGTAGTTTGTGTTTCCTTATTCTATTTCTCAGTAGTAGGCATTTGAGTCTTGTTGTGTTTTACAACAACCCCCCATTCCTAAAAAATTTTACATAAAATTTTTAATGAGAAATGGGTCCCTTTTTAAATAAACTTAGTTAGATTTGTGAATTAATGAATAAAAACGGTATTCACCTCATTACAAGAAAAATCTCTATTAAAAGGCCCGATGGATTCGTAAAGCCTTTTCAAAAATACAAAATGTTCCTTTAAAAAACATTATCAATAATTCTACATTGCGATAAAGTGATCGGAGATCACATATCGCAATGACAAAGGAACATACACAAAAAAGGGTCTCCACAAATCCTCCGATCCGATAAAGGAAATTACAATCGGGCATCAGAGATATCAAAGGTACATACACAAGTAAGACCTCATCCAATCCTCTGACCCGATAAAGAAATCGGCAATCGGAGAAATCAAATACCAAAGGTGCACACACAAAAGGCCTCATCAAACCTTCCGATCCGATATCGCAATCGGCAATCGGCGATATCAAATGACAAAGGGATAAAAGCATAAGCCAAACCCCGATTTGTGATAGATCAATTGGGCGCACATCTCAAAGAAGGAAACATACGCATGCATAATACTCCGCTCCATTATAATATCGCTTTTCGGCAATCGGAGATATTCATTGCCAATACTAAAACCTCTCCCTTTGAAACTCCCGATTGCGATTTGCGATTTATCGCCGATCGCCAATCGAGGAAATCCGAAACACGCTTGAAATAATCATTCTGTATACGATCGACGAGATGGGTATTTATGGTATTAATTCACCATGATTGGCAGTTCGAACGGCTATTAAATTTGATAGTTAAGAATAAATCCTTCAAAAAGATTTCATTCGTGGTAAATTCTTAACTGCATTTGATTTATCGTATGTCAATCACCATAATTCTGTTCATTGTCATATTGGCTTTCAGCGGCGAAATCTCTGTGTTACGGTTTGCAATTGTCTGTGCAGAGTCTCTCCGAATCCATAAATCCAAAGAAAATGGGGAAGAAATCAAAGAAGCCCACAACAACTCCTACAGCCAAAGAACCAAGACCGAGCAAGAAAGGACTAATATCAAATACAACATGTCTCGGTCTAGGAAATACTAGCTGGGAAAGCATTTATAATTTGATAGAAGTAGAGGAGCCCAAAGAATTATTAGAGGAAGCCACTGCCGATTCAACCAACAAGTCAGAGGGAACTCTCAAAGAATTGGCTTGTTCTTATCTTCATAGGATAGCAACACAGGCCAAAGTCTTGCCATACATTGATGTGGTTAGATGGGTGGTTGAGAAAATCCCAACTTCAGATAGAACATTTTCCACAGCAGATGGAAGGATATTCGGCTCATTCAAGCTTGAAGATCTTAGACAAATGTACCATCTATCAGAGCCCTAGTAGTGCTACATCAAGGCATTCCTGGAAGCATTTGCAAAGGAAAATGACTTGGAATCAGACCCGATCAAGCAATGGAGGCATTTCCCGGAAAAACATAAGCATGATTCATCGGGTAAGTATTCTGTCGACTCACTAGATTCTCCTTATTGCTATGCTGGGGCTATGATGTGTAGACTGTGGGGACAACATGATTCAGCCAAATTTTCTATAGAGATGGTTCTATTAATGGAAGTAGCGATTAATTGTTATGTTATGGATTGGGCAAATATTTTGTCTGATAGGCTAGCCACTGAGATATTAGAATACAGAAGAAAAGCATATACAACTACCCGGATCATTCCCCCTTTCTACTACAGTGCATATATTATGGACATTATTTGTTTTAATTTTGAATTCCCAATACTCGGATGGAAGTGGACTTCCCAAGATCCCAACCTGATTCATATTTATCATAAGTAATTGTGGAAGGCACACTATAAAAATCACCTGTACAGAATTTGCAATGGTTTTGTTTCACCTGTATATTATTCTATTTTCAATAAACCCGCTCCTAGGATATCCCAGGATGCAGCAAATGATCTGGCAGTAGTAGGCAGCTGGTTCAGAGAAGAGAAATTTACCTATGTAAGGCTTTTTGGCAGTCTCACTAAACCCCATGTTCTCCCTCTGCATGTTCCTGATAAATTGTTAGCATGGGAATTGGCATATCAGATAAATATTGAAGCAACATCTAGAACCCTTAGAGATTCTAAGAAATAGATGTGGCCTATATTCCCCCTACGATGTGGCATTTTCACTTTACATGATTACAAGCATGCAAAAAAAGAGGCAGAAAAGATTCAGATGTTGAATCTTGCCACCATTCCTAACAGGCAATATGACCCAAACAAGGTTGCTCATAATGTCACCGCTCAAGCTAAACTTGCCAAGTTTGATCATGAAGCAGATGTTTTTGATGATTTATTTGCTTCAGCCGAAATATTTTTTCAGGTTAAAGGATTGGCTAGGATCAAATATGGAGAAGAAGGGTTAGAAACATTCAATAGGCTCAGAGCCCAGAGGTTGCAAACTCTGCCTTTGGACCTATTAGCTACAACCCCTACAGTTTAGCCATCAAGTCAAACTGAATAGAAAACTACCGACAAGACTCCTGTAGTGGAGAAGATCCCCGAAAAATAAAATTTGCCAGAGCAGGAGCAAGGACAAGGAAAAAGTAGTGAACTCATTGACACAAGCCTTTATGTTGATCCCAAACTGCTCAAAGAATGGCAACAATTTGATTCTATCATCAGCAATACTGAAAGTCTACAAGGATTCAGCACACCTGAGGTGACTACTGGTCAGAAATCAGCAATCAATATAGTTTTGACTGAAGGAACTAGCAGCCCACCCATAACTCAAAAGGATGTAGAAATAATTCCTGAGAATCCAACTGATGAAATTGTTTTACATGTAGAAGAAATACCACCCTTGGATGTCTTCTACAACCCTAAGCATAGGGCTGTAATCAAGAGACAAAGGAAAAAGAGGAAAATTGATCAATCTCCTCTTTTAACTTCACAAATGGAGATAACAAATGTGGTATGGAGAGAAGAAGTCAACCCTTCTGAAGATCTCACTAAACTCTCTCAATATGCTGGAGCATACACTGTAGCTACAATGGACAAAGCATCAAAGGTAAGAAAATTGCTTAAAGAAAAGGAACAAGCAATTGTTTTGCTGGAAGCATAGGTACAAGAGAAGCAGTAGAAGATAGAGCAGTTGGAACAACAGTTAGCAGCCCAGAGACAATCAAATGATCAATTGAATGAGCAACTGCTCAAAGAAAAACAAAGGATTGATCAACATGCAATTCAGAAGCAACAAGAGCTATCCCAAGCATTGAGCAAGCTGCGATCATTAAATGAACAGTTGAGAAAATCAAAAGAAGAACAGATCGCTCAACTGTCACTGCAAATAGAAAAATTCAAAGGATATCCCCAAGTGGGAGAATTCAAATCGGAGGCTCTCCAAATTACCAAAACATTGTCTAATCAGTTGAGCCTATTATGTCATAATATCTCTCTCATTCTTCCCCTATGTGAAATTTCATCATCTATGATTGATAAGTCAGTTGATGCAAGACAGAAATTGGAGCAAGCAGATGAAATATTAATAGAGTTTCTCTCTTGGAAAGAAACCAAAGAAGGAAAAGTTGCAAATCTACCCCAAATTCTGGAATCACATAAAGAAATCCTATTCCTTGAATGGCAATCTCAACTAATGAAAGCAGAAAGGGCGACATCAAGATGCAGATCAGCAACAAGTAATCTGGTTGAATTGATTAATGATACTCTTTATTTATCAAATTTAATCACAGAATGTACTCCAGGGAAACTCCCATCGGTGAAAGCATTAGAACAGACATGGAAACAGGAGCTGGAAAAGAGGGAAAGATTAATCACAAGCATTCAAACTTTGACATGGGAAACCTTTTGGTTCTTCCTTGTTAAACCACACAGTCAGAAAACAACGATGAAATGCCTCACCGATGCAATCGGTTATATGATTCCCGAAATTACTGATGCCACATACACTGCCCAGTTACATTCGCGCATGAGTCATCTGCTAGAACTACAATCGATGCTTTCCATTTGCCAGCTCAGGTCACAAGATAGTCAGCCAAAACAATGAACCACTCTGACTGACTACAGCATGCCTATTTTGAGAAGATTATCACAATTTCTGTGATTTGGTTATACCAGCACATAGCATTTTTATTTCATAGTTTGTTAGTTTAGATAGTATTTATAGACCCTTTCATGTTTTTAGAAAGGGTCCTCAAATTTTTGTATTAATACTTGGATTGGAAGTTGCACTACTGTACTTCCAATATATTTATTTTTATAAAAACTGGACCTGAATTCTGAGTTTTGATGAAGAACACTTTTATGTGATATGCACTATTGCTTCTTGTGAAAGTGTTTCCAAGTTGAAAGGCAGGATCTGAGTGTGATTTATATCAAAGGAGACTCAAACACATATGGTACTATTATCTATATTTTTGTTTCATGCTTTTATGTAAACCAACATTTATTTAATTTTGCTATTATTGATATATGTATATGCTCTTACAACAATTCTTTCACTTATCACTATTGAATGTTTAAGAATTGTTATTTTTCATATGTATATGTATCAGTAATATATAAAGATTAGTGTGATAACGTTTTAATTATTACTTTGTTCAACTACTTGAACAAAGTAATTATCATATGAATGAATATTTTTGTTTATAAGTAGAGTCATCTATATGCCTACTTGTCAATAAGAACCATAAAAAATTTCACTAAGAGAAAGACTTCCTGGGATAGATTAGTTATTTATATTGTTGCATATTAGAATAAATCATCCATCATTCCCATTAGATATTAGAAAATTGATCACTTATCCATCCCATTTATAAATCATTGGGAAACTAGTCCCATTATATCCAGTCGGAGCCACCACATCAAATGGAAAAGGAGTTGCTTTTAAGGTCCGGACCAGGTGGTTTTCCCCGATGTTGATGCAGTGATTTTCGAGGCCTCAACAAGTCTGTGTTTCTATTGTTTTTCCTTGATTTCTCTTATTTTTAATTTTTTCAGTAATTGTCTCTATTTTGGTTTCAGTGGAGGTTATATCTACAATCTTAGGGGTTGAAATCTCCGGTGTTCCCCTAGGGAGGATTTGTAACACTTTGTTAACTAGAGCTTCTTTTATTATTTTAGTCTGGGTTTGGATGGATCTTTTAATGCGAGTCTCGTTATTCTTCTTACTTATCAAGCTATATTGTTTATGTACCTCATATATAGCTGACTCATATCCCTGTTTAAAATCAAAATATTCCCCAGATTCTAACTACAACTGCTGCAGCATATATAACTCCTATTCTTCTTGAGTAAGAAAAATTGTGTCTTCCTCTTTGGTTTCCAGTAAGTTAATATGGGTATCATCCTCTGCTTATTGGTTCTATCAATCCTCAACATAGTTCTCTTGGAAGGGGGGCTTAATCTGTTGGTCTTGTGTAGCATTCTTTCCAACATTAGGGTTCTTCCTAAAATTTGGGTTTCTTATTGGCGCTTCTGTTGTTGATTCTCCCATTGATTTTTCCTCTCCATGTTTTTTAACCTATTCATGATTCTCTCTAAACTCTTAGCTAAAATATCTACTTTTCCATCTGAAGTGGAAGCTTCCTCTTTAAATACAACTTTCTTTTCATTCCTCATTCGTTCTTTCTTAGCTAATAGGTTAGCCTCTACACTAACAGCATTGCTCTACATTTTTTCAAGTGTTTCAAGGTTTCTTTCCCTTAGTTGGTATGACATGTCAGCATCAAAACCATTAGGGAACTTAATTAATGCTAGGTCAGGTGGAGGCTCAATACTGGCTAGAAATGCATTGTAGATATTATTAAACCTAGTGCAATAGTCCTAAAGTAACTCATTAGGAGCTCTTCTAATGTTGTCATATTCAGAAAGAATTTGCAATGGGTTTTTCTTTCTCTCCCATCTATCAATGAATAACCTGTGAAAATTGGCTAAGTCTGCAATATGGTTGGTGGGAAAGGCTTTGAACCATTTCTTGACATCCCTAGTTAAAGTTTGGGCAAACAATCTCATTTGGACATCTGCTTCATCTATCTCATGCAATTCAAAAAAGTCAGACATCTTGTTTACATGTTGTTGGGCAGTGTAATGACCAGTAGCATCAAACAGGAAAATCTTACTCTGATAATATGCAGGCATGGCATGGAGTTGTGCAGGTAAAACAAGAGGAGCATATCAGTTTGCCATTGTTGTGATTCTGGTTTGACTAGGGGGTAAAGTTGTGGTGCTTGAGGAAGGACTTGAAATTGATGGAGGTGAACTAGATGATGATGAAGATGGTTGATTAATAACTAGTTTAGGTGATTGGATTGTGGTAGATACAATTGGTGAAGTTGTGGTAAAAGAAGGGGTATTTACAATGAGTGAAGAATGTGCAGAAATTTCATAGGTAGCAGCAGTAAGGGCAGCTAGCTCAATAGATTGTTGAAGGTAAGCACTATCTATATTGTTGATCAATGTAGAGGTCAAAGCTTCTAACTTGTCAAAAGTGTCCAAGACAAATTTATCTAAATCTGGATGGATAACCCTTTTTTATTCAATGAGTTGAGTAAACTCAGGGTCTAAGACTGTTTCATGGATGGCATTCTCATATTTAGTTCGAACTAATGAGAACTCAAATGACAAATCAAAAGGTATTTCCTCTAAAGTTGACAACTCCTCAGGGAGTGGGTTTGCTTTGATTAGCTAGCTACTACTTTCCTGAGTTTCTTAGTTTTTTGGTTTTCTTAGAATTTTTTCTGGGTCATCAACTATAGTTGTACAGTTTGGATCTGGGTTTGCCCTGGTATAGTGAATCTTCTTAGGAGCCAGAATTTTAAGCTTTTAAACTATTTTTATGAAATTTTTGAAAATTTACTTCAAACAGTGACCTTAAGGGGCTCAATATTTAATTTAAGGTTTCCTTAAAGTTTTATGTGACTGAGGATCGAAGTCCCAGTATGGTCACCATAAATGTTATCACTCTTATATTTCTTTTGAAGTATGAAGAAAGAAAAACCAAAGGTAACAACAAACCACTTTTTGAGATCAGCACCTAGCCTTCCTGATGCTCAGAGAGGGCTCTCTCTTTATAATTTAACTTTGTTTTAGTTAAGATGATTTTAGGCTAGTTATTGCTTGCACATGGGTTTTGTTTTGAAAAATTGATGGTGGGATCACTTTACTTAGATGAACAGAGGTTTGGCTTCTACCATTGGGCTATGGAGTCGGATGTCTAACAAACAAGACTGGATTTAGTTCTAAAAACAATGTCTACAGGGAAAGATAGATAAGTTACTGCAAATCTCAAAGGCTAAATGGTGAATGGTTTCAAATCAGATCCAAAAAGCAATTAAGAGTTCCCTAGGCCGGACTTTGGAAGGAATGAAAGAAGTCAACTGGGATTGGAGAGCAATTAAGGGTTCTCAAATATAGGTATTAGAAGAAAACATGTAAATAATTAACTGTGCAAAACAGAGAGTGATTAAACGAATTCTGAGTGATATTTCCAGTTAATTCATTTAGATTTTAGAACACATTTAAGATTATGAAAACACGTAAGGGTAACACAATCACACAAAGAAAGTACTTCATTACAAATGGCTCATCTCATGAATTTTGTAGTGAAATGCTTTTATTACTTGCTCCAGTCTGTTGACCTAAAATGGTACAATCACCCTTAGGTCCAAGATCACAATAACTCTACAAATATAAAATAATACACACCTAATACTTCAAAATTTAAAGTATTAAACAAAAGGAATTAAAAAATATCTAAAACTGTATTCATAACTATTCTAGGAAAAAAGAAATATCTTCTTGCAAGAAGATAGAGACAACTATTGAACTGTTTCATTTGTCCCTTTTATTTTGTTTCTGCTAGCTATAGACTTTGATTTTTAGCCCTTTAATGCTTCTAGGCTGTTTGGCTTTCACGTTGGATGCCCTGTTTTACTTTAACCTTTCACCTGATACTCTTTCATCTGATACACTTTAACCATGCTAACCTGTCAATATCCTTTTACCCTATTGTTTCACTTTTTACTGTACATTTATAATTTATTGTGTTTTTACTATAGTAAATCATTCAGTTTTTCCCATCTTTCTTCATCTGGTAATTGGATATTGATCATTTTTCTGTATATTTCATCTGCCTTTGTATATTTGGAAAAATTGGGCTTATTAATAAACAAGTGTTTTACCTCATGCTGGAGGTAAAACAAGTTTTCAAATGTTTTGTTGGCTTATATGGGCCTGACCCAGATTTAGAGGTGATTTAGCCAAGAAAATCCAGGTAATATTGGCCCTTTCGGCAACAGTCCGTAGAGCACGGACTGAGGTCTCACCCAAAGTAGTATGGGACGGTGCTAGAACTAGGTTTCCACACCCTGGGGATCTCAGATGAGCTTCTGGAGGTCCACAGTTTGAGCCTGCACGCACGTTGCTACGCGTACTTACTATCCCTTCGCAACCTGCGGTGCTACTTCCACGCAGCCCTACTAAGGGCGCAACCCATAGATACCCAAGTTCCTTGCTATTTAATCTGTTATTACCCGATCACTTAACTTGTTTATGTAAGACTAATGATTATTACAACATATTTAGCAATCATATCAGTGCACACAATAAATAAAATAGTATAAATGTAAAGAAGGCAATGCACAAAAAATACACATAAATAGGAATCAACTTCTCTTTATTATTCCTCAATCTAGATTACAGATTCGACACCGCCCTGTGCACTCAGCTACAGGGGTCGGCGCACTCAGCTGCAGACTCTATTAGGCCTCTGCGCACTCAGCTGCAAAGCCTCTTCCTACTACTACGACCCAATACACTTAGACTTCTACTCTAAGCTCGAACCATTCCTATTCTTCTTTCTAATCCCCTTATTAACTATCTTTACAACTTAAAGCATCGCTCTATTTATACAATCCCATGGTCCATGGACCATGGGTAGGCCGACATGACTTTACATTACATTACAATACTTTAGGGCGGACAACCCTGTGACTTAACCTATACTTCGCGCTCTGTGCCCGGAATTTGCAGAGTCATACAAAACCTTTGACCAAAATTTCAGCTTTAAGCCCAAAACATGTTATCGGGGGATTTCATGCCCAACAGGCCCCCAACGCAATCATCGTGACTCATCCCGAGTCACTCTGCGGGTGTGGTGACCTTGGCGTGGAGCCCCTCCAACTGTTCCCGTACTGCTCGGAGGTTTGCGACGCACTTTTCTATGATTTGCTGAACCTGCTGCATTCTTGCTTCTGAATCATCCGTGTCTGAATCGTGTCCTTACCTTGGTAGCGGCATCTGGTGCATGTGTTTATAGTCCTACGCCCTTATCTAGCTCCTCGAGTCGCGAAGACTGTACTTTGGCCGGTTAGTCAGAGAGCCGGCACACCCGTGTAGGGTTTCAAGCAGCGGCCATTTACTTTTCCTGGGAACGGTTCTCCATTTAGTTTGACTAGCTGGACCGCACTTCCATTTGTGACCTCCTTTACCACATATGGTCCCATCCAGTGCATTCTGAATTTTCCTAGAAATGTTTCAAACTTACTGTCATAAAGTAGTACTAAGTCCTTTACCTTGAAGGTGTGCAACTTGATATGGTGGTCGTGCCAAGCCTTTTCATGTTGCTTTTATACTTGTTGATGAAATCCAACCAGAAACCATTCTTCCTCGAGTTCTTCTAATTGCGTGAGCCTTTCTTCCAGAGCTTCATGTTCTGTCATGCCTATGAGCGTTGTTATTCACAGACTAGGTACGATGTATTCCATCGGCATGATAGCTTCTGTACCATAGACTAACCGAAAGGGTGTTTTTCCCATCAACTTCTTGCACATTGTCCTATACGCCCATAACACAACAGGTACGCGCAGGTCCCAGTCATTTTGCTACGCGTTACATACTTTGGTCAGCGCAGTCTCTAGTATTTTGTTGAATGCCTCTACTGTCCCATTAGCTTGTGGGTGGTATGGTGTACTTTTTTGATGATACACCTGGTACCCTTCTGTGAGCACACTGATGGTTTCTTTAAGGAAATGTATTTTTCGATCACTCATTAAGATTTTTGGATAGCAAAATTGTGTCAACACATTTTTGAACAAAAACTTCGCAGCCATAGTGGTCGTGTAGTCCTTGATCGGTTGTGCTTCCACCCATCGTGTCAAGTATTCCATCGCGGTGATGATGTAGCACGCACCTGTCTTTCCCTGAGGTTTGATCGGGCCCACTAAATCGATTGCCAATTTTTTAAATGGTTGCAGTTTCATTTGTGGATTTAGTAGCATCTCATCCCTACGTGATGCTTTTCTAATCTTTTGACATATATCACAGGCCTTACAGTGCGCTTTCGAATCCTGGTGCAAGGTCGACCACCATAACCCTGTGCGAAGAATCTTCTATGCAGTCACACATCCTACATAGCATCCTCCTGTAGCGCTCCCATGTGCTTCCACGAGGATAGACCTCGTTTAAATTCAGGTACGTATCGTCGCAATATCTCATCGTTTCATGTCTTGTAGAGGTTCCCCGTGATGACAGAAAAGTCTGCAGTGCGCACCACCAATTCCTTGTTCTGTTGGATTGAGTATTCCTTCTGTGCAGTCCCTGTTGTTAGAAAATGGATTATATCTTCGAAGTGTATATCCGCAACGTGCACTGCAAAGAGTTGTGCATCAGGTAGTCCCTCCTCCAAATTTATTGGTTCCTTGCCCGTCTCAATTCGTGACAAGTTTTCTTGTCCTGCGTTTAAGCATCTCGGCTTGACTATGACCTCAAAATCATATTCTTGAAACAGTAAAAGCCATCTGCATATTCCCTCCCCCAACACAGGCTTGTTCACCAGGTATTTCAACGTGGAATGGTCAATATACATCTTGAAATGTCCTCCAAGTAAGTAGTGTCGGTATTTTTAGAGTGCGTACACCATTGCCAACCCCTCACGTTTGGTGGTAGAGTAGTTCTTTTCTACATTGGACAATCTTCGACTTGCAAATGCGATCGGTTGATCCACACCCTCTAAGCCCTCCTGTGTGAGTACGTCTCCCAACACAATACATGATGCATCCACATGTACATGAAATTCCACATCCCATTTTGGGAAGACCAGGATTGGAGCGGAGGCCAGTTTCCCTTTTAAGACATACAAACTCTTGATGCAATCATCATTCCAGCTATATGTAACATCTTTTTTCAATAGTTTTTCCATCGGCGCAGTTATTTGGGCATAAATTTTGATGAACTTCCTATAGTATCCAGTGTGTCCCAAGGTAGTGCGCAGTTGTTTAAAACTTCGCGGTGCTTCCAAATTTAGGATAACAACAATATTCATAGGATCCACCATCAATCCTTGTTTGCAGACCACATGTCCCAACAAGTTTCCAAAGGGAACGAGGAATGTGCACTTCTTAAGGTT
The DNA here is from genome assembly GCA_031772625.1 of Pinus tabuliformis. Taxonomy (NCBI): domain Eukaryota; kingdom Viridiplantae; phylum Streptophyta; class Pinopsida; order Pinales; family Pinaceae; genus Pinus; species Pinus tabuliformis. Next base: position 1,011,558,264 of record CM062815.1, read on the forward strand.
TACTGCAATCTGGTGTCGGCGACAAGTATCCAACATCAAGCGTAAGCTCGCTACATGATTCTTAACTAGTCCAAAGATATTCGAGTCCAATCATCTAGATAGACCTCCAAAAACTTGTGGATGTATTCTTTGAACGTGGCTACTACGATGCGCTAAAATATAGCTCACGTGTTCTTCAGTCCAAATGGCATGACAATGTATTTAAAGCAACCCCATTCGATTGCGAAGGTCTCTTTTCTCCTATCTTTCAGCGCGATCTTGATCTGGTGGTACACTAAGAACCCATCCGTGAACAAGTATGCTTCCTGACCACCAACATTATCCAGTACTTCATCTATGAATGGTGTTGGGAATGGATTGTGTACACAGGCGTCGTTCAGCTTCCTAAGGTCTACGCATATTCTTATTTTACCCTTCTATTTTTTCTCCTGTACTACCATAAGACTCACCCAGTCAGATTCTTCCACTGGTTCAATAATTCCAGCTGTGAGCATTTTGTCTAATTCTTCGCAGACCTTTTCTTTGTACTTTGGATTCAAGAAATAAGGTTGCTGCTTAACTAGCTTCGCACCGGGTTTCAGGGTGATCTTCATCATCCCTAAATCACCAACAATCCCTTTTAAGTCCGTAATTTTGGTTAGGAACAAGTCTTGGTATTTGTAGAGTAACTCATCAACCTTATCGACTGTTGCATCGTCCCAATAGTCCCTAAGCGTTGCGTACTTCGGCTCTGCCTCTGTTCCAATATTGACCTGCTTCATTTTTAGTGGCGTGGTGATGTCGAGGTCTTCAAGTGATGGTCCGCAAATCTCACGTGAGCTTTCCGTTCTTGAAATTTTAATGTTTCATGGGTCCTCATCATCCTCTTCAACATTTAAGTTATAACACTCAAGTGCGCTACTTAACTGTGTTGCCCATTCTGGTTGAAAAACTCCCATTAGCTCCTATGGTATTTTAAAGATAACGGCTTTTACTGCTTGTAGCGCATCGTCAACAGTATCTAACCACCGATCTTCAAATGTGAACGTTAACAAAAATCCCTCGCGCAAGACATCCCATTCGCCCGTACCATGGCGGAGCTCCATCTTAGTATACCAATTCATGGGTATAACATCCAGGGTATGGTAGAATAAATGTACCCATTCAAGCTGTGGCTCTTCCCTATAGAACTTGGTCCACTTCGCAAGGTGCATGCATGGATCATCTCGTCCGTCATATTTGTCTACTAGTCGTATTTTTGGTTTCCCAAATCGTAGGTGCATCATTCTTATGCAGCCGCGCCAATCCTCAAAGTTTCTTTGATTTGTACCCCACCATCGTGTAGGTGTTGCGCACAGTGCCCACTTTGGCACATCGAACCGCTGCTGTTCTGGTACTGTGCTTTCAAATTTGCTCATAAATTCATCCACCGTTGTTAATCCATCATATTTCGATTGCTCCCTTGCCTCTATTATCACGCAATGCAGTGATCTAATCATCATGTTGCAATTAAGCGTTGTTACTTCGTGCAGCCAATTCTACCATCCCTCTACTTCTTTGTATGAATCTGAAATGTAGGAGCTTTTGCGCTCCCACGAAATTCTTCCATCTATAGTCAGATTCACCCAATCATGTTCTCACGCAGTTATCTTGTAAATACAATCAATATTGTCATCACTATCATTGTCGTGCACCGGTTCAGTGTATCACGCTCCTTCGGTTGGATCTAGCAGTACTACTACGTGTAGTGACTTTTTCTCAAAGATCATTTTGCGCTTCTTTAGATTTATGACTCGTTTCATATCGGTGGCCGAGCCTATTCCTAGTTGCACGGGATAGGGATTACTATCATCGACAATCACTATCACTTCGAAATCTGCCTACGCGCTCGCATCTTCAATATCGACTGTTACCCCTTGCAATCTTCCCATGGGAAAAATATTCTGTTGGTTTCCCATTCATAACTGAATAGGGGACCATTGTAACACGGGTTTGCCCGTGTGTGCCCATGTTTACTTTGGTAGTACATTCGCGTCCGAACCCAGATCCAATATTACCTGATCCATTTCATATTCGTTGATTTGCGCAATCAACCTCATTTCCCTTCCTGTGCACAATGCATGCTTTCCAAGTTTCCGGACCACGCGCGGTTCTCCTAACCCCATGCACCTAGTGATAAGTTCCTATAGTCCTTTGACTGCCTTACCATCGTGCAGTAGTTTCATGCATGTCTCCAGAAAGGTAGTGAGCATTGAAGGATCCATCCCCGGTTCTAGTTGATCCTTACTACCTGAAGTGGAGGCCTCCGTGAAGCTCTTCTTAGCTTCCATGAATGTCTCCTTCACGCGTTCTAAATCAAACTTGGGTTCCTTTGTCGGATCCTTGTGAACCCACACACTTTCTTCTAGCTTCTTCCCTTTATCATCTCCCATGGCCATACCGCTCTTGAGCATCATATTTACATTCAGGTCTTCTTCGCGCGACTCAGAACTCATATTATGTAAATTCTGAGTCGGAGGGGGCTGGAGTACCCCCTTTTCGTGCATCCTCACTATCAATGAAGGGCAGTCTTCTGCCTCATGATCAAACTGAGTACAATACCGACATGATATTTTTTTCGGGTTTGTACAATTGCGGGCATAGTGCCCTAGCCCTCCGCAACTGTAGTTGTTGACACATAATCATCGGGATTGGGTGAATAAGTGTAACTGATGTAAATAAATAATCAGAAAATATGAAGAGTCACTGGGAGATGAAATGAACAGTCTCTCCCTCATGTATATAATAAAGACCAACCTGAATGAATATAATGAATTGATTTTTAGGAGTTAATGCCTGGTTTGACATGGTATCAGAGCCATCTCCCAAAATTAGCATTTGTGTAACTCGTGGTGTCAGTTCCTGCCTATGTTCTGCCTATTTTGCAGAATTCACACCTCTGCTTTGACATGGTATAATATAATACACTTCCCATCCCCCAATTCAGTTTCAATATAATACGCTGCTCATCTAACAGAATTCAATTTCCAATATATACACTGCTCCTTGCCCTAATACCTAGCCAACTCTCATATAATCTGTGATGTCAGTTGCTTGAAGCCTGCTCCAACTATCCATATAGTGTCATATATATTTTATTCTCTCTGAATAGTCCACCCTCCAAACCATTATGCTCGGTGATATCACAAAACTCCATCTTTATACTTAATACCCAAGACTGATGTACCAATAAAATATGGATATTGGGTATGAGTGATAGGAGAGTCGAGAAGTGTAAATGCACAATCTCTGCCTGTTTGGGGGTGACCCACATGATTTTTCAGAGCCTGCTCATTCTTTTCCTCCTTCTGAACCGCTGCCAACATCTTTACAACTCTATTAAGAGAGCTCAAACAACTGTATCCAGAATGGTTGCTGCCCAAAACTCAGATCGATAACTCAGAACTGTAGTAATGCACGTTGCTCTTTTGTTGGTCCGGCTTTGATGGCAGAATTACTGGTGGCTACAGTGGTGATGGCGGCTCTTGTTTTTTGATCATGGCTCGGAGGCCATACAAGATATCGAACCCCAAACCTTGTTCCTGTTCAAAGTCTAGTGGAGATGCGGGGTATCGTGGAGATGCAGTGAGCGTGGAGTCCATTGAATAAGTGGTCCCCTCCCCACTGTATACGGGGTCTTCGAAAGCACGCAGAGACCGGAATGTTGTGTGCTGCTTTACAGAAATGCTGTTTTACAGAAATACTGTGTGTTAAATGTCTTGAAGAATGCGTTGACCTACATGGTCGTGACGATGGTGTTTAAATCAAACTTGTTGTGTGCTCACATTTTTTAGACTAAGACCATGAGTGCGATGAGTATTGTTTTTGGAATACAATATATATTGCATGATATTGATAATGGTGCGATGAGAAGTTCTTTTTTTTTTTGTCGAGGGCATGAATGCTTGATATATTGTATGAAAGAAGGTTGAAAATACAATAGTATGTGATGGTATGTCATATATTATGATACGAATGGTGATATTCTATATGGATAGAATATAGTTTTTCTCTTTGTATATTAAATCAATTTCTTACCTAATCAAGAAGGAAGAATAAGGCTGTATTATTTTGAAGCACATTTTTTCCAGCAGAAGTATTTTTTTATAGTACATAGAGTTTACAATGCATTCAATCATATCCATTGTGGGGATATTTCTCACTAGCAAGGAGAACTATCCTGAGTGGTCCCAGATGATAAAACACACCCTCATTTTCAATGAGTTGTGGAAAGGAGTATGTGTTGGAGATGGATACAAAGAGCCAGAACAACCTACCTTAGACAAAGAGTTCGTCATTTGGGAAAATAAGAATAGCAAAGCCTATGCATTAATTGCAGCATCTGTAAGTGAAGAGGTGAGTCACCATATTTCACCATTTTCAACTGCTTTCGAAGCCTTACAAAAGCTGAAAGAACTCTATGACTCACATTCTGCACTTGAAGTTGTTCAACTCATGATTAAACTCTTCACTCTTGAATTACAAAATAATGATCCTCTTTCTCTTACATCCGAAGTAAAATCTATAATGCATGATATCAAAGCCACTAAGGTTGAATTGGATATTCCGCTTATCACTTTTCTCAAGGAAATTTATCCTACTGACTCTAATTATCTTGAGTCATTGCAAGCAAATGGAAATCTCAAAGATATTACCTTTGACTCTCTTGCGAAAAAATTTGTTGAAAGAGAGAAAGCTTTTGAAAAGAAGACAGCCCCTGAGTCTTCTGAAGAGGCTGTGTGCCTTGCTCATAAAGAAAAGAATATTGCCCAAGATTCTTCCAGAGGAAGAGGTGGTCAAAAAGGAAGAGGAAGATATTTCAGAGGTTGGGGGGCAAACACTCTCAAGGAGAAAAGGCAGATCTACACTGCATACACTGCAAAAGAAATGGATCACATGATGCCTCCACATGCAAGTTACCTTGGGACAAAATTGAGCAGCAAAGAAACCAACCCAAAGGTAAAACTAATGACACAGACAAAGGTAAAGCACCTGAATCCTCTCATTATGTTGTGGCACAATGTAATATTGGAGTAAATGAAGATTTATTTAATGCTTCACTTGCTTCTTGGAAAAATCATTGGTTGCTTGATTCAGGAGAAACTTGCCACATGACTCATAGAAAATATTTTTTGAAGAATTTACTGACAATGTTGATGGAGCAGTATACTTTGCAGACCAATCAAAACTCAGGCCATCAAGGCTTGGCACAATCAAGCTCAAATTCCTTGGTCTTCTAGACTTTCTTCTGCATCATGTTCTATATATCCCACAGCTGAAGAGAAACTTGTTATCCTTGGTCCACATCTGCCAGCAAGGTCACTCCATTCATATGTTTGATGGCAAGCTTGAGGTGAGAAAAGAATCTGACCACTCACTTGTCATGAGAGGAATATAAGAAGAAAGGCTTCTCAAGATGCAAGGTACCTCTGCTCGTGAACAACATTTCTCATACAATTCTCATTATGAAGAAGGTACACTCCCATCAACTTTATTATGGCATGCTAGATTTGGACATTTGAACTATGACAGCCTCCGCTTGCTGAAGAAAAATGGTGTTGATGGCTTGCCTACAATTCCTAGGAAACTTAAGCAATGTGATGCTTGCATTCTAGGAAAGCATAGCAAACAGTCTTTTCATGATTCACTTTCAAGAGCACATAGAAAACTTGAACTCATTAATTCATATTTATGTGGTCCAATGCCTATTCTTTCTGCAAATGGAAATAAATATATGATGACATTTATTGATGACTACACCAAAATGTGTTGGGTCTATTTATTGAAGAACAAATATGATGCTTTTCAAACATTCAATAACTTTCATACATGGATTGAAAATGATGCACAATCTCATATTGTCTCTATTCGCACTGATAATGGAAAAGAATACACTTCAAATGAATTTGAAAACTATCTTCACCAACATGGGATCAAACCTCAAACAGCTGTGCCTTATAATCCCCAATAGAAATGTGTAGCTAAAAGAATGAATAGGACAATCTTAAATATGGTGCGCTCCATGATGTTTTTCAAAAATGTAAAATTGATGTTTTGGGCTGATGCAGTTCTATGTGTTGTATATATAAAGAATAGATGTCCATCTAATGCTATTAGAAACAAGACTCCATATGAAATGTGGTATGGGCACATTCCTTCGGTAAAGCATCTTAGGGTCTTTGGTTCCACCTATTATGCCTTGATACCAAAGGTACATAGAAACAAACTTGGTGCAAGAAGTTGTAAGTGTATCTTCTTGGGGTATTCAAACACCTCCAAAGTATACCGTCTCTATGATGAAGTCAATAAAAAGTTTGTTGTATCTAGAGATGTAATCTTTCTTGAATCATCCAAAACTAACAATGTTGTTGAGTGGTAACTTGATCGCTTGGATAGATTCGCAAATGCAAAATCATTTCAAGAATTTGATAATAAGATTCCACATCTTGAAGGGGGGATTCCTATACTAGATCAACCTATGGAATCTTCTTCTGAAGAACTCTCTCCCCCGCATGAAACTCCAACAATGGATGATACTTTAAGTCATGTGATTGATAGAATTGGGAGACTCAATCTTGATTCAGTCCTAACTCAATCAATGGAGCAGCCTGGACCATCTGAGAAAGGTCCCCTAAAGTGGCTGACAAAGACACTTGAAAGTGTTCATCTTGATGAGGTTGGAAAGACAAGAACTAGAAATTCAAACTAGCAAAATGGAGGTGATGTAGATGACTCCGATTCACCTGTTGATATGGATGTTTCTTATGATTGTGAATTGAATTTGTCTACAGATTTCGAACCAACTTCCTAGAAAGAAGCTTCTTCTCATGATGAATGGAAAGAAGCGATGCAAAAGGAATATGATGCCCTAATAAAGAATGGCACTTGGAAGCTAGTTTATCCTCCATTAGGAACCAAACCAATTGGCTGCAAGTGGGTCTACAAGAACAAGTATAAAGCAGAGGGCTCACTTGACAAGCACAAAGCCAGGCTTATGGCAAAAGGTTTTGCACAGAAGGAAGGGGTCGATTATGAGTAGACTTTTCCCCCACAGCAAAATGGGCTACCATCCGGACACTCTTTGCCCTAGTAGCTCAAAATGGTTGGAAAGTCCATCAAATGGATGTAAAAACTGCTTTATTAAATGGAGATGTAAAAGAGAATGTTTTTATGTCCCAGCCTGAAGGATTTGTTGTGAAAGGACAAGAACATAAAGTATTCAAACTTGTGAAATCCTTGTATGGCCTCAAACAAGCACCGCAAGCTTAGTATGAAAAACTAACTGAGCATCTTCTGAAACTCAATTTCAAACATTATGATCTTGATGATGCAACTTTATTTGTCAAGAAAGTTGGAAAAACAGTTGTATATCTTGTGGTATATGTAGATGATCTTTTCATGACAGGGAACAATGAAAGCCACATTACATCCATAAAGAAGGAATTGAGGAAAGGTTTTGAAATGACTGATTTGGGTTATGTTCATTACTATCTTTGTATTGAAGTAACTCAACATTCAAAGTCCATATTTCTTTCTCAAAAGAAGTACATTGGAGATTTTTTGAATAGGTTTGGCATGACAGAATGCAATCCTCTTCCTACTCCAATGGAACAAAATTTAAAGCTCACATCTATTGAAGAAAAAGAATTTGAGGATGTAACAAAGTATAGACAACTTGTAGGCAGTCTCAACTACCTATCTACTACCAGACCAAACATTTCGTTTGCTATTGGAATCCTCTCCAGGTTTATGCAAAAGCCTTGTGAGGGAAATTGGTCTACTGCAAAAAGAGTTCTAAGGTACTGTTGTGCTTATCAACAACCCCCCATTTATTAGTGTTAGTAATAACATTAATAAATGGGGACCCTTCCAAAAAAATCAAATCTTAGTATTTAAATCATGAATTTCTTGTTTTTAGAATAAAATAAGATGTCAAAGTGGAACTTGCTAAAACATGGAAATTTACCTTTTCATACTTTAAGCGCATAAAACTTCACAAACCATAAGTTTTTTATAAAAAGCACCACATGATCAAAAAACCTAAGAATAACTTTATAACTGAAAGTCGTGAATATTAAAGAAAACCTTTAAAAAGACCCATGTTACACAAAATATTGTCACCATGACTATTTGCAGTTAGTATGGGTCTATCATCATTCATACTGTCCTCCTAAGCAAGTTTCAAACCTCAGCTCTTCATGTCAAGCTTTGAAAATGAGAGAAAGACCTTAAAAATCATTAAAGCTCTGGTTCCGCACTTTCTCTCACTATTGCCTGCGGTCCCGCGCCCCCTGTTCATGTTACCTGTGGACCTGCCCACTCTGTCTCTAAAGGAGTGGGTGCGGACCCCTGTGAAAGTCAAAAAGGCGCAAGTTTATTCTAAAAAAACTCACTTTGGGTTAATTCTAGATGATTCTAGAGGGAATTTTGACGTGGATGGTTTGCTCTTAGGTGGTTCATGCATCCCAAAAGAGAAGGAGCTAATCCCTTGATGAGAGGAGCTATCCCTTTGGAGGGCTTTATCCCTTTGAAGGTGGACCTAGTAACTTCCCTCCATTGCACTATAAATTAAGGCATTGGGCTGGTTGCTAGGGATGTTAGAAGATGAACATTTTTGAGGGTAAATGCTGGTGGAATTGAGACTTCGTAGTTAAGCTTGAGAGGAGAGATCACATACATTTTGGCTTCATTGGAAAGAGAGTGAAACTTGTCAAAGTAGAGGAGACTTCTTGTTGGACCCTGGGAGGAGCTTGTACAGCATCAAGGCATAGGTTGTAAAGTTCTTCTTTGATTTGAATTAATACAATCAGATTCATTTTTCTCAACAAATTGTCTTATGTGATTTGTTTCATGAATTCCTTGATCATCATGATAAGTATGCCTTATTAAATTGGCTTTTCAGGTGCTATTTAATTTGTGTGCTTGTTTTTGTTTGCAGATTTGCTACAAGGGAGCTCATTTGGATCAAAGGAGCGAGGCTTCCACAAACTTGCATTGGACCCAAGGTAGGCCTAAAACACTTGTTTGCCTTTGCTTATAAATTGCATATTTAGAGAAAGATAGATTTTGACTGGCTTGCTTGTCACTAGATATCATTAGATACTAGGGAGGTCGGTCTTGTCCGCAAGAACGACTCATTCCGTGTGACAAAATGGCGACTCCACTGGGGACTTGATTTTTTGATTTGCTTTACTTTGACTTGAGAAACTGTGTTTTTGTTTCTGTTTTTGGCTTGTTGAGTGTGGAATTGGGTAGATTTAGTAGATCTTGGATTATTTTTTGTTTTTCATACTTTTGGGAGAGGACCACACCCTTTGCTTGTAACATAGTGCGGACGTGTCCGCACTTTTGCTTTACACACAGAGCGGTACCACACATGTGTGGACTGCGGACCTGCGAACCTTGTCAAAGTTTTGAAAAACTTAATATTTTCTCTTTTAGTCAGCTTAGAATTTGTTTAGGTGTTTTTTCCCCTGCCCAAACCTGCATGTGACTTGTCAGGAACTTTTCATAGGTTAATTCCATTGGTATTAGGGTTTTAGGTGAAATTCCTAGAAGTTTTAGTTGCCGGGCTTGGTTTTCATTTTGGTCTTGTAGTAGCTCAAAGCTTAGAAGCCTTAGAAGCCTCAGATCACCTTGGTTTTTACTGGCCTTCTTATGAGTCTGACCATTTGCAAAATCTACCTTTGTTGAGGAATCCATCTTGTGTTTTCTCTTTACGAAACTTCGAAAAAGCTTGTGTTAAAAGTTTTGGATTTCATTTTTAGAAAAGAAAACAAAAATTGGTTGTTTTTTGACTGATTTGTGATTCTAAACAAATTAGTCCTTAGTTTGCTTATAGCTAAGTAAAACATCCTTGAAAAGAAATCTTGTAAGCTTTGACTTCAAATAGTTCTTAGAATTTATAGATCTCAAGATTAGATTTTCCATAGTTTTGAGTGTTTTAAAAAAAATAAAAAATAAAATTCTCTTTTGGAAAAAGTTTGTTTTTTGTAGTATTTGAGTGTTTGAAAGAAAAGGGAAATTTTTGTGAGCATAATTAGTTGTCTTGTTTTTTAGTGCATTGGAAAAGACAAAAACCTCTTCTTTTGATTTGTTTGTTAAGGAAAAGATTTGTTTTTACAAGAATTTGTATTCTCAACTCTTTCCTAGCTAGAAATTCATTGAAGGGAAAAGATTGCTTATCATCTTAAGTGCATTTTTTAGTGATTTCGAGTCAAGTCTTCACACCATAAGTTTCATCTCCGCACCTCTTGACTTAAAGAAAAACCAATAAAAATAACGCTTAAAGTAAAATCTATCTAGTAATCTTTTTATTTCTAGGGCTTTATTACACCAACATATCTTAGGCTAGTATCTTGGAGTAGGGAGTAATTAACTCTCCAAGATAGTAAAACAAACAAGTAGTTGTATCTTGCGGTAGGATAAAAATCCAATTGTTACATCTATGCTCTGGGAAAGCTCCTCTTAAAGGAGAAGCACGAGATCGTGTCCGAACCAGTGTGGGAATCAATCCTTCCTCATTGGGAACGACGCCAGATATTCACGTATTAAAAATGATAAACCTCGGATTAACCATTGTCGAGGAGCCTGGGGTCACTTGTTGGTAAACCTTGGATTATGTCAAGGAGCCTTCAAGGGGATTGAGCTTGTTACTCTGCCCTTGCATGTGTATCGGATCATAGACTGTTCCCCCAGGTATATTTGTTTCCGTTGGTAACCATAGTGACCATATTCTATAGGATACTTTCCTAAGGTGACGATGGAGGGAATATCCCACTGTACCTGGAGCAGACGTCAGCTAGACTCACTTGGATTTTCTGGGGGGTTCTCTTCACTCGAGACGGTTTAGTGGAGAAACTTGTGCCAGTCTATTCATTAAGCAGGTTGTCGGGGTAACTGTTCCAACCGACATTTCTGTATTGAACTCTGCGACGTTGGATTTCATCACCAACTAGTGTTTTTAGTACGGAAAGTTACTGTTTGTGTGTGGTTTGATCTCCTAGATTATTTAAGAGTGTGATTCAAAATTTTTTAGTTCTTTAGAGGCTTTAGGTGGTTTTCATTGAGATTTTACTTTGTTTGCGTGTGAAGTAGTTAAAATATCTAATCGTGGCTGAATTACCGAGGAAGTCCCGTAGACTTCGGGGCTAACCTCCTAAGTTTTCACCAAGCCAGCTGTTGGCTAGTTGAATTGTTTATGAATTAAACATTCAAGTACCACATTAATTGTCAACCTGGGAAAGTATTTTTATTACAAAGGCTACCACGTACTGTATGTACTTACTCCTAAAAGCATTAAAAAGTTGTAGTATACGTAATCTTTACGCTAAGTTATCACTGTACTGTTAAAATGAAAGTAATTAATTAAGATTACAAATCTGAAAAGTAAAATGATGGATGCTCTATTGGCAGAGGATCAGGACCCTATCCTCCAGGTGAGGACGTTCAGCACCTGCCTCTGTAACCAGATTGCTAACACACACTGCACTCAAATTCACCGGTGAAATATCCTTGCACAACTTCAAGCAATGAATGAAACAGAGTACTAGCAAAGCAGAAATACCAGAGGTAATGCTACAGAATCCAAACAGAGTACCAATCAGAAAGAAACTATCACACACTTACACACTTTAACAAAAAAGTAAATGGGTGAATCTTGTGAGGAAGGTGGGCCCAGTCCCTCTCACAAGATTCCCCGGAACACGAAGATGAGATTAAATGCTCAGAATGATTCTTTATTCATCTGCCAAAGATTCAAGTACAATAAGGTTCAGACTTGTTGATGTCTCTCAAAAGGCTCTTACATATTACACATTAACCCCTTTCTAATGTAGATGTCTCCTCTTTATAGAGGAGACATCTATTACAATAGATCATTACAGTTCATTCAGTTAACTCATTTGATCAAAAATAAAAGTTACAGATCGCTGTTACAACAATATAACAACATATTCTTTCTTAAGTTCTGGCTGTTACGCAGCTGGTAACTGTGTTCTACCCGCTTTAGATAGCTGTAGATCGTGCCGCGTCAACGTTCTTCAGATAGTAGCCGGTTGTTATTTCCAGCTGTTGCAAAATAGCCTGCTTTAGATGGTTGCTGTTGCTGACTGTAGCAACTGCGTAGTTGCTGCTTCTGGTGTTGCAGCAACTGCGTAGTTGTTGTTCCCAGTGTTGCAGCAACTGCGTAGTTGTTGTTTCTGGTGTCACAGCAACTATAACTTATAATTCCTGCAGGCTTAAGACAATTACTTGACAATTTAATCAGCTTTTCCAAGATAAATATAAAGATACTCACGAATATGCAATGAACAATTAAACATATAGATATGCGGAAGATTACTCCATACCTTGGGTGATTAAGTCATCATGTACTCAAAGCTTACAACTTATGACTGAAAAGGATAACATTAAAATATGAGGTCAAAATAGGTCAATTCTGAGTCCTAACATCCCCCCCAACTGAAGATATTGCATGTCCCCATGCAATGCCTACTCTGAGTCTGAGTCGGAGTACTGGGATGAACAATGTAGATTACTGAGACAATAGTTATAAGCAGTGGCATCAAACTTCTTTCTGAATCCATAGGCAGTCTGTATCTGCCTCCATGTTGCTGCTTCTTCCCTGCTGGACAATCCAAATTGTCCTTTATATTGTTCACCAGACAGCCATAAAAGTGGAAATCTAAATCTGTAACCCATCCAATTCTCAGCACAGTGTTGCATGCAATTAACATAATGAGATACCCTTGAGAGTGCCACCTGTAGATTAGGTGGATTATTAGGGTGGTATTCCTGCCTCTCCTTGGGGCAGTTTTCCCAAAACAGTTTGTTTGCTTTGACAGCCAAGGATGCCTTGGTCTTTACATAATGCTGACAGTCTTTCAGGACCATTGTTTGCAGTTGTTTAACATGGTCCTTCATTACAGGATCACTTACCATGCTCAGGTGTTGTGCAATAAAGGTGGTTGCATTCTGCGGTTCGGCTCTAATCCACAGAAGACAATTCTGTTCATTATGCTGAGCTGAAACAAAGGCATTCTGCCATGTAAGTTGATTAGCTAAAAGGAGATAAAGGCTCTCAGCTATATGTCGCCGACTACAGGTATCATATTCATATTTCTTTCCTCGGACATGGCTTCATTATGGAGATAGAGCTCGCATAACAAATGTTGATCGTTTTTAGGTGCCTCTGCAAAAGTTTGCATAAACTGTTCTGACGTGACTACCTGATGAGGTCTACCTTCTTTGACAGCCTTTATCTGCAAAAATGTGAGTCTTTCCCTTAGAAATGTTGCATAATTAAAAGAAGGTTGCCTTGTGGCAAGTAGTCTTTGAAACAATTCAAACATCTGGGTTAATCTGGCTTTTAGTTCTTTGATCTCCTTGTACTGGGTTCTGCACTGTTCCAGTGCTTCCCAGTTCTTGTATGCATGACTAAACTAGATCCCTTTTTGCTGATCGAATGCCTTGCCTTGCGACTGCTCATATTCCCTCCACCACTGTCCCTTCAATGTTTCAAACTTGTCTGTTTCTGTGCATACATCAGTAATGGAGGGAAGCTCTGTCTGTGTAAAGGCATCCACAAGGATAACCTGCTCTGTGGGAATAGTCTGGGATGATCCAACATCCTTTTCTTCATTTCTGGTTAGTGTCTCCTCTTCCTGTTGTGCTGATTCATTTTGTTCCATGGTGATTTGGGTGGGCCGGGGTGAGTCTGTTCCTTTTTCCTCATTTCCTTCCTCTTCTTCTTCTTTTTCCTGATTTTCTTCTTCTTTTTCTTCTTCCTTGGCAATTTGAATAGAGCTGGGTGAGTCTGATTTTTCTTCATTTTCTCCTGAAACTATTTCTTTTTCTTCCATAACAGCTTGGGTAGGCCAGGGTGAGTCCATACCTTTTTCCTGATTTTCTTGTGCAACTACTTCTTCCATAGTAACTTGGGTAGGCCGGGGTGAGTCTGTGTTTTCTTCTGCATTTCCTGATTCTTGTGCAACAAATTCTTCCATAGTATCTTGGGTAGACCGGGGTGAGTCTGTGTTCTCCTCTTTCTCATTCCTTGTTTCTTCCTGCATAATTTCTGGGGAACTTGCTAGTTCTTGTGTGTCAGCAAGCCCTTCTGCTTGTTCCTGCGCAATCTCTGGAGAACTTACTGGTTCTTGTGTGTCAGTAAGCCCTTCAGCTTTGTCTTGTGCAGTTTCTGGGGAACTTACTGGTTCTTGTGTGTCAGTAAGTCCTTCAGTTTGGTCCTGCATCTTCTCTGAAGAGCCTGTTGGTTCTTGTGTGACAACAAGTTCTTCTCTCTGCACTTCTTCTGGAATACCTGTTGGTTCTTGTGTGACAACAGGTCCTTCTGTCTGCACTTCTTCTGGAATACCTGTTGGTTCTTGTGTGACAACAGGTTCCTTTATTTCAACAGAAGATTGCAGCATTTCCGTCTGTATAATAGCAGGCTCTTTTGTTTCATTAACAACATCAGATGCTTCCTTCATTGGCTCTGCCACTACCTTATATCCTGCCTGAGTGTATATTTCACCACAATTGGTGCACACATATTCATTATCCTTACTTTTCTCTGCTGCAGATGCTACTCGTGCTAAAACATGGAGGCTGAATTCCTTCCGATATGCTTCCTTAACCCTTATTATTTCCTCCTGATAGTCCTGAATCTGAGATTTCAGGAATTCAATTTCTTCCTGTAGGGCAGGTATGTTCGGCTGGTCCTGCGGAGCAGTAGATTCCAATGGGGGTAGAGGTTGTGTTTCATCATTCTGATCAGTATTCTCCACAGGTGGTTCTTGTGTGGCACCTGCGGTAGTGGTTGTTTCTTGTGTTGCAGCCGCTTGGTCACTATTATCTTGGGTGTCGGCAACTGGTTCTTGTGTATCAGCTGCCTTAAAGTATGATGTCACGAAGCTATGAACGCTCTGCATCTCTGCTTCCGAGGGTGAAGGAGAGGAGTTCTGAGGGCTGGTGGGAGTATGGATCTTTATAGTGATGGGCGGTGAACTGGGGGAATTGGAAGATTTGGCTGCTACCGATGACCGAGTTCTTCTTTTTGGTAGAGAAGCAGGGAATTCAGACGTTTTTCTCTTTAGGCTAGCTTTCTTTAGGATGGGGGTAGTAGCCGGAGTAGCAGGTGCCTTAGCTGAAACCCTGGTTCTCCTTCTTTTCGATGGGGTTTTCTTTTCCTGCTGCCTTTTTCTTTTAAGCAGGGTAATGGGGATATTTTCATCGGAGTCATCAGTGGAAATACCCAGTATGGGAATGGAAGGATTGATTCCTTTGGGAGATGGGGTTGTCCTAGTGGCCTTCTCAGCATCTTGCGGGGGTGTTTGTTGGATTTGTTCAGGAATGTGCTCTGCTTGCTGAGGGTTTTCCAGAGGGGTTTGTTCGGGCATATCCTCCGTTTGCTGAGGAAGTTCTTCATCTTGCTAAGGTATGTCCTCAGTTTGGTGGAGAATTTCCTCTTCGTGGTGAGGAATTTCATGTTCCGGCTGTGGAATTTGTGCCTCCTGATGGGGATTAATGGGGGGTGGAGGGTTATTTAGAGCAAGGGCTCTATTAATCAGTAATTGGGCTAAGCGGTGGTGTTTTAAGGAAACTAGAGGATGCTTAGCTTTCACAGCATATTGTGACATATTTTGAAGACAACCCAATAGATAATATGGCATGTTTATTAACTGAACATTTCTTAGATGATTTAACAGGACAAAGTCGTGCTGGTAAATTACTTGGTAGCGACCTTCGCACGTCAGATATTGCTTGACAAATTCAGCGAATTTCGGCCACGGTTGAGGTAACGACCGAAGTGCTACGCTTCTGCCTTTGGTCTCTACGTGCTCGCCTGGTCGGAGAAAATCCTGCTGCGCATTAAGAATCAGGTGCTTTCTGCTGAACCACCGTGTGCCATTAGCTGGTAGCCCGGTAACCTCGGCTATGATTTCTTCTGTGACTGGAACTTGAATTCCCTGGACGACCGAGAATCCTTCTGTTAAATTGCACGCGAATTCAAGGACTTGCTGCTCGTCAAAGTCCGGAAGTCTCCTGAAGTACTCTATCCAACCCGCTTGCAGGAAAATTTGATAAATTTCCGGAAAGAGTTCAAGGACTACTGTCGAGCCAGGCTCGTGAGTGATAAGGGTTCCTCCCATAGCTGTTGCTTCAGTAACTTTCAGAGTTCATAGTCGAGCTTCCAATTTCAGTTCAGAGTAGAACGTCGCAAATGGTAACATGCTGTGATAGGGTGGCTTTTACATATTACTGGGAGAATTAAGGGTGGCGGTAATTGGCGTGGTATGTCATTATGAGAATTGCTTTGGTAATCCCCCCCCCTACGTGTCAATGATATGATTGGAAATACAATGATTTAATAGTCCTATCAACTTCTCCGCATTACCTATCATTTAATGTCCATACATAATCATGCGTACCTTCGTATTTTACCTTTTTGATTGCTGCGTCAAAATGTCTTGTCTCGTCTTGTGCTGGATCGTAATGATTACCGCGGATCTACAAGCATGGGAATACCGGTAATGATAATGACGGGAAGTGATAATAGGGTGTTGTAATCATCACAAGGGGTGGTATATTTTATCAAAATTTGTTCCTTGGGGTTGAAGTGGTAAGACTGGCATTTTCGTACATGAAGTAATCTGCTGGGAAAGATATTCCGTGATCGGGAAGTGATATTGTAGCACCGAGATTGGTGTTGCAGTCACGGAAAATTGCTGATGTGGCAACAGGGAATGGTGTGAGATG
Organism: Pinus tabuliformis; assembly: GCA_031772625.1. NCBI lineage: Eukaryota > Viridiplantae > Streptophyta > Pinopsida > Pinales > Pinaceae > Pinus > Pinus tabuliformis. The sequence goes on from CM062815.1 coordinate 1,011,575,040, forward strand.
TTTGTAAGAACGGAAATTGTGCGGGAGCAATAGGAATGGTGTTACAGCAACGAGAGTGGTGTCGCAGCAACAGGAATATGGTGTTGCAGCAACAGGAAAATGATATTGCGGTAACAAGGAATGGTGTTGCGGCAACGGGAGTTGTGTTGCAGCAACGGGGAAATGGTGTTGCAGCAACAGGGAAATGTTGTTGCAGCAACAGGAGTTCCGAGTCCACAAAATAATTCCTTTGAAACTTTTGTTCTCAGCTACTTCCCAGGCTAAAATCTGCAAAATACTGAAATGTAATATCGCAATCTTTGGCAGGATTTATTAGTTTCTAAAAAAAAAAAGAATATCTAACCTAAGAAATTACATAAATAATAGAAACTCAAGTGCTTTGAGGGACAGCAAGTTCCCCTAGAAAAGAATATTGTTTTATTGCCATGCAAGTGGCTTTAAAATCCTCTTTGGAAACCGGCTGCTGATATAACCGAAGTCGGTAGCCATTCACTAACAGTGGTGTTCTGCTTCCATCAATTGTTAAAAGTCTATCTGTTCCATTTGGGAAAACAGTATCCACTTCGTACGGCCCTAACCATCTTGTTCTCAGCTTCCCTTGAAAATTCTGGAAACGTGAATCATAAAGTAGAGCCCAGTTACCTTTCTGGAACTGCTTTTGCTTGATGGTTCTGTCATGCCATCTGTTTCTTTGTTGCTGTATCATAGTTGTTTGATGGATGGCATCCAGTCTTTTCTCATCCAATTCCTGCAACTGCTGCAACCTGGCTGTCTGTGCATCAGTTAAATCAAGGTTAACAGCTAAGGCAGTTCTTAAGGTTTTAATCTCAAACTCTACAGGAAAAATAACATTCTTTCCAAAAACTAATTCATAGGGCGAGAAGCCTGTTGTATTTCTCCAAGTGGTTCTATAGGCCCAAAGAGCCTCGGGCAACCGCTGAAACCAGTCCCTTCTATTCTCCTTTATCGTTTTCGTTAAAATGGCTTCTATGACCTTGTTGGTGCTTTCCACCTGCCCATTTGCTTGGGGGTGGTATGGTGTGGTCATCTTATGCTTGATATGATATTTTTGGAGCGTATCTCTGAAGCCATGACAATTTAAAGGAGGTCCTCCATCAGTGACTAATTCTCTGGGTAGTCCGAATCTCACAAAGATTTCTTCAAATAAGAATGTTAGTACTGATTCTTCACTAGCTTTAATGAGTGCTTTGGCCTCTACCCATTTAGTCATGTAATCTGTGCATACTAAAATATAAACTCTTTGATTAGATGGAGGATTAATGGGACCTACGAAGTCTAATGCCCATTTCTCAAAGGGTTCAAGAGTTACCTGGGGATTGAGTGGCATTTCATCCCTATGGTTGGGCTGGCCCATTCTTTGACAGCTATCACAAGCCTTCACATATTTTCTAGCATCTTTAAAAAGTGATGGCCAGTAATAACCCATTCTAAGTACCTTGTGAGCTGTTCTTTTATCTGCAAAATGTCCTCCACAAGGACCATCATGACAAGCTTTCAGTATATCATAAATCTCGTCCTCCCCAACACATCTCCGTATTTCTTGATCTATTCCTGTGTGGAATAGACACCTGCTTATCCAGCTGTACCTAGCACTTTGTTGGATGATCTTCCTTCTTTCCCTGTGTGATAGGTGTGATGGTAAGTTTCCTGCAACTAGATAATTGGCAATGTCTGCATACCAAGGTGAGTGAGCAGAGACTGCAAATAAATACTCATCAGGAAAAGAATCATCTACTGGAGCATTTTCATCAGTTTTTAAATGAGAAAGGAAATCAGCAACTACATTTTCTTTACCTGGCCTATCTACAATTGTGATGTCAAATTCCTGCAATAGTAATAGCCATCTGGTGACTCAGGCATTTGTAACTGATTTATTCATTAAATACTTAATGGCCGAGTGATCAGTATGCACAAAGGTAGTGTAGCCAGTAATATAATGTCTGAATTTGTTAATAGCATAAATAACTGCCAGAAATTCCTTCTCGGTAACTGTGTAATTTAGCTCAGCTGGTGTCATGTTCTTGTTGATAAAATAGATGGCATAGGGGAGACTGTTTTCTTCCTGACCCAAGATAGCTCCAATTGCTGTGTCTGAGGCATCAGAGGAGATGTGAAAGGGTAATGCCCAATCAGGTCCTCTCAAAATAGGAGCTGCGGACAACTGATGTTTAAGTTTATTGAATGCATTTTCCCAATCATCAGTCCACTTGAATTCAGCATTTTTCATTAACAACACAAATAGAGGAGAAGCTATTTTGGAAAAATCCTTAATGAATCTTCTATAATATCCGGCATGTCCTAGAAAGCTTCTTACATCCGTTTGTGTTTTTGGGATAGGGAGGTTCTGAATTACCTGTATTTTAGCTGGATCGACTTGAATCCCTAGAAATGAAACAAAGTGACCCAACACAATACCTTGATTCATCATCATATGGCACTTTTCAGTGCTTAAAGCAAGGTGTGCTTCTATACACCGCTTAAGTACTTTTTCAAGATTTTGCAGTGCATCCTCAAAGGTCACTCCATAGGGAGTAAAGTCATCCATAAAAATTTCCAATGAATCATTTAACATATCAGAAAAGATCCCTATTACCGCTCTTTGAAATGTCGCTGGAGCATTACACAGCCCAAATGGAAGTACTCTATAAGCAAAGGTTCCCCATGGGCTGGTAAATGTGGCTTTGTCCTGGTCCTGGGGTGTAATCTTGATCTGATTATATCCACTAAACCCATCCAAGAATGAAAAGAATTTCTTTCCTGCTAAATTATCCAATACCTGATTGATAAATGGTAAAAGGAAATGGTGTTTTTGGGTGGCTTTATTCAATGCTCTATAATCCACACATACTCTCCATTTCCCATTTTTCTTTGGTACAATTACAAGTGGGGAAACCCACTCACTGTCAGATATGGGGTATATAAATCCTGCGTTTAAGAGTTTTTGAAGTTCCTCCTTGACAATTTCTCTAAGGTTGGGGTTCATTCTTCGCTGGGGTTGACAGACTGGCCGGGACCCCTCCTTAATATAAATACGGTGAGTGCATAGTTCAGGGGAGATCCCTTTCATGTCTGTGTAGTCCCATGCAAATGCCTCTTTATTTTCTTGGAGTAACTTTATTAATTTTTGTTTTTCATTATCAGTCAAATCAGGATTTATATTTAATGTTTTACCAGGTTCAATTTCGATTGTTGTACTTTTGGAAGGGCTGCATACTGCTGTCTGAAATAAGTTTTCATCTTTCATGTTCTGCTGGGATTCAGATTCTAAGATTGTAGTGAAGTGATTATATGTTTCAGGGTTGACCGAAGAGGGTTCAGAAATAAAGCTGTTGATTAATTCATCTTCGGTGGAGTCCTTAAAAGTCAAAGCTTGTCCAATAGTTAATATAGGTTGGGTTTCCTCATCCTCATAGTCTACCCATACAGAATTGTCACTATTAATCATGGGTGTGGCATGAGGATAGAGGGTAAGTTGTTTAGTTTCCTGTCCATTGGAGATGGTCATTGATCCCGATCTACAGCTGATGAAAGCATCTGCTGTAGCCAACCAAGGTCTCCCTAGAATCAACGGATGACCCCCCAACTTTGTTTTAGTTTGTAACACCACAAAGTCAACCGGGTAATTCCAGGATTCTACCGAGATTATAAGGTCTTCAATGACCCCTTCAGGTTTAATTGTAGAACGGTCAGCTAACTCTAAGATAGTTGGAGTTTCCCTGATAAAGTTTTTTAGCTGGAGCAATTGTGCTGTTTCGAGTGTCATAATATTTATTGCGGCTCCTAAATCTACTAGGACTTTAGAGATAAAGGTTTTTCTGACCTGGACTGTTACTGTAGGGTGACCAGGGTCACCATACTTCACAGGATAATCTTTTTCGGTCATTAAGGCAGTTAATTCCCCCATCACATGAACTGTGAGGGGATCTTTAGCCTTCCTTCCAGGCTTTTTTATACAAATGTCTCTAATAGTTCTATCATAGATAGGAACATCCCTTAATGCTTGCAATAATGGGATTTTGACATACAAGTTCTGTAGCTCTCCTAAGAGGTTAAAGGTAGGTTGTTCAGGTGTTTTAGTGAGAGTCAGCCGTTCAGGGAATGGCGGATCTATTGCTTGATCATTATTGTTAGGTGTTGATTCTGCTGTTTCAGCACTATGGTTAGCTGGTTTCTCTTTTCTAGCCTCTTCTTTGTCAGAGTCAGTGATATCATCTATAATGGGTTCAACAATTCTCCCTGAGTGAAGGTGAATATCATTACATTGCAGGGGAGAGATAGGCTGATTTTGAATGTCAATAACTTGCAGGGTTTTATTATTATTTGGATTGGGGTTAGGTTGTACAAGCAGCTGTGGTCTCATTGCCTGGTTATTCGGAGGAGTATTAGATGGTAAGGAAAGGGACTGCTGTTGTTGAGGAAATGGTATCTGTTGGGCTGCCCAGTTTGGATTCCATTGATTAAAATACGGTTGCTGGGGAGCCCAAGGATTCCATATAGTAGGATCAGGAAAAGGAAGATTTGGTTGCTGCATAAGTGGAAAATTCATTGCATTAAAGGGTGGGTACTGCATTTGGTTCATGGGTGGGTAGTTTGTTTGAAAAGGAGAGTTATTATTCCAACGATTGAATGCTGTGTTAGAGCTCATACCTTGTCTTTGTGGCCATTGCCTCCTCTGTGTCATCAGGTACACTGCTTCAGCTTCTTCTTCGGTTGACTGCAGTGCTGCTTTGATTCCAGGCAGAGAGGGGCATTGCTGTGTTTCATGGTCCTTCTCGCAGATTGTGCAGATAGGTATCTTATCCAGTGGGCATTCTCTGAGTGGATGTTTTTCTCTGCATTTGGAACAGAAAATTGCCAGAGCAGCTTCTGCTTCCGCCTATTTCTTCTTAACCTGCAGAGCATCAATTTGTGAAGCAAAAGAACTTAGCATCTCAGTTATAAATTCTTCTACTAAGTTACCTATTTCAGCTCTTGTTGCTCCTCCATTGGCTGACTTCTGAACTCTTGAATACACATTATCTCTGCTTTTTGATCTGCCTGCTGCTCCCCTTGAACATCTCATGCATAGATTAATAATTTCATCAAAGGGTTCTTTGGAAATGTCCCCTTTTCCAAGCATGGTCAACATGTCCAGGCAGTCATCTCTTACCCCTTTCAGCAATATGGTCTTCAAAATATCTTTACTCATATTAGGATGATCAGACCGCTGCAGATTATACTGTAATCTTTCCACGAAATCTTCCAAATTCTCGTCCTCTTTCTGAACCATTTTAAACAATTCTTCCTTCCTTTCTCTTGTCCGGCAGTAGTCTTGATATTTGGCCAGAAATCCCTCTTTCATCTGGTCCCAGGTGGTGATTGCCTGAGCTCCTAAGCTCATAAACCACCTCAACGCATTCCCTTTTAGTGTTGCTGGAAACAATTTTAGCTTCTGATTAGGACTTATATAATCATAACTTCTACATAGTATGTCGAATTCAAAGAGGAATTCATCCGGGTCTTCAGAGGATAACCCATCAAAGTTGGGTAATGCCGAGAGTGGAATGTTTTTCATGGGGGTTGTTCCTCTCGGGAGCTCCCCAATAGGGAATTCCAGGGTAGAGAGCGATTTTTCCCCTCTTCCTTCTGTTCTGTTACCCTCCATTGGTCTTTTTCCTGAATCACTTGCTTTATCTTCTGTGTCTTTTGTTTCTTCAGGTTCTTCTACCGGTTCCTCAATGTATTCTGGTGCTTCCAGCTTCCTTTCAGGTCCTATTACTTCCTCCGTCTGTCCGTCTGTTTGTGAGGAGTATTGGATCTGAGGTCTCCGGGAACTCGTCCTCTGTGATGTTTCGGCCTTTGAGATGATTTCGTCGATATAAGTCTTTCTCCCTCCTTTGCCACCTGTGAAATTAGGTTTCTTGCGTCCTCTCATGCATCTGTTATTCTCAGAAAGAAATCATTAATGCTTTTAGAAATCTCTAGTTGCCTTCCCCGGCAATGGCACCAAAATGTTGGCTAGTTGAATTGTTTATGAACTAAACATTCAAGTAACACATTAATTGTCAACCTGGGAAAGTCTATTTATTACAAAGGCTACCGCATACTGTATGTACTTACTCCTAAAAGCATTAAAAAGCTGTAGTATACGTAATCTTTACGCTAAGTTATCATTGTACTGTTAAAATGAAAGTAATTAATTAAGATTACAAATCTGAAAAGTAAAATGATGGATGCTCTGTTGGCAGAGGATCAGGACCCTATCCTCCAGGTGAGGACGTTCAGCACCTGCCTCTGTAACCAGATTGCTAACACAAACTGCACTCAAATTCACCGGTGAAATATCCTTGCACAACTTCAAGCAATGAATGAAACAGAGTACTAGCAAAGCGGAAATACCAGAGGTAATGCTACAGAATCCAAACAGAGTACCAATCGGAAAGAAACTATCACACACTTACACACTTTAACAGAAAAGTAAATGGGTGAATCTTGTGAGGAAGGTGGGCCCAGTCCCTCTCACAAGATTCCCCGAAACACGAAGATGAGATTAAATGCTCAGAACGATTCTTTATTCATCTGCCAAAGATTCAAGTACAATAAGGTTCAGACTTGCTGATGTCTCTCAAAAAGCTCTTACAGATTACACATTAACCCCTTTCTAATGTAGATGTCTCCTCTTTATAGAGGAGACATCTATTACAATAGATCATTACAGTTCATTCAGTTAACTCATTTGATCAAAAATAAAAGTTACAGATCGTTGTTACAACAGTATAACAACATATTCTTTCTTAAGTTCTGGCTGTTACGCAGCTGGTAACTGTGTTCTACCCGCTTTAGATAGTTGTAGATCGTGCCGCGTCAGCGTTCTTCAGATAGTAGCCGGTTGTTATTTCCAGCTGTTGCAAAATAGCCTGCTATAGATGGTTGTTGTTGCTGACTGTATCAATTGCGTAGTTGCTGCTTCTGGTGTTGCAGAAACTGCGTAGTTGCTGTTCCTGGTGTTGCAGCAACTGCGTAGTTGTTGTTTCTGGTGTCACAGCAACTATAACTTATAATTCCTGCAGGCTTAAGACAATTACTTGACAATTTAATCAGATTTTCCAAGATAAATATAAAGATACTCACGAATATGCAATGAACAATTAAACATATAGATATGCAGAAGGTTACTTCATACCTTGGGTGATTAAGTCATCATGTACTCAAAGCTTACAACTTATGACTGAAAAGGATAACATTAAGGCAAAAATATGAGGTCAAAATAGGTCAATTCTGAGTCCTAACACCAGCCTGAAGGGTTACGAGCCCTTGTAACTCCTAGAGACAGTAGAGTTGGGTCACCTGAAGAAGGAGAATCTTCTTTAGTGGTACATCCTGATTATCAAGCTCTAGTAGCCAATTATAATCCACATTGTGTTTCTGTTTCCGAAGTTACGGGTAGTTTTTCATATACTAGTGATTTAGGTGAGGAACCTGATATATTCGAACCTGAAACTGAATTTGCTGCTATGCCAACATCGGGATTTGCCTCTCCAACTTCTATTGGTCCTGGTTCACCCAGGGTAGAAAAAACAATTACCCAAAATCTTCCTTCTGGATTTATAGCTATTGAATAACTTGCTACTCCGGAAGAAGAAGGTATCCCTATCCCTGAAAATCAACCAGTTATAGAACTTAGGGAGCGTGAATCAATCTTTTAGAGTCCACCTAGGAGCAACGCTTGGTATCTTTCATTGACCAATTTTTTGGAAAACCCGGGTCTAAGTTTTTCACCACCTCGCATTCCTTTTCACCCAACACCTAGGGGTTACTATCCTCCGTTAAATATGTCAAGACAGTCGTCCATGTTTTCTCAATCTCCAGAAAAGTTTTTATATGACGGTCCTTCTGTTCCCTTTGGGTATCACTCACTTACTGGTACTTTTTCGGGAGCATCTCCTCAACCTATTGAACAAGGGTTATTAACTGGAAATAATGGAACTAAGCCGTTGAGTGTAGAAGATATTCTCATGATGTCAGGTACTATTCCTAATCCTCAACCCCAAGGTGGCCAGTTACCACCTAGAGGGCAGCCTCAAAGTCCTCAATTATCACCTGGGGGGCAGCCTCAAGGTACCCAATTTGCACCTGGGGGCAACCTCAAGGACAGTACATACCTACGGGACAGTACGTTCCTCAAGGTCAACCCCAGACTCAATATGTACCTCAAGGTCAACCCCAGTATCAATATGTACCTCAAGGTCAACCCCAGTATCAGTACGTGCCTCAAGGTTATCAACCTCAAGGTCAGTACCCAACCCAAGGTTTCCAACCACCTTCTGGTCAATCATATGTCCAAGGAGCTGGAAATGTACCTTTGAATTATCAACCCTACCCTCAACCCGATTATGGTCCTCAATATTCTCAACCTGTTATGGGTCCATGCCCCAGAATGAACTTAGTGTGGGATCCATCTCAAACTCAACAGGTCTTGCAACCGAATGTACAGTTTTCATCTCAAACTGGACAACCCTTGGTTTCTGGTTCACCCCAGCAACCTGTCCAATCTACTATTCAAACTTCTGCACCTTCTGTAGTTTCTCAACCTGGGCCTAGTAAGCCTCGTACTCCACCTCAAACAACTGTTGCAACTGGTGCAACATCTGTTCAATCTACCCCACCTACTTCTAGAGTATCGACAGATCTGGTTTCTACTGTTCTTGTATCAACTCCTCAGGCATCTTTACCTCAATCTGGATCCACATTTCAAACTTTAGTTCAAATGCCTGTAGGACAACCTGGTCCAAGTACGGTTGTCACAAGTCAACCTCAATTTACCCATCAACCATTCCAGGGACAGTACCAATTTGGTCTTGTTGTGCAGCAGCCAGTCTATCAGTATCAACCGTACCCTGGGTATACATATCAACAACCTCAACAACCCCAGTAAGGTCCGGTTAATCCTGGTTTTCCAGGAGGATATAATATCCCAAATGCAATTCCAATTCCTAGTTATCCTGGATATCCTCCTCCTGGGGCTGGTCTCATGACCCAGGGTGTTATAGACATTTTTGTGCCTTACAGCTATAAGCATGAAATGTCCATAATTCAAGGGATCCAAAGTCCCTAAAGATGTTGTTACAGCTCCTAAAGGAACAAGGTCAACCAATGACAGCTTCTCCCAGAAGTTCTCCACCAAAAACCACTCAGAAATAGTCAATTCAGGATCAATTCAGAGCCTCCACTAGCTACCTGTGTTGAAATGCAGAGACTACACTGGCTAGGTGCACTGCAACGTAGGTGGAAGCACTACCAGGGTGCGCTGAGTGGGAAATGACAAATGGCAAGCTCATTCAACAAGGTGGAAAGACCCTGGAAGCTTCCAGAATCTTCTCCAATGACACTTGCCTCAATGAATTCAACTAGTGATGAGTAAGAGGCTCTCAACCTCCAAGTGGAAGCAAGAACTGACAGAGAGAAGCCACAAGTCAAAACATAAGTGTTATAGACATTTTTGTGCCTTACAGCATTCAGCATGAAATTTCCATAATCTAAGGGATCCAAAGTCCCTAAACATGTTGTTCCTACCCCTAGAGGAACAAGGCTAACAAACCACAGCAATTCACAGAAGTTCTCCACCAGAAACTGCTAAAAAACAAGTCAATTCAGGATCATTTCAGTGGCTACACTAGCTGCTTGTGCTGAATGTCAAAGCCAACACTGGCTACCTGCGTTGAATGTCAACTAGAACACTGGCTACCTGCGCTGAACGAGAGTGGACATGTGGCAGGCTCATTTCTCAAGGTGTCAAGACCCAGGAAGCTTCCAAAATGACACTTGCCTCAGGGAATTCGACTGGTGATGAGTAAGAGGTTCCAAATCTCCAAGTGGAAGCAAGAACCTCCAAGTGGGCTCAAGAACTGATAGAGGGAGAGGACACTAGTCAGATCTCAAGCTGACTCATCCTCTCTCCAAACATCTATATATGGATCTCTCCTCCATGAGATCTAGAGGCTGGAATTTTGTTATTGCAAAGAATTGTTGTTGGTTTGAGACTGGAACCATTGGGTGCTTAATGCTTTGAAGGGGGAAAAGAGAGGAATTCCTTTTGCTGGGAAGGAGATGCTGGATTGGAGCTCTCTGGGTTGTATCTCTTCCTGAACCTTGTTATTCATCAATAAAGCTATCTTGGTTTCTCCTATATGCTGATGTATTTTGATGTATGAATGTATTAGTGTATTTGGTTTATTTCTAATCCTAAACTAGTTATGAATGTGAACATCTGTCTTTGTGTAGTGTTCTTTTCTTGTCTCAAGTAGCTGTTCTCTTGTCGCAAGTAGCTGTTCTCTTGTGATCTTGCAGGAAGTTGTAGCTGGATAAGCAAGAAGGAAAGTAGCTGTGAACACCCAAAGAGAAGGGAGATTAGATCGAGGGACAAACGGAAGACACCGGTAAGTCTATTGATCTCTCTTCTTTCACATTTCATAAAGGAAGAAACCAGTATAGCTGTACTCGTTTGTTGCTAAGGCACTGTCACACCTTAGGTGGATAGGATCGTCCTGCATAGGCATTTTTCCCCACAACAAATTGGCGACTCCGCTGGGGAGATTTGTTTAGTCATTTTATTTGTGTTTCTATCATTGTTTGTTTCATAGACTTGACAGCAACAATCGAACTGCATCTTTCCCGGATGCAAAGTAGATAGTTGCTGCTTTGATCCAATCACTGGATTTGTCTATGATCTGAACAATGGACTCACAAATGATTTGATGATCCTTTGTGATAGATCTTAGTACTCCCTCAAATCATCCCTTTGATTGCACCTTGCTTGTTGCTTTTATTTGGCCTGAAACAGTAGATTAATGAGCAATCTGTGACCCAGAACCCAGTGAGAAACTCTCGTTTCTCCTTCAGCGCGACCCCTGTGAAGAGGTTCTACATTTCAACGCAGGTTCCGTGAAGGCTACCTACGCTGAATGTCAAAACCCCTGTGTTGAGGTTGCGCTGAACCAGTTTGGCCTTGTGCAGCTGGGGTTCTCTGCTCTGTTTTGCCTTGTTTTGATCTCTGATTTTTGCAGCCTGTAACCAGCATAGGTACCAGTCTGATAACTCCTTTTCTCTGCTTAAATTCCACCTCCTTTTGTACAAAAATACTGTGAGTGTTTTTATGTGTTTGTGGCGTCATTTATAGTTTTCCTTTACATGAGTGAAATAGTCATCCTGTAGCCCCTGATTCAGATCTGTTGATTGAGATCTTAGAAGAGAGTTCATTGGCTGTTTGCAGTCGATTATACATTTAATCTTGCTTATTGGTTTGCGTTTGTCTCTTTTAAGTGTCGAAACAAGTATTCATTTCGAAAATCGTTAAGTGTTGTAATCTCTTCTACCCTCTCTGATTTCGAAAAAAGTAAACTTGTTTGTATTTGTCATTTAAAAGCAAATTCAAAGTTGTACAAAAAGCTTTCTGTGTAGGAATCAATACTAAGAAAGCGAAAAACAAACACCTGCATTGTGCATTTGCATCTTGATAGTTTGCATGTTTGATTTAGGGAAAGTGCATTAGAGTGTGTTGATTGCTCTTTGAGAAAAGATGGTGTCTTTCTTTTCCCTTAGTAGCTAGGATTTTCAAAGTTGAAAAGATATAAAACTTGCTTATCATCTTTAGACTGCATTTAGGAATTGTATCATACATCTCGTGGTGATCCTGAAAGGAAAACTTCTAAAAAGATCAACCTAAAATAAATTGAATGAACTTAACAACGCTTTGCAACATAACGCACAACATAGAGGTCTAGGCTAGAGACATGTTCCAGCGTCGTTAAGCCTGGTGACTGTCGATCTCGTGGATGGTGGGTGATTCCTCCTGAGGGACGATAGCACCAGTACGGATTGTGCTCCCACGTACCGTCGCGTATATATTGGGAGACCCCTATAGGCGTAAAACCTTTATCCTTAGGAAGCCGTGTCGGCCACCCTACTGATCGCAATGCACTGAACACAACATTCAGGAAGATCGACCGCCCGTACCTTAAAAAGTATTCTGCGGTTTTGCAAAAAGTTTGGCACACCCTCTGCCTAGAACTCCAGAGCAGTTCCTTTTGGCCTTTTTCAGACTCTATAATGGAAAAAGTCCATCCGAGCATTTGTCACTTCGGGTTCGTTAAAACATCGAAGGAGACTAGAGTCATCTTTAGCTTTTTCTTGACTCTTTAAAATTGAAAAAGCAAGTTTTGTCTAAGCGTCGTTAAAATTTATTTTAAATGGAATAATCATCACCATTCCCTCATTGGTCTTCAAAGTTACTCTCTTTTCATCGCAAGTTCTTGTAGAATCGCTAGAAAATCTTTTGGATAGACTAAATATGTCTGAACAACCATCGACATCCAGGACTGTGTCATCCGACGCAGCAGCGGCAGAGCCTCCTGCTGCTACTCTAACGATGTTCGCTGGTATACCATCTGTCCTGGCAAATTGTCAACAACAAGCTGGAGTCCAATCAGAGACTGTTTCGACGACATGGTTAGTTCCTATTTCTTCATTCGGATTATCATCTGGTATTTCTTATGTTGAAACTCAACAAATTGATCCAATGTGTCTTCAAAGGCCAATCTACCCTTTAAGTACTGGATTGCTACCATATGGAGGGCAGTATGCCTTTTCATTGTTCCCTCCCGGAGAACAACCATATGGGAGTTTACAACAAAGTTCAGGTCAAACTAGAATTACATCCAGTGGTTGGGTACCAATACTGCCTCAGCAACCAAGGGTTGCATATTCAATGCAACCAGTCCACCCTGTGTCGAACATTCCCACTATACCTGGTATGGTGATTGCGTTGCAAGTACAAGCGCTACCTGTTGTATGTCAAACCCAAGTTTCTCAGGTTGCGATACAACAGCCTCTTGTCTCAACGACTCAATCACAACCTCAGGTTAGTGCCTCCTTATCTGGAGCGACTCAGGATCAAACAAGTACTGTGACTCCTCATCTTGGTCAATCATCCAGTATTGGTCAACAGCAAATGGTTCAACAACCAGAGCTGGTTCAAACTCAACAACCCCCATTCCAGCAATCATATCAAGGACCTAAGCAACAAGTCCTTGTAAGTAATGGGCAACCACATTATTATAGTGGTTATGCCCATCAACCTTGTCAAAGTTGCCAGCATCAAATACATTATGCTGGCATGCAAAGACCCATTGCTCAGGCGATTCCATCTTATCCTGGGTATGCTTCGCCTAACCTGAATCAACAGTTGCCCTTTGTAGCAACTCTAGAATTACCAGATCTAAACCGGCTGACGAATGATCCAATTGCTTATGCCCCTTGGTGGCCAGTGATTCTGCATAAACTTCCGTCAGATATTCCTAAATTTAATGGAAATCCGGGTGAAGATCCATCGAATCACGTGATGAAATTTCATCTATGGTGTTCATCAAATACCCTAAACGATGATTCGATAAGGCTTCGCCTTTTTCAGAGGACGTTAACGGGTCCAACGGCAAAATGGTATATTGAATTGCCTAGAGCTTCATTCGACAACTTCAGTACCTTAGCCACTACTTTCTTAACCCATTTTCAATTACCGATAAGGTATGAAACGGGAACGGAACTCCTAACCAACTTCAAACAGACAACGGCCACTCACATATCTGATCATATACATGAGTGGCGACATCGTCGTAGGATGGTAAAAACGTACGTTCTCGATCAGCTATTAGCTGAATGGTTTATCAAATCCTTACTTCCTGCCATCACGGAAGATGTGGCAAAGGAGGGAGTCGTAACGGAAGAGCAAGTCATCGCTCATGCGCAATATCTGGACTTGGTCTATACTCAGTCCGGCACGCTCTACGACAAAATACCCGACGCCCCTAGACAGGAATTCTCAATTCCTCCTCCTCCTAAATCGAACAATGACTCTCACGCCGTCGATGGCGTGATTGGTGCAACAGACACAAAAACGACGAAGGCTACATCTAAAAAGGCCTGTAAGATTTCCAGTCAAAATGCAAATGAGGAACTTCTTGCCTCAGAAGTAAATGTCGCGTCGACCGACAAGGGCAAACAACTAAAGCAACCAGGTGGAAAGAAGGAAAAGAAAGGGAGAAAAAGGAAACCCCCTGCGGGGTGTCATATATGCGATGAGGATCATTGGACGAGAGATTGTCCACATATAGCAGAAGTCAAGAAACTCTTTAAGAGTTCAAAAACCTCAGCAGTATTGACTGATCCGTTTCCAAGCTGGGGTACCAAACTGGTTGCTAATCAAAATGCTTCCCGATCCCAAGTGCTTCTGTTGTCTATCTCAAAGCAGCAAAATGATGCTTTGACAAGGAATAAAGATTACGGGAATCCACAAGTGTCGAATAACAAGGCTAATGAACAACCTAGTAGTTCGACAACAACTTTGACCAAAGTTGTGCCACCCATCATTCCTGAACGAATGATAAAGTCGCCAAAGGGAGTAGTACACAAGTCGACATTTAATCCTCGTGCAAAAATAGCACAGAATTATAATATAATAGAGGACCTGGCCCAATCGTCGTCCGCTATGTCGACACTTGAGGTACCGCAAAATTGCCTCTCCCAAGAGCAAGCTTTATTATCAGCAATAGGTGGGATTGACCCAATGGATTCCAATCTTGTGGCCTTTGATCATAAAGGATATGACCCTCAGTTACCAGCTCAACTAGCTTTCCTTATTCAAGTGAAAGCCCTCAACAAAACTGTTCATCGAACAATTATTGATGAGGGGGCATCTACATGCATTATGTCGATGAGTTGCTGGAAGACTTTAGGATCTCCAACCTTGTCGCAATCTTCGACGACATTAAAAGCATTTGATGGATGGACATATACCCCATATGGTATTCTAAATAACTTGAAAGTTGAACTAGGAGGGAAAACAGTAGAAATTTATGTTGAAGTAATCGACGGAAACCTTGATTACAACATCCTACTAGGAAGACCATGGATATATGCCATGGCAGCTGTTGTGTCGACCTATTTTAGAAAGATTGCATTCCCTTTCCAAGGAGGGATTACAATCGTCGATCAACAAAACTTCCTCCCCAACGGTTCTCAAGTTACTGGAAGCATTCCAATGATCCATGGAACCAATCATTCACTCCAAAATATCAGAGTAGGTCTCCTAAAAGACCCTGCCTTAATGGGTACTTTTTCCCTACCGCCTCCGAGTAATCTGGCGGAAGTGGCCACAGTGGAATATGAAACCTTCTATATCTAATGGATCTGGACTCTGAGGATGGTTCTTATCTTATGTCAACCTCGTTAAAAAATGAAACAAGGAGTCATGAGGATAGTTCTTTTACTGTGTCAACCTCATTAAAAAAGGAAACAATCCCCTTTCCAAATCTCAAAGGTAAACCTTCATTCCAACCACCGAGTTGAATGCAATGAAGCTTGGGGGGCATGCACCTCGATTTGCGTTGTTATGCTGGGGGCATGCAAACTTATCATGAGCAGTGTTACCACAGGGTTCAAGCTCGTTAAAAAATAAACCCGCATCGAGCAGTTTTAGCACATAGTTCATGCTCGTTAAAAAATAAACATAAGTTCGAGCAGTTTTAGCACACAGTTCATGCTCGTTAAAAAATAAACGCAAGATTCGAGCAGTTTTAGCACACAGTTCATGCTCGTTAAAAAAAAAACGCAAGATCCGAGCAGTTTTAACGCGGACTTCATGCTCGTTAAAAAATAAACATAAGCAATGAGCAAGTGTTTCCACCAACGTTTAAGCTCATTTTAAAATAAAAAAATGAACCACTACCCGGTAAATAACCACTGTGAATGTAACCTTATCAGCCATTAAAGCCTTGGTCATGTTTGCACCATCACCTCCACTTTTCATTTGGCCGATCGTTCACCTCCATATGATTGTTTACCCATTTTGAGGAACAACTGCGAAGAGTGATTTCACCTAGCCATCCTTGTGACACTGCCGTGATTGGAAAAATCCAACCTGTACCTGGAATCAGCTGCTAACCCTGTTTATCACTCGTTCCTCAAAAGACGAGTCTTCTTTAAGCTCTTTTCAGCTGACTCGTAAAATATGAAAAGATTGCCGAGTCCTTGGCCTTCCAGCTCGTTAAAGGGACAGGAAGAGCTATCCCTCCTCTAGATTTTAATCTTTTTGGACCTGAGGGATTATTGCACAAAAAAGATCGAGCGCTTGTTTTATTCGGCTCGTTAAAACTATCGAAAACTCATCCCTTCTGTATTGTTTTATACTTTTTCGGACTTAAGGGATTAGATGACGAAAAAGTAATTTTGGAGTTAACTTTATGTACCTTTTCAGACTCTCTAAAATTGAAAAGGACCGAGTTATCCTTGTCGTTAGACTCGTTAAAATCATTAAATAGCGACAAACTTGTCTTTAGACGAGAACGAGTTTCACTATCGCTAGGCTCGTTAAAACATAGCGATGGGCTTGCCCGAAGGGCAGGTTATAGAACAAGCATATGTTATCCTCCTCAAGCTTGACAAAAATAAAGAGGTACTGGTCAGCAATGACTGGGCAAAAATTGGGAGAAACTAAAGAAAACTTTGATGGTAGCAAGTCGCTCTTGAACATGACACTTTTCCTCCGTACCACAATCGGGTTGGGTTGTTTCATTCACCGGTCACATCCATGGTCTCGCCATACCATCCATATTTGGGGTAATGCTACCAATCCATCACATCAGTGTTGCCATATGTTCAAGAGAAGTCGTTCAGAAAAAGTCAACCGTGTCCCATCCACTGCCATACATTATCCTTCATCCTTTCATGACCGCCACCCTGAATCATATGTCACAGATCGTTTTCACCTCCATTAAAATCATTAGCTCCGTTCCGTGTCACTGATGTGGGATTCATCAAGGCCCTCCTTTGACGGATCGCTTCTTGTCGACATCAGCTCATTATCCCAGAAGTTGATCTAGGAACAACCCCTTCAGTACTTTGAAGCTTGCATGCCTCAATGGCAAGTTTCTCACTTCCGGCAACAGGTATACATCAATGACCTTCGACCGAAAGATTTTGCGTGGTGTTCGACGCCAAGTCCTTTATTCACACCACGTGAATTGTACTGCAGTACCTTGAGGGTCATTATCATTATCGGTGATTCCTCTCGCGCTTGTTAACGGTTTACATCATTGACCGGTAATCAAGCGATGTCTTTCCATGTTCGACTTCAGAACATTTCTCACATGGATCGACTTGTATTTAGAGTGAAGATCGAATGAGTTTGAAGACCCCGGATCTAGTTTCATCCTACTCAAAGGATGATAATTTCATCAAAATTATCAGTCTACCATCAGACGGTTGTCTGTTCTATGTACAAAAAAATGAATTTATAAAGCTAAGCATGGGAATGCCCGCCTCAGCTAGATCATGAAAGCAGAATGAAAAATAATGTATTGTATTGTATCTTATTACAGGTCTCCTCTCAGCATTGGATGAACTTCGGATCCCCCTGATAAAGCATTTCACCTGATAAACAACCTCATACTTTAGGGGGCAACTGTTATAGACATTTTTGTTCCTTACAGCATTGAGCATGAAATGTCCATAATCTAAGGGATCCAAAGTCCCTAAACATGTTGTTCCTACCCCTAGAGGAACAAGGCTAACAAACCACAGCAATTCACAGAAGTTCTCCACCAGAAACTGCTCAAAAACAAGTCAATTCAGGATCATTTCAGTGGCTACACTAGCTGTTTGCGTTGAATGTCAAAGCCAACACTGGCTACCTGCGTTGAATGTCAACTGGAACACTGGCTACCTACGCTGAACGAGAGTGGACATGTGGCAGGCTCATTTCTCAAGGTGTCAAGACCGAGGAAGCTTCCAAAATGACACTTTCCTCAGGGAATTCGACTGGTGATGAGTAAGAGGTTCCAAATCTCCAAGTGGAAGCAAGAACCTCCAAGTGGGCTCAAGAACTAATAGAGGGAGAGGACACTAGTCAGATCTCAAGCTGACTCATCCTCTCTCCAAACATCTATATATGGATCTCTCCTCCATGAGATCTAGAGGCTGAAATTTTGTTATTGCAAAGAATTGTTGTTGGTTTGAGACTGGAACCATTGGGTGCTTAATGCTTTGAAGGGGGAAAAGAGAGGAATTCCTTTTGCTGGGAAGGAGATGCTGGATTGGAGCTCTCTGGGTTGTATCTCTTCCTGAACCTTGTTATTCATCAATAAAGCTATCTTGGTTTCTCCTATATGCTGATGTATTTTGATGTATGAATGTATTAGTGTATTTGGTTTATTTCTAATCCTAAACTAGTTATGAATGTGAACATCTGTCTTTGTGTAGTGTTCTTCTCTTGTCTCAAGTAGCTGTTCTCTTGTCGCAAGTAGCTGTTCTCTTGTGATCTTGCAGGAAGTTGTAGCTGGATAAGCAAGAGGGCAAGTAGCTGTGAACACCCAAAGAGAAGGGAGATTGGATCAAGGGACAAACGGAAGACACCGATAAGTCTATTGATCTCTCTTCTTTCACATTTCATAAAGGAAGAAACCAGTATAGCTGTACTCGTTTGTTGCTAAGGCACTGTCACACCTTAGGTGGATAGGATCGTCCTGCATAGGCATTTTTCCCCACAACAATAAGCTGACTCATCCTCTCTGCTTACATCTATATATGGATCTCTCACCCAGAGGTTCAGGAGGCTGGAATTTTGTACTTTGCAGAGAATTGCTGTTGGTTTGGGATTGAGATTAGTACATTGGGTGATTTATGCTTTGTTGGAGGAGAGGAAGGGATTCCTTTGTTGGGAGGTAGATGCTGGATCGGAACTCACTTGGTTGTATCTCCTCTTGGACTTTCTTATTTTGTCAATAAACTATTTGAGTTTCTCCTACATGCTGTGTACCAATGATGTTTTGTTATGCTTACATGTTTAGCTTAATCTGATCTTGAGCTTTTTATGAATGTATATCTGTATCTTTGTGTAGTTTCTCTCTCTTGTGATCTTGAAGGAATTCGGTGAAACTGGGCCGGTGAAGGAGCAAGAAGCTGGGAGCTACTGAAGAGAGGAGTGATTTGGATCGACAAACTAGCGGAAGACACAGGTTAGTTACATCCTTGCTCATTTACATGTCATAAAGAAGAATACTCAATTAGTTTACCTTGTTTGTTGCTAAGGCACTATCACACCTTAGAGTGGGATAGGGGCATTCCAAATTGGATACTTTTCCCAACAACAAATTGGCGACTCCGTTGGGGAATGTATCTTGTTATTCTATTTGTGTTTCTGTTGTTGTTCTTCTCATAAACTCAGGAGTGCCGAATCGAAATGCATTTGCTATTTTCAAATGCAAAGTAGAGATCTGCCACTCTAGTCCACTAACTGGGCCTGCTTTTATGATCTAAACAACTGATCCACAAGTGCTCTAACAGCCCCTTGTGATAGATCTTAGTCCTCCTTTAAATCATCCCCCTAATTGTACCTAATTGATAGCTTTTATCCGGCTAAAAACTCTAGATTAAACTGCAAACCGTGACCCAGAACCCAGAAACAATTCTCGTTTCTGCTTCAACGCAGACTCTATGAAGAGGTTCTGCATTTCAACGCAGGTCCCGTGAAGGATACCTGTGCTGAAGTTCAGTTTCTCTGTGCTGAGGGTGCGCTGATCAGCCCTTGCCTTGTGCAACTGTGGTTCCCTGCTTCCTTTTGCTCAGTTTTTATCTCTGTTTTTTGCAGCCTGTTATCAGTCAGTGTACCTATCTGAAACCCCTTTTCTCTACCTCAATTCCACCTCAGTTGTATAAAGAAACTGTATTTTTTCTTTGTGTATTTGTTACATCATTTGCAGTTTCCCATTACAAAAGTAAACTATTCATAATGTCGCCCTTAGATCTAGACCTGTCGTAAGTGTCGTTTTGATCTTAGGAGTGAGTTTGTTTGTTGTTCACAGTTGATTAAGCTTTTACTTTTGTCGTTTGGTTTGAATTTATGCATTTTTAGTGTCTAAACAAGTAAATCATAAAGTGTCGTAATCGTCTTTTGATTTCGAAAAAGGAACTTGTTTATGTTTTCACTTGAAATCGAATTCAAATTTGTACAACAGCTTTCTTTTTAGGCATCAATATTAAGGAAGCGAAAACAAATACATGCATTTGTGCATTTGCATATTGATATTTTGTATGTTGATTTAGGAAAAGTGCTACAGTGTGCTCTATCCTCTTTGATAAAAGTTTGTGTCTTCCTTTTCCCCTTGTAGCTAGGATTTTCATTGTTGAAAAGATATAAAAGCTTGCTTATCATCTTTAGACTGCATTTAGGAATTGTATCATACATCTCGTGGTGATCCAAAAAGGCAAACTTCTAAGAAAGATCAACCTAAAATAAATTGAATGAACTTAAAAATGCTTTATAACTTAACGCACAACATAGAGGTCTAGGCTAGAGACGTGTTCCGGCGTCGTAAAACCTGGTGACTGTCGATCTCGCTGATGGTTGGGTGATTCCTCCTGAGAGACGATAGCGCCAATACGGATTGTGCTCCCACGTACCGTCGACTATATATTGGGAGACCCCTATAGGAATAAAACCTTTATCCATAGGAAGCCGTGTCGGCTGCCCTACTGATCGCAATGCACTGAACACAGCATTCGGGAATATTGACCGCTCGTACCTTAAAAAGTATTCTGCGGTTTTGTGAAAAGTTTGGCACACCCTCTACCTAGAACTCCAGAGCAGTTCCTTTTGGCCTTTTTCAGACTCTATAACGGAAAAAGTCCATCCGAGCATTTGTCACTTCGGGCTCGTTAAAACATCGAAGGAGACTAGAGTCATCTTTTGCTTTTTCTCGACTCTTTAAAATTGAAAAAGCAAGTTGTGTCTAAGCGTCGTTAAAATTTATTTTAAACGGAATATTCATACCCTTTTTTCCTGCGTTGATCTTTAGGTTGAGAAAATGGAGCCCACCAACCAAGGAATTCCCCTTGGTGGAAATCCTAGTCCCTTCTCCTCTTGGGGAGATGTTGGTGCACCCCATATGGCCACATTGTCGCTTCCCGGACTGACAATTGGCTTGCCGGTCTGGCTCTTCTCAACCAATGTCATTCAGAACACCACTATTCCTGAACAGTCGAATCAACAGTTAGACCAGTCTAGAGTTACCCACAAGCCTTCTACTTCCTCTAATTCTTCCTCTCCTCCTTCCTCTTCGCTTGACGGAACTGGTAAAACAAAAAACCAAGTTCCTAAGGAGAAGAAGGAAAAGAAGAAGAAAGAGAAGAAGAAGAAGGAGCCAAAAGCGACTGGGGGCAAACAAGTGTCGTCTGACAAAAATCCACATACAACACTGACTAGGCCTAAATCACCATGTGTCATATGCAAGGGAGACCATTTCCACAGAGATTGTCCCTGCATCCCTCGGATACTAAGGGACTGGTCTCCCCGTTTGCACAATCCGGTGGCATCGACCTCTGATAGCCATGTTGAATGCATACTGTCAACTAGCGAAAGTGAAGTCCTACGACAAAAAGGGAGTGCTAGATCTCCTTGTAGACTGTGCGAAGGCAACCACGCCATCCACCATTGTCCCTTCTTAGACGAAGCAAAAAGAGTTTTGGATGATCGTCCGGTTTCACCGTTATGACTTCCTCCTGGATATAAAAAACTCTTGTCGAGTCCTTCGTTAGTTGAAAATCCAGCTGGCCCGCTCAAGTGGTCAGTTGAAGCATCGGTCATTGAAGATGAACCAGCTGAATCCATACCCGACGAAAGTCAAAAGGTCGAGGCGGCAGTTGACCCGGTCTTGCCTTCAGAGGTTTTGTCTTCGAATGATATAGTCACTGAAGAGGATAAAGATGACACCAATCAAATTCTCTTCATCAACACAGACTCCGACGAGCACGGGGGCAGTCCCCCCATTCCTTTATCGCAGGAAGGAAGTTCGTCAGAGTGATACCCGACCGTCTACTCGGTCCCACCACCAAGCAACCTAGTTGTCTCCTTCGACTGGAACCAACTAGGCAGACCCCGTTTGCCAGCAAGCATACCATTCAGAATTATCGTCCAAATATAAAGAATGGTCATGGCCGGCACCATCATTGATGAGGGGGCATTTGTGAGTATCCTTTCCTCTATTGATTGGAAAGCGCTTGGTTCGCCAGCGCTTTTACCTGAAATGAGAAATCTGACAGGCTTTGATAAAGGAACCAGTCGACCTTTAGGGATCCTCCCCAATGTGCCCATAACATTGAAAGGGAAGACCGTTCAAATGAACGTGATGGTTGTTCAAGGACCCTTGGATTATAACCTACTCCTTGGACGAGACTATATATATTGCATGGGAGCCA
The DNA here is from genome assembly GCA_031772625.1 of Pinus tabuliformis. Lineage (NCBI taxonomy): Eukaryota > Viridiplantae > Streptophyta > Pinopsida > Pinales > Pinaceae > Pinus > Pinus tabuliformis. The sequence goes on from CM062815.1 coordinate 1,011,597,342, forward strand.
TCGTCTCCTCACTCTTTAGAGTAATGTGTTTTCCGCACGAAGGAAGAGTGGTCAAGCTCGTGGACCAGCTTTCATTTCCCGGATCACACATCGCAAATAGTCATATACCATCCCTAAATGGTCTCTTCACGCAAGAAATATCTCAACCCACGGTCCGTCCTCCCGATGAGCACGAGTAATTCGGAGGGATATGACTGGAACCCAGGGGACATGCGTCCTGGTCTGCTTCGGCAGGAAAACTTTGGGTATAGGGTAGGTTTCCGCGGGAGAATATGACTAGTCCGTACCCCGTCCGTGATTGGAAGAGGGGTTGTTCTAGAATAAGATTCTTTTGTCAAAGTTATGTGAGTTGGCGGGCATCGTCACTCACCTTTGTTTATCTCAGTAAACATCGCTGAAGAAGTGTTTTGTTTGAAAGATTAACAGAACAATCTTTGGGTAACCTGAAAGAGGTAGGCCTCTCTCGGTAAAACAATTGTTTTGGCGGAAGTGAAGTAGAGGTAACCTTGAAATCGTACTTTATACCTGGGGGCATGCAAACCTTTTGGAGTGCAAGCAAAGAGCGGTTATTTATCTTTTTTTTGGATTAGTCGTTTCCTAACTTGCATAACGAAAGGATGCGGGGCAAAGCTTTGTAAGGCGCAAGCTCCATAAAAAATGGCATCTTACATGAGACATTCTTATCATATGACTGGATTAATCGAGAAGTTTTAGCACATAGTTCATGCTCATTAAAAAATAAACATAAGACCGAGCAGTGTTTTTCCCGCGTTTAAGCTCGTTAAAAAATGAACTACCCTCCGGTAAATAACCACCGTGAATGTAACATTATCAGCCACTAAAGCCTTAGTCGTGTTTGCACCATCACCTCCACTTTTCCATTGGCCGATCATTCACCTCCATATTGATTGTTTACCCATTTTGAGGAACAGCTGCGAAGAGTGATTTCACTAGCCATCCTTGTGACACTGCCGTGATTGGAAAATTCTAACCCTTACCTGGAATCAGCTGCTAACCCGTTTTATCACTCGTTCCTCAAAAGACGAGTCTTCTTTAAGCTCTTTTCATCTAACTCGTAAAATATGAAAATATTGCCGAGTTTTGGCCTTCCAGCTCGTTAAAGCGACCGGAAGTGCTATCCCTCCTCTAGATTTTAATCTTTTTGGACCTGAGGGATTATTGCACAAAAAGATAGAGCACTTGTTTTGTTCGGCTCATTAAAACTATCGAAAACTCATCCCTTCTGTATTGTTTTATACTTTTTCGTACTTAAGGGATTAGATGATGAAAAAGGACTTTCGGAGTTGACTTTACGTACCTTTTCAGACTCTCTAAAAATGAAAAGGACCGAGTTATCTTTCTCGTTAGACTCGTTAAAAACATTAAATAGCGACAAACTTGTCTTTAGACGAGAACGAATTTCACTATCGCTAGGCTCGTTAAAACATAGCGATGGGTTTGCCTGAAGGGAAAATTATAGAACAAGCATATGTTATCCTCCTCAAGCTTGACAAAAATAAAGAGGTACTGGTCAGCAATGACTGGGGAAAAATTGGGAAGAAACTCAAAGAACTTTTATTGGTAGCAAGTCGCTCTTGAACATGACACTTCCACTCTGTGCCTGAGTCGGGTTGGGTTGTTTCATTCACCGGTCACATCGCGATGGTCTCGCCATACCATCCACCTTTGGGGTAAATGCTACCGATCCATCACACAAGTGTCGCCGGTATGTTCAAGAGAAGTCATCTAGAGAAGTCAACCGTGTCCCATCCACTACCATACATTATCCTTCATTCTTTCATGACCGCCACCCTGAACCATATATCATCAGATCGTTTTCACCTCCATCAAAATCATTTGCTCCGTTCCGTGTCACTGATGTGGGATACATTAAGGCCCTCCTTTGACGGATCGCTTCTTGTCGACATCAGCTCATTATCCAAGAAGTTGATCTAGGGACACCCCCTTCAGTACTTTGAAGCTTGCATGCCTCAATGGCAAGTTTCTCACTTCCGGCGACAGGTATACGTCAATAAACTTCGACCGAAAGATTTTGCGTGGTGTTCGACGCCAAGTCCTTTATTCACACCACGTGAATTGTACTGCAGTACCTTGAGGGTCATTATCATTATCGGTGATTCCTCTCGCGCTTGTTAACGGTTTACATCATTGACTGGTAATCAAGCGATGTCTTTCCATGTTCGACTTCAGAACATTTCTCACATGGATCGACTTGTACTTAGAGTGAAGATCGAATGAGTTTGAAGACCCCGGATCTAGTTTCATCCATCCGGGCTGCGATATATATTCAGGAAAAATAAAGACATTGACATGTACAGCATTGCAGCACAGACAATCATCCTACCAAAGGATGATGATTTCAGCAGGATCATCGGTCTATCATCAGACAATTGTCTGTCCTATGTACATAAAAATGGATTTATAGAGCTGATCATGGGAATGCCCGCCTCATCTAGATCATGAAAACAGTATGAAAAATAATGTATTGTATTGTATCTTATTACAGGTCTCCTCCCAGCATTGAATGAACTTCGGATCCTCCTAATAAAGCATTTCACCCGATAAACGGCCTCATACTTTAGGTGGCAACTGTTATAGACATTTTTGTGCCTTACAGCTATAAGCATGAAATGTCCATAATTCAAGGGATCCAACGTCCCTAAAGATGTTGTTACAGCTCCTAAAGGAACAAGGTCAACCAATGACAGCTTCTCCCAGAAGTTCTCCACCAAAAACCACTCAGAAATAGTCAATTCAGGATCAATTCAGAGGCTCCACTAGCTGCCTGCGTTGAAATGCAGAGACTACACTGGCTAGGTGCACTGCAACACAGGTGGAAGCACTACCAGGGTGCGCTGAGCGGGAAATGACAAATGGCAAGCTCATTCAACGAGGTGGAAAGACCCTGGAAGCTTCCAGAATCTTCTCCAATGACACTCGCCTCAATGAATTCGACTAGTGATGAGTAAGAGGCTCTCAACCTCCAAGTGGAAGCAAGAACTGGCAGAGAGAAGCCACAAGTCAAAACATAAGCTGACTCATCCTCTCTGCTTACATCTATATATGGATCTCTCACCCAGAGGTTCAGGAGGCTGGAATTTTGTACTTTGCAGAGAATTGTTGTTGGTTTGAGATTGAGATTACTACATTGGGTGATTTATGCTTTGTTGGAGGAGAGGAAGGGATTCCTTTGTTGGGAGGTAGATGCTAGATCAGAACTCACTTGGTTGTATCTCCTCTTGGACTTTCTTATTCTTTCAATAAACTATTTGAGTTTCTCCTACATGCTATGTACCAATGATGTTTTGTTATGCTTACATGTTTAGCTTAATCTGATCTTGAGCTTTTTATGAATGTATATCTGTATCTTTGTGTAGTTTCTCTCTCTTGTGATCTTGCAGGAATTCGGTGAAGCTGGGTCGGTGAAGGAGCAAGAAGCTGGGAACTACTGAAGAGAGGAGTGATTTGGATCGACAAACTAGTGGAAGACACAGGTTAGTTACATCCTTGCTCCTCATTTACATGTCATAAAGAAGAATACTCAATTAGTTTACCTTGTTTGTTGCTAAGGCACTATCACACCTTAGAGTGGGATAGGGGCATTCCGAATTGGATACTTTTCCCAACAACACAGGGTTTCAGGGACACTAATCGTCAGTTACCGTTTATTGTAACTTTGGACTTGCCTGACTTTTCGCGCCTTACGAACGATCCTATTAACTATCTTCCGTTTTGGCCGCCAATGCCGAATAAGTTGCCTAGTGATATTCCTAAGTTTGAAGGCAAATCAGGAGAGGACCCATCAGACCATGTGATGACTTCTCACCTCTGGTGTGCGTCTAATTCCATTTCAGATGATTCAATCCATTTAAGGCTTTTCCAGCGCACTCTAATTGGTCTTGCGGCCAAGTGGTACATTGAGTTACCGCAAGCCACTTTTTATAACTTTAGTTAGTAAGCTACTTCGTTTTTAACTCATTTTCAATTGCCAGTCAGATATGACAATGGCACGGAATTATTAACCTCATTAAAGCAGTCAACGTCCACTTACATTTCAGATCACATTCATGAATGGAGACATCGACGGCCTTTAGTGAAAGTTTTTATTCCGGATCAAATCTTAGCTGAATGGTTTGTAAAATCTTTATTACTGAAGATCACTGAGGATGTGGCGAAAGCCGGAGTTGTTACTGAAGAGCAAGTAATTGCTCAAGCTCAGTACCTTGACTTAGTTTATACGCAGTCAGGTACGTTACACGAGAAAATCCCCGATCTTCCTAAACAAAATCAAATAACTGCAGCTCCTTCAGGGTCTCATGCCGCTGATGGTAGGATTGGTATGGTTAATACTAAAAGTAAGAAGAAATATTCCAAGAATTCTTCTCCTATCTTAACTTTACCAGATTCCCCGACAGGAGATTCTTCCGCAGAAATTTCCGCCGATATTCATGTTGTAGAGTCATCTACAGCCAAATCTTAATCCGGCGGTAAGAAGAAAGGGAAGAAGAAAAATAAAACAGATAAAAATTCGAAAGAGAAACCAGAAAAAAAGGAATCAACTGATGACAAACACAAACCTCGTTATCCTTGTCTCATTTGTGATGAAGAGCATTTTACAAGAGACTGCCCTCATTGTGCAGAGGTTGCGAAAATTGTCAAAGGTTCCGAAATGCCTACTGTTTTGAAGGATCCTTTTCCTAGTCAACACAATAAGATGATAGGTTCTTCCTCAAATGCCTCCGAGGAACCCATAATGATGATGTCCCATGTTAGGATTGTGACTCGATCGCATGATTATGGAAGTAAAAGTCCTGTTGATTGTAAAGAAGCAGAATCTTCTCATTCGAACCCATCAACTTCAACTCCCGGTTCCGGTCCACTACAGATCGAGAAACCTAACCCATACTTAGTAATCAAACCACCCGCCAAGGGTATACTTCGAAAGTCAGCTTTCAATCCACATGCGAGAGCGGCTCAGAACTATAACATTGTTGAAGATTTGGCTATTTCACCTTCAGCAATGTCGGCTTTGGAAGTGCTGCAATCATGTCCAGCATAGCGTAAATTACTTTTGTCGGCTATAGGAGCTGTTGACGTTCAGGACTCGAACCTTATAATTTTCGATCTAGGAAATAGTACACCGCGCTTACCTCATCAAATGGCTTTCCAGATCCGAGTGTTAGTAAAAAACAGACCTTGTTATAGGACTGTGATTGATGAGGGAGCCTCAACGTGTATTATGTCGGTACAGTGTTGGAGATCGCATGGTTCTCCTACGCTAAATCAATCCCCGATGATTCTAAAGGCCTTTTATGGCCGTGGGTTTCATCCTTTTGGCATTCTACAGGATTTACCTATAGGGGTTGAAGGCAAAACTATTAATCTAGATGTGGAGGTGGTTGATGCCCCTCTAGATTACAACCTTCTCTTGGGTTGTAGTTGGTCTTATGCTATGACAGCTCTCATTTCATCGATCTTTCGGCTTATAAAGTTCCCTCATAATGGAAAGATCGTAACTATAGACCAGCTGACTTACTTTTCATCCGACCCGGCCTCTTCTGAAAGTATTCAGCATGTCGGTAAAACAACTATCCCGTATAAGGATGTTGGAGTAGGACTAGTTAAAGATTGTGGTTTACTAGGAACTCTTCCTTTTCCTTCTATCAATGCATCGTCTTCTACTGCAACCATTCATATGATTTCGTTAGACACTATTGTTTATGATGATCCTTGGATCGTACCTTTCGAATCTGAGATAGACTCATTTGGTGATGTTATGCCTTTGAGTCTGTATGAAATTGCGTATCAGGCCGTGCAGTCGTTTTCCGACCCATCTTCAACCAAAATTGACTTAATGAATGTGGTCCATGAGGAATCACTTTCAACATCAAACTCGGATTCAACAAAGTTTTCCGAACTTGTTCACACTGATGAGCAAATTCGGGAAATCCTATGTGTCGATGATTTACCATGGGAATATCTTCATCATAGTTCTTCGTTTTTACCCGAGAGTGATCGTTTTGAAAATGATTTTTCATCTATTTTTACAACTGAATATATCAAGGAACCTCAGAATCCAATGAAAAATCCTGATTCAGAGTTAAATTTGGGAAACATTTCTCGGACTATTCCTATTGATATTTCGGTTAAGCCTAGAATTGTTGAAAACATTCATATAGGTGCCTCGTGTACGGAAGATGAAATTCAAACATATAAGGCCCTATTTCAAGAATTTCGCGACGTGTTTGCCTGGTCATATGAGGAAATGCCAGGAACTGACCCAACAATTGTTGTTCATGAAATCAAAACTTACCCGGATGCTAAACCCGTCCGGCAACGTTTGCGTTAGATCCACTCGCGAAAAGCTGCTGCTATTAAAGCAGAAGTTGAAAAATTACACAAAGCAGGTTTCATTTATCCGATTCTGTTAACGGATTGGGTATCGAATATTGTTCCTGTTAACAAAAAGCAAGGGACAATAAGAATATGTATCAATTATAGGGATATTAATCGAGCCTGTCCAAAAGACAACTACCCAACTCCCTATATCGATCAAATCATTGATGATTGTGCCGGCAGTGAAATATTCTCCTTCATGGATGGTTTTTCCAGATACAATCAAACAAATATTGTACCTGCTGATCAACCAAAAACGCCTTTCATTTGTCCATGGGGGACATTTCTTATTGCAAATTACCTTTTGGGCTCAAGAACGTCGAGGCAACTTTTCAAAGAGCCATGTCTTACGCGTTTCATGGCATCAAGCACATTGTGCAACCCTATCTTGATGATTTACCTACTCATTCATTACATCCAGCTGATCATCTCATCCATTTACGAGCAATCTTTATGAGGTGTAGGCATTATCGAATTAGGTTGAATCCAAACAAGTTTGTTTTCTGTATAGAAACAGGTTGATTACTGGGGTTTGTTGTTTCGAAAGCCAGCATCTGCGTCGATCCCTCTAAGGTTGAAGCTATTGTCAAATTGCCTCCTCCTTCGAGTCTTTGCCAACTCCAGAGTTTGCAAGGGAAAGCAAACTTTTTACATCGATTCATTCCTAACTACGCCGAGATCACAAAGGGTTTTACCCGGTTGTTGAAACAGGATACTCCATTCTTTTGGGACGAGATAGCTGATAAATCTTTTGATGCACTAAAACACGTGTTGACTCATGCACCGTTATTGCATCCTCCCAACTACAACCAGGACTACTTCTTGTATCTCGCCGCCTCCCATTCCACCATCGGAATGGTGTTAGTTCAGGAAGATGAATTCGGTACTGAACATGTGATATATTACCTTAGTCGAACTTTAAATCCAACTGAGCTAGAATACTCACATGTGGAGAAATTGGCATTGGCAGCTGTTCAAGTTGTCCAACTCTTTCGTCATTACATTTTACTACGTAAAACTACAGTAATTTCTGATCGCAACCCTATGATCTATATTTTTACCAAACAATTGCTAGGGGGCAAGTACTCCAAATGGATTGTGATCCTACCGGAGTTCGACCTGGAATTTGAAAAGTCTAAGTCGAAGAAATCTTTAGTTTTTGTGGAGTTAATGTGTGACTTCCCGCGTGCTGACACGGAAACTGTGGCGGAGGAGCCCATTGCAGACGAATCCTTGTTTCTAATCAGAACTTTAGATCCATGGTATGGGGATATCATCGTTTATCTCCAGACCCAATCCTTTTGGCCAGAAATTTCAAGGTCATAACGTCGAAAAATACGATTACAGTCCCAACAATTCAAAATTATTGGAGATACTCTTTATCGCCGTGGGGTAGACTCTGTTTTTCGACATTGTTTAACTCATGAGGAAGCTGAAAGGGTTCTAAATGATTGTCACTCTGGAGCGTATGGTGGTCATATGTCTGGGTTTGCCACAGCCCAAAAGATATTGCGTGCTGGCTACTTCTGGCCGTCTTTTTTTAAAGATTGTATTAACGTGGTCCGAAAATGCCACAAATGCCAATTTTTTGATCGAAAGATGCGTGCTCCACCTGCTCCTCTCCACCCTATAATTGTTGTCAGTCCATTTGCAAAATGGGGTATTGATTTTATTACATGTAACCCAGTCACGGCCTGGGGGCATGCGTATATCATCCTTGTGGTAGATTATTTTACCAAGTGGGCCAAGGCGATGCCTACATTTGAGGCAGACGACAAAATTGCTGTGATTTTCGTGTTCAATCATATAATTGCTAGGTTTGGTGTTCCACAAGCGATTATCACTGATCATTGGCGTCATTTTCGAAACATTATGATGACTGAACATACAGGCCAACTTGGCTTGCGTCATGACAGTTCAACTCCATATTATCCACAAGCTAATGGTCTGTTTGAAGCCATCAACAAAGTTCTAGTCATCATGATCTGACGAATCATTGGGATTCATAGGTTGAATTGGCATAACATGCTATTTTCAGCGCTTTGGGCGTATCGAACCTCAGTAAAAATGTCAATAGGGTTCACTCCTTTCTAACTAGTTTATGGTCTGGAAGCTGTGTTACCCATTGAATGCGAAATCCCATCATTGCAAATGGCCATCGAGTTACTTCCAGCCACTTCCGAAGAGGAAAAACGTTTTTTATACTTGGCTCAGCTAGATGAGAATCGACGTGATGCTGCATTAGCAATCGAAACTCATGCCAAATGTATTAAAGCTCAGTATGATCAAAATGTTACCCCTCGAAATTTTTCGGAAGGAGACCTAGTCTTATTGTACGATCAAGCAAATGATAAATTAGGCGCTGGGAAATTCGTCCCTATGTGGCATGGTCCTTATGTTGTTAAGTGAAAGCTAGCAAAAGGGGCCTATGAATTGGTAGACTTTGACGGGGTCTCTTTAGGTAAACCCAGAAATGGTCTTTACCTGAAGAGGTATTATGCTTAAAATCTGGGTGTGGAGATTTTTAGTTAGGTTAGTTTTCTTTCTAGCTGGTGTGTTTTAGTTTAAAAAGTGTGCTTAGCTTAGAGAGTGTTTTTCGTCATTATTCCTGCTTATCTTGGTTTTACTCTTGATATTGCAGATGTCGACGCCTCTCCAAACATACATTGGTTTTGCTGATGGTGCTTGTCGTAATACACAGAACATTTCTTCCGCAGCTTGGGTTATCTATTCGCCCTCTGACAAGTTGGTATCTATGCATGGGGTAAGCCTTGGTCAAACAACGAATAACATTGCCGAGTATAGTGCAGTGATTGAGTTATTATCTGAATCTATTTCATTTGGGATTCGGAGTTTGATAGTGAGGTTAGATTCTGAACTCATTGTATTACAGCTTAATAGAGTATATGCCATTAGAAATCTAGTGTTATTAAGATTATTTTTGAGAGTGCGTCTCTTGGAACGTGAATTTGATTATATTGAATATCAGTATATTCCAAGATATTTAAATACATTAGCAGATGCAATTGCTTCTCGAATGTTAAGTAGACATTTGCAATAATCATACAAGTAAATTTAAAAACATTCCATAACATGTTTTACAAGATAAGCCGGTAATAGTGACATAGTATAATATAGGAGTGTGTCAAAATATACATCATCCTCGATCATAGGTTGAAAAACACCTTATGATCGGCAAAAATGGTAATACAAAAAGAAAAAATGTCATATGTGTCTACAATAGGCAATCATCCTATCACTGGTGATGATCTCGATAAGAAACCACTGTATGGGCCACCTTACAAAGGAACCTCCTGAAAGATCCTGGGAGCCCAATCACATAGCGCTGTAGCCTAAGAGGAATGTCATCTATGCCAATCTCCGGAATGTCTCCTGTCAAACGCTCTAGATGGCTCTCCAATTCGGCCAAGGTCTCTGCTGATTCGTCCTATGGGGTTGGTGCCGCTGCAGCTGGTTGTTTCCTCTCGTAAGGTCGGAGAGCGGCTGGTCGCCGTGGACCTACATCTGCATTTGAAACTTTTACTATCAATTTTGAGATGAGATAAAAACAAAAAAAAAATAATAAATTACAAAATGTTGAAAATGATTTTACCTGAGTCATCCCATTGCTCTCCTGGTGGAAGAGTCATGTCTGGGTCACCACGAAAATCTACCCCAACGTAAGGAAAGTCCTGAATAGAAAAAACCTGGTTCTCCAACCAATGGAAATACTCAGGAGTGAATCGAACGACCTTTGTCCCCTCCTCAGGATGACGGGCCATAACTGCAACCCATCGCATCAGTTTGGGCTATCGACGAGGTCCAGCTCCAATAGTGAGGTGCTGTGGGACCAACATTGGGACCCTCTCCAGACCAAAGCTCATGACTAAAGCACCATATCCAAAGGTCTTCAGTTGTCCGTTCTTGGCTCTAGTCAGTTGGCCTTTTATATTAGCCAACAGAGCATCGCACCAGTTGAAGATGGTGCCTCGAAAGCAGTCAACTGCCATCCGCATCTGTGATCCAGTGGCTACATGTAGTGCTGCGCTCCCGCAGAGCCTGGTAATAGTAAATGCAATTACCTTGAGTTCAAGAAGGGATATGTTTCTGATATCTATCCCTTTGTCTCTAGTTTGGTTGTTACAGAACTCTAGCCGGAGGTTATCGATAGACTGGCCACCTGGCCTAGTCCCGAATAGAGTCAAGTGCTCACCTCTCTTAGGCAAACCAGTCAAAAAGTATATGTCTGCCGGCTCCATTTCGAGCTGGTGACCACCAATGAAGAAGCACTGGTCCTGTATGCTCCACCTATCTACCAGCCACTGCAAGAAGTCCAACTGGGCCCTCATGCCAGGTATGGCCCAGAATTTGTATAAGCCGCATGCCTTCAATGCATCAATCGAAGGTTGATGATTTATCGTGGCGAGATCTACATCCTCATGCTCCCGTTCTTGCCAATCAAGCATGATGTATACTCTACATTCAACAAAAAGGCGAATTAGAATGTCTAAAAGCAAATTTTTTGGGTGAATTTTGAGAATTTTAGGTTTAAAAACCCTTGCTGCGGGGACCGCACCCTCTCTATTAGAGACAGTGCATGGGTCCGCACCTTGCCTTCACGGCAAGTGCGGACCCCTGACTTTTTTCCCGTTATGAAAAATTTGGGGTCCGCAGGTTACCTGTGCTGTGCCTGCGGGCCCCCGCGCGCGGGTTTTGAACCTAAGAATCCCTTTAAAAATGAAATTAAAACCTAAAAACAACTTTGAGACGGATGAAATTAAAGAGTAGGATTGTTGGAGAGGTAAATCCCCTCTACGGATAGAGGCGATCCCTACTAGCCCAGCAAGGGTCTAGCAACAATCACACAATGCTGCCATGCATGTTCCTAATTACAATTAAACAAGAGGTAAAGAGCACCTACTTGGATTCCAGTGTTGTCGTTTGACGAAGAGATGCTGCCTTCGCTCCTTCGCTTTGGCTGGTCACAATCCTCCGCGATCCCCGCAAATAGACACCTGCACACACGAAGAGGAAACAAACACAAGCGTGAAATCTAATAAAAGCAACCATACATCAGTCAGAAAAGATGTAATTCACATTTAACCATTGCATGTACAAATGAGAATGGAACAATAATAGCAGTCATCTATTATTAATCAAGACAGAGAAGAGTACAACCAAATGTTCTGACGTCGGTATCCTTCTCAGGAGGGGCCAGTCAGCAAGCGTCTCAAGCATTCACCTTTGGAAATGATTCTCCCAAGACAAGAGACTCTCTCTCACACAAGCAACACAAAACAACCTTCCCTAAGCTATCAATCACTTCCACACCTAGCACACCAAATACCTATAGTAGCAGCAATCTGAGCACTATAAGCTCTATACAATCCAAGCTATTCCAAAACTAGCTGCTCATGGTAATGGTGGAAGTTTATATAGGAGAAGGAGCCTCCTAAAAGGGTGGAAGGATGAGCTTATCCTTGAGGGAAGTGGTTGCAAAGAGTCGAACAGACATGCCATAGAAGGGAGTCGATACTCACAAAGCCAACAACCAAACCTGGAGTGATCTGGAAGGCTGGCTGTTGGAACAAATTCGCCCAAACAGGATCAGCGCGGATTATAAGGCAACTGACGCGCTGACGTCGCGCCTCAATAACTGGGAAAGTCATGTCAGCGCGACCCAATACAAAGGAGAGGTGCGCTGGCTCATAAAATGCGACCAGCGCGGAAAAGTGATGTGCTTCCGTGCTGGCAGCGCACTGAAAACATTAAGAGCTGCCGGTCAGCGCGGATATTTTAGAAACAGACGCGCTGATGAGGAAAACTTTGGAAAAATGGGTTTTGGGCCAGTTCAGAAGGCATGGACTTGATTATTGTGAATTCTTGACACAGTAGGGTGACTGACAGGGAGACAGTGACAAATTACTGTGTAACAAGGATGATGTAGATTACCTGGAGGAGGTGGCGTTCGATTCCAACGGATGGATTTTCCACAATCTTCACGGGAAGTTTCTGACCAAAAGCTCTATTTTCTCACCCAGAACTCAGTGGGTAAAAATGAATTTACAAAAGCCCTTTTTATAAGTTTTTTGAATAAATGAGTTTTTAATTTGTTTATGTTTCACTTTAAAGAGGTAACTTTTGCAGCATTTTTATCCATTTTAAACAGGTATGAGTAATGTTTGAGTTTTTGTTCAAGATAACGAATTTTTCAGGCGAAATCGGTCATTTTCGACGAAAAAACATTAGAGTCACCTTTAAGCTCTTTTCTGACTCCTAAAACATGAAAAGATCACCGATTTTTTCTTTTTAAGCTCGTTAAAACGAAATTAAAAATACGGTCCACTTATAGCTCTCTTTCTGACCGTAAAAACATGAAAAGATTGCCGGATTTTTGTCGTTTCAAATTCGATATTGGTCATAAAATGACGTGTCATTGATCGCTTTTTTACTTTTTCGGATCAGAGGCACTAATTATGAAAAGTACTCCTTGGTTGTAATGATCAAGCAGTTCTCTCAAGTATTATTTTATACTTTTTCGGGCTTCGGAGACACAAATTTACGAAAAAGGACAACCATGGAGCCTTCTTAAGTTTTTTTAGACTCTCTAAAATTGAAAAACGCCGAGTTTCTCCTATACTGGACTCATTAAAATTTAACAGTAAAGGACCTGTTCAATTATAAACAGGAACGGACCACTCCTTCTTAGGGTTCGAATGTAAACTAAGTTGGACTCATCCGAAGGATGAGCTTATAATCAAGCAAATGTTATCCTCCTCAAGCTTGTCAAAAATAAAGAGGTACTTGCCAGAAATGGTGGGGGAAAAGAGAGAAAAATGAGCCTGTTTGTCGTACTTTGTAAACACTCTTGAACACGACACTTTTATTCACCTGGGTTTGGAAATCCTTTGCCTAACAGTTGATCACACCATATTGAAAGTCTTCAGCCGGTTTCTGGGTATTAACTTTGGGTCAATTGTCACCAAACCATCTACTGTGTCGTTATGTGTTCAAGAGGTCAGTGCAAATAAGCCATTCATCTACAAAATATCTGTCATCCATCTTGACCATCCCTGAGTCAGTCCTTGCAACTAAATTTCTTCAAACTTGATCTATGATTTCGTGTTGTGGGCTTGCCTACGACGGATCGCTTTCTATCGACTTCAGCTCATTATCTAGAAAGATGATCTAGAAATCATCAGTGCCTTGGGATCTGCATGCCTCAATGGCAGGTTTCTCACCTTTGACGATAAGTTGCATGATTGACCTTTGATCAAAGGATTCCGTGGCATGTTCGACATCAGCACATCTATTCACATCTCATGGATTGTACTGAGTACTTTGAGAGCCATTGACATTACTTGTGGTTTCTCTCACACTTGTTAACAGTTTACATCATTGACTGGTAATCAAGTGGTTTCTTCCATGTTCGACTTCAACACATTCATTCGCATGGATAGAATCGTACTGTTTCGGGAAGTAGAAATGAAGACCCTGGATCTAGTTTCCACCATCTAGGCTGCGAGGAATTTTGTATTCATTATACTGTGGACTATTCATAAACAGATGGGTGCGTCCATACTGTGTCTACATGTGTCTATACTTGTGATGTATTACAATATCATTCCTATATCAGAGCAGTAGTTAGTTTTCTAGTTAGTTTCGATCTGAGTATGGGAATTCCTACCTCAGTGATGATATGATCTCATATATATATTTTGCGTTGAATGTTTTTATAGGTTCCAACCGGGCTCTCCACAAGATGATCCTCGAAATGATAAAGTACTTCACTCTTCCTAGATGATAAATGAAATCCTCATCTACTACAGACTTCACACTTTAGGGGGCAATCTGTTACACAAAATATTGTCACCATGACTATTTGCAGTCAGTATGGGTCTATCATCATTCATACTGTCCTCCTAAGCAAGTCTCAAACCTCAGCTCTTCATGTCAAGCTTTGAAAATGAGAGAAAGACCTTAAAAATCATTAAAGCTCTGGTTCTGCACTTTCTCTCACTATTGCCTGCGGTCTCGCACCCCCTGTTCATGTTACCTGCGGACCTGCCCGCTCTGTCTCTAAAGGAGTGGGTGCGGACCCCTGTGAAAGTCAAAAAGGCGCAAGTTTATTCTAAAAAACTCACTTTGGGTTAATTCTAGATGATTCTAGAAGGAATTTTGACGTGGATGGTTCGCTCTTAGGTGGTTCATGCATCCCAAAAGAGAAGGAGCTAATCCCTTGATGAGAGGAGCTATCCCTTTGAAGGAGGGCTTTATCCCTTTGAAGGTGGACCTAGTAACTTCCCTCCATTACACTATAAATTAAGGCATTGGGCTGGTTGCTAGGGAGGTTAGAAGCTGAACATTTTTTAGGGTAAATGTTGTTGGAATTGAGACTTCGTAGTTAAGCTTGAGAGGAGAGATCACATACCTTTTGGCTTCATTGGGAAGAGAGTGAAACTTGTCAAAGTAGAGGAGACTTCTTGTTGGACCCTGGGAGGAGCTTGTACAGCATCAAGGCACAGGTTGTAAAGTTCTTCTTTGATTTGAATTAATACAATCAGATTCATTTTTCTCAACAAATTGTCTTATGTGGTTTGTTTCATGAATTCCTTGATCATCATGATAAGTATGCTTTATTACATTGGCTTTTCAGGTGCTATTTAATTTGTGTGCTTGTTTGTGTTTGCAGATTTGTTGTAAGGGAGCTCATTTGGATCAAAGGAGCGAGGCTTCCACAAACTTGCATTGGACCCAAGGTAGGCCTAAAACACTTGTTTGCCTCTGCTTATAAATTGCATATTTAGAGAAAGATAGATTTTGATTGGCTTGCTTGTCACTAGATATCATTAGATACTAGGGAGGTCGGTCTTGTCCACAAGAACGACTCATTCTGTGTGACAACCCGCTTTAAAAGGATTATTCTCGCATCGCAAAACAATTACAGCGGACTTCCTTTATAAACATTACCCCTTGAAAATGCGATCTGCGAAAATGTGAGATCATAAAATTCTATAACCTTATCACAAAATTCTATAACCTTATCACATCGCAGTTTCAAACCCGTGACGCCACTTCATAGCATAATAAAAAATCACGAAATGCGATAGCATCTCGCAAATCGCATATTGCAGCAACTGATGCAGCGGTGGGATTTAATGAAATCAAGTTTTGCAAATATAGCAATCTGCGATATTGCGAAGCAAATCGGAAAATAATTTTTATCGCAATTAAAAGGGCTGAGGATTCTAGGAAAAGTACTTACCGACTTTCGATGTGAAGTTATGAGCATTAAAAGTTAAGCATAACGGTTCATTAGTGATCATTTATTAAAAGAATGATTTATATCAGTGTAAAGGACCATTTGACGCAAGTTGATATCTTTTGATATGATTTAGAATTAAAGACCTTCCATCACCTTACTTTCATCTTTCTATTTTTTATTCCTGTATTCACTATCATTCTTATCATATCTTGCTCTCTGCTTGCAACTTTTAGGAAGAACACACAGAACACAACATATAGAGAAATGGGAAAGAAAGGAAAGGCACTCGTGTCTGAAAAGTCTGAAATGACCACATTGTTCACAGACACTACCTGCAATTGAGATGTAGGGACATTGATGTGGGAATATATGTATCAGTTGTTGGAGGAGGAACAACCGAGAATTATGGAAGTAACAGTTACAGCTGATGGGCGTGGCTCTTCTAATGCATCCCTAACTAAACTTGCATGCTCATTTCTACACCGCATTGTTGCAAGGCCAAAGATATTCCCATACACCGACATGGTGAAATGGATTATAGATGATGTAGACATATCAGACAGAGATTCAAGACAGCAAGCCAAGAAGTCATGGGGTCGTTTATTCTAGACAATTTGAGGCTTATGTACCACTTACTAGAACCCCAGACCATCTACAATAAGCAATTTGTCGAGAAGTTCACCAAGGAGAATGAAGACTTGGCAGAATGCATGAAGCACTAGTCAAACAATGAGGAAATACTGAAAAAAAGATAAAAATGGTATAAATGCCACTAGTTCTCTTTGTTCCCCTTACTTTTTTTCCACTGTTGTGTTATGTAGGCTGTTTGGTAAACTAGATAGCAATAAATTTTCATCAGAATGGTTACCACTAGTGGATGTGGCTATCAATGCCACAATAATGAATTGGGCCCAAATCCTGTTAGGTAATTTAGCCACTGCAATTTTAGAATATAGAAGAAAGAGAAGCATTGCTTTGAGGGTTTACCCTCCATTTTTTATGTGCGCCTATGTCATGGACGCTATTTGTTTTGTTTCCAAATTTCCTGTTATGGGATGGAAGTGGACGGTCCAAAATCCACTTCCCATTCAAATTCATCACAAAATCATGTGGGAATCAAGTTTTGTGACACATTTATTCAAAATTTGTCATGGAGTTGTACTCCCGATCAATAAAAAGATCTATAACAGAGATGCCCCAAGATTTTCCCAAGAAGCTGAGGTAGATATTCTCACCGTGGCAAGATGGTTTGGGGAAGAATTCTTCACATATATCAGAGTGTTTGGCAGCATTAATTCACCCCATGTGCTACCTTTTTACATCCCAGACAAACTGATGGCTAGGGAGATAACCTATTAGACATGTGGTGAGGGAGGAATGAGCGAAATACTGAAAGATTCCAAGAAGGACATTTAGCCTCAATTTCCTATAGCATGCGGAGCATTTGCATTGCATGACTTAGGTCATGCTTTCAAAGAAGTTAATAATGTATTAACTTTACAACTACCCAAGTTCCCGGGAAGGAAATATGATCCCTTTGGTGTTGTAAGTTATTTTAATACAATGGTTAAAATAAGAGTTTTTACTCATGAAATATATCCCTTTGATGATGTTTTTCTGCAAAAAAAACACCTTCAAAGAGGTTCATCATACAACACGAATTATTTTTTACCAAGAAGGTCTCCAAAATTTTGAGAATTACAGAAAACAGAGGTTATCTAAGGTCCCATTGGACCAATTACTCATCAAACCAATAAGAGATCCTAATCCCAGCATTAGCATAAGTGATTATTCAAAAGAAAATTCCAAAACAAGTTCTAAAAAAGAATCAACAGAAAAATATGGAAATCAGTCTAAAAATGAACACAGTAAGAATGAGGAGTAAATAAAAGACACAGCTCAGTCTATAGCAAAGTCTAATCAGCAGACTTCGTTAATAAAACAAGATGAGGCCTCAACTCCCCTTACAAAGCAAACAAAGCCGCTAGTAATTGATCTAGAAGGAGAATGGGAAAATTTTAATAAGATACTTAACACAGAAGAACAAAGCACAGATCCACCAACAAATCCAAAAGAGATGACCACGGAAATGGTAATAGAAATGGCTATCAACACTCAGGAAACGGAGCACATTCGCATTGCTCCCTCATCTAAGATTGTACTAAGAATAGAGGATATTCCTCCTCTAGATATATTCTACAACCCTCAACATAAATTTGTTGTCAGGAAGTAAAGAAAGAAAAGAAAGTTGGATTCTGTGCTCGCTCCCAAGGATGAACCTCTGGATTTTCTTTGGAAAGTGTTGGAGGGAAATGTTCCCCTAGGGCTTTTTGGGTTGAAACCCTAGCAGATTGAAAGTTATCTAGTCAAAGAAACACACATTCACACAGCCATTATGCTATTATAAGCAAATTCTATTGTAAAGGGGACGTACCTTAGGTCCTATGTTTGAGAAGTCCCTTAGGGTCAAAACCCTTCTTAGAGTTCCCTTCTTCTCTTTTGTCCTACAAAACAACCAATTCCAAAGAACACAGCAGTATATGGACAAAACCTTATAATGAAACCATCTTCATGTTATAAATAAAGGTAGTTAGTTATGAAATCCAAACAACCATTTACATATGAATTCTAAACATGAATATCATAAAAATAAAGAAGATTTATATCGGGAACCAAGACATGTGTTTCTTTTATTATAGACAAATAAAGTACATAAAAAGGAATAATTTCACCTGAGTCACCTTCAGCAGGCTCCAACCAAAGCTTCCTTCTGGATCCGTTCCAGCCTCAAGCCTTTAACAAACTCCTTCCATGACTCACTCCATGATGTCATAAATGGTAGATGAACATCAACACACAAGGAAACAAGGGTTTCCTGTACAAATGGGGGAAGTGCAAAAGGCACAAGGGACTTCAGACCTGGTGAGGGGAAAAATCTCAGCATAATAACCTTTCTCTCTCTTCTCTCCTCCCTTAAGCCTTCCCTTTGAGGTCTTTTTATACCTCTCCCAAAGTAGTTTGTTAGTTGGGAGTTGGTTGGGAACAGTTGGGCCACGGGCACTAACAGGTGATCAGCAGGTAAAACCCACGATCTCCGCCCGAAAATAAGGAGTTTTATATCTTTTTAAGTGTTTTAATACATATACGCGGGTTGGGTATACACAGACCCGCGTATACACGCGTTTAACTCAGGGCAATGTCGCGTATAAGGGATAAAACATTGTTTTTTAGATTTTAGGACCAGGTCTGGAAGGAGGGGTTGCCCTAGGCCATGAGTGCAGCATCACAAATCATAAGAGTGAGATTTGGAGCTATAACAGAAAGACCCTTCTACAAATCCATCGGCAAATCTCCCTAGGCTCTCACAAGTCACAGGTGCATACACTTCAGCAACTATTGATAAGGTAGCAGAGGTTCAATTGCTATTTAAAGAAAAATAAGATAGGATTTTGTTTTTGGAGCAATAGTTACAGCAATTCAGCATCAATCAACAAGTGGAAACACAGTTGGCAAAACTTTAGCAAGACTTTCAGCAGATGCAGTTGGCACATCAAAGCAATTTAGCTAGCAGAGAATAACAGTTACAGAGTATAAAAGAAATACACAAAGATGATCCCAAAATTTAAGAGTTTATCACAGAGGCACTTGGTCTCAATTTCCAGCTCCTACAACAGAAAGAACTACTATGCCAGAAGATTTCACAATGGAATTCCCATTGCGAAATGAGAGATAATATTACAAATCAAGTCGTAGAATTGTGACTTGAATATGATTCAATTTTTAAGAAGTTATCTGACTTCTTAAACTGGCAGAAATCCGAAGAAGGGAAAAGAGCGAACATGCCCAAAATTGATGAATCGCACAAAGATATTTTATTTGCGAAATGGGATTCTCAGCTAAATGAAGCAGAACAGGCAATGGAAGATGCGGGAACAACAACGAACAATGTCATCGAATGCGTAAATGAAAATCTATATAAGGCTAACTTGGTAGCAGAAACAACCCCTGATTTTCTTCCTAAAGCACAGCAACTTCAAGCGGTATGGAAACAAGCAGCGGAGGAAAGGGCAGAGGCAATTAAACAGATTGAACTGGGAAGCATACTGGCGGTACCTAGTGAAACCACATAGCCAATGGATGACCCTAAAGTGCCTGATGACTTCCGCCAAGAAGATAGTGCCAACTCTTACCAATGTCGTCCTTGCAGGACAGTTAAAAGCTGAATTCGGCCAACCGACACTCTTAAAATTGATGCCGAATATTTGCGATCTAAAGAATTAGATGCACGATTAGTCATAGATATACTTTTGTTTTGTTTTTGTTTATTTTTTCTTAAAATGAGACAGGTCATTTAAACCTCATCATCTATTTTTGTAATATTTATTTCATAGATTAGTATTTAAACCCCTCTCATGCATTTAGAGAGGGGTCCAGAGTTTTATCAAAAACATTCTTCAAAACGTGCATCTTGCCCCCCACTGAGGAGGTTTCGATAAAATTAATGGAACGAGATTTATTTTTTATTTGAGTTTGACATCTGCTATTGAAATTGCACTTTTGTACTCCTAGTCAATGTTAAGTGATTTGTAGATCGATATTGCTGCAGCTCATGAGTAAAACGTATTACAAATGGTATTTTTATCTCCTAATGCTTTTTACTTGTGTATCAAAGCAATAAATCAATTTTCAGTTATTTATGTATGAAAGTTTAAATGTTTAGTTATCATTATTTCACTTTTGTATGGTGATGACTTACTCTTTATGCTGAATATGTGAATGATTCTTTATGTGATATATTTCTCATATTGTTTCGGCTAACTTTTTATACGAAACAATCATTCTTAAATGGATTCTCTTCTTATTGTGTTTTAATGATATTCATTATCAATCACTTTCAAAAATTATTTTAGATTGCATATGTAAACATTGCTCCCGGGATAGTCTTAAACATAGATGTTTTCTTTGATTATGATAGCTTGCATATGATAGTTAGAAGATAGATTAGATTTAGAAAAAGTATTCACCCAAGAAAACCCCCAAAAAAGGAAAAACATCATCCCGTTAGCACAAACATCATAAATAGATTGGGAAACTAGTATCATCATCCCCAGTCGGAGCCACTATTCCAAACGGAAAAGGAGCTGCACTAGGGTCTGGACCTGGTGGTTATACCCCTTGTTGAAGACCCGATTTTTTTGGCCTTCAACATATTTAGTGCTAGAAGGAGAGCTTGACTATGAATGGCAAGTAAATCTACATCTTCACACCATTCTAAGAGTAAAAGTCCCTCACCATCACCCTCAACTTCTCGTTCACATTCCAAATCGTCCATCTCTGAACCAGAAGTTGAAAAGAGAAATACAGAGCACATTACTGAAATCCCAAATAAGCCAGATCATTCTTCTTGAAATCCCCCTGAGTTACAAACTTTAATTCATAAGTTACAAGGAATTTCTTTATCTCAATAAGAATCTGAGTGTTCCTAAGGTAGTGTCACTTCTCATCTGACCCCGTCTCAACGACTGACTAGAGCACAAAGCGAAAAGCTAGGAATCCCACCAGTTGAGTTTCCTCTACCAAGTCATAAGAAAGCTAGGAAATCACCAACAGAATCTCAAATTGAGCTTCTATCATCATTTTCATCTACCATCCCATCTATATCATCACAAGGTCATTCATCCATCCCTCAACTCCAGATCGTGGTTCATATAGGTACAGGAATAACATCCTCTTCTACCCAATCACCTTCAACTACTACCACACCTCCTCCTACTCATACTCTGACGATGGCAGGAAATCCACCACCAAGGCGATGGGCCAATTCAGGAGCTGTAAGAATGTCTGCACCTTTATCTCAATTACTGGCTCATCTTGAGAAATGGTTACCCAAATTTGATCTTGATAATGGCCTATCAGCCGAAGAACACATAAATAATTTTATGCTATCTATTAATTTGAATGGAGTAACAGAAGAGGATGTAGTTGTAAGATTATTCCCCTATACTTTACAAGGAACAGCAGGATCATGGTATTTTTCATTACCATCAGGCTCTATTAATAACTGAGATACATTTCAAGATCAGTTTTTAACAAAATTTGGAGATGATCGATCTACAACAACCTTAATAGATGACCTCTCCAATTTAAAATCCAAACCAAGGGAACCAATTAAGGATTTCAATTCTCGCTTCAATAAATTATTAAACAAAATACCAACACATCGTAGCCTAGCAACAAAGTCCAAAATGAATGGTATATTTCTGCTTTACCTTCAAATTCAGCCATCTCTATAGATAGAGCTGCCAAGACAACATTAGCAGAAAACATGAAAGAGGCAATAGCTGTAGAGAAACGTATCCTAGCCGTAGAAAAGAAAAATGTTGTAGATGAAAGAAAGTCTAAAAAACTGTCTTTTAGGGATGACCCTAAGAAAAAACAACCGAAGGATCCATTCGATCTGGAAGGGTTACATAAAGTTTTGAAGACCATGTCAAATGAAATGGTTGATATAAAGAAACAAGTAGCTAAAACCTCTTCCAAGAAACCTTTTAAACCCTTTAAAAGGAATCCTCCAACAGATCCTAAACCTCCAAATGCGATAACAAACGCAGAATCAGAAGGGGAAGAGGAAGAAGTTTCAAATGAGGAACAAACCAATGATGATGAAATCGTAGAACTACAAGGGATGTGGGACTTCATTCTTCCAGAAGAGGGAGATCAAAATGTATTACCTATCGCCACTAGAAGTAGGAATCAACTTGATCCTCCACAATCCAGTGCTAAACAGAAAAAACCAAGTTCAACTCCCAAGGATAAAATCGTAGGTAAGAAATCCTCACCAAAGTCTACTCAGACAGACCCAGTCCAATCTGATTCAACAACTTCATCCAAAATGCTTATCATCTCAGATGAAATGGAATATAACATTGTTGAAGATATGAAGAAAACCAGAGAAAACATTACTCTTCATGAGCTCAGCAAGTTAAATTATCAACATAAATTACTCTTGAAAGAGCTAAATGTAGTACCTACTATGCCTCTCCCTACCACTATAATTTCATAAGCTACACATGAAATGGGAAGACCTCCAACTGGAATTTTAAATAAAATCAATCCAACTAACATTGCTATGATTGGGGGAAGATCAAAATCCCATACTCTGCCATTTCTCCTTACTTTTGAAGTTTTCAATAAAAATTTGCATAACTATCTAGTGGATTCTGGTGCATCATCTAACATCTTGCCTAAGACAGTTTGCACAAAGTTAAATGTCCAACCTCAAAAATCTGCAGTACGAATAGTACAACTGGATCGGTCTCAAGTAGAGGTCATCAGTGAACTTAATCAAGTGACCATAATCCTTTCGTCAAACCCAAAAGTATTTCAAGTTATTGATATACTTGTCATAGACATCCTTGAATTTTATGGACTAATCCTCAGCAGGGATTGGTCAGAAAAGCTTCATAGTTACTTTGCGACCGACTGCTCTCATATGTGGCTCCCCTACAATGGCAAACCAAATCAGATCAAGGTTGAACAAGAAAGACACCAAAAGTATATGGTGACAGAGTTAGAAGGAGAAAATGAGCCTGTAGCATATAGCAACAACATAATTGGAAACTATTATGTTGATTTGTTCTTAGGAAATTTCAACGCTCATACTTCACCTTCTTTGGAAAATTCCGTTTTATCTCAAATAGAAAATTTCTCTCAAACGGAAACTTCTAGATGCATCAATTTTGTAGATAAACCTGTAAATAAAACTTTGTTTTGGAAATTATTTTTTGATGGTTCTAAATCCAATGATGGAGTAGGAGCAGGTTGCATATTAGTTAGTCCTCAAGGAGAAAAAACCATGTTAACATGTAAACTCGAGTTTGATTGCACAAACAACACTGCCGAATACAAAGCATTAGTTCAAGGGTTATACAAAGCAATCAGGCTTAACATCAAATACCTGCAAGTATTTGGAGACTCTGAGATTGTTATTAAACAGGTAAGAAATACTATACATTGTCTATCGGGACATTTGAAACACTATCAATATTTCGTACAAGACCTGACCTCACACTTTATAGGATTTAATATTTCATCCATTCCAAGACTCCAAAATGCTAGTGCCAATCTCCTTGATAACGTAGCCTACAAGCTTATCCCATCAGAGGACTATAGTCCAGATGGATTCTCGATTGAATTAATCTTTAGACCCTCTATTCTTGATAACATTACCAATTGGAGGGTTTTCAACAATGACCCTGATATTGTGAGTTTCCTGACTTCAGAAGGCTCTTACAATAATCAGATAATTGATGAAGACCAACATGACAAACAGCTAGAACAAGAAAATAGCAATAACGCTATACCAAAATCCGTTGTCAAGTTAGAGGACCTATATGACTTAAAGGATAGATTTAAATGATCCACCAATTCAAAACTCCAAAGTTCAACTTTGAGATACGATTAGTAAATCTGGGAACAGATATAAAACCATAGAACATCAACCTAGGTCTTGGCCTAACATCCGAGGAAAAATCAGCTTTCATTCGATTTTTGAAACAATGCAAGAGTGTCTTTGCCTGGAATTACGATGATCTTAAAACTTACAATACTTTGATTATACAACATACAATTCTGATTATCTTTGATGAAAAGCCGGTTCAACAAAAATTGAGGAAAATACATCCTAATTTGGAAAGCCAGATTAAATCTGAGTTGAACAAATTATTAAGAGCCAAGATTATTTTTCCCGTTAGGCATTCCAGATGGGTCTCCAACCTGGTCCCAGTCAGAAAGAAAAACGGAGATATTCGGATTTGTATTGACTTTCAAAATCTCAATAAAGCTTGCCAAAAGGATAACTTTCCACTGCCCCCTATGGAACAGATATTACAATCAGTCGCAGGTTCTGAATTAATGTCCTTTTTAGATGGCTTTTCCAGGTATAATCAAATCTTGGTCCACACCGATGATCAATTAAAAACTACATTTAGAACCAAATTGGGCACTTATGCATATCCAAAGATTCCATTTGGGCTAATCAATGCTAGTGCCACGTTTCAGAGAGCCATGGGCATTGCGTTTAAAGAGCTAGTAAACAAGTCAGTAGTGATTTACTTGGACGACATAACGATATATTCAAAAAAATGAAGTAATCATCTCAGGGAATTAAAACAGATCTTTCAACGTTGTTAAAAATATGGAATTTTGTAGGATGTTGGCAAGAGCATCACACATATTAGAAATGCAGTCTCCAGATAGTGAATTACAAGTGTATGAGGTAAGCCTAAACGACTCTGAATCAAGGTATGTTGATATCATGTTCTATTTAAAAAATGGATATGCTCCTCCACATTTGAATTACACAAATAAAAGGGCCCTCAGGCTAAAAGCTAAGCAATATCAAATTGTCAATGATATACTCTTTAGAATGAATTATGATTTTGTTCTCCTTAGATTCCTTGAGAAATCTAAAGCAGAAAAAGTATTGCAGGAACTTCATGACGGGCCAACATATGGACACTTTGTAGGAGATGCAACAGCACATAAAATCTTATGCGCTGGCTTCAATTGGCCAACTTTATTTAAATATGCACATAGCTATGTAAGGAGATGTCAGATTTTCCAGACTGCTATCGAAAGACAAATGAAACCATCGTTGCCATTACATCCGGTCAGCATCGATCAACCATTTGAACAATGGGGATTGGATATAATAGGTGAGATCATTCCTCATTCATCTAAATAGCATAAGTACATCCTTACAGCTACTGACTACTTTACAAAATGGGTAGAAGCAGTTCCACTCAAGATAGCCAACTCTGAGACTATCATCGAATTTATAGATCAATTCATAATCACTAGTTTTGGCTTACCTTCTACTTTAATGTTTGATAATGCATCATATTTCTCATGCAATGCTATGACAAAATTCGCTCTCAAAAGAGTTTTTAAACTTAAATATTCTGCTAATTATTGTCCAGAAGGAAATGGGTTTCCCGAAACAAAAAAAAACAAAAACCCTATTAGAGTCATTAAACGGACTATTGAGAAAAATCATAGAAAATGGCATAAGTCTTTAGTGTATGCTCTTTGGGCAGATCGAATAACTCAGAAAGCCTCCATTGGCACTTCTCCTTTTAATTTAGTTTATGGGAAAGAAGTGGTCTTACCAACAAATCTAGCTATTCCTTCTCTAGCCTTAGTTCAATTCATTGAAGAAACCCCTTCCTCATCCTTGCAATTAAGACAATTGCAAATTCTTAAACTTGAAGAGGAATGAGAAAAGGCCAGAATTACCCATGCACATCATCAACAGTTGGTCAAAGCTTATTTTGATTTAAACTCAGTGTCTAGAAAAGATTTTCAACTTGGAGACTGAGTATTAAAATGGGATAAAGCCCATGAAGAGAAAGTCAAGCATACTAAATTCCAATGAATGTGGCTTGGATCATTCCATATTGTTGAACTCGTCGGTCCATCAACGTTCATATTACAAGATTTAGCAGGGAAAAGGAAATATTTACCTGTTAATGGACAGATCCTAAAGAAATATTTTCCGTAGAAGATGATCTCTTCTATTTTTTCTGTAAATTATAGTTTTAGTTAAGTTTTCTTTTAATAATAAAACAAGTTGAGAATGTTCACTTTTGGTTTCCATGAAAAGAATAGTGTCTCATTTCAATTTTGTTTTTTTCACTTGTATAAGTGGGAGTGATTATGAAAATTAATCTCCATTTATGAAACATATAGGTAATGTTATTATTTCAAAAAAAAAAATTGCCTATTCTTCTGTTTCAACTATCCAAGTTTTGGTTAGAATCAACCTTAGGAAGAAGTTTTCCTTACATTAGTCATAAAAGGTATCAATAACAAAACAAAGGCTCTCTATGGAAAATCTATTTTTAAACTCTACAATTGTCGTCCAGGAGAATTCTTAAGGAACCAATGACTTTCTCCCCACTCAAGGAATTTGCAATATTCAAGGAGTAATCCAATTATACACCTTAAACTTAAAGAATAAGAGGTCTCATCAAGAGCCGACTTATCATGATCATAAATATTATAACTAACTGACATTACCATACTAAATATCAAAACAGTGTATGGCTCGAGATTGTTTCAATCAAAAGACAAGGGGTCTCATCACGAGCCAGCTTGTTCAGTTAAGTTATAAATCAAGTGAATGGCACTATCAATTTTGGCTACCAAACCAATACATTGTTCTTTACGAATTAAAAGAGAAATAAGAAAAGGAAAAAGAAAAAAGTGTATATGAGGATTTATCTTTGAAAATTGCATGCTTCTCAAGTGGGACACTGGATCATTGCTGGGTAACAGGTAACCTTGTTGAGGCTATGAACGCTTGCTGGTAGCAGAGGCTCTACCAACGACAAATGAGTACACCAAAACTGATCTAAAGATATGTTTTTCTTGTTTTTATCTTTATAAACCAAGTAATGACTGATGTGAGTAAAATGACTAACTCCAGGAAGAAGACAATCAGAATAAAGATAGTTAGAACAAGATGTTATTAATAAATAGCACTATTTTCCTTATATTTCGTACAATGAAGTTTTATTTTCAAAACCATCTCCATTTTGGAAGTTTTAGAAAATTCAAAAAACCCTCAGAGATAACTAGTTCTTCCAAGTGAATCGCCAATTGTTGTGCTTATCAACAACCCCCCCATTTATTAGTGTTAGTAATAAGATTAATAAATGGGGACCCTTCCAAAAAATCAAATCTTAGTATTTAAATCATGCCTTTCTTTCTTTTTAGAATAAAATAAGATGTCAAAGTGGAACTTGCTAAAACATGGAAATTTACCTTTTCATACTTTAAGTGCATAAAACTTCACAAACCATAAGTTTCTTATAAAAAGCGCCACATGATCAAAAAACCTAAGAATAACTTTATAACGGAAAGTCGTGAATATTAAAGAAAACCTTTAAAAATACCTGCTTTAAAAGGATTATCCTTGCATCGCAAAACAATTATGGTGGACTTCCTTTATAAACTTTACCGCTTGAAAATGCGATCTGCGAAAATGCAAGATCATAAAATTCTATAACCTTATCGCATCGCAGTTTCAAACCCGCGAGGCCACTTCATAGCATAAGCAAAAATTGTGAAATGCGATAGCATCCCGCAAATCCCATATCGCAGCAACTCATGTAATGGTGGGTTTTAACAAAAACAAGTTTTGCGATAGCGACCTGCGATATTACGAAGCAAATCGCAAAATTGCTTTTATTGCAATTCGAAGGGCTCAGGGTTCTAGGAAAAGTACTTCTCGACTTTCAATGTGAAGTTATGAGCATAAAAATTTAAGCATAATGGTTCATTAGTGATCCCAGGGGGTCTCACCCAGGAGCATCTCAATCTCCTTAAACCCGATGATTGATTGTGTTTCTAATTTTGGCCTGCTAAATTCCCTATTCAGCGCGGCCTGGATCTCTCTGATTACTACATTCGGGTGGTTATTAGAATGCTTGATATACCACGTTAATGCGCAATCCTGCTGCGCGCTCACCAGCATAGCCTTTTTAATATTATCATCCACGGCGTCATGTGCTTCCCATACTGCTCTTACCATGAACCAGAATTGGTCCAGATCTTCATTCCACACTCCTCTGAATACCGTTAGTTTGATCGCACTCACCATATTGAACTGTGGTCGTGGCGGAGGTTGGGTGGGTGGAGATGGAGTTGAGGAGGGTGAGACGAGTTGCAGTGTGGGTGGGGGTAGTAAACATGGGATAGGTTGCCTTATCAAACTGACCGCGCTTCTCAGAGAAACTTTCGCGAGCTCTTCCTCGCTTTCCCTTGAGGGTGAAATTAAGGGACTGGTTTCCAACTCTTCACTACTTCCACTTCTGTAGATCTTCCCACTTCATGTAGTCCCAAACATTAATTTATTCGTATAACCCGCTTTTCACACAATAACATCTTAATCCAAGTGTTCAAAGATTTAATATACTTACCTCGCGGTCCCTTGAGGAAACGCCACTCTGCCTCACTATAGCTGACGGTCGTGTCTACCACAAAATCAGTGATAAATCCTCCTATTATTCGATCGAGTCAATGGTCCATAGCTCTTGTTATCTTATCTCCTGACGCTTCTAGTCTACGCACTAATTTCAGAGTCCACACTATTGGTTTGTTGAGCCTACACCTTCCTTGGCTATCTTCTCACCTCGTGATCACTCATACAGCTCAAACGTAAAGGATGCAAAGAAAATTCATGGATTTCCGTATACAAGTAACTCTCCAACCACTATTCCTTAGATACTTGCAGATTCCTATTTTCCTGCGCTGCGAACTCGTGAATCTTCTTGTCCAACCACTCTTCAATTTCTTTCTTTGTTGGATTCCAGTGGCACGACATTAGACATCCCTTATGTAGATCCCGATCACGGCAACGGAACCATTTTTTGGCTTTTATGGGCCTGACCCAGGTTTAGAGGTGATTTAGCCAAGCGAATCTCGGTACTATTGGCCCTTTCGGCAACAATCCGCGGAGCGCGGACTGAGGTCTCACGCAAAGTAGTATGGGAGGGTGCTAGAACCAGGTTTCC
Organism: Pinus tabuliformis; assembly: GCA_031772625.1. Lineage (NCBI taxonomy): Eukaryota > Viridiplantae > Streptophyta > Pinopsida > Pinales > Pinaceae > Pinus > Pinus tabuliformis. The sequence continues at coordinate 1,011,626,601 of CM062815.1, forward strand.
GCACCCTGGGGATGTCTGATGAGCTTCTGGAGGTCCGCGGTTTGACCCTGCGCACATGTTGCTACGCGCACTTACTATCCCTTCACAGCCTGCAGTGATGCTTCCGTGCAACCTATAGATACCCAAGTTCCTTGCTATTTAATTTGTTATTACCCAATTACTTAACTTGTTTATGTAATACTAATGATTATTACAACATATTTAGCAATCATATTAGTGCGCACGATAAATAAAACAGCATAAATGTAAAGAAGGCAATGCACAGAAGATACAAAGAAATAGGAATCAACTTCTCTTTATTATTCCTCAATCCAGATTACATACTCGACACCACCTTGTGCACTCAGTTACGGACTCTACTAGGCCTCTGCGCACTCAGCTACAGAGCCTCATCCTACTACTATGACCCAATACACTTAGACTTCTACTCTAAGCTCGAACCATTCCTATTCTTCTTTCTAATCCCTTTATTAACTATCTTTACAACTTAGAGCCTCGCTCTATTTATACAATCCCATGGTCTGCGAACCATGGGTAGGCCGACATGACTTTACATTACATTACAATACTTTAGGGCGGACAACCCTATCACTTAATCTATACTTCGCGCTTTGTGCCCGCAATTCATGGAGTCATATAAAACATTTTACAAAACTTGGTCTTTAAGCCCCAAAACATGTTGTGGGGGGATTCCATGCCCACCATGTTTGGTACAAGGCTTTGTCTGTTGGCATGCCCTTCATAGATGAAGTGATCACCTGTTCTTTCACCACTTCCCTCATCTTTTTGTTGTAATCTTCTTGTGTCATTAACTTATCATTTATAACTAAGGGATTAGGTAATCCCTTTTCTTTCAACAACTCAAACTTAGCCATGAACCTGTCATCGGCTAGCTACATGTTCTAACACTTATCTTCAAGATTCAACATTAAATTCCTCTTGGTGAGGACTCTCCTGACTTCCAAAATTGTACCTGTCTTATCAGGTATCTCAAGCTTTTGCAGTTCATATTTATTCTTGGAGTTAAGGAAGTGGATTATTCTTGTTGCTTCCTCTGGCATATCTCCAAGTTCTATTTTGACCCTTTCAATGGCTTATGTTGCCTAATTGATTAAATCAATCTGCTAAAAAATGACCTGGATAGATGGCCAAATTTCATTGGCAGAGTCAACAATATTGGCCCACAGTTGCTCTTTAGCCTTTCTTATTAGCTCAGTCAAGGTCAATTATTTCTCCATGCCTTTTATCCTCTCATTCATCCTTGCAGCCTTTTGTTGTGCTTACTTATGCATAATCTGGGCAAGTTTGTAATCTGTCTCAAGGCTGCTGAATTTCTCTTTCAATTTTTTCACCTCATTGGTCTGAATGGACATTTCTTCCATTGTTTTGACCAGTTTGTTTTCTTCATCACCTGTGGGACATGTTGTTGTTGATTTTGTTGCTGATGTAGTTGAAGTTGATGCAGGCAATGTAGTGGCCATTGGACTAGTCGGAGCTAATGCTACTGCCAGAGTGGAAGGTACGATTGTGGTGACTATTGGAATGACAGTTGGAGGAGAACTATGAATACTAGCTTGTTTAAGCTGAATGAAGCTATCTAGTTCCTTTTCCATCTCCTTCAATTGGTCATTGAGCTGTAGCACAAAGTCCATTATCTCTTCATGATTTGTCTGGCTTTCCAGGACTTCCTTTGTTTGTGGGTGTTGTAACTGAGGCAGCTTGAGTTGTTTCTTGAGGGCTGCAATATCCTCATTCTTCTTCTTGATTAACTGTTCAACAACCTTGATGTCCTTTGGGTCATGGCCCATTTCAATAACCAGGTCCTCCAAGGACTTTATCCTGGTGTCTTTGGCGCTGGAGGAGGCCTTTTCCAGTTTATATTGGGTTGTCACATTGTCCAATGAATCTTTCAATTTGAATGCTTCCATGGCCTTTGCTGTGAGGGTGGAGTAGATCATTTCTCTAGCCTGCTTGTGAAATTCGATCTGATCAATGGGATGAACATCCCTGGCCAAGACCTCAAAATTGGTCTTCTTGTAGTCTACTGAGGTTTTGGGCTACTGTATAATGGGCTGTAGGAATGACACCTGCATTTTTCCTTCTTTGATGTCAAAGGCTGACATCAATCTATTCTGGTTTGGTGGTGTCATCTTCAGGTACTTGGCATATGTGTCTGCCTTTATTTTTTCGTTCCTCATTTTTAATTTCTTGAATCTTTATTTGATATCTATTTCCTTGTTAGTTAGTCTAACAAAGGAAGACACCTCCACACTCTTCTATTTCTGTATGATCTATGTGTAGGAAGAAGATGGCTGACATGTTTCTGCTGATGTAGTTGTCTCTGTTGTCTGTTTACTTCTCTGCCCCATTTCCTCAGTGTCAATCATTTCTTCTGAAGTAATGTTTTCCTCCTACACAGACACAGGATTCAATTTGGGCCTTTTGTTTAGCTTGAACTGCTCATCAGTGGTCTCCATGGTAGAACTTGATGCTTCCTCCCTATTTCTTTTAAGATTCTTCTCCTCATTGAGAGGGGTCTGAATGACATGAGTGATGTTCATTGGCTCTTGCAACTCTAGAACCTACATGAAAGAGCTCTGGTCAAATTGTTTCTCTAAATAAATCATGGTGTTCTCCACATCCACCACTGTGATGTCCATGTCAATCAATGTATTCTCTACCCTTTCTAATTAGCATACTGTTCAATGTCATGTCTTGTGTAGTGGATGTAAGGTCCCAGCTTGACCTTTTGCCTGAGCTTGTTTATAACCCCATGAGGGTCATAATTCTAGAAGAAACTATTCTTGAATTTCAATCCATGGAGCATCTTATCATCCTCAGGTCCAGCCTCTCTGGTGTTGCAGACGAAAGGGCCCGTTTGGTTTTTTATCTTAAACTGTGTCTTCTTCCTAGCAGCTAGGAAGTTGACCTCATCTGCACTTATGATTTGCTTGAAGTATTCAAGGGAAAATATCCTCATTGGGAGGTATTTAGGCAATTTGTAGGGGGCTAGATCATAGCCATAGATCCTGATTTCAGTGTGATTATGGTAGAGGTACCAGTCTCCCACCTTGCTATTTTGGCTAGTTGCAGTACTCTTTTAATTTCTGCGTTGATTCTAGGCGGAGTCTTAGAAGTCAGCATGTTCATAACTTGGTATACAAAAGAGTTTATGAAGTCTTTGGATGAGGTGGAAAACCTGTGGACCAATGGTGTCCAGAAGATAACTAATCTTTCCTTTCCCTTGGTGTCCAATTTCTGAATCTTCAAAGGGAATTTATCTATCTGGTAATAGAGGAACATATGAAAAAACACTGAAGAGCATTTGAAAACTCTTTCAGTGGGTAGTCTAGTGATTTGTTCATGTGTTTTGTCTACAATGAACTGGGCATAATCATACAAAATGGTAGTAGGTTGTCTTGGAGTGAAAATGGACAAGAAGGCCATGATGACCTCATCCACAAACTCGTCTGATGTGCATCCTATGTTAAAATTGGAAACTAGGGCCAAACTCCATGTGGGTCATCTTATTCATGGCTGATAATATTTTTATTAGATTCCTCTCGTTGAGGGTTGTAGGATTGATCTAAAGATCATCCAATTCCGATAAGTATTTATGGAGATATGAATTTATTTTGATTATGGAATAATTATCAAGCCGACTAGCAACTCATGTAGGCTCAGAAGCCCAACAGACAAATCTATTCATCATCAACATTTCTATATAAATACAGGAGGTATTTTCCTCATTTGGACACACATCTCACCACATTTCTCTCTCTCTCCTGCGCAGAAAAGAGGCTCTTCTCCTACTATGAAGAAAGAGGCTCTTCTCTCACACGTGTGGAAGGATGGACACAGAATTTAGAGCTGCAACTGTAGATTGGAAGTTTGACCAGCGTTGACCATCAGACTCTCTCTCAGAACTGCACTGTAGGTGGAACTGACTCTCCTCAGAAGTCTGCATTTTTTTAATGAAGGAATCAAGCCGATCTGACAGTCGGTTTGCAAGATATTGTTTACCCTAGTTTAGGGCTGATCTAGGCTTTGTTGTTGCTAATGTAAATCATATTTATGTACATTTTCTCTCTGTCGAATTATTGAAGATAAAGGAAGATTTGATTAAAGGGTTTCCCCATATTGGGGTTTGTCCCTGGCTAGCCGCCACATCGTGTGTCTCTTGTCTTGGATTGTTTTCTATCGATCCTTTAATGTTCTATCTGCACTTTACTTACTGTACATGTGATTGCTAATCTGTGGATAATAATAATAATAAAAAGAAGTAAACTGCTCTAAGCATAGAACATATCGTAACTTAACATGGTATCAAAGTTGAGGTGAAGACAAAGCTTGAGCAAGAGCAAGAGCAATCACCGAAGAGAAGATTGGCAAGGCTATCCTAAAAGAACTATGGGGTCCTCAACACTCTTCCCTGCCGAAGACAAGCTCCGTGAGAAGTCTGACTATCACAGATGGAAGATGTCTCTCGATCTAACCTTAGAAGATTTGGACCTTGTGAGAGGTAATATTGTTGAGCCTCCATCAAATGCACCCGCTGCTGCCAAGAACAAATGGAAAATCAGTGAAGTCAAAACAAAGAAGATCATCTCGGACTCTATCAACAAGTGTTTAGTGGCCTAAATCTACGACCTGAACACCTCCAAGGAAATCTATGATAGACTGGTGAGTTTATTTAAAGTTAATGATGCAAATCAAGTTTTGTTTCTTAGAAATAAGCTGAAGGAAATTATGAAGGGAAAAGATGAGAGAATGCAAGCATATTTCTTAAGAATCACTGAGATCAAGAACGATCTCCTATCTATTGGAGAAATTATTACTGATAGGGAAATGGCACTCTCAACCCTTGGAGGATTACCATCCGAATGGTACTTGTTCAAGACTACTCTTCTCAACAATAACACAATTCTTGGTTTTGAGGAATTAATGGCAAGATGCATTCAAGAAGAAACAAGGATAGAAGAGCAAGAAATGCCCATGCCTAAAGGTCCTCCTGCTACCTTTTCTTCTCATGCTAAGAAAAGAAATAATTCCGGGACTAAATAAAGAAAAGGATGGACCTAAGGGTGGAAGAAAAGGATGATGTTACATTTGCGATAAAGCAAGTCACTATTCAAGGGAATGCCTTAATAGAAGGAACTCTCACTAGGACGACGATCAAAATCCCTCTCATGGCAATCAAAGGAATGGAAAATCTAATTGCAGAGGTAAAAGGAGTGCTAGAAATCAAGGAAGAGGACAACCATTCAAGAAGGCTAAAAATTCTAGGTATGAATCTAACACTGTTGACAATAAAAGGGATGAATATTATCTACCAGCTGCTCTATCTACCTCTACTCCTCCAGACTCACTGGGAAATTGGCTTATTGATAGTGGTGCCTCAAGGCACTTCACTGGTTACAAAGAAGTTCTCCATAATCTGATAGAGAAAGAAACTAACCTAGAAATTGTCCTTGGAGATAATATGAAATATCCCATGAAAGGTGTATTTAATGTCTCTCTTAAATTGAATCAAGGTAATATGATTCACTTACAGGATGTATTATATGTACCTGACCTCAAAAAGAACCTGGTGTCCATCTCGGCAATGGAAGACAAAGGCTACAAGGTAACCTTCAGTGATGGGAAGGTACGTGTATGGAAAAACAATGTTAAAGATGCCTTTACTCTTGGGTTTTGAGTTGATTCATTATATCAGGTTGGTGGAAGTCTGCTTCGTGTCATGTCTTGTGACACATCTCTTCAATCCGAACTTTGGCATCGAGGTTTTCCCACCTTCATTATAAAGCTCTACCTGATGTAAAACAAATGGTGACAGGAATGCCCAAATTCCGAGTAGAGAAAGATGGTGTATGTCCGGGATGTGCTGAAGGAAAGCTCAAAAGAGGACCATTCCCCTCAAGCCAAAGCAAGACCTCCGATATATTGCAGTTGGTTCACTCAAACATATCTGGTATGATGCCTATGAACTCCTTGGGAGGATATTCATATTACCTTACTTTTACATATGACTTTTCTCGAAAGACTTGGATATACTTCTTGAAAAAGAAGGATGAAGTGTTCTATTGGTTTCGACACTTCAAAGCCTTGATCGAGAATCAAACCGAAAATAAGATCAAGATATTAAGGACTGATAATGGGACTGAATATGAATCTAATGAGTTTCATGACTTTTGTAAAGAGGCTGGCATTAAGAGGGAGACTACTACACCATATACTCCTAAAGAGAATGGTGTGGCGAAAAGGAAGAACCATACGATTGTGGAAGTTGTCTGTGCCATGCTCCATTATCAGAGACTTCCGAAGTTTCTATGGGCCGAAGCTGCAAACACCGCCGTATATGTACAAAACCGATGCCCTCATCAAGCATTTGGTTCCAAGACTCCTAAAGAAATGTTCACCGGTAAGAAACCTAACGTATCTCATTTTAGAATTTTTGGAAGCCCTGTATATTTTCATGTGCCAAAAGAGAAAAGGAATAAATTGGGTGCATCTGGAAAGAAAGGAATCTTCGTGGGTTATGGTGAAAATATGAAGGGCTATAGAATCTATGTAGCCAGTCAAAGGGAAGTCATGATTAGTCATGATGTCACCTTTGATGAAGATATGGCTCTCAGCAAGGTGAACAATCTTCCTACTTTAAGGAGCTCTCAAGAAGTTGACGCCAGGGAACCAACAGAAAAAGATGATGTAACAATGCCCGATGTGGATGAACCCATGGATCCTATTGATCCACTTGAGCCTTCCTCTTCGAGGAAGAGGCCCTCTTGGCGGCTTAGGGGGCTACTCGATGATGCTGAAGGACACACTGCACCCCGAGGAACCTTCCGTGAAAGTAAGAAACCTAACAGGTATCAAGGATACCTGACCATCATGAGCACGATCATACAAAATCAGCCTTCATCATTCTCAGATGCCGTCAAGCATCAAGTATGGAAGGATGCTATGACCGAAGAATATGAGTCTGTTATGAAGAATGATGTCTGGGAAGTAGTTCCCAGACTCCAGGACAAGACATTTGTCACTTCTAAATGGCTTTACAAGATAAAGCATGCAGCAGATGGAAGTACAGAAAAGTATAAGGCTCGTTTTGTCGCTCGTGGCTTCTCCCAGAAGGAACATATAGACTATGGCAAGATATTTGCGCCTGTTGCCAGATATACCACCATCCGCTCGATCATAGCCCTTGCGGCTTCACAAGGATGGAACCTACATCAGATGGATGTCAAGACTGCGTTCTTGCATGGTTCGATCAAAGAAGAGGACTACGTGGAGCAACCCGAAGGATTTGAGATTTATGATCGAAAATCTCATGTATGTAGGTTGAAGAAGGCTCTCTATGGGCTAAAGCAAGCACCCCAAGCATGGTATGAGAGGATCGATAGCTACTTGATGAAGTTGGGGTTCATTAGGAGTGATGCCGACCCTAAACTTTACTTTAAGGTTGAAGATGACAAATCTCTCATACTAGTGTTGTATGTGGATGCCCTCTTTCTAACAGGTGTAGACCCTCTCATTCACAAATGTAAGAGGGAGTTGGCTTCTAAATTTGAAATCAAGGACCTAGGACTGATGCATGATTTCCTAGGACTTGAAGTTTGGCAGAATCCAGGGGAAATTTTCTAATCTCAAGGCAAATATGTGGTGAAGATTCTAGAAAGATTTAATATGGTGGACTACAAGCCTGTAACTACCCCAATGGAGCTTGACTTCAAAAATATAAGTGGTAGTGTTGCTAGACCTGTTTTACGAAATGCCACCGAGTATCGGCAACTCATCGGAGCATTAATGTTCTTAGCGAAATCCTATCCAAATATATGCTTTGTAGTCAACACATTAAGTCAACATATGGTTGAACCTCACCACATACATTGGATTGGTGCCAAGAATCTGTTAATATATCTTCGTGGCACAATTACTTATGGGTTGAGATACACTGCCAGAGATGTGAGACTACTTGGATACACTGATGTTGATTGGGCAGGCAATGTGGTGGACCGTAAGAGCACTTCCGGGCGCTTTTTATCCTTGGGATCTACTTCGATATCCTGGATGAGTAGGAAGCAGAAGTCCGTGGCTTTGAGCACTGCTGAAGCAGAGTATATTGCTGCTAGCATGGCCTCCTGTGCAGCACTCTGGTTGCAAAAGCTCTTCAGTGAGCTATTTGGATTTACATTGGATACCACCATGATCCTATGTGACAACCAGAGTGGGATTCGTTTGTCAGAGAATCCCGTATTTGATGATCACTCCATTCATATCAATACCAGGTACCACTGTATTCAAGATATGGTTTAGCGAGGAGCAATAAGGCTCCAACATATCGATACAGGTGAACAGGTCACCGACATTCTGACAAAGCCCCTAGGGAAGGTCAAATTCCTGACTTTCCGAGAACGACTTGGTGTCATTCAAAGACCCTCTGATGAGGGTCCTGTATGATGTATTGAGCTCTGGGAGCTCCGAGGGGGCGCGGGGTACTTCTTGGAGCGACATATGACCACAGGGTGACTCACCATCCCCTAGTGGTGCACCTTGTGCAAGGTAAAAGGATCAAACTTTCACTGTGACACCCTGTGGCGATTGTGGAATAGGATGACTAGTTCTCTTGTGGGCCTAGATGATGTGTTCTCCATGGTGATTATGGACAAGATGATTTGCTCTCTTGTGGGATAGGATGATTCACTCTCCTGTGGACAGGATAATTCGCTCTCCTGTGGACAAGACGATTTGCTCTCTTGTGGGACAAGATGATTCCCTCTCTTATGGGACAAGATGATTCGCTCTCCTATGGATAGGGTTGATTAGTTCTCCTATCGAGGCATCCTATCCATGCAGTCTCGGACTCATGGGAAGTACCTCTCATCTGATTAATGAGCAGGGAAATGAGGATAGGGACCATAGTAGTACCGATGGACGCATCATTGTATCTACTGTACTCCCTATGCTAGGATGACCTTTATTAATCTGTGATCAATGATACTGGCTTGGGACTAGTGGTAGGAGTTGTACACACTATGACACTAACTTTGGGTCGGTTGAGGACTAGTTTGGAACCAGTGGTACACACTCTAAGACTAACTTTGAGTCAGTGGAGGATAGTATGATACATCCTCGATCATTTCTTCCTCTTCATAATTCGAACAAAGCAGAGCATAGAAAAGTAGAACATAGTAGAGGAGCGCAGATCAGAATAGGGCGGAACATAATAGAGCAAAGCAGGTAGAATAGAGTAGAGCAGAGTAGGAGTCAAGCTGCATAGGGTAGTGCATTTGATGGATGAATAGTAGCGACCAACAGACGAATTTTAGATGGAGTTCTCCCTAGTTGAGAGGGAGTGTTAAAATTGGCAACTAGGGCCAAACTCCATGTGGGTCATCTTACTCATAGCTGATAATATTTTTATTAGATTCCTCTCGTTGAGAGGTGTAGGATTGATCTAAATATCATCTGAATCCGATAAGTATTTATAGAGATATGAATTTATTTTGATTATGGAATAATTATCAAGCCGACCAACAACTCATGTAGGCTCAGAAGCCCAACAGACGCATCTATTCATCATCAACATTTGTATATAAATATAAGAGGTCTTTTCCACATTTGGACACACATCTCATCACATCTCTCTCTCTCTCTCTCTCTCTCTCTCTCTCTCTCTCTCTCTCTCTCCTGCGCAGAAAATAGGCTCTTCTCCTACTATGAAGAAAGGGACTCTTCTCTCACATGTGTGGAAGGAAGGATGCAGAATTTAGGGCTGCAACTGCAGATCGGAAGTTTGACCAGTGTTGATGATGAGACTCTCTCTCAGAACTGTGTTGTAGGTGGAACTAACTCTCCTCAGAAGGTTGCATTTTTTTGGTGAAGGAATCAAGCTGTTCCGACGGTCGGTTTGCAAGATATTGTTTGCCCTAGTTTAGGGCTGATCTAGGGTTTGCTACTGCTGATGTAAATTAGATTTATGTACTATTTCTCTCTGCTAAATTATTTAAGATAAAGGAATATTTGATCAAAGGGTTTTCCCATATTGGGGTTTGTCCCTGGCTAGCCACCACATCTTGTGTCTCTTGTCTTGGCTTGTTTTCTGTCGATCGTTTAATGTTCTATCTACACTTTACTTACTGTACATGTGATTGCTAATCTGTGAATAATAATAATAATAAAAAGTAAACTGCTCTAAGCATAGAACATATCGTAACTTAACATCCTAGGATGCATGAAATCATGGTGATTATTCTCCTGCCAGTCTCTGAAAAACCAATGGAAACATAGGGTGAATTGCCTTTAGGAGTATGACACTCCTCAATGATAAAATTCTGAAATATTTGTTTGATCCTGTCTGGGCTCAGTGTGATGTATAGGTCCAACAGGTGTCTAATGGACAAAGGAGTCAGATTAGGAGTAGGTTGGATTTGAAGCATCTGGTTGATGGATTTATCCATAATGGTGAACAATATTTCATGGTTTGGTGCCTCAATAGCCCTGTGGCTTCGAACATAACAGGCTTGGCAAAAATGTACTATGTCTGGGAATGGGTGGACTTCTGGGAATGTATACTTGGGAAAATTGGATTCCCAAACGTTTATAACATCAGTATGGTTAAGGAACCTATCCTTGGCCCAACAGTGGATTCTCAAAAGGTGGCGTGGGGTGGCTGTATCTTTTATTTGGAAGTCTCTGTCTGCCAGGGCCAGGTGGTCAATGTCTAAATGAGAGGTTTTCACTAGTCTGACATTTAGAGAAGTCTGGGCAGCCATTTCTGTAATAAACTGGGGAAATTTGGGTTATATGGCTATTGGAAGTGAATTTTTGACAATTCTATGACAGTAGTAGGGTATGAGTATTTTGTGGGTAGGGGTTTTGGTATTTCAAGAGGGGGAATACTCTCAATTTAAAGGGAATTCAATTAAATTCATTCAATTATTTCATGAATTTAGTATACGTTTTTAAATGAGAGGGTCATTCTGGTTTTCTGCTTAAATACTTGGAATTTATGGTCGGAGTTGCAAACTGGTTTTAAATGGAGGTTTGTAGAGGCTTTTGCAGCTTTTAGGTGTGTTGTAGTGGCGTTTCAGAAGGTATCTGACGATTGGTAACTAGTCGCAGGAGCTCTGAGGACGCAGGTGTGCTTTGTAGGCTTCGCAGTGCAAACAAGTCAAAAGGGGAAAAAATGGGGTGTGAGGGATTTTAACCAAGAGCAGTTAGAATTGGCAGGGAGATTAAATGAACAGTGGCAATTTTGATTTATGGCGGGGAGGCGGTATTGGAGGGTATCGCACCGCTTATGAGGGTCGTGTGGTATTTTGTTGAGGGAATGCAATGTATGCGAGAGACTGACACTTAGCGAAATGGGCCCAAGAAAAACCGCCCATATCACATGCTCTCGGGTCGGTAAAGGTCGGGCATTGAGCAGTTGTGATATGGGTGAGGGCCGTTGGATTTGGGGGTGGATGATCCAATGGTCATCGCATGGCAGAGATGCATGGCGGGATATGGTGGTGGGATTTAGCGGGGCCCATGGGATTAATTACCGTTAAGCGTAATTAACCCATGATTAACTATGGGTTTATAAAGTAATGTGGGTTTATGGAATATAACGGGTGAAAACAAATTTTTGGGGTTAATAAAGTAATGCGAGGGGAAAATAAAAGTTAGGATAAGAGGTTTAGTGGGTTTTTTGGGGTTTTTAGGGGAATTAATCAAATGGAAAGTGATGTTTCCAAGGGGAAAAAGGGTTTCACACTAGGGGAAAAGGGATTTTTGTGAAGGGGGATGAATGTAGAAGGTAAATTGGCTAGGGAATGTGTGAAACCAAGGTGTAGGATTCAAAATGAATGGAAATGGTGTCTTCACAAGCCATGAAGGGGTAAAAGGGAAATCAATAAGTATATAGTGGGGTGTGAAATGCAATGAAGGGGAAGTTAGGAAAATCAAATTATGAACATGATTTTCACTTTGATAAATGCTCCTAAACACTCAAACACATAGTTAAGCATGATAGTAGTGCTTATGCTCCAAATGACTTACCCTTTCTTCTACGTACCCTTTTTACTTACCCTAACATTTTTTCTTCACTTTGGTGGGTGCACTAAAGCTAGCAAAACCATTGTTTTTCCTTTATTATTTTATGAAACAAAATATCTACTTCTAACCTTATACCTTCCAAGGGCTCAGATTAGACTGATGAGCTCCTTTTATTTCTCTACATATCTACTAATCTGCCAAAATTAAACTGTTTGGTCGGATTTTTATTCTCTAGCTATAAACATGAAATTCAAAGCATGAAGTAGTCAAGATTAAACAGTTTGACTATCATGGGTTGTGGCATGTATGACAAGCCACACACAACCATTATTTAAGACTGTAGAGTAAAGAGTAGTGGCTCTTGGACTTGCACACTTTCATGATCTGTTTTTCAATCTTTTCTTATTTTTCTTGCCCTTTGATATTTCTTTTAGGACATGCCCTCTTTACATTTTTTAATTTTAATATGGAAAACATTTGCAGAAAGAAAAGGTATGTACAATATTACCAAACTTAACCTCAACTAATTCAAATTATGAATCATATCATTATAGGACTCTAACAGGCGCCACTCCCTTTAAGGTACAATTCAACTTTGACATTCCCATATTTGAATGTGATATAGATGGAGATGTCATAGATAAATGATTAAATTTGTTGGAAGGATATTTTTCACTCCTCAAATTCACCCCCACGTCAAGGATTAGTAGGAAACCTACTGTGAGTAAAGGGACGAGAGGGAACCCTCACTGTTTTTAGTCACACCCACATGGAATTCTTTTCGAGACACCATCAAGGAACAATATTACCCTGTCAGGAGATATGAAGATAAGTACATAAAGTCGACCACACTACAGCAGGGAAGGGACCAAGGCATGTTAGTTCACAAATATTTTTCATACCCTTCGCAAGAAGTTGGGTATCAAGAATTATGAGTAGTATCTAGCACTCAATTATCGTGGTTTTCTACACAAATACATCCAAGCATAGATGGAGTTCATGGAAATATGCTTTCTTGGCACCACCTATCGATATGTTGTCAAGATCAAGAAAAAATTTAAATAGAAGAATTGAGACTCTGGATCTACAAATCCAAAGTAAGGGAAAGGCACTCCCAAACTGCAAAACAAAGGACAAATCCAAGGTGGGGTGACCCAGGAAAACACATCGAAGGTTCAAGAAAAGAACACCACAAAGACAAAGTGGTGTGAGCTCCATAAGAGCCCCACTCACAACACAGGTGAGTGTTGAGCCAAGAAGTCACTGGTGGCCAGGCTAAAGGCTTTAGAGTAAGATTCGTATTCTGACTCTGAGTCAAAACCCAATAAGGGGAATAACAAAGGGAATCATATTATTGATTTGGACCCTAGCACCATCATTGCAACCCCAAAGTTCTAGAATACTGAACATGAAGATATAGAGGAGTGGGATCATTTCTTCCACTCACTGATTTGGGTGTAGGATTCTCTACTACAATTCATTATTGAGAGCGGGGGCCAAAAGAAACTCTTCTTAGCAGAGGTCATGAAGCAGTTAGGCTTACCATACACACCACACCTACAATCCTATACCATTGGGTGGCTTCACCAAGGACGATATCTCCATGTCAGCCAGTAGTGTCGCCTTCCCTACAACATCAATCCCTTCACGAATTAGGTATTATATGATGTTCCTCCTCTTGAAGTTTGTGATGCATTATTAGGCCAACCATACTTGTGGAAGCTTCATGTTGTGTATGAGTCTAGGTCTCTCACTATTATTATTAATTTGGGGAAAAAAATTAGTGGATAACAGAGTTAGCCCCTCCTACCACCATTTCTTTGATCTATGTTAAGAAATGCAGTAAGATCATCTCCCAGAACAAGAAATTTGCTTTCTTTCTGATTCAATCTCAAAGTAAGGGGAAGATTACGGCCACATCCATGGCCCCCAGGAAAGTTTCCTCCACATAGCAGAAGCAAGTAGATAAGGTCATGGAAGAGTACAGGGACATCTTCTCCTCACCCATAGGGGTACCCTTGCATTTTCAGGTCAAGCATTCAATCAATTTGACTCCCAGAGCACCCCTACCCAATAGGCTGATACACCACCACTTCATTCTAGAAAATGAAGAGATCAAGCGGTAGATCAAAGAGTTGCTACAAAAAGGGCACATCTGACCCAGTTCCTTCCCCTGTGGGAGCCCAATTGTACTTGTACAAAAGAAGGGTGGGACCTAGAGGCTTTGCATTCATTATCGGGAACTAAATAAAATCATTATCAAGAACAAGTGTCCAATCCCTATGGATGATTGAATGCTATCTTTCCTTTTTTGAGCTTATAGGTATGGACCTTCTTAAGGTTGTGGAGGAATGCCAACTTTCAGGTCGCATGTATGAGGCAATCAATTCCACTTTCATTGCCCTTATTCCCAAGGTTGATTCTCCTCAAACTTTCAGTGACTTCCAGCCAATCTCCCTCTAAAATTGTCTATATAAGATTATTGCTAAAATCATTGCTAATCATATCAAGCCTATCCTCTCTGCCAATATCTCTTCTGAGAAATTTTCCTTCCTGCCCAACCGACAGGTTCATGAAGCCATTGGTACTACACAAGAAGCTCTCCATTTCATCAAATTGAAGCATCTAAAAGGAGCGATCCTCAAAATTGATCTCTCCAAATCTTTTGATCAAGTCAGCTGGCTTTATCTAATAATGCTTCTCACTCATTTAGGCTTCCCTCTCATTTTCATCCAATGTATCATGTGTTGTATCTCCTTTGTCTCTTTCAGTGTTATTATCAATGGTTATAACTCCAATTTCTTCCATGGTTAGAGGGGTCTCAGAAAAGGGTTCCCACTCTCTCCCCTACACTTTCTTCTCATTATGGAATGCCTAAGTAGCTTTATTTTGCATGAAAGAAGAGAAGGGCACCTACAGAGACTCATATCATAGATCAATGTACAATATCTCATCTCCTATTCGTAGATGACGTGCTTATCTTCCTAAATGGTGTGTTGCAGATATATTTGGGCACATCAATCCCATCATCTAGATCAGTGTTTTAGGGCTCATTAAACCCTAATTTCAGTTGCTACATGCCCTAAACAAGTCACCCCTTTGAATGCCTCCTTCCCAAATAGTTTCATGACTTGAAGACATCCAAAAATAGCCTCTAGAGGGACTAGTGCAGGTAAGCCCTTGTAAAGGTGTGCTACATAGCAATTGATTCCACTGCTAGGGTGCTCTACAGAGCACTTAGGATTCCTTTCACCTACGCTAGGTGAGATTGAGCGAAATTCACATAGGGTTTGGGTAATATTCTTATCTTTTGGAGTCATATAGAAGGCTCCCTCACTTATCAACTCCTATGAGCTTGAAGATGGATGAGGAATGAGTTAAGGTGCATGCTATCCTCTCATCCCCTCCCCCATGGAACTAATTCTAAGTATGGAAGGCCATTCAATGCCACCATTTATGACAAAACATCCTTCATCTTCCTATAAATTGACCACTCATCTAAGTGATCAGGGGCTGGATTATGTTGAATTGTAAGGAGATAATGCTGCTATGATATTTGACTTTGAAGCAAGTATTGTAATGCTACAAGTTTTTCATGCTTTTGATGTGATGTGGATGGGATCCAAGCTAGAGGAATGGCTTTGAATCAGACACCAATGGTTGTAGTTCCTTCTTCTATCTAATAAAGTGTTTGAAACTTTTTCCCATATGTTTGTATAATTGTTTCATAATGCTTATATGTGTGAATTGTATCTGATGCCTTTCACTTATATTCAATAGAACGTATGCTTTGATCGATTCTTTGTTTTTTGTTTTGTTTACAAGGTACTTCTCAAGTGGCTTAAGTATAGGAAGGAGCGACAAGATCGATACAAGCGAGACGAGAGGAAAGTGGAACTACAAGTAGGTTTTCTATCTTCTCATCTTATTTATTGCTTATAGGAAAAGTCTAAAACACTTTAAATTGTTGTTCTAGATACACCTACTTATCTAGGGAATTAGTATTTATCTATAGATACCAAATTCTCCAAAACATGGTGGCATCCAAGACTTCTCCAATTTCTATGATATTATGATACTTTTCAGTGCTGCCACTAGGATGGAAATAAATAGGCCAAATTCAACCATTTCATTCTCTGCATGCTCTCCACAGGAAACCCGATTTTCATATCTGAAGTTTCCTTTTCAAAGTCACCTATTGGAAGATGGACTTAAATACCTAGGGTTCATATAAAATCCCAATGGTACAAAATAGCTGACTGGATCTAGCTGATAGGTAAGGTGGAGAAAAGACTACTAAACTGGAATCATGGATTCTTATCCAGAGCAGGGAGGTTGGTACTTATTAAATCTGTATTGGAAGCTACTTCGGTTTACTGGATGTCCTTGGCATGGATTCCTCAAGGTATACTTTCTAGAATCCAAAGAATCTGTTGCAAATTCCTATGGAATGGGCACAAGGAGGGGAAGTCATTCGCCTAGGTGAGATGGAGTCGTATTGCATTGCCCAAGAAATGGGGAGGATGGGGCCTAAAAGATCTTCAATCTTTTTCACATTCTCTACCTGCCAAATTGGGATGGCTCATTCTTAATTCAGGTAGTCTGTGGTCAGAGGTGATACTTCATAATTACATTTGGCCACTTCACATTATGGAATGGATATGACATGGTATTTTGGTTATCTGGCGGGTTACTCTTCACACTCTTCCTACCATCAGGAATGGGCTCACTTGGTGCATTAAAGCAGGCACATCAGTTCGCATTGGCTTAGATCCATGGATTGGTTATGGCAATATGTATCACCTTCCACCTGACCTTATAGAATTCCTTAAAGACAGGGGAATCGCCATGATTGCACACATTGTGGATTTGGAGAACTCCACTATTTTTATGCAGGCTTGGAAATCAGCAGCCTTACTTGATATCCCTGACCAGTGGCTACAAGAATGGGAGGGTTACATCACTGCACTGACTGAATCACATGTCCACATATCAAATGACGAAGACGAGCTCATTTGGGCACTTGCAGCTCATGATGTATACTCTCCCAAGGAAGGATATCTCATCATTCACGTTGCGCACAAGCCACCTGCACTGGAAGGGTGGTGGAGATCTCGTTGGAAACTTAAGGCACCCCCTCGAACCCATATTTTTATGTGGAATGTTATTATGAATAAAACACTCATTGGTATAAACTTGATGAAGCGATCCCACTATGGTCCGACCTGGTGTGTCATTTTCCAACAGGCTGAGGAATTGAATGAGCACTTCTTCCTTTTTTGCTCATCTGTTAGACACATTTGGGAACAAGTCCTCTCCACTCTAGCAATCTCATAGCATTGGGATGGGCACAATATCTTGAAGGCATGGAACCATTGGTGGGTTAGGTCTACAAATATGAAAAATCGAAATCTCCCATTATTTATGTGCTGGTCTATTTGGTTAAGTAGGAACTGTATCATCTTCAACAACATGAAAATTCGGTGGCCATTAGTTATTGCTTAGATTGTCAATACCTTTCATGAGGTGCTCGATGATGACCATCCACTACCAACTCGCACAATTATACCTGAAGCCATCAACCATAACCAACCTTGGGCTTATTTTCATGGATCTTCTCAAGATCAGGGATGTGGGGAGAGGGATATTATTTCACCTATTAGACAACCATTTTTTCATATCCATATGGGTTTGGGTGCTGGTACAAATAATTTCGCAGAACTCATCTCTCTCAGACATCTATTACATTTTTCCTTGGCACATGATTATAGACAATTACAGATATTTGGGGACTCCAAAATCATCATAAATTGGTTCAATTTCACATCTGCATGTCATGTGCATACTCTCAGAAACATTTTGGATGATTCCTTGCAATTAAAATCACAATTTGAACATATTTCTTGTCTACACATTTACAGGGAGCGCAACCAGGTTGCAAATCAACTATCAAAGGAGGCCTCGAACCAGCCCAGAGGTCTATGGTTAATTCAAGAATAGATGGAGGTAGAGTTTTTTCAATATTACTAGGCCCTACATCGATCAACTACAACAAAGGGTCGATAGGCCCTAATTTTACAGTATTTTTTGCAGTACATATCAACTATCTATGCACTATATAATTTTTTGTATTTTTGTATAAACTTTTACTGAACTGTGACTGTATACCCTCTGTGTGTAACTTATGTACAGACCTATATTTTTGAAGGTTGTGGCCACAACATACATCATATCCCTATAGGCATATACAACATGTAAGTTTCCAAATTAATAGAAAAATACGATTTTCCCTGGGAAAACAAAGTGCCCAATCCCTAGGATTGATGACCTTCTAGAACATCTCAATGGGTCCATGTATCTCAGCAATATCGATCTAAAGTCTAGCTATCACTAGGTTCCAATAGAGGCCACAGATGTATGGTAAAACACCTTCAAATCCAATGAATAGATTTTTGAATGGTTGGTCATGCCCTTCAAGTTAAAAATTCCCCTACTACTGTTTTGAGGTTGATGGATGACATCTTGCGGCCCTTCACAAACTCGTTCGTGGTTTTTTATCTAGATAAAATCCTCTTCTTCAACAAGAGTTGGGAAGAGAACTTGCAACACATTTGACAGGTCCTTCAAACCATGTGGCAACACAAACTATGTTCCAACTTGGAGAAATGCATCTTTGGCATGAGCCAGTCCAATATCTGGTTTACATCATAAATGAGCAAAGCTTGCCTGTGGATCTATCTAAGATCCATGTCATTCAGTATTGACCAACCCTAACCACTCTAACAAAACTTCACAACTTTTTTTGCCTCGTAAATTTTTATCGGAGGTTCATGTTGGGATTCTCCCATGTCACTTGTCCTTTGAATCAGATTACCAAGGGCGAAGCGAAAGAAAATTTTAACTGGTCCAAGTCCCAAAAAAAGGAATTCGTTGAGCTGAAGCACTTCCTGTTCTCTCCATCTGTACTCAAATTACTAGACTTGTAGCAACCACTTGAGATTGAGACAGATTCCTTTGACTATGCTATTGGTGCAGTCCTCACACAGCAAGAGAAACGAGTGGCCTATCATAGTGGGACACTTTTTGATACAAATCGGAAGTACCCCACCTATGATAAAGAGATGTATTCTATCGTGCAATCTTGTGAGAAATGGAAACATTACGTTCTGGGGAAGGACATGGTCATCCACACCGATCACTAACGTCTTTAGTTTATACAGACACAAGGGAAGTTGCAGAACGATCGCCATCAGAAGTGGTCTACATATCTACAACAATTCCAATTGAACAATTAATAGAAAAATGGAAGCACCAATTATGTTGTATGTTGCCTCATTAGGATCCGAGTTACAACATTGACTATTGTTCTCAACTCTTGTGGCCACGAGACCTCTGGACTGTAACTATATAAAAATGATCTAGAGTTCACCACTATACCAGATATTATTGGATGGGAAGCAAGTTCCTAATTTCCACCTCCATGATGCATTATTATGCTACCTGGGCCACCTTTTTGTCCCTTCAATCAAGCATGCTAAGATCATTTTGGAGGTGCATTATAGTCATATTGCAGGACTCATGTGGAGAAAACTGTGGTCGTACTATAGAAGTACTTTTATTAGCCAAAAATCTGACAGGACATTGGAAAATATATTATTTCTTGCACCACATGCACCATCACCAAGCAAACCATTAAGAAGAAACGCTTGTACACTCCTTCACCTACTCCTAGCCACCCTTGGGGATCCATCTCCATGGACTATCTATCTGGCCTCCCTTCTACCAACCATGGTAATGACTGTGCATTTTTTGGTCGTTTACAAATTTTCTAAGATGGCTATATTGGTGGTTTGTAAGAAGAGTATCGTAGAAAAGGACACTGCCAATATCTTCCTTGAATGAGTGTGGGTACATTTTTGTATCTCGTAGACAATTATATCATATTGTTAGCCTCTCTCATAAAACAATAATAAATCCAAAAATAAATTAATTAATTAAATATTCCAAGTTAGGAATTTGTGCCTAATTCTTGGGTTGTTCCTTTAAGATAGGAGTTAGTTTAGGTAACTCCTATATTAGTTTGTGTCTGGTGAGAAATTATCTCAACCAAAGGAGAAATTATCTCAACCAAAAGTGTCTAAGATAGCACGCACTATCTTGAGAACACTATCTCTCATCTATTTATTTGTAACACTATATTCAATTTTTTTTGTATGAATGAGAGATAATACATGAGGAAGCATGAAGCTTCAGCCTTTTTCTGCCAATATTGTGTGTCTGGTTTTTATGTGTGATTTATATATTTGTCTGAGTTAATCTCATTTTCAATATGTGGTATCAGAGCCATGCGTCCTTGGATATCTGACCGCTTTCTATATGGGAAGGTCACTCGTGAAGGATGTAATATGGCCTAAAACACATTTGCAATTGCTTGACTGCGTGTCTTCTGGATTCTACACAGTTGCAGACAACTTGGGCTCTTGAACGATTACGGCTAAAGGTGATGCAGACCCGCAGGGTTTCCTTTTGGATTACCTTGAAAATACATATGATGGCTGCATGGAGAAATCAGGCTATAAAGTTCTGAGTGGTCCACAGATATGTGTTGAATGGTGTAATCCATAGCGTGTTGTTCCACATCGTGTGCTCCACGTCATACTGTTCTAAAATTGTTTTTGGAAAATCTTTATGCGATCATTTCACGAGGAGGTATCGTTTATGCCTGTATAAACGAGGGAGATTTGATTATGTTTGACTGTATTGTATGTATCAATAGAGGCATTCATTTATTCATGTTCCATATTGATTGATTGGTTGGTTTTAATCACAATCTTCATGAAAGTGGCAGTTTTCAATATATACATTGCCAGTTTAGTTCTGCTCAAATCATTCTGAGCCTTGGTCCAGGAAATTAGTAAGACATTCGTTGCCTGCGTAGAGCTTGTGTGCTATGGCTAGAAGCGTATTTGCATGAATGAATTCACATTTTAGTTGGATAAAGCAACACAACGAAAGCAGTGGAGAGTCTGCAGACATCTCGTGGAGTTGAAAAACTGTGTGCAAGAGCTGACTGTCACTGTGGCCTGGACATTTAGCTAGTGTGGAACAAATTTCGAGATTCATGTTCTGTGAACCAGTGCATGTGACTCAGATTTTATGATCAGCTCTACGACACCATCACGGCATCGGTGGAATATTGTTGAATGTAGTGACTGTTTGAGTAGTGCTGCTTCCTTTCTCAGCAAAGAGTTTGGAGTGCTTTTTCCGGCGGCACAGATCAGAAAGATGAACCCAAATTTTTCCTTGTATCTTAGAAAATAAATTGATTTACATCACATCTGGAGTGTTTCCATTGGTCTGGGTGCAATTTCCTATCGCTTGCGCGCATTTCTGCTTGACTACACACATTTTCGATTTGTAGGGACTACCATCACTCTTGGGCACATTATCTACTCATGTTGGGAAATATTGTGTGTTGCCCACAGTTGTAATGCGCACTCGTTTTGCTGGTATGTGGGATAGAACTGAGAGATAAAGTATGCATAAATTGGTTGCCAGTTACGATTTAGTAAATATGCCTAAGCCTAGATCTTATAGGTGAACACCTAAACTGGATGCCCGTGTTCCTTTTGGAGCGTGTAGCGTGGAGTGATATAAAAACTAGAAGGCTGTAATCCAAAGAATGAGACCTTCTCTCTTATGCTTATTTGTGCCCATAATCATATTGCTAAAGAAACTACAATCATATTCTGAAGAGATGCGGGACGAGTTTCATAGCCAAACAGAGGTTAGATCAAGGACAATTTTGGACTGAGTGTGTGCCATTTGAAGTTGTATATTGTTGCCACTAGATTGGAGATCAAGTTCAGCACCATCTTTGCATCACTGAAGATCTTGTGGCTCAGCAGTAAGGAAGATTTTCATCTTTATTAAGATTTGTTGCTGAAGAATACTCCTGTTCATATTATCAGTTCACTGGTCACACAATTCCACGCTGCGTTGAGACTTAAGGAAGCCCAGTGTTGCGCGGATCCATTTGTGAATAAGACTCCACAAATCATGGGCGAACGTTGAACTTCAAAGCCGTGTTTGGAAAAGGATAAGTTAATACTTTATTTCTTTTAAGTGATTAAAGCGTGGTTTTTATTTATAAAAGGGCTTGAAAATTTTGAAATTACTTTTGTAAAAAGGAATAGCCATCATTTACTTTTTGAGAGATATAAAATGTGGAGATGGGTGAATGGAAACAACGCTTTTTGAAGATTCAATTTTTTAAAATTGCAAAAATGTATGTTTGATGGAGATCGGACTTTGAATCCGAAAAATGATGTCACATGATTACCATGAAACTATATTTTTGAGATTGGAGACGACTTTATGAAATGGATATAAATGTAAGTGTCCAAAACTTTTGTAATTTGGAACAATAAGAGATTTTGTGGAGTGATAAGGATTGATTTTTCTTTTGTAAGTTTGAAGTGATTGGTTCTTCAAAAAAAAAAAAAACTCATTGTTGTAGGAGATTGAGTCAGTTTTTTGAAAGCATTTGCTTCCAAAATTTGCGAGTGTCAGAATCCCATTTTTTGAGAAAGCTTCAATTGCAATGTTGTAAAAGATGAAAGGTTGATGATCTCAATACTCAATAAAGACATTATTTGTGGTGATTGTGTCCTATATCCGCCCGAAATTAAATAAGTGGATCTTAGGCACACCATGTGTATTTGTGATGGCAAGTGTTTTTATGGCTTCATGTTGTTGCTTATGATTTGTGTCTAGCTTTGACACATAAATGATCGCATTTACCACACACATAAAGTTCAATGCAAGCAAGCACAACACCTGTAACGAAATAGCTGCAAGGAAGGAAAATTAAGCTCAACACATACAACAACTAATCAAAGTTTTCAACATCAGCATTCTACCTCAACAATCAAATTCACTCAATACAATCAAGTTCATGAATCTGCAGACTCTAGCATTTCAAAGCAATGTCTACATCACTACAATCAAGTTAATGAATCTGTAAACTTCAACGTTTCAAAGCACAGTCTACATCAAAATTATTGAACTTGTAATCAAACTCAAATTACATTGAATTGTAAGGGTGCATTCTCGGTTGAAACTGACACCCAAGCCTTGAATTCATTGTAGTGAGTCATTGAAATCATTGTAAGCTTTTTGGGTGCATTTTCGACAGTGTTCGACACTCAAGTGAGTCCATGAATTTTAACTACAAATCAAATAAGCAACAAGTTCACATCTCCTGCAAGCGAGCGTGAGTATTCATTCAAGCAATTTGTGTCAAAACAGTACAAAGTTCAAACCTTCAAGTGAGCCAGAGTGAAGTTCATTGCAGCAAGTTACCATCAAAGCAACCGAACAAGTTCAAGTCTAACACCAATCAAGAAAGTTGAGATCGATATCAAGCGAGCATGTCTATTCATTCAATTGAGCATGAAGTCATCAAGTAAGGCAAGTGAGCATTCACACAAACGCGATCGTCATCAAGCGAGCGTGAATTCCAGAGTCTAAGTAAGAAAGTTTGACAACTCTAGCAAGTGTTCCTAGCAAGTGCAATAAGCAACAAATCAAGCGAGCGTGCCATTCAAGTCCCATAGCAAGCGAGCCTGTCATTCAAGTAACAAAATCAAGTGAAACAGTTCAAAGCACGACATCTACGACAAGAGAGCCTGACTTCAAGTGAGCAAGTTCAGATGGCGCAACATATTCAGTGGTTAAACATTCTTCATAGTTTGATCATCTCCAGTGATGAAGACATGGTGCACATCAGCAAAGAAACTCTTGCTGATCTTTCACGGCATCTACGACAAACACATGAAACCATTGAGTTTCTTCAACTTGAGTCACAACTTCAACGGAATGAATTGCAAGAAAAGAGTGATACTTTTAAGTCTTTGAACCATCCAGATGATAAGTCATTCATCCCAACAGCTTCAAGTGTCGAAGTTGTTCCAGCTCAAATTTCTTCGAAACCCATCATCAAGCCTTGGGAAGAAATTCAAAATAACAAGAATCGACGAGGCTTAGGATATGTCACTGATGACACCAACTTACATATCCCAGATTATTCCAAGCCAATTAAGTTCGTGAGTGCAGGATTTCTTGAACAACACACCTCAGTAGGTTCTGAAAAAGTTGCAGACAAACAGAATTGCACGCAATCTGAAGTTGAAGTCCAACCGAAGTGTTCTCATTGTCAAAGAACCGGTCATATGGAAGATCAGTGTTTTGATCTCCATCCTTGTTGCCATTGTGGCAAG
Organism: Pinus tabuliformis; assembly: GCA_031772625.1. NCBI lineage: Eukaryota > Viridiplantae > Streptophyta > Pinopsida > Pinales > Pinaceae > Pinus > Pinus tabuliformis. The sequence continues at coordinate 1,011,650,924 of CM062815.1, forward strand.
CCCAATCATTCCTCAGAAAAATGTCGCAACCAACAAAAATCAGCCAGATTGAAGATACATTATGAATGGATCGATCCTTGGGAATGGTCATCCATAGTCAAAAGATTGTCTCAGTTCTACAACCGAATACAATCACACATAGTGCAGCCAGCAGTGAACCGATGATGGTACTCTCATGCAGTTGAAAGAGGGAGTACAACAGTGAAACTCTCCTACACTTGAAGGGGGGGAGTTCAAATATATTTTGGAGAAGATTGTCTCTCCTTTCAGCTGACAAAGGGGGGAAAATGTCAATGAAATTGACAAGTGGTTTTCAGACTGAAAGTCTCGAAAACATCAGTGAAGCAGCCAGTGGGCATCTTCATCAACTAGTGAGCATTTTTCATCAACAGCGAACATCAGTAAATTCGCCAGTGGGCGACCAAAAATAAAGCAGCAGTGAGCAGCTTTCATCATAGCAAAAGCAACATTGAGTTGTTTTTCAACATCATCAGCCAGTGGGTGATCATCATCAGCAAATACGCCAGTGGGCGTTCATCAAAATTGTGTCAGTGGACACCGGATGCTGTTTTCAAACAAAGGACAGTTGGATCCTTTTGCGGCTTGGCACGTGATGTAGTTGTCAAGCGACATTTAGAGATGAATCAAGCATGCAGCTGATTCATGTTCTCTTCAGATTTGAGTTTTTTTCCAGCATCCAGTTTTGGCGATTTTTTCAAGCAATGTTTTTGAGGATCAACATGAGAACTTGGAAGATGGTTCCTCGTTCTTATTTTGGATTTATAATTGAAGGGGGGAATGTTAGCCTCTCTCATAAAACAATAATAAATCCAAAAATAAATTAATTAATTAAATATTCCAAGTTAGGAATTTGTGCCTAATTCTTGGGTTGTTCCTCTAAGATAGGAGTTAGTTTAGGTAACTCCTATATTAGTGTGTGTCTCGTGAGAAATTATCTCAACCAAAGGAGAAATTATCTCAACCAAAAGTGTCTAAGATAGCACGCACTATCTTGAGAACACTATCTCTCATCTATTTATTTGTAACACTATATTCAATTTTTTTTGTATGAATGAAAGATAATACATGAGGAATCATGAAGCTTCAGCCTTTTTCCGCCAATATTGTGTGTCTGGTTTTTATGTGTGATTTATATATTTGTCTGAGTTAATCTCATTTTCACATATCGGGATAGTAGCTTTTTGAGCACATTTTCGTTGATCCTCTTGACACTATTGGACACCAAGCTCACCAATCTGATTGCATTCCATCGTGATGGCCAAATAGAGGTCATCAATAGGATGATAGTGCACATACTCTACATGCACATCTCCAAGCATCCATGAACCTAGGATGGGATCCTTCACTATGTGTAGCACAACTATAATAGAGCTCTCCATAGCTCGACTGGTCACAGTCCCTTTCAAGTGGGTCTAGGATTTCAACCATTGTGTCTGATTGATGTCGCCATGCCTCATCTGACTAAACAGACATAATCCACACATGTACAGTCTAAGACTGAAAAATAAATGAAGTTTATTGAGCACATCTAACATATCTACCAATAGGTGCATGACATCTTGGAGAAGTCCAATGGCAAGTAAAAGAAGTGACATGATCAACATTGAGTGCCACACAAATTGCAGGTGGGTGACAAAGTTTGGTGTCATTTTCAGAAATAATACCTTACAGAGCCCATCGAAAGCTCATACCACTCTGATATGGTCCTTGCACCATCACCAAGTGTTATAGAAATATTTGGGCACTGCAACCCCAACCACATATGTCCATAAACCAAGGGCTTCTAAGTCCCTAAAAGTGTTGTTTCATACCCTAAAGGAGCAAGGTCAGCTGATTACATCATCTCCCAGAAGTTCTCCATGAAAAGCTACTCAGAACTGGTCAAAGCAGGACCATATAGACTGCCCAGTGCTAAAAGTGAAATGCATCTCACTTGCCACATGCAAAAAGTGTGATGCATACTGGAAAGCCCTCCTATAGGGTGCGATGAGCGAGAGCAGACAAATGGAACAAGCATTTTGCTAGGTGGAAACCCAGAGAATCTTCTAGAAACTGCTCATTTGACACTTGCCTCCCTGAGTTCGCCCAGGGATGAGTAAGAGATCTAAAATCTCTATGTGGAACTAAGAACTATCAGAGGGATGGCACTAATCAAAATCCCAGAAGCTGACTCACCCCCCTGCAAATATCTATAAATGGATCCCTCATCCAAGAGACTCACTTGGTTGTATCTCCTCCTGGATCTTCTTATTATATCAATAAAACTATTTGAGTTTCTCCTACATGCTTGTGTATCAATGATGTTTTGTTATATTTGCATGTTTAGCTTAAATCTGATCCTAAGCTATTGATGAATGTAAATCTATGTCTTTGTGTAGTTTCTCTCTTCTGTGATCTTGCAGGAACTTGGTGAAGTTGGGCAAGTAAGGGAGCACGTAGCTGGAAGCTGACAAAGAGGAGAGTGATTGGATCAACAAACTAGCGCAAGACACAGGTTAGTTTATCCTTCCTCTTCGTTTACATTTCATAAAGAAGAATACGAAAATAGTTTTCCTTGTTTGTTGCTAAGGCACTGTCACACCTTAGAGTGGGATAGGGGCGTTCTGAGTAGATACTTTTCCCAACAACAAAATGGCGACTCCACTGGGGAACGTGTCTAGTTAGTTTATTTGTGTTTCTCTTGTTGTTTGTTTCATAAACACAGAAGTAGCAATCGAACTGCATTTGCCATTATCAAATGCAATGTAGCTGCTACTTCAAATCCACTCACTGGATTTGTTTATGATTTGAACATCTGATCCACAAATGCTCTAATTACCCTTTGTGATAGCTCTTAGTCCTCCTTTAAATCATCCCTCTGATTGTACCTTACTGATTTCTTTTACTCAGCCAAAATCCATAGATTAAACTGCAAACCGTGACCCAGAACCCAGATAGAAGTCTCGTTTCTGCCCCAGCGCAGGCTCTGTGAAGAGGTTCTGCATTTCAACGCAGGTCCCGAGAGGGCTACCTGCGCTGCAATTCAGTTTCTGTGTGCAACAGGTGCGCTGATCATCCTTTGCCTTGTGTAGCTGAGGTTCTTTGCTTCTTTTTGTCCAGTTTGATCTCTGATTTTTGCAGCCTGTTATCAGTGTGTGTACCTTTCTGAAAGCCCCTTTTCTCTGCCTTAATTCCGCCTCCTCTGTACAAAAAGACTGTAGATGTTCCTTGTGTGTTTGTTACATCATTTACAGTTTTCCATTGAAAAGTAGAATAGTCATACTGTCGTCCTTAGATTTAGATCTGTCGTAAGTGTCGATTTTGATCTTAGGAGAAAGTTTCTTTGCTGTTGACAGTTGATTATACTTTTACTTTTACCTTTGGTTTGAATTTGTCCCTTTCTAGTGTCGAAACGAGTGTTTATTTCAAAATCATAAAGTGTCGTAATCTTCTCTACCTTTTTTGATTTTGAAAAAGAAGCTTGTTTGTGTTTTTCACTTGAAAGCAAATTCAAATTTGTACATCAACTTTCTTTTTAGGCATCAATATTAAGAAAGTGAAAACAAATACATGCATATGTGCATTTGCATATTGATAGTTTGTATGGCTTGATTTAGGAAAAGTGCATTTACAGTGTGCTCTTTTCTCTTTGAGAAAAGATTGTGTCTTTCTTTTCCCCTTGTAGCTAGGATTTTCATTGTTGAAAAGAGATAAAAGCTTGCTTATCATCTTTAGATTGCATTTAGGAACTATATCTACATCTCGTGGTGATCCAAAAAGGAAAACTTCGAAGAAATATCAACTTAAAATAAATTGAATGAATCTAACAACGCATTGGAACATAACGCACAACATAGAGGTCTAGGCTAGAGACGTGTTCCGGCGTCGTAAAGCCTGGTAACTGTTGTCCTCAGTGATGGTTGGGTGATTCCTCCACTGTGAGACGATAAGTGCCAGTACGGATTGTGCTCCCACGTACCATCGAGTATATATTGGGAGACCCCTATAGGCTTAAAACCTTTTATCCATAGGAAGCCGTGTCGATCGCCCTACTGATCGCAATGCACCGAACACAGCATTCGGGAAGATTGACTGCCGTACCGTAAAATGTATTCTGCAGTTTTGTGATCGGTTTGGCACACCCTCTACCTAGATCTCCAGAGAAGTCCCTTTCGTTCCTTTTCAGACTCCTTAACAGAAAAGGTCCATCTGAGCACTTGTCACTTCAGGCTCATTAAAAATCGAAGGAGACTAGAGTCATCTTTTGTTTTTTCTCGACTCTTAAAAACTGAAAAACAAGTTGTGTCTAAAGCGTCTAAAATTCATTTAATTCGGAAACATACTTCCCCTTTTGTATTTTAGTTGATCGAGTAATCCACAATCGTGGAAGAAAGTTAATTGAAACCCCGTCATTCGCAGAGGCTTACGATTCAACCGTCTTTGTCTCCAGAATCGAAACCAGTACGGACAAAGCGAACTCGTTTAACCGGTTCCAAATCTCCTATTAAAGTTAGAACAAGTGTTCCAACAACATCCGAGATTCCGGTTACTCCAAACATTTCTGGAAACCATGCCTCTACAGAAGAAGTTCGACAGCCACAGAGGGACAGTGATACTGATCCTAGTCTGAGAGTAAACACTTGTGTTACTGAACCAGTTCCATCTACAACCGGTTCGGAGAGTTTTGCTCTTCAACCATCTGTCGCTGTCGATTCCACCCCTTCTTCGGCACCAGAAATATTTTACGGACCTGACGGCCTTCCCCTTCCACCTGGTTTGATTGCGATTGAAGAAATTGTAGAAGATCCTCAAACAAGTACTCCAACGCACTTTGGAGTCGGGGTCACTCTATATCCTTCTTCATCAGAAGTTAGTCTACCACCAGTGGAAGTTCCTGTAGAATCGCTAGGTAATCTTTTGGATAGACTCCAAATGTCTGAACAACCGTCAATATCTAGGACTGTGTCGTCTGACACAGTGACAGCAGAACTCCCTGCCGTCACTCCGACAATGTTCGCCGGCATACCATCTGTCCCAACTAGCTCTCAACCGCTAGAAGGAGCCCACTCAGGGGCTATTTCAACATTTTGGTTTGTTCCTGTTTGTTCAACCGGAATAATATCCGGTAACTCTTATGTTGAGTCTCAACAAATTGATCCATTTGGAGGTCAATTTGGGCAATCCAATCCCCAAGGGCAGACAATCCCCTTAAGTTCTGGATTACCACCGTATGGGGGGCAGTATGCCCTTTCATTACCCCCTTCGGGAGGATATCCATACAGGAGTTCAAAACAATATTCAGGTTACACTGGAATCACCTCAAGTGGCTGGGTACCTATGCTACCTCAACAACCAAGAGTTGTATATTCAATGCAACAATGTGTACCTATGTCGAACATCCCGACTACACCAGCTATTGTGACGGTGTCACAAGTTCAAACGCTGCCTGTTGTATGCCAACCTCAGATTTCTCAGGTTGTAATGCAACAGCCCCTTGACCCTGTGACTCAACCACAATCGCCAACTAGTGGGGCGACATAGGTCCAGACGGGTACAATTACCCCACACCTTGGTCCAACAGTTAGTATAGCGCAACAGAACATTGCTTCACAACCGTGGCTGGTGCAATACCAACAACCACAATTCCAACAAGTATACCAAGGTTCTGAGCAGCAGATCTTTGCGAACAGTGGACAGCCGTACATTCAAAACGGTCAAAATCAACCATTTTACAATGGTCATGTCCACCAACCTTATCAGTCATATCAGCATCAACTACATTATGCTGGTATGCAAAGGCCAACTGCTCAGGCGATTCCATCGTATCCTGGGTATGATTCACCTAACCTGAATCAACAGTTACCATTCGTGGCAACTTTAGAGTTACCTGATTTACACCGGTTAACAAACGATCCAATTGCTTACGCCCCTTGGTGGCCAGCGATTCCGCATAAACTTCCATCAGATATTCCTAAATTTAATGGAAATCCGGGTGAAGATCCATCGAATCACGTGATGACATTTCATCTATGGTGTTCATCAAACACCCTAAACGATGATTCGATAAGGCTTCGCCTTTTTCAGAGGACGTTAGCGGGTCCAGCGGCAAAATGGTATATTGAATTGCCTAGAGCTTCGTTCAACAACTTCAGTACCTTAGCCACAACCTTTTTAACCCATTTTCAATTACCGATAAGGTACGAAACGGGAACAGAACTCCTTACCAACTTCAAACGGACAACGGCCACTCACATATCTGATCATATACATGAGTGGCGACGACGTCGTAGGATGGTAAAAACGTACATTCCCGATCAGCTATTAGCTGAATGGTTTATCAAGTCTTTACTTCCTACCATCACGGAAGATGTGGCAAAGGGGGGAGTCGTAACGGAAGAGCAAGTTATCGCTCGTGCGCAATATCTGGACTTGGTCTATACTCAGTCTGGCACGCTCTACGACAAAATACCTGACGCCCCTAGACCGGAATTCTCAATTCCTCCTCCTCCTAAATCGAACCATGACTCTCACGCCGGCGATGGCGTGATTGGCAAAACAGACATGAAATCGACAAAGGCTACATCTAAGAAGGCTCGTAAGATTTCAGATCAAAATGCAAAAGATGAACTTCTTGCTTCGGAAGTAAATGCCGTATCGACAGATAAGGGCAAAGAAACCAAACAACCAGGAAGCAAGAAGAAACAAGGCAAAGGGAAGAAGAAGAAACAGGATGAGTCATCTCCTGAAAAGACTTCTTCAAACCCTCCTGGAAATAGGAAACCCCCTTCAGGGTGTCATATATGCGATGAGGATCATTGGACAGCACATTGTCCATACAAAGCTGAGCTTAAGAAATTCTTTAAAAGTTCGAAAACCTCAGCTGTATTAACTGATCCATTTCCAAATCCAGGAACAAATCTGGTTGATAGTGGAAATGCTTCCCCGTCTCAAGTGCTAATGTTGTCGATTTCGAAACAGCAAAATGATGCTTTGATTTCGACAAGGAACAAAGATTACGGGAATCCACAGCTGTCGAACGACAAGGATAAAGATCGACCAAGTAGTTCGACAACAACTTCGACAGAAATTGTACCACCCATCATTCCTGAATTAACAATAAAACCGCCGAAGGGAGTAGTACACAAGTCGACATTTAATCTCCGCGCTAGAGCGGCGCAGCATTATAACATAGTGGAAGATTTGGCCCAATCGCCATCCGCTATGTCGACTCTTGAAGTACTACAAAATTGGCCATCCCAAAGGCAGGCTTTGTTATCAGCCATTGGTGGGGTTGATCCTAAGGATTCCAATCTTGTATCCTTCGACCACAAAGGATATGACCCTCAGTTACCAGCCCAACTAGCTTTCCTTATTCAAGTGAAAGCCCTCAACAAAATTGTTCATCGAACAATTATTGATGAGGGGGCATCTACATGTATTATGTCGATGAGTTACTGGAAAACTTTAGGATCTCCAACCCTGTCGCGATCTTCGACAACGTTAAAAGCATTCGAAGGAAGGACATATACCCCATATGGTATCCTAAATAACTTGAAAATTTAACTAGGGGGAAAAACAGTAGAAATAGATGTTGAAGTCATCGATGGGAATCTTGATTACAAAATCCTACTAGGAAGACCATGGATATATGCCATGGTGGCTGTTGTGTCGACCTATTTTAGAAAGATTGCATTTCCCTTTCAAGGAGGGATTACAATCGTCGATCAACAAAACTTCCTCCCCAATGGTTCTCAAGTTACAGGAAGCATTCCCATGATCCATGGAAGCCCCCATTCGCTTCATAATATCGGAGTAGGCCTACTAAAAGATCCTATACTAATGGGAACTTTCACTCTTCCACCTCCAATCAATCTGGCGGAAGTAGCGTCGATAGGAACCTGCAATATGATATCTTCCACAAAGATCTCAGAAAACGATATCAACATGGATCATGCAATGGTTTTGCCCCCAAGCCCGATAGAAATATTATAGCAATCAATGTTTCTAGCATGGGAGGCAAACCCAAATCAACGCTCATCAAGCGTTTGGGTAGATAGGTCTAGAGAATATGGTACCCATTCAGATCCTTGGTCGCGAGTGCATGGAACCGACGAAGGAGTTGTTCAATCAATGTTGATTGAAGGGGCACCATGGAGTGATTGCCACCATCGTTCCCTTCTTCCAGATTATGAAGAAGATACTCAAGATGACCTTTATCATCCTTCAGTTTTTGAATTCCTATCAAATACTGTAAATACGGTGGATTCCGAGCGAAACTTATCCAACATTGAAGAGACTATAGCCATAAATATCTCGACTAAAACGGATGTTGTAGAGAATATTTATGTCGGCAAATGTTGTTCTCCTTCATAACTGGAAATATATAACGCTCTTTTTCGCGAATTCAGAGATGTCTTTGCTTGGTCATACAGTGAAATGCCAGGCATCGACTCGAGTATCGTTGAACACGAAATTAAGATGTATCTAGATGTCAAACCGGTACGACAATGGCTCAGGCAAGTGCACCCCAAGAAAGCCACTGCCATTAAGGCAGAAGTTGAAAAACTTCTCCATGTTGGTTTCATCTACCCGGTTCCTCTAACCGATTGGGTATTGAATATTGTCCCTGTTATGAAAAAACAAGGAACAATCAGAGTGTGTGTCGATTATAGGGATGTAAATCAAGCTTGTCCAAAAGACAACTACCCTACACCCTTCATCGACCAGATAATTGATGAATGCGCCGGATGTGAAATCTTTTCATTCATGGATGGATTTTCCGGGTATAATCAAATAAATATCCGCCCACAGGACCAGTCAAAGACTGCCTTCATTTGTCCGTGGGGCACATTCGCATATCGAAAATTACCCTTTGGTTTAAAGAACGCAGGGGCGACGTTTCAGAGAGCAATGAATTATGCCTTCCACGACATCAAAAACATCGTTCAACCATACCTCGACGACCTTCCGGCTCATTCGCAAAAGCGGACTGATCATCCGCAACATTTAAGAGCGATATTTCTACATTGTCGACACTACAAGATACGACTCAATCCACATAAATGTGTATTTTGCGTCAGTTCTGGTCGTTTACTTGGCTTTGTAGTCTCCAAGGATGGGATTCGTCTCGACCCGTGCAAGGTACAGGCAATCATAAATTTGCCTCCACCTTCAAATTTGCTTCAGATTCAAAAACTCCAAGGGAAAGCAAACTTTCTAAGGAGGTTCATTCCAAATTACGCCGAACTTGCTAAAGGTTATACACGTCTTTTGAAAAAGGAGGTACCCTTCGTCTGGGATCAGGTTGCGCAAGCTTCCTTTGATGCTTTAAAAGATTCCTTAATGAAAGCATCATTAATGTACGCCCCTGATTATCAAAGAGATTTTAACCTGTATCTGGTTGCAGCAGATACAACGATCGCAATGGTTTTAGTTCAAGAAGTAGATGGAATTGAACACCCTATATATTATTTAAGTAAAATCTTAAATGATACAGAAAGCAAATATTCTTATGTTGAAAAACTAGCGCTTGCAGCTGTTCAAGCGATACAAAGATTTCGACACTATGTCCTCTTTCGGAAAACTACCATTCTGTCTGATTGCAACCCCATGACTTATATATTGTCGCAACAGTTGCTGGGGGGCAAATATTCAAAATGGATAGCAATCCTTCAAGAGTTTGATTTGGAATTCGTAAAATCCAAATCAAAGAAAGCTCTAGTTTTTGCAGAATTATTATGCGATCTCCCATCGTCGTCCAACAATGAAACATCCGAAGAATCAATCGTGGATGAGAATTTGTTTCTGATATCTACAAGCAATGAGTGGTATGGAGATATAATAATTTATCTCCAAACCCAAAAGTTTAGGCCTAACACCTCTCACTCTGAACAAAAACGTATTCGATACCAAGCAAAAGACTACATGATCGTCGGTGATACACTTTACCGTCATGGTATCGATACAGTTCTGAGAAGGTGCCTCACCCATGAGGAGGCTGAGAAAGCCCTGAATGAGTGTCATTCAGGAGCTTTTGGGGGCATCAATCTGGATATGATACAGCATAAAAAATCTTACGAGCAGGATACTTCTGGCCAACAATGTTCAAAGATTGCATAACCGCAGTCAGAAGTTGCCATGCTTGTCAAATCTTTGATAGCAAAACCAGAAGACCACCCGCACTTCTACAGCCAATAGTTGCTGTTGGGCCGTTCGCCAAATGGGGCATCGATTTCATGACATGTAACCCCACCTCGACCGGGGGGCATGGGTATATCATAGTCGCAGTTGACTATTTTACCAAATGGGCCGAGGCGATGCCTACATTAGATAATACTGGTGAAACAGCTGCCCTTTTCTTTTTCAATCATGTAGTCGCCAGATTCGGCGTACCACAGGCTATAGTCACAGATCATGGATCACATTTTTGCAATCACATGATGCTCGAATTAGATGCCAAACTAGGATTGTCTCACGACAGCTCTACTCCGTACTATCCGCAAGCCAACGGACAAGTTGAAGCAATCAACAAGGTCCTGAAGCGTATGTTGCAAAGGATGATTAGAGTTCACAAAAGAAGGTGGCACCTAATCCTGTACTCAGCCTTGTGGGCTTACCGAACATCGGTAAGGAATGCAACCGGGTTCACACCCTTCCAACTGGTATATGGCCTGGAAGCAGTCTTACCAGTCCAGTGCGAAATCTCGTCTCTTAAACTCGCAATCGATCTCCTCCCCGGAACTTCAGAAGAAGAGGCTCGTTTCTTGGAATTAATCCAATTGGATGAAACCCGTCGTGATGCCGCTTTGGCTAACGAAGCCCATAAGAAACGAGTCAAGGCGCAGTTTGACAAAAACATCAAACCCCGTGTCTTCTCACAAGGTGACTTGGTCTTGCTTTACGACCAAGAATACGATAAATTGGGAGCAGGTAAATTTAAGTCTTTATGGATAGGCCCCTATATTGTTAAACAGGTGTTAGCGAAAGGAGCCTACGAGTTAATGGATTATGACGGAATTCCACTGGCGCAACCTCGTAATGGGTTGTACCTCAAGCATTACTATGCTTAAATAGTAACCAATATGCTTTTGTTGTATTTTGTTTTCGCTAAAGTGTTCGTTTTGGTCAAGTAATCCACCTTTTTACATTTATTGCAGATGTCAAACCTTTTGGAGACATGTGTTGGATATGCCGACGGAGCGAGTCGTAGTTCGCGGAACCTGTCCTCCGCAGCCTAGGCCATTTTTGATCCAAGCAGCGAGGTAGTAAGTTTCAGAGGTGTATGTATTGGTCAATCAACGAATAACATCGCTGAGTATAGCGCGTTTATAGAACTTCTCTCTGATGCCATCACCCATGGTATACGCCGACTAATTGTCAGGCTAGACTCACAACTCGTAATACTACAACTCAATGGTATATATTCCGTCCGAAACCCAGCTATTTATCGCATGTTCCTAAGGGTTAAGATTTTGGAAAGAAAATTTGTTCTTATTCAAGACCAACATATTTCCAGAAACTTAAACACATTAACCGACTCATTAGCAAACTATGTGTTAGATAGATATTTGCACCATTTGTAAAAAGAAACACATCATCAATATTTTACATGTGGGTCATATAGCTTAACCAGAATAAAACCCCGAAAATCAAAATATATATATAGCTGTTTATGGTTTACATATAATGTTCTGTAACCAAGACAAAATCGGTCACATGACCCAAAAACTCAAATTGCTAGGGGGCACCCTAGTCTAATGATGCTCGTGATAGCAAGTCACAGCCTGTGCAATCATGCGTAAGAGACGAGTCCATCATCTAGGCACACCAGTAGTATGCCGCTGTAACTGTAAAGGTAGCTCGTCGATCCTCACATCTGGAATACCGAGACTAAGGCTCTCAACCTGCTCCTTGTTATAGACATTTTTGTGCCTTACAGCTATAAGCATGAAATGTCCATAATCCAAGGGATCCAAAGTCCCTAAACATGTTGTTCCTACCCCTAGAGGAACAAGGCTAACAAACCACAGCAATTCACAGAAGTTCTCCACCAGAAACTGCTCAAAAACAAGTCAATTCAGGATCAATTCAGAAGCTCCACTAGCTGCCTGCGTTGAAATGCAGAGGCTACATTGGCTAGTTGCATTGCAACGCAGGTGGAAGCACTACCAGGGTGCGCTGAGCAGGAAATGGCAAATATCAGGGTCTCTTGTGAGAGGTGTCAAGACTGTGGAAGCTTCCAGAATCTTCCTCCATGACACTTGCCTTGCTGAGTTCGACTAAGTGATGAGTAAGAGGCTCTTAGTCTCCAAGTGGAAGTAAGAACTGACAGAGAGAGAGGACACTAGTCAGATCACAAGCTGACTCAAACTCACTCCAAGCATCTATATATGGATCTCTTCTCCATGAGATCTAGAGGCTGGAATTTTGTTATTGCAAAGAATTGTTGTTGGTTTGAGATTGGAATCATTGGGTGCTTAATGCTTTGAAGGGAGGTGAAGATAGGAATTTCATTTGCTGGGAAGGAGATGCTGGATTGGAACTCTCTTGGTTGTATCTCCTCCTGAACCTTGTTATTCATCAATAAAGCTATCTTGGTTTATCCTATATGCTGATGTGTCTTTGATTTATGATTGCATTAGTGTATTTGGTTTATTTCTAATCCTGAACTAGTTATGAATATGAATCTATGTCTTTGTGTAGTGTTCCCTTCTTGTGATCTTGCAGGAACCTGTTGAAGCTGGGCGAGCGAGAAGGCAAGTAGCTGGGAACTCTCAAAGAGAAGAGAAACCGGATCGAGGGACAAACGGAAGACACCAGTTAGTCCATCCATCTCTCTTCATTCTTAATTCATAAAGGAAGAATACTAGAATAGCTGTTTCTGTTTGTTGCTAAGGCACTGTCACACCTTAGGTGGATAGGATCGTCCTGCATAGGCATTTTTCCCCACAACAAATTGGTGACTCCGCTGGGGAGATCTGTTTAGTCATTTTATTTGTGTTTCTATCATTGTTTGTTTCATAGACTCAACAGCAGCAATCAAACTGCATCTGCTATTTTCAGATGCAAAGTAGACAACTGCTACTTTGATCCAATCACTGGATTTGTCTATGATCTGAACAATGGACTCACAAATGATTTGATGATCCTTTGTGATAGATCTTAGTCCTCCCTCAAAGCATCCCTTTGATTGTACCTTGCTTGTTGCTTTGATTTGGCCTGAAACTGTAGATTAAATAGCAAACCGTGACCCAGAACCCAGTGAGGAACTCCCGTTTCTCCTTCAGCGCAGGCTCTGTGAAGAGACTTTGCATTTCAACGCAGTTCCCGTGAAGGCTACCTGCATTGAAATTCAGTTTCCCTATTATACAGGTGCGCTGATCCAGTTAGGCCTTGTGCAGCTGGGGTTCTCTGCTCTGTTTTGCCTTGTTTTGATCTCTGATTTTTGCAGCCTGTAACCGGCATAGGTACCTATCTGATAGCCCTTTTCTCTGCTTAAATTCCGCCTCCTTTTGTACAAAAGACTATGAGTGCTTTTATGTGTTTGTGGCATCATTTACAGTTTCCCTTTGCAAGAGTGAAATAGTCATCCTGTAGCCCTTGATTTAGATCTGTTGATTGTGATCTTAGGAGAGAGTTCATTGGTTGTTTACAGTTGGTTATACATTCATTTTTGCTTTTGGTTTGAGTTTGTCTCTTTTGAGTGTCAAAACAAGTATTCATTTCGAAAATCGTTAAGTGTTGTAATCTCTTCTACCCTTTCTGATTTCGAAAAAGTAAACTTGTTTGTATTTGTCATTTAAAAGCAAATTCAAAGTTGTGCAAAAAGCTTTCTTTTTAGGCATCAATATTAAGAAAGCGGAAAACAAACACTTGCATTGTGCATTTGCATCTTGATAGTTTGCATGATTGATTTAGGAAAAGTGCATTTAGAGTGTGTTGATTGCTCTTTGAGAAAAGATGGTGTCTTTCTTTTCCCTTTGTAGCTAGGATTTTCATTGTTGAAAAAGAGATAAAATTTGCTTATCATCTTTTAGATTGCATTTAGGAAGTTGTCTATACATCTCGTGGTGAACCTCAAAAGGCAAACTTCTAAGAAAGATCAACATAAAATAAACTGAATGAACTTAATAACGCTTTGTAACATAACGCACAACATAGAGGTCTAGGCTAGAGACGTGTTCCAGCGTCGTAAAACCTAGTGACTGTCGATCTCGTTGATGGTGGGTGATTCCTCCTGAGGGACGATAGCGCCAGTACAGATTGTGCTCCCACGTACCGTCGAGTATATATTGGGAGACCCCTATAGGCATAAAACCTTTATCCTTAGGAAGCCGTGTCGACCGCCCTACTGATCGCAATGCACCGAAAACAACATTCGGGAAGATTGACTGTCGTACCGTAAAACGTATTCTGCAGTTTTGTGATTGGTTTGGCACACCCTCTACCTAGATCTCCAGAGCAGTTCCTTTTGGCCTTTTTCAGACTCTATAACGGAAAAAGTCCATCCGAGCATTTGTCACTTCAGGCTCGTTAAAACATCGAAGGAGAATAGAGTCATCTTTTACTTTTTCTCGACTCTTTAAAATTTAAAAAGCAAGTTGTGTCCAAGCGTCGTTAAAATTTATTTTAAACAGAATAATCGTCACCTTTTCCTCGTTGATCTTCGAAGTTAGTCTCCCTTCATTACAAGTTCTTGTAGAATCGCTAAGAAATCTTTTGGATAGACTAGATATGTCTGAAGAACCGTCGACATCTAGGACTGTGTCATCCGACACAGCAGTGGCACAGCCTCCTACTGCTACTCCAATGATGTTCAATGGTATACCATCTGTCCCGGCAAGTTATCAACAACAAGCTGGGGTCCCACCAGGGACTGCTTCGACGACATGGTTAGTTCCTATTTCTTCATCCGGATTATCATCTGGTATTTCTTATGTTGAAACTCAACAAATTGATCCAATGTGTCTTCAAAGGCCAATCTACCCTTTAAGTACTGGATTGCCACCATATGGAGGGCAGTATGCCTTTTCATTGTTCCCTCCCAGAGAAAAACCATATGAGAGTTTACAACAAAGTTCAGGTCAAACTGGAATTACATCCAGCGGTTGGGTACCAATACTGCCTCAGCAACCAATGGTTGTATATTCAACGCAACCAGTCCACCCTGTGTTGAATATTCCCACTATACCTACTATGGTGACTGCGTCGCAAGTACAAGCGCTACCTGTTGTATGTCAACCCCAAGTTTCTCAAGTTGCAATACAACAGCCTCTTGTCTCAACGACTCAATCACAACCTCAGGTTAGTGACTCCTTATCTGGAGCGACTCAGGCTCAAACAAGTACTATGACTCCTCATCTTGGTCAATCATCCAGTATTGGACAACAGCAAATGGTCCAACAACCAGGGTTGGTTCAATCTCAACAACCGCCATTCCAGCAATCATATCAAGGACCTGAGCAACAAGTCTTTGTAAGTAATGGGCAACCATATTATAGTGGTTATGCCCATCAACCTTGTCAAAGTTGCCAGCATTATGCTGGTATGCAAAGACCCACTGCTCAGGCGATTCCATCTTATCCTGGGTATGCTTCGCCTAACCTGAATCAACAGTTGCCCTTTGTAGCAACTCTAGAATTACCAGATCTAAACCGGCTGACGAATGATCCAATTGCTTATGCCCCTTGGTGGCCAGCGATTCCGCATAAACTTCCGTCAGATATTCCTAAATTTAATGGAAATCCAGGTGAAGATCCATCGAATCAAGTGATGACATTTCATCTATGGTGTTCTTCAAACACCCTAAACGATGATTCGATAAGGCTTCGCCTTTTTCAGAGGATGTTAACGGGTCCAGCGGCAAAATGGTATATTGAATTGCCTAGAGCTTCGTTCGACAACTTCAGTACCTTAGCCACGACTTTCTTAACCCATTTTCAATTATCGATAAGGTATGAAACGGGAACAGAACTCCTAACCAACTTCAAACAGACAACGGCCACTCACATATCTGATCATATACATGAGTGGCAACGTCGTCGTAGGATGGTGAAAACGTACGTTCCCGATCAGCTATTAGCTGAATGGTTTATCAAGTCGTTACTTCCTGCTATAACGGAAGATGTGGCAAAGGGGGGAGTCGTAACGGAAGAGCAATTCATCGCTCATGCGCAATATCTGGACTTGGTCTATACTCAGTCTGGCACGCTCTACGACAAAATACCTGACGACCCTAGACCGGAATTCTCAATTCCTCCTCCTAAATCAAACAATGACTCTCACGCCGGCGATGGCGTGATTGGCACGACAGACACGAAATCGACAAAGGCTACATCTAAAAAGGCCCGTAAGATTTCCAGTCAAAATTCAAATGAGGAACTTCTTGCCTCGGAAGTAAATGTCGTGTCGACCGACAAGGGCAAACAACTGAAGCAACCAGGGGGCAAGAAGAAAAAGAAAGGGAGAAAAAGGAAACCCCCTGCGGGGTGTCATATATGCGATGAGGATCATTGGACGAGAGATTGTCCACATATAGCTGAAGTTAAGAAACTCTTTAAGAGTTCAAAAACCTCAGCAGTATTGACTGATCCGTTTCCAACCCCGAGAACCAAACTGGTTGCTAATCAAAATGCTTCCCGATCACAAGTGCTTATGTTTTCTATCTCAAAGCAGCAAAATGATGCTTTGGAAAGGAATAAAGATTACGGGAATCCACAGGTGTCGAATAACAAGGCTAATGAACAACCTAGTAGTTCGACAACAACTTTGACCAAAGTTGTGCCACCCATCATTCCTGAACCAATGATAAAGTCGCCAAAGGGAGTAGTACACAAATCGACATTTAATCCTAGTGCAAAAGTAGCACAGAATTATAATATAATAGAGGACCTGGCCCAATCGTCGTCTGCTATGTCGACACTTGGGGTACCACAGAATTGCCCCTCCCAAAAGCAAGCTTTATTATCAGCAATAGGTGGGATTGGCCCAATGGATTCCAATCTTGTGGCCTTTGATCATAAAGGATATGACCCTCAATTACCAGCACAACTAGCTTTCCTTATTCAAGTGAAAGCCCTCAACAAAATTGTTCATCGAACAATTATTGATGAGGGGGCATCCACATGTATTACGTCGATGAGTTGCTGGAAAAATTTAGGCTCACCACCCTTGTCGCGATCTTCAACAACGATAAAAGCATTTGATGGACGATCATATACTCCTTATGAGATTTTAAGTAACTTGAAAGTTGAACTAGGGGGAAAAACAGTAGAAGTTGATGTTGAAGTAATCGACGGAAACCTCGATTACAACATCCTACTGGGAAAGCCCTGGATATATGCCATGGCCGCAGTTGTGTCGACCTACTTCAGGAGGATTGCATTCCCCTTTCAAGGAAGAATTACAATCGTCGACCAACAAACATTTCTCCCCAACAGTTCACAAGTTACGGGAAGCATTCCAATGATCCATGGAAGAAATCATTCACTTCAAAATATTGGAGTAGGCATCCTAAAAGACCCTGCCTTAATGGGTACTTTTGCCCTACCGCCTCCGAGTAATCTGGCGGAAGTGGCCACAGTGGAAACCTACAATATGAAATCTTCTATATCTAATGGATTCGGAAGATTCCTAAACATTTTGTCAGCATGGATCATCGCCCTAATAGAAATATTGTAGCAATCAATTTTCTTGGCTTGGGGGGCAAACCCAAATCAACGCTCATCGAGTGTTTGGATAGATAGGTCTAAGGAATATGGCACCTCTACAAATCCTTGGTCGCATGTACATTCTACAGATAAAGGGATCATAGGAGAGGCACCATGGGAAGATTACCACCATCGCTCCCGTCTTCTGGATTACCACGAGGATTATTCCGGCGACCTTAATCATCCATCAGTTTTTTATTTTCTATCAAATACTATAAATACGGTGGATTCCGAGGACGGTTCTTATCTCGTGTCAACCTCGTTAAAAAATGAAACAAGGAGTATTGAGGATGGTTCTTTTACTATGTCAACCTCATTAAAAAATGAAACAAATCCTCGTAAACCTTCATTCCAGCCACCGAGTTGGATGCAATGAAGTTTGGGGGGCATGCACCTCGTTTTGCGTTATTATGCTGGGGGCATGCAAACTTATATCGAGCAGTTTTAGCACATAGTTCATGCTCATTAAAAAATAAACGCAAGATCCGAGCAGTTTTAGCGCATAGTTCATGCTCGTTAAAAAATAAACATAAGATCGAGCAAATGTTTCCACCCGCGTTTAAGCTCGTTAAAAAATGAACTATTCCGGTAAATAACCACCGTGAATGTAATATCATCAGCCTTTAAAGCCTTGGTCGTGTTTGCCCATCACCTCCACTTTTCCATTGGCCGATCATTCACCTCCATATGATTGTTTACCCATTTTGAGGAACAGCTGTGAAGAGTGATTTCACTAGCCATCCTTGTGACACTATCGTGATTTGGAAATTCCAATCCTTCCCTGGAATCAGCTGCTACCCCTTTTTTATCACTCGTTCCTCAAAAGACGAGTCTTCTTTAAGCTCTTTTCATCTGACTCGTAAAATATGAAAAGATTGCCGAGTTTTGGCCTTCCAGCTCGTTAAAGTGACTGGAAGAGCTATCCCTCCTCTAGATTTTAATATTTTTGGACCTGAGGGATTATTGCACAAAACGATCGAGCGCTTATTTTATTCGGCTCGTTAAAGCTATCGAAAATCCATCCCTTCTGTATTGTTTTATACTTTTTCGGACTTAAGGGATTAGATGACGAAAAAGGACTTTTGGAGTTAACTTTATGTACCATTTCAGACTCTCTAAAAATGAAAAGGACCGAGTTATCCTTGTCGTTAGACTCGTTAAATGCATGAAATAGCGACAAACTTGTCTTTAGACGAGAACGAGTTTCCCTATCGCTAGGCTCGTTAAAACATAGCGATGGCCTTGCCCGAAGGGCAAGTTATAGAACAAGCATATGTTATCCTCCTCAAGCTTGACAAAAATAAAGAGGTATTGGTCAGCAATGACTAGAGAAAAATTGGGAGAAACTCGAGAAAACTTTGATGGTAGCAAGTCGCTCTTGAACATGACACTTTTCCTCCGTACCACAATCGGGTTGGGTTGTTTCATTCACCGGTCACATCACCATGGTCTCGCCATACCATCCATATTTGGGGTAATGCTACCGATCCATCACATAAGTGTCGCCATATGTTCAAGAGAAGTCATTCAGAGAAGTCACCTGTGTCCCATCCACTACCATACATTATACTCTTTCATGGCCGCCACCCTGAATCATATGTCATCAGATCGTTTTCACCTCCATCAAAATCATTAGCTCCGTTCCGTGTCATTGATGTGGGATTCATTAAGGCCCTCCTTTGACGGATCGCTTCTTGTCGAATTCAGCTCATTATCCAAGAAGTTGATCTCGGAACACCCCCTTCAGTACTTTGAAGCTTGCATGCCTCAATGGCAAGTTTCTCACTTCCGGCGACAGGTATACATCAATGACCTTCGACTGAAAGATTTTGCGTGGTGTTCGACACCAAGTCCTCTATTCACACCACGTGAATTGTACTGCAGTACCTTGAGGGTCATCTTCATTATCGGTGATTCCTCTCGCGCTTGTTAATAGTTTACATCATTGACTGGTAATCAAGCAATGTCTTTCCATGTTCGACTTCAGAGAAATTCTCACATGGATCGACTTGTACTTAGAGGGAAGATCGGACGAGATTGAAGACCCCGGATCTAGTTTCATCCATCCGGGCTGCGATATATATTCAGAAAATAAAGACATAGAAATGTACAGCTTTACAGCACAGATAATCATCCTACCAAAAGGATGATGGATCCATCAGAATCATCAGTCTATCATCAGACGATTGTCTGTTATATGTACATAAAAATGAATTTATAAAGCTGAGCATGGGAATGCCCACCTTAGCTAGATCATGAAAAAAGTATGAAAATAATGTATTGTATTGTATTGTATTACAGGTCTCCTCCCAGCATTGAAAGAACTTCGGATCCTCCTAATAAAGCATTTCACCCGATAAACGGCCTCATACTTTAGGGGGCAACTGTTATAGACATGTTTGTGCCTTACAGCTATAAGCATGAAATGTCCATAATCCAAGGGATCCAAAGTCCCTAAACATGTTGTTCCTACCCCTAGAGGAACAAGGCTAACAAACCACAGCAATTCACAAAAGTTCTCCACCAGAAACTGCTCAAAAACAAGTCAATTCAGGATCAATTCAGAAGCTCCACTAGCTGCCTGCGTTGAAATGCAGAGGCTACACTGGCTAGTTGCATTGCAACGCAGGTGGAAGCACTACCAGGGTGAGCTGAGCGGGAAATGACAAATGTCAGGGTCTCTTGTGAGAGGTGTCAAGACTGTGGAAGCTTCCAGAATCTTCCTCCATGACACTTGCCTTGCTGAGTTCGACTAAGTGATGAGTAAGAGGCTCTTAGTCTCCAAGTGAAAGTAAGAACTGACAGAGAGAGAGGACACTAGTCAGATCACAAGCTTACTCATCCTCACTCCAAACATCTATATATGGATCTCTTCTCCATGAGATCTAGAGGCTAGAATTTTGTTATTGCAAAGAATTGTTGTTGGTTTGAGATTGGAATCATTGGGTGCTTAATGCTTTGAAGGGAGGTGAAGATAGGAATTTCATTTGCTGGGAAGGAGATGCTGGATTGGAACTCTCTTGGTTGTATCTCCTCCTGAACCTTGTTATTCATCAATAAAGCTATCTTGGTTTCTCCTATATGCTGATGTGTCTTTGATGTATGATTGCATTAGTGTATTTGGTTTATTTCTAATCCTGAACTAGTTATGAATATGAATCTATGTCTTTGTGTAGTGTTCCCTTCTTGTGATCTTGCAGGAACCTGTTGAAGCTGGGCGAGCGAGAAGGCAAGTAGCTGGGAACTCTCAAAGAGAAGAGAAACCGGATCGAGGGACAAACGGAAGACACCGGTTAGTCCATCCATCTCTCTTCATTCTTAATTCATAAAGGAAGAATACTAGAATAGTTGTTTCTGTTTGTTGCTAAGGCACTGTCACACCTTAGGTGGATAGGATCGTCCTGCATAGGCATTTTTCCCCACAACACTCCTGCACAGCTGTGAGAGTCTCGGCCACATCAAGGTCACGAAGGATAACCCTCCCGGCGGCCTCTCCTGCTGGGGCAGCGGCTGGAACTCTCAGACGGACTACTGGACGAACAGGACCAACATTTGCATGAACACAAGAGTTTGATTAAAGTCTTGATAGAATAAAGCACAAGGACATTATAAATAAAAACAGTAAACAGTGATATGGTCAAAGATTTTACCAATAGCGCCCCACTGCTCGCCATCCGGCAGTACTAAATCTGGATCACCCCGGAAGTCCATGCCAGCATATGGATACTAGGCATAAGCCATCTCCTAACGATCAAACCACCTGAAGAAGGTATCAGAAAACGAAATCTGAAACTAACCAGCATTCCTAGACATATGGTCAACCCATCTCTGCATACGTGGTTCAGTAGGAGAAGGTAAGTCGAGTGCAATGTACTGCGGCTGCATCAATGGTATCTTCTCCAAGGCAAAGGCGGTCAAAATAGAACCGAACCCAAAGTTCTTCAACCTCCCGTCCTTTATCTTGGTCAACTGACTTTTCATCACAAGAAGTACTGCATCACACCAGTTGAATATTTTCGGTTGGAGGCATTCCAAGGCATGCTGCATATAGGATCTATTGGCTACATGAAGAGACGCACTACCGGCCATCCTACCAAAAGTAAACAGGATAGACCTAAGGGACCTGTCAGTGACATCACGGATGATGATCTTGCCATCCTTACTCGGCTGAGATCCTTCCTTGCAATACTGGCGAACATAATCTCTCACAGAGTCACTCCCTCGGGCTGAACCTGACAAAGAAATGGGGGCACCCTGCCTCGACAAGCCAGTCAAGAAGTAAATGTCTACTGCAGTCAAGGGGATAGATTTGCCCCTAATCTGGAAAACTTGATTGATAGGATCCCAAGCATCGAGCAAATACTGTAGTAGGTTGATCTGTTGTCTCATGCTAGAGATGCAGAAGAACTTCAGCAAACCACAGTTCCGCTGCGCGTTCACTGTAACAGGATCATGTAGGGCAATCATGCCCTCTTCTTCATGTTCTCGTCCTCGCCATGTAAGGGTCATTTTGCTCCAATATCTATGCAAAAACAAACAAGAGAGGAGATTAGATCCTGATTTTGATGAGAAACAGGGAAAAATTCCATTAAAAACTGTGCAACAACTTTCCTTTCTGCGCCCAACGCACCTGCACATGTGTTATAGGTGCGTTGAATGTCAAGTTACCTTCATGATGACCCACATTCAGCGCAGGTTTCGATATGCCCAGGGTGCGTTGATGGCAGAACGAACCCATCAAACCCCAGGGGCTCAGAAAAGCAGAGAATGAAGCACAAAATGCAGAAAGGAAACCATGAAATGAAAGAGCTCAGGTTTAGCTCCTACCTGGTCCAGACGGCGCCGAGAATCGTCCACAGAATCTCCCGAAATTAGCTGATGAAAATCAAGGGGGAAGAGGCACCTCCAAAGCTCCAACAAACCAAGTTCAAATGAAATGTTAAAATGAGAGGTAAAAACATTTTTTAATTGCTTTTTACGTAATTCAAGGTAAAATATTAGCATTTTAATCTCATTTCCAAGCAAATGTTGTTCATTTCTAACTAGTTTGATGAAGCAATTGAAAATACAGTACTATCTTTGAAAAGACGAAGCTGTTTATGGTAAAAAATCAAAACAAGACCATCTAATCGAGCAGTTTTAGCACATAGTTCATGCTCATTAAAAAATAAACATAAGACCGAGCAAGTGTTTCAATCCGCGTTTAAGCTCGTTAAAAAATGAACTATCCTCTGGTAAATAACCACCATGAATGTAACCTTATCAGCCATTAAAGCCTTGGTCGTGTTTGCACCGTCACCTCCATTTTTCCATTGGCCGATCATTCACCTCCATTTGATTGTTTACCCATTTTGAGGAACAGCTGCGAAGAGTGATTTCACTAGCCATCCTTGTGAAACTACCGTGCTTGGAAAATTCCAACCCTTACCTGGAATCAGTTGCTACCCATTTTATCACTTGTTCCTCAAAAGATGAGTCTTCTTTAAGCTCTTTTCATCTGACTCATAAAACATGAAAAGATTGCCGAGTTTTGGCCTTCCAGCTCGTTAAAGTGACCGGAAGTGCTATCCCTCCTCTAGATTTTGATCTTTTTGGACCTGATGGATTATTGCACAAAAAGATCGAGCGCTTGTTTTGTTCGGCTCGTTAAAACTATCGAAAATTCATCCTTCTGTATTGTTTTATACTTTTTCGGACTTAAGGGATTAGATGACGAAAAAGGAATTCCGGAGTTAACTTTACGTACCTTTTCAGACTCTCTAAAAATGAAACGGACCGAGTTATCTTTGTCGTTAGACTCGTTAAAAGATTAATAGCGACAAACTTGTCTTTAGACGAGAACGAGTTTCACTATCGCTAGGCTCGTTAAAACATAGCGATGGGTTTGCCCGAAGGGAAAATTATAGAACAAGCATATGTTATCCTCCTCAAGCTTGACAAAAATAAAGAGGTACTGGTCAGCAATGACTGGGGAAAAATTGGGAAGAAACTCAAAGAATCTTTGTTGGTAGCAAGTCGCTCTTGAACATGACACTTCCACTCCGTGCCTGAGTCGGGTTGGGTTGTTTCATTCACCGGTCACATCACCATGGTCTCGCCATACCATCCACATTTGGGGTAAATGCTACCAATCCATCACATAAGTGTCGCCGACATGTTCAAGAGAAGTCATCCAGAGAAGTCACCCGTGTCCCATCCACTGCCATACATTATACTTCATTCTTTCATGACCGCCACCCTGAACCATATATCATCAAATTGTTTTCACCTCCATCAAAATCATTTGCTCCGTTCTGTGTCATTGATGTGGGATTCATCAAGACCCTCCTTTGACGGATCGCTTCTTGTCGACATCAGCTCATTATCCAAGAAGTTGATCTAGGAACACCCCATTCAGTACTTTGAAGCTTGCATGCCTCAATGGCAAGTTTCTCACTTCTGGCGATAGGTATACATCAATGACCTTCGACCAAAAGATTTTGCGTGGTGTTCGATGCCAAGTACTTTATTCACACCACGTGAATTGTACTGCAGTACCTTGAGGGTCATCATCCTTATCGGTGATTCCTCTCGTGCTTGTTAACAGTTTACATCATTGACTGGTAATCAAGCGATGTCTTTCCGTGTTCGACTTCAAAAACATTTTTCACATGGATCGACTTGTACTTCGAGTGAAGATCGGACGAGATTGAAGACCCCGGATCTAGTTTCATCCATCCGGGCTGCGATATATATTCAAGAAAAATAAAAACATTGACATGTACAACATTGCAGCACAGATGATCATCCTACCAAAAGGATGATGACTTCATCAGAATCATCAGTCTACCATCAGACGATTGTCTGTCCTATGTACATAAAAATGAATTTATAAAGCTGAGCATGGGAATGCTTGCCTCAGCTAGATCATGAAAACAGTATGAAAATAATGTATTGTATTGTATCTTATTACAGGTCTCCTCCCAGCATTGAAAGAACTTCGGATCCTCCTAATAAAGCATTTCACCCGATAAACGACCTCATACTTTAGGGGGCAACTGTTATAGACATTTTTGTGCCTTACAGCTCTAAGCATGAAATGTCCATAATCCAAGGGATCCAAAGTCCCTAAAAGCGTTGTTCCTACCCCTAGAGGAACAAGGTCAACCAATGACAGCTTCTCCCAGAAGTTCTCCACCAAAAACTACTCAGAACTAGTCAAATCAGGATCAATTCAGATGCTCCACTAGCTGGCTGCGTTGCAAAGCACCCAAATACACTGGCTAGGTGTGTTGCAATGCACTTGAATGCACTACCCAGGTGCGTTGAGTGGGAAATGACAAGTGGCAGAGTCATTCAACGAGGTGGGGAGACAATGGAAGCTTCCAGAATCTTCTCCAATGACACTTGCCTCACTGAGTTCGACCAAGGATGAGTAAGAGGCTCTCAGTCTCCAAGTGGAAGCAACAACTGACAGAGAGAAGCCACAAGTCAAAACATAAGCTGACTCATCCTCTCTGCTTACATCTATATATGGATCCCTCATCCCAGAGATCCAGAGGCTGGAATTTTGTACTTTGCAGAGAATTGCTATTGGTTTTGAGATTGAGATTAGTGCATTGGGTGATTTATGCTTTGTTGGAGGTGAGGAAGGGATTCCTTTGCTGGGAGGTAGATGCTGGATCGGGACTCACTTGGTCGTATCTCCTCCTGGATCTTCTTATTATATCAATAAAACTATTTGAGTTTCTCCTACATGCTTGTGTATCAATGATGTTTTGTTATATTTGCATGTTTAGCTTAAATCTGATCCTAAGCTATTTATGAATGTAAATCTATGTCTTTGTGTAGTTTCTCTCTTCTGTGATCTTACAGGAACTTGGTGAAGCTGGGCAAGTAAGGGAGCAGGTAGCTGGAAGCTGACAAAGAGGAGAGCGATTGGATCAACAAACTAGCGCAAGACACAGGTTAGTTTATCCTTCCTCTTCGTTTACATTTCATAAAGAAGAATACGAAAATAGTTTTCCTTGTTTGTTGCTAAGGCACTGTCACACCTTAGAGTGGGATAGGGGCGTTCTGAGTAGATACTTTTCCCAACAACAATCCCTGTTTCCTTGTGTTGCAGGTGAGATGATCAAACAAGACTAGATCTGCCTCCAGATTTTGGTTTTTTCTTCATTGTCTTCAGTTTTATTTAGGAGTTTTGATGTCTATGATCAATAGACCACTGTTGAAACCCCCTTCTTTGCATCATCCAACCTCTATTGTACAAAGAATTGTGAATGTTTTTTATGTATTGTGCACCATTTATAGTTCTCTTTTACAAAATAGTAACTTAATCGAACTGTCGTCTCTTGATTTGGAAGTGTCGCAAGTGTCGTTTTTAGTCAAGGAAAAAAATACTTCTCTTTTTTATAGTCAATTACACTATTACTCTTGTATTTGATCTGAATTAGTAATATTTCAAGTGTCGAAAGTAGTTTTTCAATTCAAAATCGCAAAGTGTCGTCTTGCCTTCCTGTCGTTTTTTGAAAAGAAAATCGTTAGTACTATCGCTTTGAAAGAAGAAATAATTCAGATTTTTATTTAGCATTATTTTTGTCATTCACACTTTAAGAAAGCGGAAAACAAATATATGCACGTGCATTTTTATTTAGACTGCTTGTTGATTTTGATTTAGGACAGTGCATCTAGTGTGTGCTCTCTACTCTATGTTGAAAGGATTTCATTTCTCTTTCCTTAGTAGCTAGGATTTTCACTGCAAAAAGAAGATTAAACGATTATTTATCATCTTAGATTTCATTTTAGGAATTGTATATCTACATCACACGGTGAACCTGAAAGGAAAATTTCTTAAGAAAGATCAACTGTAAAATAAATTTAATGAACATAAAAACGCTTTGGAACCTAACGCACAACATCTAGAAGTCTATGCTAGAGACATATTCCGGCATCGTAAAGCCTGGTAACGGTCGCTTTCATCGTAGGTTGGGTGATTCCTCCTCTTTGAGATGATAAGTACTAGTACGTACTTGTGCTCCCACGTACCGTTGAGTATATATTGGGAGACCACAATAGGCTATATCCTTTATCCTTAGGAAGCCATGTCTGCCACCCTATCGATCGCAATGCACTGAACACAACATTCGAGAAGATTGACTGCCGTACCGTAAAAAGTATTCTGCAGTTTTGTGATTGGTTTGATAATCCCTCTGTCTAGATTTCCAAATCAGTCTCTTTCATTCCTTTTCAGACTCCTTAAAGGAAAAGGTCCATCTAATCACTTGTCACTTCAAGCTCATTAAAAATCGAAGGCGACTAGAGTCATCTTTAGCTTTTTCTCGACTCTTAAAAATTGAAAAAGCAAGTTGTGTCAAAGCATCTAAAATTTATTTTAATCGGAATAACGTCACTGTTCCCTCGTTGGTCTTAGGTTGAGAAAATGGAGTCCACCAACCAAGGATTTCCCCTTGGGGGAAGTCCTAGTCCTTTCTCCTCTTGGGGAGATGTTGGTCCACCTCATATGGCCACATTGTCCCTTCTAGGACTAACAATTGGCCTACCGGTATGGCTTTTCTTGACCTATATCATTCAAAACACCGTGATTCCTGAACAATCGAATCAACAACTAGATGATACCAGAGTTCCCCCCCAACCTTCTACTTCGTTTGTCTCTCCCTCTCCTTCTTCCTCTTCGCTTGGTAAAGATAGTAAAACTAAAAACCAAGTAACTGAGAAGAAGAAGAAGGGCAAGGAGAAGAAGAAGAAGGAGCCAATGGAAAAAAGGGGCAACTGTGCATCGTCTAGCGAAAATCCACACACTGCACCATCCAAACCTAAATCTCCATGTGTCATCTGCAAAGGAGACTACTATCACTGAGATTGTCCTTTCATCCTGCGAATCCTAAGGGACTGGTCTCCCCGCTTGCACAATCTGGTGTCGTCAACCTCTGACGATCATGTTGAAAGTACACCGTCAACTAGTGAAAGCGAAGTCACTAGACAAAAAGGAAAATCTAAATTTCCCTACAAACTGTGTGAAGAAGACCATGCCCTCCATCGTTGTCCCTTCTTGGATGAAGCTAAAAGAGTCTTGGATAATCATCCTGTATCACCACAGCGACTCGCTCCTGGGTACAAGAAACTCTTGCTGAATCCATTGCTAGATGAAAATCTGATTGACCCACCTTTGGAGTCGGTCGAAGAACCTATCATTAAAGATAAACCCTCTAAGTCCACATCAGACCAAAGTCAATAGGTCGAGACTGCAATCGACCCCATCTTGACTTCAGAAGATTTACCTTCAGATGATACAGTCACCGAAGAGAATGAGAACGACACCGTTCAATTTCTTTTCATAAACACAGACTCCGATGAATATGGGGGAAATCTACCCATTCGTTTACCGCAGGAAGGAAATTCATTAGATTTGTATCCGGCCATTTATTCGGTCCCACCTCCAAGCAACCTAAGTTGTTTCCTTCAATTGGAATCTACTAGGGAGACCCCGTTTACCATCTAATGTACCATTTCGAATCATAGTGCAAACTTACAAAATGGTCATGGTTGGTACCATCATAGATGAAGGGGCTTCTGTGAGTATCCTTTCCTCAACTGCTTGGAAAGTGCTTGGTTCACCATCGCTTTTGCCTGAGATGTGATATCTGACAAGCTTCGATAAAGGAACCAGTCAGCCATTAGGGATCCTTCCAAGTTTGCCTATAACTTTGAGAAGGAAAACCGTTTATCTAAACGTTATGGTAGTCCAAGGACCTTTAGATTACAATGTACTCCTTGGGCGCTACTACATTTATAGCATGGGAGCCATCGTCTCCTCACTCTTTCAAGTAATGTGTTTTCCGCATGAAGGCAGGGTGGTCCAGCTCATAGACCAGCTTTCATTCCCCGGTTCACACATAGCTAATAGTCAAATGCCATCTCTAATAGGTCTTTCTACACAAGGAATGTCTCATCAATCTCCAGTCCATCCACCTGATGAGCACGAGTGATTCGGTGGTCAAGACTGAAACCCAGGGGGCATGCACCCTAGTCTACTTCGGCAGGAAAACTTCAGGTATAGGGTAGGTTTCAGTAGAGGATATATGACTGGTCTGACACACTCGTCCATTTAGGAAAATGAGATTAGACCAGAATAATATACCTCTGTTAGAAGGTAGGCCTTTCCTGATAGAACAAATGTTTCGTTTTCAAATTGAAGGGTAACCTGGAAAGGTAGGCCTTTCCCGATAGAACAAGTGCTTTGTCTACAAATTGAGGGGTAACCTGGGAAACTCTACTTCGCTATACCTAGGGGCATGCAAACCTTTTTGCGTGAAAGTGAAAAGCGACCATTTATTTTCTTAGTTCGTAGGTTCTTAACCCTTAAACTCATAGGATTGGTCGTTCCTAGCTTACATAATGAAAGGAGTCGTAGCATAATTTCGAATGGTGCAATCTCCCTAAGAAATGAACCTATCGATGAGGCATCCTTATTATACGACCGGGATGATTAGTTGTACGCGAAGTTCAAGCTCGTTAAAAATTAAACCTAGCAATGAGCATATGTTCCACCAGAGTTTAAGCTTGTTAAAAAATGAACCCACCTCCGGTAAATAACCATTGTGAATGCGTTATCATCAGCTTTTGAGCCTTGGTTGTGTTCTTACCATCACCTCCACTCTGTTGTTGATGATCATTCACCTCCATTTGATTGTTTACCCCTTTTGAGGAACAGCTACGATGAGTGATCCTATTAGCCACTTTTTTACACTGTCATGATTAGAAAGTTCCAAACCTTACCTGGAACCAAATGCTATCTGAAAACATCACTCATTCCTCAAAAAACGAGTCTCCTTTAAGCTCTTTTCATCTGACTCATAAAATATGAAAAGATTGCCAAGAAATTGGCCTCTCCAGCTCGTTAAAGTGATTGGAAGTGCTATCCCTCCTCTAGATTTTAATCTTTTTGGACCTGAGGGATTATTACACAAAAAGATCGAACGTTTTTCTTGTTCATCTCGTTAAAACTATCGAAAAGCCATCCCTTTCGCATTGTTTTATACTTTTTCAGACTTAAGGGATTATGTTACGAAAAAGGAATGTTGGAGTCTTCTTTCCATCTCTTTTCAGACTCTCTAAAATTGAAACGGACTGAGTTATCCTTGTCGTTAAACTCGTTAAAACAATAGCGATAAACTTGTCCATTCAGACAAGAATGAGTTTCACTGTCGCTAGGCTCATTAAAACATAGCGACAGGTTTGCCCAAAGGGAAAATTATAGAACAAGCATATGTTATCCTCCTCAAGCTTGACAAAAATAAAGAGGTACTGGTAAGAAATGACTAGGGAAATTGGGAAGAAAACTTGAAGAAACTTTATTGGTAGCAGGTCGCTCTTGAACATGACACTTTCACTCCATCACCATGATTGAGTCGGGTTGGGTTATTCCGTTCACCGGTCATATTACCATTGGCCCATAGTACCAACCACTTTTGGGGTTAACACTACCAATCCATTTCAGTGTCGATGATATGTTCAAGAGAAGTCGCTCAGAGAATTCACCTACCCAGCTTGTGTCTCATCCGCTGCAATACCTTCACGCTTCATTCTTTCATGACCACCATCCTAAACCTTGTATCATCAGATCGTTTTCACCTCTACAAAATCATTTGCTTCGTTCCGTGTCGTAGACGTGGGATCCATTAATGCCCTCCTATGACGGGTCACTTCTTGTCAACATCAGCTCATTATCTAAGAAGCCGACCTAGGGACAACCCTTCCAGTACTTTGAAGCTTGCATGCCTCAATGGCAAGTTTCTCACTTCCGGCGACAGGTTTACACTAATTGCCTTCGACCGAAAGATTTTGCGTGGTGTTTGACATCAACGAAAGGAAACAAGCAAGGAGCCATGCGGAAGACTAAGGTTGGTACTCTCTGCTTCTTTCTCATCTCTCTCTCGTAAAGGAAAAACAAGTGACTTTAATCTGTTTATTTCTAGGATAGCTACCCGTCTTAGTGGGACTAGCAGCTCTGAATAGACACTAGATTTCCCGATAACACTAAGGCTATGGAATACAATGCTTTTGAGCTAAGAATTCCCCCATTCCCTGTCTGGCACCTAGTTTTCAATTTGGAATGCATCCAACCATACTTTCCACCATTATTGGACACATCAAACATTGCAGAACAACTCACACCAACAGAGCTACACTGAGACTGCATGGAACTAGCCACAACTAATCAGATCATGGACACGTAGGTCAAGAAAACTCACCAGAAGAAAATCCAACTATAACTAGTTGTCAAAGTTGGATAACTCCTGCACCAAGGCAAGAGGCTCACCAAGGGCCAAGTTTAGCAGAAGTTTCCCCATCTCATGGAGGCACTCAACACAATGGGGACCTGTTGAGGGCCCCAAGGTCGGGTCAACAACAAGGGGGATACCCACCCAGTCCGGAACCTGGTTGGCGGCTCCTTGCCCATTTGGAGTAGCGGGTTCGACTGGGGGTAATGGGACCAGTTTCCCAATGTGATGGGTGTGTGTGTGTGCGTAGAGTCTGATGATATTAATCTAAGGAAGGGGGGAAGGATTCTTCTAATCTGGTCTTAATTCTAACTGCTAAATTAACTCTATGCTAATGTAATCTAATGAAGAAAGATACATCTAATCTACGCTAACCCGGGGTGTTTTTCTTTTGTTATGCGATCTAGAAAGATTTCTAACAGCAGCCGGTAATAAAGATCATTCAACTGATATCAGAATATAAATCAATAAAGATAAACTATTCTGCATAAGAAGTTAGGCAGAGTAGTTGTGAACAATATATCGCATAATCAGTTTTCTATATGTTAAACATAAATAAATGACCCCACCGTATAGAAGTGCCAAATGGTAATACAGACATTCAGGCAATAACATACAAAGAACTCAGCCACATATCACTTTAGGAATACTAGCAGAATCTAGCCAAGAGATAAAAGTACCATTTATGACTAAGTTCACTAATAAACTTCAAGTAACAATGATTTATTTCTACTTGTTCTAACATCTGCTAAGAGTACAGAAGTGCAACATCAGTAACAGATATTAAAATGCAAACATAAATAAATCTCGATCCATCCATTCATCAAAAACCTCCTCTGAGGGTGCAGAAGTGCATGTTCTGAGGATAAGTTTTTTGACAGATTTCCGAACCCTTCTCCAAAAACCATGAGAAGGGTTAAATACTACTAACTAATCAATATTAATTACATGAAATTAGGGAATCGGCCTCAAATGACCGCCCTTTTACTAAAAGCAACTTTATTTCTAAACTTAAAATCTAATTTCTGACCGTTTCTGTATATTCTCTTTAGTGCTGTCAACAGTGTAATGCTTTCCTGGGAAGAGTCGGCTAGCCGCCTTCTTGTTTCGCTCGGGAGATAAAAGTGGAAATAGCAGGAGCTGGCACTTCCTTCCGGCAGACCAGAAGATATTTTCGAAAACCTTTCTCTAGCTGGGTGTATTCGCCGCGTGTATAATTAGCGTGTCCCAGTTTCTTCTCGAACTGATTTTGCTGTTGCCGTTTTCGGTTTCTGGTCGTGCGAATGACTGAGTGGGTTAAGAGTCGTGCTGCATGGGCAACTCCCTGTGTCGAGAATTTCTTCCGTTCTTTGTTCCAGGTTTCCCTGAAGCGT
The DNA here is from genome assembly GCA_031772625.1 of Pinus tabuliformis. Taxonomy (NCBI): domain Eukaryota; kingdom Viridiplantae; phylum Streptophyta; class Pinopsida; order Pinales; family Pinaceae; genus Pinus; species Pinus tabuliformis. The sequence goes on from CM062815.1 coordinate 1,011,683,288, forward strand.
TCTCCTTCTCATGCGCTTCTTTCTCTGCTTCACTAAGTCTTAGCTTCAGGATATTTTCTGAATATGCTGCTTTTGTGCGCCTTTGACTCTGAGTCCCGGATAGTCTAATTTCATCAGTGTCGGTTGGCTGATAGCCTGGAATCCGCGGTTCTGCTGCATGCGGCATCCATTTTGCGAAAGCATTCTCTCTTTGCTGATTGGCGCTTTCCTCTTTCCTTCAGATGTTTCCTGCATATAAACTTATATCAGTTGTGTGTCTTGCAGTCTACGCAAAGGAGAAGTGAAATGAAAAGACTTGACGTGAAAGCATTAATCTCTAATGAATACATAATTCTGACATCCATCATCACTTGACTCTTCGATAAATGTAACGCAATCATTCCTAGATACTTAAGCATGCGGTCATTAAATTCTTTCAAGGCGCGCGCTTAATGCATGGGTCTATCGTGTGGTAATTCTTTTCAGATCGCAGGTCGCAGATAGCAGATTGCTGCCATCGCAGATCGCAGATCGCAAATCGCAAATATCACAAGTTCTCGTTTAATGGTTACGTCGTATAACGTAATGCTTGCGATTTGCGATATCGCAAAATCGGCGATCGCATTGCTCGAAGGTTTTTCTTTTAAGGGGCACGTGCGAGGTGTGCGATGCGATGAACTTCGCATCGCAATTTCGCAGTATTTGTTTTTTGCGCTCGAGTTATGCTTCGGCCTTTCTTTGCGATGCGATTTGAGCCTTAGGGAGAGAAATACAAAAAAAACTTTAGAAAAATATATTTTTTGGGATTTTCGTTCAGGGTCCCCTCTTCGCTTGACATTATTGCTAATGTCAGATGAAGAAAGGGGGGTTGTTGGTGACCACAACAATGGCGATTCACTGTGAAGAACCAGTTATCTCTGCTTGTTTTATTGCATTTTCACTTCCAAAACAGAAAAAGTTTTCTTATGCCTGAATTTTGTTATGGACAGATAGAGTATTACCTTTTATCCTGTCAATAATGCTTCGTCACAACTTCTTATTTGATTCTGATTGTTTGTTTCCCCTGGGTTATTTTTTGTATTCATACCTAGTTATTACTCAGTCTCCTCAAAGACAAAATAAGGTCTTCTCTGCGTACTGGCTTTGTAAAGTATGCTCATTTGTCGCAGGTAGAGCCTCTGCTGCCCGCAGGCGTCCATAGCCTCGACAGGGTTACCATGTTATCCAGCAATGATCCTTTTTCCTGCTTGAGGTCATTTACAACATTCCAGAGAAAAATCCTTTTGATATTTTTTCTTTCTTTTTTGATTTTTTTATTCTCTAAAGAACAATGTCTTGGTTTGGTGGCCAAATTATGACACAGTCATTCACTTGATTTATACTTTTTGCTGAACAAGCTGGCTCGTGATGAGACCCCTTGTCTTTTGATTGCACAATCTTGAGTCGTTGCCCTGGAGACTGAGTTATCTCTGCTTGTTTTATTGCATTTTCACTTCCAAAACAGAAAAAGTTTTCTTATGCCTGAATTTTGTTATGGACAGATAGAGTATTACCTTTTATCCTGTCAATAATGCTTCGTCACAACTTCTTATTTGATTCTGATTGTTTGTTTCCCCTGGGTTATTTTTTGTATTCATACCTAGTTATTACTCAGTCTCCTCAAAGACAAAATAAGGTCTTCTCTGCGTACTGGCTTTGTAAAGTATGCTCATTTGTCGCAGGTAGAGCCTCTGCTGCCCGCAGGCGTCCATAGCCTCGACAGGGTTACCATGTTATCCAGAAATGATCCTTTTTCCTGCTTGAGGTCATTTACAACATTCCAGAGAAAAATCCTTTTGATATTTTTTCTTTCTTTTTTGATTTTTTTATTCTCTAAAGAACAATGTCTTGGTTTGGTGGCCAAATTATGACACAGTCATTCACTTGATTTATACTTTTTGCTGAACAAGCTGGCTCGTGATGAGACCCCTTGTCTTTTGATTGCATAATCTTGAGTCGTTGCCCTGTTTTTGTAGATAGTAGTGGCAAAGTCAGCAAGTTATAATATCTGTGATCATGATAAGCCGGCTTGTGATGAGACCTCTTATTCTTTGAGATATAGTGTTTTCTTGGATTGTCTCTCTGGATGCTGCGATTTTCCTTAGCAGGGAGGAAGTCATTGTTTTTCCTTAAGAAAGCTCTGGACGACAATAATAGAGTTTTAAGAACAGCAGTTTTGCAGAGAATACCTATTTTGCTATCGATGATACCTTTCATAGCATTGGCATAAAACAATTTTTTGCCAAAAGTTACTCTCATCCCAGGTTTCTTTGTGAAGTTTGAAACTAACATCATATTCAGGTTAAAGCTAACTCTATTTGTCAATAATAAAAGTCAGATTTTTCGAAAAGTTTTGCTATTTATACAAGTGAAATCAAAATTTGATACAGAAATGGTATGTTTCTTCATGAATACTATTTATGATCATTTACAACCAGCCCTATCTATGAAAAATGAAAACTAACATGAAAATTTAAAACTATCCTACAAAAACAGAAGGATGACCTTCTATGGGAAATACGTTTTGAGGATTTGTCCGTTTACAGGCAGAGAATCTCTTCTGCCTGTCAAGTCCTGCAACACAAAAGTCGACGGGCCTATGACTTCTACGATTTGAAAAGGACCAAGCCATAGCTTCTGGAATTTCGTATGTTTGCCCTTTTCTTCATGAGCCTTATCCCACTTCAAAACTAGATCACCCATCTGGAAGTTTTTTCTGGTCTTTATGTTTGAGTCAAAAGAGGATTTTATCAACGCTTGGTGGTGAGCATGGGTTTTCTTGGCCTGTTCTCGTCGTTCTTCTAACTTGATTATCTCCATTTTCCTTAGTTGTAAGGGAGAAGTAGGTACTTCATCAATGTGTTGTACTAAGGACAAAGAGGGAATGAGTAAGTGGGTAGGAAGAACTGCTTCTCTCCCGTAAACCAAATTAAAGGGAGAAGTCCCAATAGAGGCTTTCTTGGTAATTCTGTCTGCCCATAAGGCGTTTACCAGCGCTTTGTGCCAATTCTTTTGGTTTTGGTCAACTGTCTTTTTGATAATCCTGATTAGGTTCTTGTTTGTTGATTCAACCAACCCATTACCTTGCGGATAGTAGTTGGCAGAATACTTCAGTTTGAACCCTCTTTTGAGCGCGAACTCAGTCATGGTATTTCCAGAAAAATATGAAGCATTATCAAATATTAAGGCCGTTGGCAATCCATACCTAGTAATGATAAACTGATCTATGAATTCAACAATGTTTTCAAAATTAGCTGTCTTGAGCGGAACTGCCTCTACCCATTTAGTAAAATAGTCGGTTGCAGTGAGGATATACCTATGTTGTTTAGAGCAGTGAGGAACGATCTCACCTATTATGTCCAGGCCCCATTGGCTGAACGGCTGTTCGATATTAACCGGCTGCAGTGGCATGGATGACTTCTTTTGTTTTCCTGCAGCAGTTTGGCAGACTTGGCATTTTCTCACGTGATTGTACGAGTCTTTGAACAGCGTGGGCCAGTAGTATCCTGCACGTAAGATCTTGTGTGCGGTGGTTTCTCCAGAATAGTGTCCACCTGCTGGTCCATCGTGGAGTTCCTGCAAAACCTTTTCGGCTTCAGTTTTCTCAAGACATCTAAGAAGCACAGAATCATAGTTTCTTTTAAATAAGACATCATTTATGAGCTGGTATTGTTTAGCTTTTAACCTCAGGGCTCTCTTTTTTATATGATCCAGGTGAAATGGAGCATATCCGTTCTTTAGGAAATAAATGATGTCGGCATAAAATGATTATGCGTCGTTTAGGCTTACCTCATACGCGTGTACCTCTTCAGGTGACTCTTCGGGGATTTGCGATGCTCCAGCAAACATCTTGCAGAAGCCTTGGCCTCTTACGATGTGTGCCGGCTTGATTTCCAGGTCGTATTCTTGTAAGGCGGTGATCCAATTCGCTCTCTTTTCGCCCACGTCTTTCTGAATCAGGAGGTTTCTTACCGCCGGGAATGGTACTATGACCTTGGTATGGGCCTTTAGCAAGAAGGGTCTGAAATATTTGACTGCTTTAAAGACGGCATATGCCTGTTTTTCTACGTCCGAATATTTCAGCTCAGCACCTTGTAAGTTTGAGCTAAAGAATGCGATTGGGGCTTCTGCCTTTTCTTTGTTTGCCTGGGTCAAGATCGCAGCATAAGAATGCTGCAAACGTGTATAAGACAAATGGTTCTGAAAAATTTGGGGTTGCTAGGGATGGGGCGTCGATGATGGCTTGTTTGAATAAGTTAAACGCTTCGTGCTCGTCTAGACCCCATTTAAAGTTTGAATTCTTTTTTATCATTTTTTGTAAAGGAGAAATAATACGTGAAAAATCTGGGACAAATCTTTTCACAAAATTGATCTGTCCTAGGAAAGATTGCATGGTCTTTTTGTTATGGGGCATGGATATCTCGGAAATTTCTTTGATTCTGGCAGATTCGATGTGAATGCCTGATTTGGACACTATGAATCCTAGCAATTTTCCTTCACTCAACGCGAAAAAAGACTTCTTCGGGTTAAGCGAGATTCCATACCTTAAACATCTTTGAAAGATTTGCTTCAAATCTCTGAGATGGTCGCTTCGTTTTTTGGAGTACACAGTTATATCATCCAGGTAAATCACCACTGATTTATTGATTAACCCTTTGAACGCAATATCCATAGCTCTTTGAAAAGTAGCGCCGGCGTTGATCAGACCGAACGGCATCTTTCGATACGCGTAGGTACCCCATTTAGTTTGGAAGGTGGTTTTTAGCTGATCGTCTGGGTGTACCAGCACTTGATTATATCCTGAAAATCCATCCAGGAAAGACATCAATTCTGAGCCTGCTACAGCCTGTAATATTTGCTCCATAGGTGGAAGGGGAAAATTGTCCTTCTGACAGGCTTTTTTGAGATTCCGGAAGTCAATGCAGATTCTAATATCTCCGTTTTTCTTCCTAACAGGTACCATATTGGACACCCATTTGGAATGTCTGACCGGGAAAATTATTCTGGCTCTCAACAACTTATTCAGCTCAGTTTTTATCTGATTTTCCAGGTTGGGGTGGATTTTTCTGAGCTTTTGTTGGACGGGTTTCTCGTTATCGATCATAGGGATAGTGTGCTGAATGATAGAAGTGTTATAAGTTTTCAGCTCATCGTAGTTCCAGGCAAAGAAGTTTTTGTACTGTCGTAGAAGACGGATGTATGCTGATTTTTCTTCAGGAGCTAGGCCTTGGCCTAGATTGACGTTTTGGGGTTTCTCGTCGGTTCCTAAGTTCACTGATTCGTAGTTCAGAGTTGAACTGTAAAGTTTGGCATTAGCTGACCTTTTGAACCGACTTTTTAAGTCATACAAATCTTCTAATTTGACCACTGATTTGGGTATCGCGTTATCAGTGCTACTTTGTTGTATTTGGTGGTCATGACAGTCCTCGTCGATTATCTGGCTTGAGTAGGATCCTTCGGAGGTAAGGAAACTTACGATGTCTGGGTCGTCGTTGAATACTCTCCAGTTGGTGATGTTGTCAGGAATAGACGGTTTAAAAATTAATTCTATCGAAAACCTATCTGGACTAAAGTCTTCGGAGGGAATGAGTCTGGAGGCTACGTTTGCTAGCAGGTCTGCGCTTGCATTGTGAAGTCTTGGGATTGATGAAATATTAAATGTTGTAAAATGCGCAGTGAGATCTTGCACTAAAGATTGGTAGTGCTTTAAATGACTAGACAGGCAATGTATGGTGTTACGTACCTGTTTGACGACGATCTCGGAATCTCCAAAGACTTGAAGATATTTGACGTTGGAGCCGATTGCTTTGTATAGGCCTTGCACCAAGGCTTCGTATTCCGCTGTGTTGTTCGTGCAATCGAACTCCAGTCTGCATGTGAGCATGGTCTTATTTCCGTCTGGGCTAATCAAGACGCATCCTGCTCCCGCTCCCTCGTTAGACTTAGAGCCATCAAAATATAATTTCCAAAATAAAGAAGTATTTACAGGGTTATCTAAGAAACTAACACATTTTGAATCATCAGTCTGGGAAAAGTTTTCTACTTGGGACACGACTGAATTTTCTAAATATGGTGATATGTGAGCATTGAAATTTCCAAGGAAAGAGTCTACCGAATAGTTGCCTATGATGCTGCTGTTGTATGCTATGGCTTCGTTCTCTCCCTCTAGGTCCGTCACTGTGTACTTTTGGTGCAGTTCTCGTTCAACCTTTATTTGATTTGGCTTCCCGTTGAAGGGTAACCACATGTGCGACCAGTCAGTCGAAAAATATCCGTGGAGCTTCTCGGACCAATCCCTGCTAAGAATTAGACCATAAAATTCAGGGATGTCAGCAACTAGAATATCGATGACCTGGCACACCTTGGGGTTGGACGATAGTCTTATGTTCACTTGATTTAGTTCGCCTATCACTTCGACTTGTGATCGATCAAGTTGAACTATGCGTACTGCGGATTTTTGCGGTTGAACATTAAGTTTGGCACATATTGACTTGGGTAGAATATTGGTTGAAGCACCAGAATCAACCAAGCAGTTATGCACGTTTCTGTTAAAGATCTCATAAGTGAGGAGGAAAGGGGGAGTGTGAGATCTAGACCTCCCTCCAATCAAGGCGATGTCATTTGGATCGATTTTATTGATCGCGTTGATTGGGGGTCTTCCTATATTATGAGAAGCTATAGCTGTAGGTAGAGGCACAGTAGGTACGGCGTGTAACTCTTTCATCATGATCTTCTGTTGGTGTTTCAATTTGCTCAGCTCGTACAGGGTGATATTAGCCCTAGTCTTCTTCATGTCGTCTATGATGTTATACTCCATTTCATCCGACACTATTAGTGTCTTTGATGGAGGCGATTGATCTGATTGGACTGGGCTAAATGAGGTCGCTTTAGGGGTTGTCTTCTTTGTTGAGGCCTTTTCTTTTGCTGGAGGGCTTGCGCCCTTCTGTTTTGGGGTAGTCTGGGGAGGATCAAGTTGATTTCTGCTTCTTGTACTAACCGGAAGTGCTTCTTGATCTTCCTCCTGTGGGAGGATGAAATCCCACATTCCTTGCAGTTCCACCACTTCTTCATCGTCGGTATGTGTTTCAGCGGTGTTCTCTTCTTCTTCTTCTTCAGATTCGACGTTAGAGACCACGCTAGGTGGCTTCGTCTCCATAGGAGGATTTCTCTTAAAACTCCTAAAAGGCTTTCTTGGGGACGATTCTACTACTTGTTTCCTGATATCAATCATCTCATTTGACATGGCCTTTAATACCTTTTGTAATCCTTCCATGTCGAAAGGATCCTTCGTTTGCTTCTTCTTGGTTTCTTCTTTGAAAGAGATTTTCTTAGATTTACGCTCTTCGATTGTAGATCTCTTTTCTAGGGCTACTACGCGTCTTTCGACTGCTAATGCCTCAGCCAAATTTTCGACTAAGGTTGTCTTGCTTGCCCTATCCACGAAGATGGCCAAGTTTGAAGGTAAGGCGGTGATGTACCATTCGCATCTTACTTCCTCGCTGGGTTGGGAAGCAGCGGGGATTTTATTGAGGATCTTGTTGAACCGTAAGTTAAAATCTTTAATGGGTTCCCGAGCCTCAGCTTTAAGATTGGACAGATCATTGATCAGTGTCGCTTTCGATCTATCATCGCCGAATTTAGTGAGAAATTGATTTTGAAAAATATCCCAGTTGGTGATAGATCCGGAGGGTAACGAGAAGTACCATGACCCGGCCGTACCTTGCATTGTATAGGGGAAGAGTCGGACCACGGCGTCTTCGTTGGTAACTCCGTTGAGATTAACTGAAAGCATGAAATTATTGATATGTTCTTCAGCTAGCATTCCAGTTTCTGGATTGAACTTTGGTAACCATTTCTCGGGATGGGCAGGTATTGGACTCAGGGGTGGAGGCATTAGAACCGCCCCAGGGTTGTTCCATGGAGATTATGCCATCGCTGAGTTGCTGGTTAGTAAAAGTGTAGAAGATGATCTTTGAGGTTGAGAAGATAGAGATGTTATGATTTTTGACGATTGTGGAGGAAGAGTTGCGGAAGATGGATGAGTGATTTGAGGTGGAGATGTGGGTGGTCGACTTCGCGGAGAGGGAGTTGAAATGGATGAGGTGGATGAAAGAGTCTCTCTGTCAGACTCTTGAAATGTTTTCCTTGCTCTTTTCCTAGTGGGGAGAGGGATTTCAGTTGGCTGAATGCCAAACTTTTCACTCTTCAGGCGGGTCAGGGGATGAGCAGGGTTGTATTGCGAAGTCAAGCTGCTTTTAGATTTATCAGATTTCTGGTTAAAAATAGAGAATCCCTGGAGTTTACGGATCAAGGTTTGAACTTCAGGGGGATCGACCATAAATTGTTCTGATGTATCGGGATGTATAGCAGCGGTGGATGTCCGAGTGACTTCCAGTTCCGAGTTTAGTCGTATTGGGGAAGTCGGGGAAGTTGGTGAGGGTGATTTGCTCTTAGAATGGTATTTGGATTTTGAGTTATGTGCCATTCATAGCTGTGGCCCTCCTTCTAGCGCCAGAAATGTTGAGGGCCCCGAGGTCGGGTCAACAACAAGGGGGATACCCACCCGGTCCGGAACCTGGTTGGCGGCTCCTTGCCCGTTTGGAGTAGCGGGTCCGACTGGGGGTAATGGGACCAGTTTCCCAATGTGATGGGTGTGTGTGTGTGCGTAGAGTCTGATGATATTAATCTAAGGAAGGGGGGAAGGATTCTTCTAATCTGGTCTTAATTCTAACTGCTAAATTAACTCTATGCTAATGTAATCTAATGAAGAAAGATACATCTAATCTACGCTAACCCGGGGTGTTTTTCTTTTGTTATGCGATCTAGAAAGATTTCTAACAGCAGCCGGTAATAAAGATCATTCAACTGATATCAGAATATAAATCAATAAAGATAAACTATTCTGCATAAGAAGTTAGGCAGAGTAGTTGTGAACAATATATCGCATAATCAGTTTTCTATATGTTAAACATAAATAAATGATCCCACAGTACAGAAGTGCCAAATGGTAATACAGACATTCATGCAATAACATACAAAGAACTCAGCCACATATCACTTTAGGAATACTAGCAGAATCTAGCCAATAGATAAAAGTACCATTTATGACTAAGTTCACTAATAAACTTCAAGTAACAATGATTTATTTCTACTTGTTCTAACATCTGCTAAGAGTACAGAAGTGCAACATCAGTAACAGATATTAAAATGCAAACATAAATAAATCTCGATCCATCCATTCATCAAAAACCTCCTCTGAGGGTGCAGAAGTGCATGTTCTGAGGATAAGTTTTTTGACAGATTTCCGGACCCTTCTCCAAAAACCATGAGAAGGGTTAAATACTACTAAATAATCAATATTAATTACATGAAATTAGGGAATCGGCCTCAAATGACCGCCCTTTTACTAAAAGCAACTTTATTTCTAAACTTAAAATCTAATTTCTGACCGTTTCTGTATATTCTCTTTAGTGCTGTCAACAGTGTAATGCTTTCCTAGGAAGAGTCGGCTAGCCGCCTTCTTGTTTCGCTCGGGAGATAAAAGTGGAAATAGCAGGAGCTGGCACTTCCTTCCGGCAGACCAGAAGATATTTTCGAAAACCTTTCTCTAGCTGGGTGTATTCGCCGCGTGTATACTTAGCGTGTCCCAGTTTCTTCTCGAACTGATTTTGCTGTTGCCATTTTCGGTTTCTGGTCGTGCGAATGACTGAGTGGGTTAAGAGTCGTGCTGCATGGGCAACTCCCTGTGTCGAGAATTTCTTCCGTTCTTTGTTCCAGGTTTCCCTGAAGCGTTCTCCTTCTCATGCGCTTCTTTCTCTGCTTCACTAAGTCTTAGCTTCAGGATCTTTTCTGAATATGCTGGTTTTGTGCGCCTTTGACTCTGAGTCCCGGATAGTCTAATTTCATCAGTGCCAGTTGGCTGATAGCCTGGAATCCGCGGTTCTGCTGCATGCGGCATCCATTTTGCGAAAGCATTCTCTCTTTGCTGATTGGCGCTTTCCTCTTTCCTTCAGATGTTTCCTATATATAAACTTATATCAGTTACGTGTCTTGCAGTCTACGCAAAGGAGAAGTGAAATGAAAAGACTTGACGTGAAAGCATTAATCTCTAATGAATACATAATTCTGACATCCATCATCACTTGACTCTTCGATAAATGTAACGCAATCATTCCTAGATACTTAAGCATGCGCTCATTAAATTCTTTCAAGGCGCACGCTTAATGCATGGGTCTATCGTGTGGTAAGTCTTTTCAGATCGCAGGTCGCAGATCGCAGATTGCTGCCATCGCAGATCGCAGATCGCAAATCGCAAATATCGCAAGTTCTCGTTTAATGGTTACATCGTATAACGTAATGCTTGCGATTTGCGATATCGCAAAATCGGCGATCGCATTGCTCGAAGGTTTTTCTTTTAAGGGGCGCGTGCGAGGTGTGCGATGCGATGAACTTCGTATCGCAATTTCGCAGTATTTTTTTTTGCGCTCGAGTTATGCTTCGGCCTTTCTTTGCGATGCGATTTGAGCCTTAGGGAGAGAAATACAAAAAAAAATTTAGAAAAATATATTTTTTGGGATTTTCGTTCAGGGTCCCCTCTTCGCTTGACATTATTGCTAATGTCAAATGAAGAAAGGGGGGTTGTTGGTGACCACAACAGGACCATTTCTTCCTAAGGGGGTGGAATGATCTAGGTGGATATTGGTGTCCACCCACCTATTCCACATGGACCCCCACCATTGTTTCTTTATGTTTACTTAATGATAGCATTGTTTACTATTTTTGGCAGTTTTTTGGGTCCTAAACTTTCGGAGCCATTTTGAGGCCCTAAATAACATGTTTTTTAGAAAACGGACAAAGAAAAATCCTGATGTAGGGGTATATAATCAAAAAAATTATTCCTTGCAAAGATATTTCTAACGAGGTATCATACACATCAAATGGAGATCGTATGACAAAGTTACGACCCCAAGAAGTTGATGTACCAATTTACACCAATGGAGCCCACAAACTTTTTGCACTTCATCTCCTAAGGTTACGTTTTTTGGATGATTATGGTTTTCCATTTTTTCTCAATAATAAATAGGCCTTTGACCCTCACTGTAACATAGTTAAGAAGACATGTAGCCACCACATCTCTTCTCAGAGATAAGCTACCATCTCCTGAGTTAGTTTATTTCCATTCTAGATGTAAACAATTTTCAATACTTGTTATTAATGAATTGAAGTTTTGTTTTCATTGTATCTTTGTGTTTTTGTTCATATATGTCTTTCATTTCATTCCTTCATAAATCTAGATCATAGGACCATGAAATTTAGGCTAGTGAGTCAAAAACATGTAAATGTGTTAAATATATGTTTTGGGGCCACCATGCCCAAGTTTATATGCCATTTTGGTTTTATGGTTGGAAGGTCGGGATTGTAAATATGATGTAAAATGGTGTACATATTTTTATAATAATAAAATAAAATGGTTGCATGGCCCAGCCCACGGTGAAGAGTATGGGCCGACAATGCAACACCACAAAGAAACGGAAACAAAGTGATGTGACACGTGTTAGTGAAAAGGACACCTGGGACCCATGTGGTTTCAAGGGGTGCCAAATGGAAAAGAGAGGCCATGCAGTTATAAAAGTGTATATTTTCATATGGGTAGGGATTCATGGTTTGGAGATAGAATAAGCATGGATTCATTCATGAATTCATTCATTCATTCATGGTTATGGATTATTCAGTAAGTCTTATGCTTAGAGTCTAATGGGAGTTCTTATGAATTTTGTTTTGAGAAACTAGCTGGTGAGACCTATGCTTGGGTTTTGGACTAGCTGGAAGCTATTTCAATTTATACCTGGGAAAGTGCCTAGAGAGAAATACGAGCTACTGCAAGCCCTGAGTTGAGACCATCTTGGCTTGCCGTAAGGCACCCCTAACAGGTGGGAACTGTAAAAGGACTACCAAGGCGTAAAGAAGGCATGTGCCACTTGGGCACAAGTTCAAGAGAGTGGGAGCCTATGGTTGGAGCCATGTCTGTTGTGTTCTTACCTTGTCTGATGATATGTGTTTTTTTATGTGGTTTTCACCATTTAATGTGGAGTTGTAGCCCCAACTCGAGGGTGGCCCGTGGTTGATATTTATGAACCACACTATTTAAGGTTGGGTGTAATATGGAGAGACCACAGCCAGTTGGACATTTTATTTAGATAAGTATTTATTGTGTAATGATATAATTTATGTGTATTTTCCTTACTAATTATGTGTTTTGATTATAAACTCTAATTTGTGTATTTGTTTCATTTGAGTTTCATGTGATGAATTTTTTTGTATGTTTATGTATGAAAACCCTAGTTAGGGTTTTGTGTTCATAAGATCAATATTTCATTGCCAATTAATGTTATTATGATACGCTTAACATTTTCAATTAGATGAGTTTCTACTTAAATTGCACATGGTGCTCTTAGTTGGGTATTGCAAGTAAACTATTTGTAATACTTGTAATAAGACTAATTAATGTCAGGCACAGGGATTTTGACCTTGGAAGAAAAATAATAGTCTCATGGGCATATTTATAGTGAAGTATTAGCTACAAAGGACTAGAAGTGGCTGGTGAAGTTTAGGGGCCCTTGGCTTGTGCCGAGTTTCCAAGGTTTTTGATATTTCCACTACGAATTTGGTAGTACCCAGTTGTGGGAAAGCAATGGCATTTCTCAACAAGGGGATGGGGATGTTAAACCGTAATGATAGCAGGCTTTGCACAAAATTTTAGGAACATTAGTAGAGTTACAGAGTTTAAACATTGGAATAGTAATTATGTGCTTCCGTAGGAATTTTTGGTGATTTATTTTGTGAATTTTGGTTTCTAGGTACATATCTTCACCCAGCTAAGGGTCGGGGGCGTTATGAGATTAGCTCTTCTAGGTATATCTATAATAGTGATGTTGAATTTCTACAACAACAAAAATTTGCCTAGTGATTCATCCATTAATTATAACTACTTTCATTAGATATATTATGGCAGAATGGTCATTGTGAATCTCATACCTAGTGAAATAATGCCTAAATTGGTTGATTGCATGCACTACCGCTAAAAACTATTTTTCCATGACTATATAGTTCATTTCAACATGTGTTATTTTTTCTAAAAAAGTAAAGGGCATAGGATGAATGATTCTTTTACTTTCCCAAACTACTTCAAGGGCTAAATCTGAGACATTTCTTAACATATGCAAGAGAATAGACCAATTTGGTCCACTCAAAATGGGTTCCTTGGTAAGTTTTTCTTTTAAATTTTGAAATACAGTTTGGAAATGTTCATCCCAAGAAAATTTGTTATCATTATTCATCATTTTAATCAAAGGAGTGGAAATTATTGTAAAAGTATTTATGAATCTTTTGTAAAAACTAGAATGGCCTAAAAAGGTTTTTACATTTTTAGGAGATTTCATAACAACTAGCTTTGTAATAAATTCAATCTTTTCCATATCAACTTCAATCCTTGCACAAGATATGTGATGACCAAGAAAAACCATTGTACTCTTCCTCATATGACATTTAACATCACTCAAAGAAAGGTTAGTTTCTTGGCATCTAATCAAATCATTCTATATATTCTCTAGTGCTTCATGGAAATAATTACCATATACAAAAAGGTTGTCCATATATATTTCTATGCAATCATGAATGAGACCGAAAAAGATGGCTAACACTACACTCTGAAAGTGGTAGGAGCATTGCATAGCCCAAAGGGAAACACTCTATAGGAAAAGTGTCCTACTTCACCACAGTTATCATATCCATGGCTCTTACATTTCAGACACCAGATCTCAGTGCGTAACTCCAGTTGAGCTTCCCTTCCTTTCTTCAAACTCTGCAACTCCAAGTGCAGAATTTCCAGCTGGGAGTGAATCTGTTGCACCCCAGGGTTTGTATCTTGAATAGGCAATGCATCCAGCCTCATTTCAATCTCCAAGGCTTCCACTTGCGTTGCTATTTTTTGTTGTGACAAAGGTATTCTTAAATGTGGCAAGAGCAATGCTATAAACCAGCCATGATGATGGGTATCTGAGATTTTCATATTAACCTGCCTGATCAGGCATTGCAACCTTTGATCAAAGTCCCAAGGTGTCTCATCAAACTTCTATCAGATTTCCTTAAATTCAATCACTAGTTGGGCCTATGACTTAGGCTTACTAAACTCCTTTTTCAAATCTAGTTTGGTATTTGCCAACGACGCATTGGGGTTATCAGTGCAATACTTGATATACCATGTTAATGCGCAATCTTGGAAGTCTATAACCAACTACACTTTCTTAATATTATCGTATGTGATCTACTGTGTTGTCCAAACAGCATCTGCAATGAACCAAAACTATTCTGGATCTTCGGTCCTCGTTCCTTTAAAAATCGGCATCTTCATCATGTTTTCCATGTTGAATGGTTGGGGTGGAGGTGGAGGCGTAGGTGAAGGTGTATGAGGCATAGGTGGAGGTGGAGGTGGAGGCATAGGTGAAGGTGCATGAGGTAGAGGTGGAGGTGGAGGTGGAGTGGATGGATGAGATATCCTTGGAATACCTTGGGTTATTAATTGAACTTCGCTTCACGACATAGTTAGCACTGTCCCTTCATCATTGCTTGAAGGGGGTTCAATGAGCAGACTATATTCTGGGCTAGATCCTCAGTTTCTTCTAAAGAGTCTCCCACTTCGCGTAGCCTCAAATATCAACGTAAATGTATAACCCTCTTTTCACATAATAGCAATTTAATCCAAGTCTTTAGTGAGTTTAAATACTTACCTCACGGTCCTTTAAATATCCTTCGCTCTGCTTTGCTATAGCTGATATTTGTATCGATCATGAAAAAAGTAAAAAAACTCCCCAGTGTACGATCAACCCAGTGATCCACAGCCCGCATGATATTGCTTCATGATGCTTCCAAACGTCGCACCAGTTCAGGAGTCCAAACTATAGGGCCTTCAAACCTACATGTCCATTGACTATCAGCTAACTTATACAACCACTTGTATAGCTCTTCAAGGAAGAAACAGAAGAACGTGTCGGTCTTGTCCGTGTATAAAAATATCTGCAACCACTTCTCCTTGGATAATTTAGGGCTCCTGTTCTCCTGAGCCACGAACGCATGTGATTTTTTATCAATCCACTTATCAAGCTCTTTCTTCGTAGGAAACCATTTATCACACATCTCTCATATAGATCCCAGTCTTGGAAATGAAACCATTTTTTGGCTTAAGGGGGTCTAACCTAGGTTCATATTTGTTCACGCCAACCAAAAAAACCCTAACTATTGTCCCGTTTGGCAACAACCTGCATAGTGTAGGTTGTAGCCTCACCCGAAGCTGTATTAGGGGATGCTAGAACTAGGTTTCTACATCCAAGGACATATGATAAATGGTTCTTAGGCTTTGACAGTTCAGATATGCCTCCACGTAGCTCGGTATCCTTCTAGGGCTCTTCACTATAAATAAGTTAAAATGGCTTCCAGACCTTCATGGAGCTCTACGATCAGTCTTTGCAGAACTTAAACAAACGATTTATCTATTTTCAGGCACCAACAAACAAACTTAGATTTGAGTTCACAGAGATTTATCCAATTCATTCCAAAACATAATAGAAATAGCCTTTAACTTCGCGAAAGTAGATAACTACTCATATCATGCATCATTAAGATAGATTCAATGATTTCGGATAGCATTCATTCATTATTTCATAAAACAATATCACTAAGCGGCAGAATATAACATAAATAGATTTGACAGAAATTCACAGTAATTCCTCAAAAATCAGTCTTTATTGACGTTCACATTTAGATTTACAGATTCTTCTATCCTGTGCACTCAGCTGTAGGGGTCCACGCACTCAGCTGCGGACTTACCAAGGCCTCCTACGCACTCATCTGTAGGAGCCTTCCCCCTCTTGCATAAGTACATGAAGCAAAGCCTTCCTACCTTAGTACTTGCCCCAAAACAACAAAAACCATTCACAGTTCACAATTCTTCATCTTAAGTTATCTTCAAGACCCGCTATGACTCAACTATTTATAACTTTTCTTCATACAATACCATGGTCCGCGAACCGTGGGAGAATCTTAAAACTGACCCAAACAAAGGGCTAAAACCCCTTTGACTCCTATCTATATGTGCACTCCGCATCCACATTTTGCGGAGACTTTACATCTTTTACAAAATTTTATACAAATCTTGGGTTAACTAACCCCAAAAACTGACCCTAGGGACCCTATTCCAACATAGCACTTGTCACTATGAAAAGACCATGTTTCTCCTTCGTAGGGCTCATTAAACTTACTAGGATGGATTCATCCGAAGGATGAACTTATATGACAAGAGTATGCTATCCCCTTCAAGCTTGCGATAAAAAATAATGGGTTACTCACTAGAAATAGTGGGTGGAAAATGAAAGCGAACATCTCTTGTATTTTTTGTAAAGGGAGCATATCGGTCTTGAACATGACACTTATCTGTTGCTCATGTCGGGTTTGGGTTACCCTCACTTCATCACTTTCCTTCCTGGGTTTGGGAAGTCCATTTTTCCTCTCATTTGATTATACTACATTGTCATTATGACCTCTGATCCTATGTTGAGTCAAATGCTACCAAACTCTGAAATCGTATCGCCGAAATGTTCAAGAGAAATCCTATCTGGAATCTTTGACCGCTTATACATTATCTGACCTTTCTGCCATAGTCCTGAATCAAACTTATCTACTCTACTATATCTTTCTTTTTGTGTCGATGATGTGGGATACATTACGACCCTCCTTCGATGAATCACTTCCTGTCGACTTCAACTCATTATCCAAGAAGATGATCTAGAAACTCCCTTCCAGTATCTTGGAGCTTGCATGCCTCAATGGAAAATTCTTCACATTCGATGACATGTTCACATCATTGGCCTTCGATCGAATGATTCTATGGGTGTTTGACTTCAGCTTCATTATTCACACTTGTGGATTGTGCTGATTGTACCTTGAGAGCCATTGTCATTATTGGTGGTTTCTCTCGTGTCTGTTAACAGTTTACATTAGTGACTGGTAATCAGGTGGTTTTCTATCATGTTTGACTTCAACACATCTATTCACATGCTATAATTTGTACATTGATCGGATCAGGATAGAGTTGAAGACCCTGGGTTTCATCTGATAAATCCAAGTTGCATGGAGTTATTAGTTGTTTATGATTGTACACATGATTATACAGATGGTTGTGACCATACTGTGGGTCTATCTACATGATCCATTATTTTCGGATGGTTGCGTCCATGTCATGGATTAATTTATTATTAGATTCCTATTCATATATGTATCCCAAGGCATGTTTATATTAGAGATATCTGATATGTAGATGTATATGCTTGGTTTGCAGGTCTCCTGGCAGTGTTTTTCCGATCCTTGCCTTGACTTGTAAAGAATTTCACCCATCACTCCCTGTTCTGCCTTCATGCTTTACGGCGCATTTGTTACATAGTATTTTGTCTCACTTCCTGTTCACTTCATGTTCCACATCCCTAAGTGCCAAAATTTTGACAACTGTGAAGTGTACTCATCATGGAACACATACTAAAACATCCCTGAAGAATGGAAGAAAAATTGCCCTCAGTCAATTCTTGAGAAGGTTGACTGAAACCCTAAATTTCAAGACCACCTCTCTTCGCTCCACTGCTTGCTCGTGTTGATAACAAGTTGTAGTTATTTGACCTAGCACTTCCAATGCGGGTTTTGATATGAAAATCCATGTTGAACCTCTTCTCACAGGTTTTCCCAAAATGGAGGAGAAGCTTCATATGCTAGAAACTTTGAGAAACAGCAAGTTGGATGTTGTTGGGTAGAGATATGGTCGAGCTATCCCATTTGGAGCTCTTGGTCTTAACTTTAAGGTCCTTCCCTTTGCGATTTGGACCTTCCTCCCCCTTTTGTGGATCCCTAACTCCCTCTCCCTGATTATAAATCAATTCCCTTCCATCGCCAAATGGTTGGTCATTCATTGTCTGCATTCCTATGCTGAGATTATCCCCAAATGCTGCCTATCTAACTTGGACAAGGAGTGCTTGAAGACTCTTGGCTTGGACATGGAATTCCACTCAAAAGGAGATCTCCTATTGGGTTGAGTTATAATTCTTTCCACGACTAGCCCACATAGTTAACCGGGGGTTAGAGGGGGGCCAGAGCCCCCCCTTCATTGCACCAATTGTGTAGCAGCGGGCTAACAGGGGTTTGAGTGGTGCAGGTAACCCCACTCTATGGGGTCCGGGTCAGCGCCTTGGAAAATTTTGGTTTTGGAACCTATGTTAGGTTGGGCAAACCCACCTATGATTTTGTGCATGATTTTTGCACATGTTTTTGGACGCGATGGTTTTCGGTCCATGGTTTTGGACGCGATGGTTTTCGGTCCATGGTATTGGATGTTTCGACATGTATAAATATGTATTGCAACATTGAAAGGAACATAATGAAAAATCAAACTAGTAGTCCCGTTTTTGGAATCTAGGGGAAAATCTCTGTTTATATGTGTTTTATGTGTTATGCTCTCGCATTGTTAATTTTTTGTGTTTTAGAATTCATATGCAGGTAATTTTTGTACGGGGTTAAAACCTACATTTGGTATCAGAGTTGTTTTGGCTTCAAGGGGACGCCTTTGTTGTTGAGGGGTTTCACTTGGGCCTGTGGTAGACCCTGTTCAGTAGGAGATCTACAAGATCAATTCTGATGATGAAAGAAGATGGCAAACAGTGGAAAGATAGAGATCGAGAAATTTAATGGTCAGAGTTTTGAGTTGTGGAAACTCAAGATGGAGGATCTGTTGGTGGTTAAAGATCAGTGGATCATGGTAGATCTAGGTACTAAACCAACGGGAGTGTCCGATGAAGAATGGAAGAAGTTGGATCGGAAGGCAAAGAGCGCAATACGATTGTGTGTCTCAGATTTAGTATTTTTGAATGTATCAGGGGAAGCTACGGCGAAGGCTTTGTGGGACAAGTTAGGGACTTTGTACCAATCTAAGTCTCTAGTGAATAAATTGTTCCTGTGGAAAAAGCTGTATAACCTAAGGATGAAACATGGAGACTCAGTGACAGAACATCTGAACGCATTTTATACTGTGGTAAGTCAATTAGCATCTGTTGATATTAAAATTTCAAATGACGATAAGTGCATTAGTTTGTTGTTTTCTCTACCAGATTCGTGGGATAGTCTGGTTATTGCAATAGGTAGCAATGCAACTACCTTGCATTTTGATGAAATAGTCTCATCCTTGCTGACGAAGGAGATGAGATGGAAAGATATGGAGAGCCAGAATAGTGATGCCTTATCTGCACAAGGACGGTCAAAGAACAGAAAAAAAAAATAAGTCATCGAGTGGGAGATCTAAATCTAAAGGGAGATCTAAATCTCTAGGAAAACTTGTAATGGTGGTGTGTTGGAAATGCAGAAAGGAATGGCACTACAAAAGGGACTGTAAATCTAAAGCTCCTGATAAAGGAAAGGGATTTTATGATGCTCCTTTTGCAGAGGCAAAAACCACCTCAGATGAAGGTGGGGATGTGTACTCGGCTTCTTCAAGTACACATGTAGATCATGAGGCATGGTTGATTAACTCAGGTGCATCTTTTCACTTCACTCCCCATAGAGAGTGGTTCTGCGAGTATGAGAAATATGATGGTGGTGATGTCTTCTTGGGGGATGACAGGAAGGCTAGAATCATTGGTCGTGGAAAAGTAAATTTGAAGTCGCAAGATGGAAGGTTTAGAACACTTCCGAGTGTTCTGCATATTCCTGCATTAGCTAGAAATCTGATTTCTGTAAGCAAGTTGGATGATGCAGGTGTAAAAACAGTGTTAGAGAAGGATACTTGCAAGATGGTTTAGAGAGCACTGGTATTGATGTGGGGAGTTCGGATTGGAGCTCGCTACAAGTTGCAAGGTAGCACGGTTGTTGATGGGTGCAAAAATTCTGTGGTTCCTGAAAGTGGAGCAGAAAATCTAGTGGTCTCTGGAGAGAAGACCATGTTGTGGCATCAAAGGCTTGGACATATTGGAGAGAAGGGCCTTCGAATACTTCATGGTAAAGGTATGGTAGAAGGTATGAACAATAGCTCTCTGGATTTTGATTTCTGTGAAAATTTTGTATATGGGAAGCAGAATTGGGTGAGTTACCCCTTTGGTGGTAAGAGGGCGAAACATATATTAGAGCTTGTGCATAGTGATGTGTTTGGACCTGTGAAGGTTCCATCACTGGGTAAGTTTGTGTACTATGAGTCTGTGTACTATGTATCATTTATAGATGACTTCTCAAGGAATACATGGATATATTTCCCTAAGAAGAAATTTGAATTCTTTGACAGGTTTAAAGAATTCAAGACTCTAGTGGAAAACCAGACAGAGAAGAAGATAAAGGTGCTGAGGACAGATAACGATGGAGAGTTTTACAGTAAGGAATTTGAAGAATTCTGTAACAAGTGTGGTATAGCATGGTAGAAGACTACTCCATATACACCTCAGCAAAATGGAGTTGCAGAAAGAATGAACAAGACGTTAATGGAAAGGGCAAGAAGCATGCTCAGTGGTGCAGGGTTAGGACAGGAATTCTGGGCAGAGGTGGTGAAGACAGCATGTTACCTAGTCAACAGATCACCTTCATCAGTGTTGGAGGGTAAAACTCCACAAGAGGTATGGACTGCTAAGAAACCCTCTCTTTCACATCTGAGGGTATTTGGATGTGATGCATATGTACATGTTCCAAACAAGAAACGAACCAAGTTGGATAGTAAATCTAAAAAGTGCGTCTTTATTGGGTATAAGGATGGTTTAAAGGGTTATAAGCTTTGGAACCCAGTAACAAGGAAGGTTGTGTACAACTGAGATGTGGTGTTCAGAGAGGTGAAAGATGTTTTTAAACATGAAGTCCAACCAAAGGAACCTGAGAAGATAGAGTTTGAGCTAAAGGAGGAAGAATCAGACTCTACAGCAGAGGAGGAATTAGAAGATGAAGAGCCACAAACTCTGGGTGTGAGAAGATCAATTTGAGAAATAAGGTAGCCAGAAAGGTATAGTCCATCCGCTTTTTGTTTAAATTTTGCTTTATCTATTACTGATGATGATCCTAGAATTGTGAAGGAAGCAATAGATTCAGAGGATGGAAAACTCTGGAAAGAGGCCATGGTTGATGAAATGGCATCTTTGCACAAAAATGAGGCTTCGGATCTAGTGGAGTTTCCGGATGGAAGGAAACCCATTGGCAGCAAATGGGTGTTCAAGAAGAAGACAAATGCAGAAGGAAAGGTGGAGAAATACAAAGCTCAGTTGGTAGCAAAAGGTTATTCCCAAGTGCTGAGAATTGATTTTGGTGATATTTTTTCTCCTGTTGCCAAGGTAACTTCTATTAGATTACTTTTATCTGTTGTTGTTGCTTTTGATCTTGAGGTAGAACAGATGGATGTGAAGATAGCATTTCTTCACGGGGATCTGGAAGAGGAAATCTACATGAAGCAACCTGAAGGCTTTGCGGTGAAGGGTAAGAAAGAACTGGTATGCAAGTTAAATAAGTCTTTGTATGGGTTAAAACAGTCACCAAGGATGTGGTATCAAAAATTTGATACATTTATACGAGGACTTGGCTTCACCAGAAGCAAAGCATATCACTGTGTGTGTTTTAAATTAATTGGTGAGCGTGTTATTTATCTGGTCTTGTATGTGGATAATATGTTGCTGGTTGGAAATGACAAAGAAATTATCCAGGATTTGAAGACCCAATTGTCCTCCAAATTCGACATGAAAGATCTTGGTGCTGCAAACTATATTTTGGGCATGGAAATTAAAAGAGGTCGGGTAAAGAGGAAGCTCTGGTTAAACTAGAGGAAGTATGTCGAGACAATATTGCAGAGGTTTAAAATGCAGGATAGTAAACCATTGAAGGTTCCTATTCCTGTAGGTGTAAATTTATCCGCTGAATAGTGTCCCAAAACACAAGAAGAGGAAGAGGATATGTCCCGTGTTCCATATGCAAGTATAGTCGGTGGCCTGATGTATGCAATGGTCTGTACTAGACCAGACATTGCACATGCAGTGGGAGTATTGAGCAGGTTTATGTCAAAACTAGGGAATGAGCATTGGACAACAATGAAGCGGGTTTTCAGGTATTTGTGTGGCACTAGTTATTATGGTTTGTGCTACCAAGGAAGACCAGGACTGGACAGATTTTTGGATGTCTATGGCTTTGTTGATGCAGACTAGGCTGGAGATCTGGATCAGAGAAGATATACAAGTGGGTATGTGTTTAACCTATTTGGAGGTGCAGTCAGTTGGATGAGTTAGAAACAATCTGTAGTGGCATTATCAACTACAGAGGCAGAATACATGGCAGCCACTCATGCAAGCAAGGAAGCAGTTTGGTTGCAGAGATTGTGTTCAAGTATAGGGTTAGTACAGGGAGATATAAGGATAGATTGTGACAGCCAAAGTGCAATTTTCTTGGCAAAGAACCCTGCTTATCATTCAAAGACAAAGCACATTGATGTTCAGTATCACTTTGCGAGGGATATGATAGAAGACAAAAAGGTGTTGCTGGTAAAGGTGGATACTTTGAAGAATACTGCAAATGCATTGACAAAATTTGTGAGCTCTGAGAAGTTCTCTTGTGTAGAGAAACAATGGGTGTTGCAAGGCTAGATAAATGACTCAGCTCTCTTGTGGCCCCCTGTGGAAAGAAAACAACAAGTGGGAGAATGTTGGGTTGTGTTATATTCTTTCCACGACTAGCCCTATTTGGGGGGTTAGAGGGGGGGCGGAGCCCCCGCTTCGTTGTGCCGATTGCGTAGCGGGGGGGTCACAGGGGGTTTGAGGGATGCAAGTAACCCCACTCTATGGGGTCCAGGGCAGCGCCCCAGAAAATTTTGGTTTGGAACCTATGTTAGGTTGGGCAGACCCACCTATTGTTTTGTGCATGATTTTCGCACATGTTTTTGGACGCGATGGTTTTCGCTCCATGGTTTTGGACACGATGGTTTTCGGTCCATGGTATTGGATGCTTGAGCATGTATAAATATGTATTGTAACATTGAAAGGAACATAACGAAAAATCAAGTTGGTAGTCCTGGTTTTGGGATCCAGGGGAAAATCTCTGTTTTTATGTGTTTTATGTGTTATGCTCTCGCATTGTTTATTCTCTGTGTTTTAGAATTCATATGCAGGTAATTTCTATACGGGGTTAAAACCTACATCTCCAACATCAAGGCAATGGTTGTATGCTTCCCTTTTTTATTCATTAATATATACATATGATGTTCACTTTCCATAAATGTCTGAATATTTATGCATTTAGCTTGATACTCCTTGATATGTCAAGCAGTTTATGTTTGATATATACTATGTATGCTCTTGTATCTCTTGTTGTCTTTTGATCTCTCTTACAAGTATTTGGATGCAACGAATAGCGAAGAGCAAACCTAGAAGCTAAGGGATCAAGGTCATACTCAAAGGATTGATCGCTTAGCATCAGAGCGAGGTATGTTTCTCTCTCTATATTTTTCAACATAATCTAGGAAAATATGTATTAGTTTGTTTAGTTTGTTGCTAGACCCACTCATTGGGCTAGAGAGATCACTTTTGTTCGTAGAATGTATTTATCTTCACAACAGACATGTACTCACCTCCATTATCTCTCCTGAGAGCCTTCACCTTCTTGTTGGTTTCTTTCTCAACCAGTGCCTTGAATTCTATGAACTTGGAGAATGTCTCATTTTTCTTTCACATGAAGAAGATCAAGCACTTCCGTGAGAAGTCATCAATAAAAATGACAAAATATTTGTGTCTGACAGTGGAGGCTATCAAGAATGGTCCACAAACATCAGAATGGATCCTTTCCAAGACTGCATGTGCTTTGTTGTCCCAATCATGGAATGCAGAATTTGTGTACTTCCCCAAGGTACATCCTTTACATACATCTTGTTCCTCATGTGCTCCTTTAGGGAGGCCAGTGGTCATTTGCTGCATAATGTTCAAGGAGACATGTTGCAAATGGGAAATTATTTTTTGACCAAGATCAGCGACATCACGGCCCTGCACTTTCTTGGCCTTAGTGTTTAATGCAGCACAGTCTTCCAGATCTAGATTATATAGGTTATTCACATGAACCCTAATCTTATTCCCCTTTCCCATGGATATGTGTCTCATGGATGCCTTTCCTTTACTGAAGATCACATCATAACCACGCTCTTCCAAAATTGCAACAGAGATTAGATTTTTCTTTAGGCTCGGAACGAACATGACATCCTTGATCCTGAGAGGGGATCCTGACTCCCTCTGGAAGGTGACTGTACCAATCCTGGTCATGTTGTATCTTCCATTGTCCCCTAGCTCAATGTGCATCTGTAGATATTTTTCCTCTAGGTCACTGAAAAACTCTCTACACCTTGCCGTGTGGAACGAGGCAGCTTAGAGCAAGTACCACACTCTCCCCATCATTGTGTTGGTAATGCATGCGATAAGGGTAAAGTCTAGCTCGAACTGTGAAGCCAAGGCTTCACTTGCTACTCCTCCTGAGGTCTTCTTGCTTTCCTTTCTGTGTGGTGTTGTAGCAGCTACAACCACCCTCCAAAAGTTTTCCTTAGCTTAATTTTGGAGTCTCCCTACCAACCATCCTTAGCAGCATGTTTTGCATTGTCAAGTACCTGGCCTTCAATGAGTTTCAAAGGCTTGCCAACCTGTGCATGTAAAATTGCTTATCTCCCATCATAGGCTGCCTTTTCGGACTTAGGTTATTTTCTGGCTGATAGGTTCACTCAAAAAATTGCGCAATTATAGAGGGGAACCAGCCTCACTCCAAAAATTGTGCAATTTTTCTAGGTTTCCTGCTAAGCTCTAGAATTACGGAATCTAGCCAAACAACCCTCCCTCAAAAAACTGCGTAATCTAGCTAGTCACTGGGCTTTAGCCCATAAATTCTACACTTCTCGGAGGCAGTGACCTTCTGACCCCAGAAATTGCGCAATGCCTAAGGGACAGCCAGCCCTACTCATCCCAGAAACTACGTAAATCCATTTCTCAAGATTGCAGACTATTGCATGTGCCTTCAAGTTGACTGGTTCCCTCCGGGACTGAGCAATCCTAATTTGCATGCATGGGATGCTTTTTCTCGAAATAGTAAAAGCAACATGAAAAAAGCATCCCTAAATTTTAGGGATCTATTTTTAGCAACTAAAGGTTACATACAAAGATTGTTTTAGAAACTTCCCTCCAAGTGTCGATTTTTCCTAGATTTGTGGCATGCGTGTCATAAGCCTCAAACTTATTTATTCAACACTGCAGAAGTCATTCCTCACATCGATCTTGGATCTCTAACATCCCACAGCACATCTAGGAGTCTTCGACACATTCAGCTCAGATTTTTCTGGGTAAGTTTGCTTTTCATGTTATTTGCTACTTTTTTGTCACTTTTCATATTTCTCTTTCTATGAATGTTGTTTTCTTGGTTTTGTTGAATGCCTACTATCGTTTTAAGGTATATTAGCATGTAGAAGCATTGTTTCAATTTTTGTTTGCATCTCACTGATATCGCATGCATGACATTGTTTTGCACCACTGGTCACCATTGTCGTGACTCGTTTCACACACATGCATGCGTTCCCATTTTCTAAATCTTGCATTCATTGTTTGCATGAATAATCATTCACTCTTGCTTACATTCAGTCTCGCCATGCATTCAAACCTCTCCATGTTTTCAGTCACCCGTCAGCAGCTCTGTGATGCCTTGGCCTAGACCTTGCCTCACCCGAACAGAAATGAGCATTTCTAGAAGTGAAGGCTCTACCTTCCCTCCAAAAATATCACAATCTTGGCTAGCACTAACCTCTAGGATTGCATTTCACAAGTCTGGGAGGAAGTGCCCTACTGACCCAGACAATTGCGCAATGCAGTCTTTGGGCATGCATGTCCTTACTGACTGAAATTGTGCGTTGCACAGTTTCAACACTCAGCAGGCAGGTTGGAGTGTGCATTATGCAATTCCAGCATTCATTCAGCCTCCTAACAGCTCAAACAGTGCCTTGCGTAGTTTTGGAAGTCAGTCTCTGAGCCTCCCGGTGAAAATTGCGCAATCTTTACTGCTAGTCACCCAGGTATGTTGCATGTCA
Source organism: Pinus tabuliformis (assembly GCA_031772625.1). Taxonomy (NCBI): domain Eukaryota; kingdom Viridiplantae; phylum Streptophyta; class Pinopsida; order Pinales; family Pinaceae; genus Pinus; species Pinus tabuliformis. Next base: position 1,011,709,452 of record CM062815.1, read on the forward strand.
ATCCTCGGATTTGTTTTGGTTTTCAACTGACATATTTCATTCCATGAGTTTCGTTATGTCTCTAGGTATAGTAGGTGTTCACCTATCTCTCAAAAACATAGTTACAATGGCCTCCAAGAGAGCAGGGTCTAAGGACACCGTTGGAAGTGAGACTGGAGATGCAGTTGAACAAGTGTCTATGGGCCTACCCCTTTATGAATACACGAAGCTGGCCATAGACAGAGACATCAAGATGAAATGGAAAGACATCAATGATACATTCTAAGGCACATTTGAGGAATATTTGGAAGACCACAGAGTCTATGTCAACATCCACAAATCTGGCTTGTACCAGATTTCATGCAGGTATCCCACGTTTCCATGGGCATACATGATACATTGGATTATATCGCACACTAATCCTGAGACGATGATGTTGAGAAGTTTTAGCGTGACAAATATCACTACCTTCAGGGCTAAGGACTATCAAGACATGTATCACTTGCCACAGTCAGTGATCACAACGGAGAAACCCTTCAGCACATGCAGCAACGCAAAATCCAGAGATATCTTGAAGAGTTGGGTGAAAGAACCAGCCAAGTTTAGGACAACACCCAGTCTGGTTTACAATATGTAGATACTACAGAAGGCATATCAGTACTTGGTCATTTTTTCATGCCACTTATATGACCAAGAGAGCACAGAGACCTTCCTGCAGAGCTAGGTGATTGCGACGGACCAACTGGCCAGCGAAGGAAGGCCATTCAACTGGTCCGACATGGTGGCTCTCAGGTTGAAGGAACATGTAACAGGAACCCTGCATCCACCCAAAGGTCAGCAAGTAGAGATATACATGTCTGCTTATATTCTAGATGCGATATGTGCCCGTTAGCAGTTCCCAGGTTTGAAGTGGGCATGGACACCTTCAAAAACTGATGTGCACACTTATTGCAGATTGTCCTCTAAATGAAACTTTCACGGAGTCATAACACAGTTGTCAGACCACTTTGTCACCCCGGTGTACAAAATGATATTTGAGCAGGATCCACCTTACATGTCGCAGGTAGTGATGGAGGCACTGATCGACATAGAAGATTGGTATGCCTCACCCCTTGGCACTTTCATACACATGTACAGCGCGGAGAAGCCTCTGCATGTTTTACTAAAGTTTTCCATGGAAAAGCTCATCATGCAAGAAGTGTTGTATCACATCTCGACAGGGTTGTTAGCTAGACTGCACAGGAAGAAGAAGGAACCTTGGCCCGCTCTTCCTTTGCAGATCGGGTTATACGAGATACAGAATCTCAAGCATGTTGATGCCGAGACAGAGGAATTCAAAAGATTCACTTTCGACACCAAAAGTTTCAATCTGTATGACCCGCATTGCTTTGTAAAAGACCACTATGCGAGAGTGAAATTTCCATGGATCCACGGGGTGTGTCATTGAGCTGAGGAAGACCCATGGAGATATTGTCACAACTTATCTAGGCTCAATGAACCGGTCAATATAGATGTGGAATGGTTAGCGAAGCAGTACGAAGCAACATCTAGGATAGCACCATCAGCAATAGCAAAGGGTAACAAACCTACGCACAACAAAGGAAAGAAAAAGGTTGACGACAGTGCAAAGGCAGAACAAAGCCGCAAGTTCAAAGCAGATCCACTCGTGATGAAAGAAGGTCTAGGGATTGAGGCTAAAAGACGACATCGCGACAAGAGGAATGTGCAAAGGCAAAGAGATAAACGAAGGATGGAGGAAGCAGAGAAGGGGTTGAAAGACTTGAGGCAGCAACTCCAGGAAGAATAGGAACTACGCAGAAGAGAGAAGGAAGTGTAGTAGGGACAGACACAGTAGGAGGAGCAGCATGCACAGATTGCAGAACCTGTGCCCATACAAGTTATAGACTCATCCGAGCAGCTAGCATAGAGTATACAGGGTGAGCAGTCACAGGAGCAGGACTTAGCTCAAGAGATTGAACAGATACTAGAGTAGATGGATACGAACATGGTACACCCAGACTTATATCAGGATATAGACCTCATGCCTCATAACCAAGAGGTCACCCCACCGACTTCACCGAATCCAGAAGTAGAGCAAGTCCCAAGCGATCAAGGAGACACATATATCCTTGAATACAATCTGGAAGCAGAGATGGACAACATATCTTTCGACGAGTCACAACACAGAGTTGTGTAATCATGCAGAGTGCATACTCCGGATGTCCACACATCTCTTGCGCAGTTTTCAGAACAAGTGATCGTAACTGATGTGCCAAGCATCCAGCAGCATTGGTCGATGCCACCAGATCATATGCTGAGGCCACCATCTCGAGTGTTCGATTCTTGATAGTAGAGAACGAGTGCATGGCCAAGGAGTTACAAGCGGCCAAGTAGGGAGGAGAACAGGTTACATCATCTACCAGAGTAGAGTTGAAGAGAGCGATACTGGATGAAGTATTGTCCCTCAAAACAGTCATGCGAATGTTGTATTCTAGATTCGGCATTGTGCATAAGGCAGTTGTAAATCTCAACAGTTGGTTGCAACGCTGTGCTAGGAGAGCACGCATCTTGTCAAATCTGCACACTATTGTTGACCACATGCAGACATGGACAATGAGATACAAAGGAGCCCCATTGCATTTGCCAAAGATGATGAAGCCGAAGGTGGTAGAGTTGAAGGCACACATCCGGAGTCAGATCCAGAACTATGAGGAACTCCCGCAACTCATCACCAATTTGCAGGCTTCGCATGCACAAGTATTCAAAAGCATGGATTTCATTGTGCTCGCACATGCGATCCCATCTATTGGCACACTCACTGAGGTGAAGTCGAAGAACAAAGTTTGAACGGAGCTGGACATGTACTTTAATGAGTTAATGCATGTAGCCACCAGCGCAAAATTGGAAATCATTGCACACACTATGCATCAGTATGTTGTTGGTCCGAATGCACTCAAGACTATGATGTGCATGTTAACAGATGAGTTGGATAGAGGTGCCAGATCAGTGTACTTAGATGCAACGGAGGCGAGAGTTCTCTTTTAGCAGGATGTCACCATTGAGCACGCGAACACGTCATGGACTACCAAGCTTGGCATCATTTTGCCACCATCGGTCATCACGAGGATGTCAAAGATTTGGTCTTCCCGCAACCATCCGAGTCTTAGTGATATCTTGCATGGCTTGCTCAAGCCTATTTTGTCTCACATGGGTACATGTGCAGATCTTGTAAAAGTGAAAGACTAAGTGTCAATGGTCGAATGTAATAGTCATTTAGTAGTTGAAGAGTCATGAGGGTAAGTGAAGAGTCGCAAAGGGAAATGTCAAGGGTCACCCCAACCTTTGTTATTTATAGAACCTCGTAACTCATTGTAGAGGCTTTTGGGAGCCAAGATTCTGATAGGTGTATCTTAGAGAAAGATTGGATTGTATTGTACGGAGCCTTAGCTTCTCCATAGTGCAGAGCTAGTATATCTCTTTGGAGGAGCAAACGACAATGACTGTAATGTTCCACTGTTGGAACTAGTGGTTGGTCATGGCTACATGTATGATTGGAACTTTCACTTTCTTAATATAACAGAGCCAACACGTTTCATGCATATGTTGTTGTTGTATTTTAGTTGTCTTGGTTACATTAACGATATATGTATATGTTTGCTTATGCATGTATGTATGGAATCTTTCTATATATGTATGTACGAATCTTGTTGAGATGTGTTGCTAGTTTAACCATCACTTTGGATTGTTGTTTCACCTTCCTTCTAGCTTGTGATGTATCTTTGCTCGTGTGTTCCCTTCCAAGCTACGTGTTTCCACAAGTTTCCAAGGGGTGCACTCATTCCACTTTCTGTGTGTTAGAAACCTTCATGCACCTTCCTTGGCTTGCTGCGCTAGTCACACCCTTTCTACCAACAAGGAGATCATGCTTTCCTCTGCGCAAAACCGCGGTTAAGGCAATACTATACGACCCACTACTGGGACTCCTACACCAAACGGTCTGAGATCTAGTTGGGACTTCTTACCAGGGAGATCCCCTGACATGTTGGTAAGTCCAGCATCGTCAACATGTGGACACTTCGTGGCATAGTGCCCAAATTCATGACAATTGAAGAATTTAATTTTGGACAAATCTTTCTTCTTTCCCCCTTAGCTGGATTCTTGTTTGGTTTGAGATTTCTTCCCTTTTCCCTTCTTTCCCTTTCCAACCAATGTAATTTTTTCTTCATCCTCCCCCTTAGATGAAGTGCCATCTCTGGTATTCTGCCTTATTTCCTACTATACCAAATTGGACCATAAGAATTCCACATTCTGTAGTTTCTCCCTCCCATTCACTGAATCTTGATAGCTAGCCAGCTCTTGGGAAGGCCTATAGGGATTAGGATTACCAAGTCATCTTCTACAACATTAACACCAACCCCACCAAGTTCATCATGACATTGTGTTAACCTAATAAGATACTACAGAATAGTTTCATTATTCTGCATCTTGATATTTCGAAGTTTATCCTTGAGCGCTAGCTTCCTATGGTCACTACTATTCTCAAACAATTATGTCAAGCTTTCCACATTGCAAACAAAGTTTCTTTCCCATGGAGATTTGAGACAATGTGATCCCATACTCCCTCCAATATTATTCTCCTCATCTTGGCTAAATATTTCTTCCACTGAGCTAGGTTTTGGGAATCATATTCTTGTGGTTTTGCAAGATATGTCTTGATGTATTCTAGTAATCCATTATCATCCAATACTTCCTCCATGTGATCCTTTGATGTGATGATATTAGAGGTGCCTTCCAAGGCATACTCTAGCCTCAACCCATTGAGGATCATCTTCTCAGCTCCAAAGAGATTCTGCTACACTGAACAGCAAATTTGATCCCCTTGATAAACAACTTCAAAATTATTGTTCTACTTTGAATCCTGCTCTTATACCATGTAGAAATTAAAGTGTAGATTTGCAACTTCTCATGAATTTTTAATCAAAATCACAAGACACAAACCTAATTTACTGCTCTACAAAAGTTAATTCACAATTTAGAACAAAAATCTCAGACATTCAATAAGAAATAACACACATGTACACAATATTTTCCCCAGGGAAAGAAATGTTAAAAACCGCAATGTTTGCTTGCATTAATCTGATGAATAGAGATGTATTACAATTTATGTGCTCAAATGAGCACAACCTACAAGTGAATAACCTATCTCTTTGCTCACTGAGAAGCTCTAACCTAGACTTAGTCAAGTTCTACCTCTACTTGAGCCCCTATTTCCTTGCGCAATTCTTTCAGAAATTAGGCCCTTATCATTTAGGAATTTCTCCAAATTGGATTGTGTAATTCCCAAGGTTGATCATCTGACTGCATGCAACACATGTACACTCAAGACTAGTCTAAAACTAATGTTACACTGCCTTGGAATCTCCACCACAGCTAGGGAACTCGAATTCTCTACATGCACTAGCTATTTTGGGTTGATTTATCAGTTAACTAGATGATCACTAAGTTTGACTGAAGTCCCACTGCACAACTGACCTTCCACTAGTTCCTCCAACAATTGGAACTAGTTTAACTGAAAACAACTTGAGATAATTGACTTTAATTACTACAAATTAGCAATCACACATGCTTAATTGAACTCTAACTCCTCCAACTCAAATTTACTGAGTAAACTGGGTGACAGAAGCCATGGCACACAAGTTAATTGCATCCAAGTTGTCTTCTGATGTGAAAATTCGAATTTTCTCAATTTAATCAAGGCAAAATCAAATTGAGAATTTATTGCTGCATTTTTCAACAATTTGAGTAAAATCGTAGGGAGATAACTTTATAATACAATTTGAAAAAATAGTTTTTTCATCTTTTTTTTATCTTTTACCTTTTTACTCCAAAAATGGTGAATTATCCCCCATGGTTGACATCATCATATTGAATCCTATTGGTTCTTATAAAGTTGATTTTTGTTGTACATTTTTGTTTTGAGACCCATTTTTTACCTCAACATTTCTCTAATGGGTTTTCAGGTATCTACGTGGCACTAGTGATTATTGTTTGTGCTACAAAGGAAGACCAAGATTGGACAAAGTGTTGGACATACGTGGCTTTGTTGATGCACACTGGGCTGGAGATCTAGATCACAAAAGATCTACAAGTGGGTATGTGTTTAACCTATTTAGAGGAGCAAATAATTGGATGAGAAAGAGACAGTCTGTAGTGGCACTTTCAACTATGGAAGTTGAATACATGGAAGACATTCATGCAAGCAAAGGAAGTAATTATGTTATAGGGATTGTGTTTAGGTATGGGTTTTGTAAAACAAGTTATAAGGATAGATTGTGACAGCCAAAGCACATTTTTCGTAGAAAATAACCTCACTTATTGGAAAATAACTTTGCTTATCATTTGAAGATAAATCATGTTAATGTTCAGTATAACTTTGTGAGGGATATGGTCGAATATTGTTACACATAAATTTGTCACATCCATGCAAATGATGTCGAATCCGGATCTTTCGCTATCCGAATAACTGTTATCATTGATCCTCAAGAAAGATAGAAGATTTACCTCTCCATCAAGTATAAGAATCTTATATTGCATGCCTCAAAAACTTTAATTTTAGAAATTTTCATAGGTGCCCAGATCACAACCTGCGATGACGCACCTTGAAAAGTAAACAAGTAGCGATATCGTCGCTATTGGCCTTCATGAAAAGTGTGATGGTCTTCTTATAGGGGTAAAAATACAAAAAAGGTAGAGAAGCTTCTATTCTAGAAGCCTTGAGAATGGTATCTATTCCAAAGCGGTGGAGATTGGACTCGATTTCCTCCTATCTTGGATGTCATTCCTCCCATTATGAATCTCATTCCCTCCATTGTGGATCTCACCCCTGCCACTCTTTCCCTATAAGTATGAGGCACCCATTTCCGACTCTTGAATTATACATCCATGCTTCCCATGTATCTATTGGAGTCTTTTTTATTGCAAGGTTTGGATTGAGGATCATTGGGAGGAAGTTATCAACATCAAGGCACGAGGTTGTAATATTCTCCTTTTCTTCAATTTAATAGAAATGCATATTTCTTTCACACACTCATTGTTATGATGATTGTTATGATATTCCATGATCACTTGTATATTTTATGTTGAACCATGTATGTATCATATGCTTTCATCATTTGTATGTTTGTGTTTTTGCATATCTCTTCTTGGAGCATTGAGGACAAGATTGAAAGCTACATCAAACGACATCAAGGATCATCATCAAGCATTTTGAGAAAGGTATGGATCATCCATCCCATTTACATTTGTGATTTTATAGTAATTTAGGGAATGTTTCTATGTGTTTGTTTGTTTGTTTCTAAGTCTAGGGAGATATGTTCTGTCAGTAGGATAAGATTTTTTCGCAAAACAAAGACATAAAGGTGTTGTTGGCAAAGGTGGACACTTTGAAGTTCTTATGGGCATTACTACTCTGGATTTGGTGACTATGTACTCCTTTGGTCCCATTTGTACAATGAAAACAATAAGTGGGAGAATGTTGGGTATGTGTTATATTCTTTGCACGACTATCTACACATGTGATACGTATGCATTGGGCATGGTGGGGGTGTCATAAGGGGTTGTAGGGGGGGAAATAGCCCCTCTTGCGGGGGGGTTTGCATGAGGTAGTGACCCCTTTCCTTGGGGTTCGGGTCAATGCCCCAAAAAGAATTTTGGGCAGTTTTTTGCATCCATTTTTAACAGTTTACTTCAAATGGTTTTCGTTTTGAACAGTTTTCGAAAGCATAGTAGTTTTTCTCATAGTTTTGCAGATCCAATCAAAATAACTTCAATTATATTCTAATCCAAAGTTAATAGATTGAGGGTTTATGAATGTTACGACATGTATATAATGTAAAAGAACATAATAAAAAAATCAATATGATTTTCCCAATTTAAAATTCTAATATAAAAATCTCTTTATTTACAAAATAAAAACTTATATATTAAATGAAAATTACACTTTATAATATATTATATTAAAAAAATATATGTATAATATATATATTAACCTATAATATTTAAAAAACAATAATAAAATAATAATAAATAAATAAATATCTCACATATATACTTTAGATTTAAAATAAAGCATTTAACATGAAATTATACACATTCACATTGACACATAAATCTAAACAATTACATTTCTATTTATTTTTTTCATGCCTTGATTTACATATGTAGTAACTTTCCATTATCATTGAAAAAATGGATAGGTTATTTTTCTATATAGTTTAAATAATCTTAAATATATAATGACTTTGTTTAAATTTATGTAGTAACTTTCCATTATCATTGAAAAAATGGATAGGTTATTTTTTCTATATAGTTTAAATAATCTTAAATATATAATGACTTTGTTTAAATTTATATTTATTTTAGTAGTAAGTTTAAATTATACACATTCATATTGACACTATATATGATTTTTTTTTTAAATCTAAAGACTTGCATTTTTATTTTGTTTGGTCTTGATTTACATGAGTAACTTTCAATTATCATTAAAAAAGTGGACAGGTTATTTTTCTAATAGTATGTTATAATTTCAAATACAAAAAATAGAATACGAGTTTAAAAATAAATTATTATTATTTTATATTAATCAATTTTTAAATTGAAATTATATTAATTTAAATATTATTTTTATTACAATATATTATATATCTGAAAAATATACTTATAAAAAATTGAGTAAATATATTTTATTTTTTAAAATTAATAAAATTATTAAAAAGTTAATATATATGTACATAAATTTGTCATAACAAATCAGTCGTAGCTTCATGCTTACTCTACGCGGCTCAGTATTTGAAGTATGATTTTGTCGTGTAATTGAAGCAATGATGCGTGTAGTCCCATCAAGTAGATAGGAGGAACAATTTGAAGATAAGGTAAAAGTATATGTTAGGTCTTGGCAGAGAATCCATTACATACTTTTGAGGTACACACTTGTATTATCCAACTCATACCAACCATAGCCATTAAATCATATTTGTCTGTCATCATTTTTGCATTTTGTTGGATTGGTGATATGTTTTTTTTTAATCTATGTATTGTGTATAAAACTTAAGTTTGTTTGGTTCTTTCCACGAATGATCCCTTTCCTTTCCTTTTTTTTCTTTTTAAGTATATGTATAATAAGATCTTTTTCTTTTTCTTTTCAAAGTATATTTGTAAAGTATATTTGTAATAAAAGAAGGATGATAGAAATGTCTAGTTAAATAATATAATATAATAATGTATTAGTATTATATTGTTTTGTAAGTATTAGTATTATATTGTTGGGAAATTAGTTGGTTGAGACATGTTAGTTCTTTGTGATAAGGTTCAAAGGGTAGGTGCTTTCCTTATTCGTAAATGTCTCACTCAAAGAGTAGGTGCTCCCTTTATTCGTAAATGTCTCAACTCTTGCCAAGTCAAAAGTATTGATGGGTTGTTGGATATACTCTTGTTGTTATAACGGCAATTATAAGATTTGATCGCTCATATCACTCCAACATGTTACCGATTCACCATGGTTAAGAAAGTGTATTAGTATTATGTTAGTCATAGTATATTACTAGTTAATAAGTTTGTATTAGTTATATATTTTAAAGAGTCTATATATATATATATATAATTTAAGAGAATGGACAAAGTGATTCATTAATAATATAATTACTAATGAACTATTCATTTGTACAAATATTCCTCTATTTGATTGATAAAATAACTAGTGCATCTTGAGTGTAGCTTTTTTCTTACTATCGAGGTTATGCGTTGGAGGGACTAAGTCATATGGAAAATTCATATCAAGGACTTTGACTCCGTACAAGATTTGTGTAAGATTATGCCGTGAGTCTTTAAGCCAAAGACACCTCTATGTTATGCGTCGTTGAACACAAATGTAATACCCTCTTTATGAACCTATAGTTAAGGAGATTAGATTCATTAAATTGATTCCATAATTGATGAGTCTAATGGATTTGGGCCAGTCATGGAGCCATAATAAAGTATCCTAAGTGATTATGCATCCAATTGGGGGCTTACACCCCCAACTAAACCCTAAAGTTAGGATGTACCCAACGAGTACCCTACGGGTTAAAGTGAGCCAAACCGGTAATCAAGGGCCAAATAACCAAACAAGAAAAGGTGGAAAAGGAACCCACCAAGGCACTAGACATCACTAAGAGGTTCATAATTAGGATAAGCATTGGAGAACACGGATAAGTGGTCCAACACATTCTAACAGTCTAAAGAAATAGCATATCAACATTGGGCAATTCATGCATGAATACTACATAGAAGTGAACACACACCATACATACCTCTAGGTAGGTTGGTGTATTCTATTGCCTTAACTTTGATGTGTGAACTCTAGAAATGTCTAATGCTTAAGAAAGGTCCTGTTAGCTCTGAAGTGCAGCTCTGTCATATTGGAGGCTAAAGGAGGGAGATGATCTGCTTTGATGTCCCGGATAGGGCCCCACATGGGCCATCAACCTACTTTCCTCACCCTTCCACTTACCTTCTATTCCGCTTATTTCCTAACCCAACCCTCACATCCCCACGGGACCCTCTTTTCGCCTTAAGCCTAAATAAATTAACCCAAAAACCCCGAAAAACCTTACTTTTCCACTCATACGTGCCCTCTGCACATTTCCTGAGGACATATCGTATCACTGTGTCCCCCCGTTGTTGATTTTCCCCCCTCTGATCCAATGTCCCACGTCTCACCCGATCAATGGAACCTGCCCGATCGTTCCCCATAGTCAGATCACCCCCGCCTGATCTGACGGCTATCGCTTGTATCACACAGACAACAAGCGCAAAGAATACCCGCCCAATAAAGCCAGTTTTTCTCTCTCTTCCACTACGATGTGTCATCTACTGAATGGAATCGGGCAGACTCCACCATTTACCACTTACCGCATGTTTCCCTTCCGATAGAAACCATAACCACCCGAGCTAGACCACCCCGAGGTGTTATCGTCCACGCACCTCCTCCACCCGATAATCGTCTGATTTGCTCACCTAAGATCTAATGGCCCGAACATGTTTCGCTCCCACCACGACCTCAAGCCTCTTGCACACAATCTCCACTGTGCATTCCCCTCGATCCGACGGCCCTCATTCATGACTACTCCCGATCGTCCTCCACCTCTCTATCATTTCTTTGTTCGTCCGATTCGGCATGTCTGTCCACCCATGCACCTCATACTCCACTCCCTATTTGTTACCCAAAGGGGAAGGTGGTCGACTCTGTCAGTCTGACGACAGTTAGATCACTGAACCGAATTAACAAAAAGCATGGCCAAAGAAAGAAGGACATAGCACGATCCAGTAAACAAATTAAACAGTCATGGAGCTCCACTGCCATAATCAAGCCAACCACCTAACAGGGCAGCACAGTACCAGAATTGATTAATGTTTTCGTGATGGAAAGGAAATTGTGTCCTGGAATGCAATCAGACAGTTAATGACAGTAGGTGGTCGATTAAGACATCTCCAACCCTAAACGACTAAGGATCATTGTAAAAATAAACTATAAATAGCTGAAAGCGAGATGTAATCAAGGGTTCAACTTCTAGAGACTGTAGATACTATGTTCCTTGCAGCGTCTCATCTTCATTTTCAGTAATACAAGCTTCTTTTGCTGTTACATGTTCAATGTCCATTTCCTTTCTGTTCTAAACTTTCACCTGGATAGGTTTATTCATGCCTTCTCCTATGGCTAATGCTAGATAACTGAAATCTTATCTCTGCATTGGTAAATTGGATTTTCTATTGAATAGGTCATCTATGTTTCTTCTGTATCTAACACTAGATAACTCTCATCTTATCTCTGCGTAGATAGATTAGATTCGCAGGCTTCATTTACTGGTTGCAGCTGGCCATCATATGTATGTATGCATCTGCTGGTGTGGTTAGTATTCTTCGTTCATTCACTTAATCTGCAAATTATTGAGCATTAGTGGTCTAAATCCTTGTAGGCTGAGGGTGTTCATGCATGTCTGGAGTGAAAACAAAGTTGAAGTGGTTAATCAACTTGAACCAAACCATCATCCATTCCAATAGTTCCTAGAACAATATTGAAGATTATATGTTACCAGGCATCTTTGAGCTACAACCTAGGAGAGTTTCTTGGAGTGATAACAGGTCCCTTATATCTTCCTACACCCTCTCTTAGCCTTTTCCCACTAGTTCATCTTGTTAGACCACTTGCGGTGCTTACTTACTATTTGGGACTCATTTGGTGTATTGGAGCCCTAATTTAGCCCACAATTTCTTTGGATACCTCATTTTGGGTCCTCAATGGACCAAATCAATTTTGAATTGCTTAATTGGTAGTTTAATAATCAAACATTCCTAATAATCCTTCATGGTTTTTCTATGCCAAGTGAACCATGCATTCTTTGAACTATACCACATTTATAAGTCATGACTTATAAAACAAAGGGCGCACTTTAGAGAAGAAAAACACCCACAATAAAGAATGTAAAACCCATGATATTTATTTCGATTGTATACATCATGCCCTAAAAAAGATTAGCCTAATGTTCATTTATGTCTTGAGGTCATTCATTTCCCTATTTGTATCTCTCATCTCCTATTTGTAAAGCCCCTTGAATCTATTTTTAGTTCTCTTGGAATCTTATTCACTCGTCTCATTATCTTAGAGGCACACACTTAGATTAATGTTGAATCTTGATCTAGCTTCCTCACTCCTCGTCAATGTTCTCTTTATCTAGCTTCCTAACTCCTCATCCATGCTCTAGGGTTGCTTACTCCTATCATCTCTAAAACCTCTATAAGGATCTCTTGTTGTTAGCATGGCTCCAACTTTGAAGTTTTGGTATTTAGTCCTAGGCTGTTTCAATTAGCTTAGTCTACTCCAACATATTGGATTATTCAATGCTTCTAGCTCAAGGGAGGTTCCATCCCAACTAAGGCAAGGGAGGTACAATCCCTTCTAAGGGAACTTTGGATCACCATTCAATACTTCATTGCCACATTATTGTTTATGGCACATCAAGTGTTATATATTGCATTACATTAGAGAATGAGTATGAGTTTGTTTTGCAAGAGAATAAACTTGTATGTGTAGAACCATGAAGAAGGTGGAAAACTCTCTTTCAGGCCTACCATATCTCTTATATTTTGCATAAATAGCTTCAACACTTACACCAATGCTCTTTTAGGTGTTCATTTTATTTTCTCTCTTTTATTTCCAACAATTAGGCTCATTAGTTTACCAATGGAAATTGGTAAATTAACCCAAGGTTAACTTGGTTTTCTTTGTTAATTTGTTGTTGTTCATATATTTTAGATAAACGCCAATCAATCTACAACCTTAGATAACTAATTAAGAGTAAAACCTTAATTAATGTAGTGGTGTTTTCTCTTATTTTCTCATTCTTTCTCCTAAAGCTTCTCCTTTTTTTTTTTCCCTAAAATTGATTGATAACTCCACTCTCTTCTTTCTCCTTATAGTAGTGTGGTGCTTCACTCTAACTTCCACACTACATATCCAAACAACTTAATAAGTGAAAACAAGTCAAATAATGTATAAGAGAAATTTTGTAAAAATATAAATAAATATGATTAAATGTTATAATTTTTATAAATTATAATTTTTTTCACAATATAATTTTATGTTTTAAAAAAATAGTTTTTTAGCTTATTACAAATATATTTTAAAAATAAATTTATTATAATATCATATGAATTATATTCCTAATGAAAATATTTTTAATCATAAAATCAATTTTCATAACATACTACAACATACTACAATTTTGAGTATATAGATGATCTACAATTTTATAATAAAAAATACATTCCATATGGCATTCAACATATTCATTTAAATACATAATACAATTATGAAATAATTAAATCAGAACATAATAATTATTTTATTTATAATAATTATTTAAAATTTAAATAATAATATATCATTTTGTAAAAATAATTATAAATTATAATTAAATAATATAAATTTATCATATATTATACCATTGGTTTAATTGGTTTAATATTACATACGTCCATCTTTGCTTCCATTTCCAAAATGCACTAATACTTTACAACGTAAATGTATTGATACTCTTACAATCACTATGTGCACAACTGACCTAACATCACTATGTGCACTTGTGATTATTAACATAAATTGCCCACCAATTTGCCTAGAGTGAACATATGCATTGTAAACATCTTCATCCCTTGTCATACGCTGGTGGTGCATCATTGGGCACAAGCACATTTTTACTTCCTCAATATAACAACAACATTATCACATTATTTGCATGATCCCAATATATGTGGTGAAATTAGACTTGTTTTGAGCGTTTGGGGAGATATATAAGTAACTTAATGAAATTAAAAAGCCATGCATTTTATAAAAGAATTGTGATAACCTGGCCAACACCTTTAGTGAAAGTTTTTGTTTTTTTTATTTTTTCATACTTTTATTTATTTTTTTATTTCAACACTAAACCTTATTTTCTTAATAATCTTAGTGAAAGAGATCAAGTTTATGTGGGTTTTATTACTATGTTAAAAGTATAAACAAATTTGCAAAATAGATAAAATGCTTACACTATTAATGTTTTTGGGAAAATAAGGTATTTCATACATGATAAATAATGAACATTTTAGGTAATAATTTTTATAACTAGATTTAATATTGCAGCACCAATATTTTTACGTGGTTTAAACCCTTTAAGATGGAAACACTTCACGGCCTTAGCTAATGTGGTCACTTGAGGCAATTTTGGGATGCAAAAAAAAATTGTAGATAAGAGAGCTTCTCACAATTTATCATTGACAATGACCCTTCATGCTCTTCAAATCAAGATCATGGACCAATTAGGTGTGAAGCCATGGATCAACAACCATTAGTATTGATGAGAATATGGGCCATCAAATCACTCCATGTTTAGAATGTATTATGACTGTTGGATTACAATCCAAATAATGCACACTAAATAAACACACTAAGATTCAACACACTTTGACCTAATAGACACATTATACCAATTGAACTTAACTAATCCCTAAGTGTCTAAATATTATCCTAACATCCCACCTTAAGAATAAATTGGGATAATATTGAAGGATTTACAAAGATGATGTAATAGGAGAAGAAGGAGGCATTATAGCCTATGCCCCCTTAATGACAACTTTCTAAGCTCATAATATAGACCCAATTTTGGAAAACTTCGCTTCTGTAAGAGACTTTTTGAAAATGTTTGCAACTTGATCTTCTATAGGATAAAAGTGTGCTTCAATAACTCAATCATAAGTGATCTTTCTAATGAAGTGCATTTGTAGCTCAACTAAGGTGTTTATTGTGTTGATGTTGAATTAGATCTTTGGTAATTTGGATGGAACATTCGTTGTCACACTAGAGGGTAGTCAAATGATACTACTAGAGTCCATACTTTGAAAAACAAATTTGAAGCCATTATGTTATTATTGCTCAATACTCTACTTCTATTGAAGAAAGAGCAATTTTTTGTTCCTTGTTATAAGCCTAAGTGATAGGTCCTAAACCAATATTGAAAACATAACCTACATTAATATTATGATCATCGAGGTTTCCAATGCATTCTGAATTAGTGAAACCAACCATCAATGGAGTGACCCAAAACTATAATGTATCCTAAATTGAATTGTACCCTAGGTATATTGAAGTATTGTTTTTGTTGCTTTCCAATGATTTTCACGAGGTGTTTGCATATACTAGGTAACAAAAACAATAGAAAAGGAAATATTAGGATGGGTATGAGTCAAATATAAGAGGCTACTAAAACTCGCAATACAAAGTGGCATCAACTTTGGGTTTAGTGTAGATGGTAGCAAGTTTGACACCATAATAGAAGGGAGAAGGGGTTAGTTTACATTCTTCCATGTGAAAGCAATGAAGAAGGTCAGAAGCATACTTAAATTGGGAAAGAGAAATTCCAGCTTCCTTAGTTTACATTATTTGGAGGCTAAGGAAACAATGCAAATATCCAAGGTTTGTCATTTCAAAATTATTTTTCAGGCTTGATTTCACACGTGTTAAAAGTATAAAGTCATTACTAGTGAGGATAAGGTCATCAACATAAAAAAACAAGGATTATGAGATGTATTCCTACTTTCTTGGTGTGAACATTAGGGTTAAATGACATCTAGAGAAGTTGGTGTCACGAAGAAACCTATCAATTTCTACAAACCAAGCTTGAGAATGTTTAAGAATATAGAGAGATTTCTTAAGGTGACAAACAAAGCTAGAGTCACTCTAAACATAGCAGGAGGTTGTTCCATGTAGATTTCTTCTTGTAGATGTCCATGTAAGAAAGCATATTTAACATACATATGATGGACCCTCCCATCCATGTGAGGCAACAAGGGTGAGAACAAGGTAGATGGAATTCATTTTGGTGATAAGGGAAAATGTTTCTTTGTAGTCAATTCCTTCAACTTGAGAGAATCCTTTAGCAACTAACCGAGCCTTATGGTTTTCAACACTTTCATTTAATGCATACATAGTTTCTACACACCCATTTACATTCGACAAATTTCTTCCTTTTGGAAGAAGTACAAGTTTTCAAATATCATTTACCATTATAGAATGATATTCTTCATTCGTTGTTGTTTTCCATTCTAGATGCATTGAAATTGTTGTATATATTTTTAGATCATGAGTCTTTGAAAGTTGAGTAAAAAGAGAGGAGCTCATTAGAACTATGAATGTGTATGACATTGATATGTAGGATCATTGAGAAGATCACTAGCTACTTCTTGTATAGAATCGATCCATATAGAAAGTTGTCAAGCTGGTGTAGGTTCATGTTCAATGGATGTTATCACCAAAAAAATTATCATCTAGCCTAATTTACTAGATGGATCGAAGTACACCATGTAAAGCCAATTTTATCGTAGTAAAATTGCTTTCACTGTGAGAAATTACCTAACAAACCACCTTTATTAAGTAATTTATAGTTAAACCCATGAAGAATAATTAAATAGATCACTATTTATTTGATTTTCTTCTAGGAATAATTAATTGAACCATTTTTTTATTATTATTCCTTGATAATTTTGACCCGATCATGAAAAATAAACAGATAAATCATTATTTTTCTTATTTTTCTCTAAGAATAGCTAATTAATACTATTCTCTATTAAGTTTGACTAAATCCCTTAGGAATAATTAAATAAATCATTATTTGTTTATTATTCCTTAACTAATTCCTTGAGATAATAAATAATGATTTATTTATTTATTATTTCTAAATAAAAGTTTAAATAATTTTTCCCTCCTAAACAAATATAATAAAATATTCTAAGTGGTAATTCCAAGAATGGGATCAATAATATTTTATTATTTCTCATTATTCGACGATAACTCAATATTTTGTTATAAATAGGAGGGTTTTCCATTCATTATTCACTTTTGATTATTTTCATTATTACACTCACTGTTGTAACTCTGATTATTTTCATTGTCGCACACCATATTTTTGTTAGGTTTATGCATTATAGAGGGGAGAGACTCTACAGAAGTTGGAAGCATTTGAGGATAGCCAAGAACCTATCCCATAGAGGGGGACTGGTAACATATATTTGTTCCCTTCATGGGCGTTATAATAAAATCATTCTTTACATATCTTGTTTCCATTGGATGTTTTAGGGTTATTACTCTTTATTTCATTATTTAAATATAATTGCATCATAGATCAGAATTTTGACAGGTTTTGTTTCTATCAATAGCTACAGATCTACAATGTTTAACAGTCATTTCTATTGTTGAGATCGGTTGTCATCCCCAATCTTAAGTGGGTTCTTTTCGTACATCATTGAGAAGAAAACACTACAACAAATTGGTGACTATGCTAGGTTTAATACTTCAGATCCAGAAATCTGGGTGACCTTTGGTTTTCAGCTTATGATTTCCTCTTTTTTCTCTTCTATTAATGTTTCCTAGTGTTTTAACCATAGATCTCATCAATTTCTGACTTGTGTAAGCTTTCTGATCGTTTCCGCAGGTCACAAGAACCAGCCGCGGTAAAGGCGACACTTTTTTCTGAAATTTGCAGACTGGAAGTATCAGAGCATAAATTGCAGTTTTCAGCCCAAAAGGTGCGATCTGGGCTCCAGAACGTAGCTTTCTGCCCAAAAAGTGTGATTTCATCAAAAAACAGGTCAGAACCTGCGATTTCTGGGTTTTAGGGTTTTTCTCATATCTGTTTCTAGGTTTTTCTGGGAGTTGTCTGCTGGGTGTCTAACATCTGTCTCATACCACTTAGGCCTTGATCCATTATGTTTTTACTCATCAAAGTCGAATTTATCCTTCCTTACGGCTTCTAGTACACTTCCGCCTTTCTAGGAGGAGTTTAACTAAGTGAGAAGTCTGAGTTTCTACAACACTTTCAACCACATTTTCCAGATCTGTAACCTTTTGTTTTAGATCTGATAAGATAGGTTGCTACCATCCATAGTTTCACATTCAAACTTGTTTGGTCATTCCCTTAGGGTCCCATCGGTTGCCCTAGGTGTTTCACCCATCTCCCTATCTTTTTGCAGTGATCTTCCCCTCTGGTTTTTTGTTGTTGCTACACCACTTTCCAGCAGCTTAGAGTCACTTGATCCCAGTCACACTGACATTCAAATCTCTTGATCGTTTTAGTGTATTTTCCATCGGTTTAGCCACCTAGTAGTACAGTGTTTGCAAACCCAGTTTGGGTGGGGTTTAGTTAATTGTTTTGTTGTTTATTTTATGTTATTTATTTCAGTTTATTTACAGCAAGATTTTTTCTTTTTTACAAACACGATATGGGCTTAATCAATTAATACACTTACACACACAAGCACACCTTAAGCGAAGGGCGCTTGGTTTACACCACTAAGCCAAGACTTAACATAATAAATTTATCTCACCGCATCAAAGATAGAAGATATATTGTTGATCTCCCTTCACCCTTTCTGTGTTCCGTGTGTCCTTCCATCATTGCACCATCAAGGCATCAATCACGGAGACTATTAGGCCTTCACCCCCAGTTTCCGCTTGGGCGTATTAGTCCTCCCCGTCGAGTTCTAGTTCATAGCCCTTTAAGTCCCCATTCTGACTCTTCTCCTGGTGCTTCTGATTCCTCATTTGATTATGAACCTCCTTCACCGCATATCATCACCATGTCTTGACCCACAGCAGGTACAAGACCCCAATCTGGTGGTGCCTCCAGTGTTGTACCAGCGGTCACATCAAGCGGAACAGTCTCAGGAACCATTCTGGCAGCCCCCATGCTCCCCTTTATGGTTGGGTTAATTCTACTGGATCTTAACCAATTGATAAATGACCCCATACACCATGATGCTGGTTGGCCTTCTATGCCGACTAAGCTTCCCTCAGACATCCCAAAGTTTGAGGGCATTGATAGAGAGGATCCTACTAACCATGTTCAATCCTTCCACATGTGGTGTTCGTCCAACTCCATAATCAATGACTCCATTCGTCTTTGGCTCTTCCAATGCACGCTCACTGGAGGCTGCAAAATGGTATGTAGACCAGCCCGTCGCCTCTCATTCCATTTTCACGACGCTTGCTAAAGTGTTCTTGTCCTATTTCCAATTACGTCTCTGGTACGACATTGGAACTGGGATTTTGACCACATTCTGTCAATCCTCCGCTACTTGCCTTTCTGGACATGTTCAAGAGTGGCATCGAAGGAGGAGCACATGTCGTGCCTCGCCTTTTGAATATTGTGTTTATCTCGATTGGTTTCTCAAGAGCCTTTTACCCCCATCGGAAAAGATGTCACATCCCATTCTCCTCAGGCTGAGGAGAAATCTCTCTAGACTACTTTGAGGTATGATCTGATCTATGCTCAATCAGGTTATGTCTATACCGTTATTCCAGACCTCCCTCGTCCTGGCAGTGCTAATGCACTAGGGGCATCTCACGTCGCCGACGATATCATTGGATCCATTTCTTACTGTTCGCCATATTCTCAACAGAGTTATGGCTACCCGCAGGGGGGCACCAGTTCCTCCAACATTTATGCCCCTCCTACTAGCAACATGTTTCCAAGGCCCCAACCCATTTACCAAACTGTTGCTCCTTCTTATGCACAGCCTGGTGCTCCAGCCCCTTAAGAATTAGCACCACAGCCTCCCATGCATCCTCAACCCCAACAACCACCACCCCCTCAGGGTCAGGTGTTTGCACAACAGAGTGATACCAATCCACAGAATTCAAAGAAAAAGAATAAGGGGAAGGGTAACAAGGGTAACCAGGGTAACCAAGGTAACCAGCCTAGTGAACCCTAAGGGAACCAGCCTAACACCAACAACTAGCAACAGGGCAGCCAGCCCAAGCAAAACAAGGCTATTTGTACGAATAAGCCTTGTGCATGTTGTAGTGTATAGGGCCACTATACACATGGGTGTCCCCTTTTACCCCAGATGCGCCAGCTATGGGAAGCTCAAGCAGTTTCTTGAGGTCAACAATCGCCTCAGAATCCTACGCTGCCTCAACCGGCCATACTCACAAATCCTTTCCCTCAGTAAGGATTTGTCACTTCTCAACCCCTACCAGGTCAAGCAGCCCACCTCCCCCAACCTTCTGGTCCCGGTGACTACTAGATCCTGATGATGAACTCTGATGAGGTTAACCCATCCAGTACCAACCTACAAACTTGGTCGCATCAATATGACAAGCCCTCCACTTTGTCAACTGCCGAGTCCAAAACCAAAGTGTCTGTTAAGCCTCTTATGACACCAAACGGTCCTTTATAGATCCCTCAACCCAAAGTTGAGGCCATTGCGAAGATACCAAAGAGACCATTACATCGTAATGTGGCTTCTAACAGAGATGCCCATACATACAGTATAGTAAACGACTTGGCCCAATCACCTGCCGCCATGTCGAGACTAGAAGTCCTCCAATCGTGCCCTTCCCAAAATAAGGTTGTACTAACTGCATTGGGTGCAGGGGACCCTTCCAATGATCGCTTGATTGTCTTCCTAGTTGATACATCAAAGCATCCCCCATTACCTTCATCTGTTGCTTTCCAGATACTAGTTAGAGTCTATAATGCCATCATCTCCAGATGCATTATTGACGAAGGTGCATCCACCTGTGTGATGTCCGCTTCTATTTGGAAAAAAACTCTCAAGTCACCCGAGTTTTCCCCCTCCACCACCACTTTGTGTGCTTGGGATGGACACTCCTCCCAGCCCCTTATCATGTACAACAATTGTCCAGTGATCCTTGCGGGAAAGGTTGTCCATGTCGAAATCAAATTCATTGATCCCCCTTTGGATTACAACATCCTCTTAGGTCGTAGTTACACATATGCCATGTCATTTGTTACATCTGCCGTGTTCCAGAAGATGTGCTTCCCCCATGAAGGGAAGAAAGTTACCATAGATCAGTTGACTTACTACGAGCCGACATCAGTGACCTCCCCCAAGTCCATCATATCGTGGATGTCCGAAAACCAGTCTCCAACTCCTTGCACCAGTGTCTCACCCGGAGTCTATAAAGATTCCTCATTGTTGGGTGCCTTCCCTAGTCCTCCCCCTCCCATTTCTGAACCTATTTCCATGAGTGTTTGCATGTTACAATCATCATGGGTTGCCCTTAAGCAGTCTGGTACACCTGATCAACAACCAGCTCCTCAGCATCCTACTGTTGCTCTTCCAGTTGAACCCTCTAGACCCACTCCCCCAAGACCTCCTCCATTTGTGGGTGCCTCTCCTATGTTCCCTCCAAGAACTATTCCTCTAACTTTCAACCATCCAGGAGATATTCTGTCGAGGCATTATCCTGCCTGCCAGATACCTTTCTTATTCCCCCCTCTGGGTGTTTTTTTGTACCTGTCATGGCTTCACTGGTCCTTCCTAACATGACTATCAGGATCCCTATATGGTACATAAATCCCCCTGCAAACATTTTGCCTAGTCAGCCACGACCATATCACGCTTTGACCCCGGTTCAACTAGTCCCCATGACCCCTGTCGCTGCTTCAGTACCATCACAACCTCAACAGGAACCAACTCCTGTTGCAAAATAAATTGGCCAAGGTGCAAAGCCAAAAAGAAAGATTTGAAGGACAAGGCTCCCCAAGCTCCTCCAACCCCTAAGACCCCAAAGTCATGCGCTTTGTGTGAAGTTGTTGGGCATGCCACCAACAATTGTCCTGAACTTCCTCAACTTAAACCTTTGGTTCATGAAGCGTTCCCTGAGTCAAATATTCCAAAAGTCCATGTTGACATACCGGTCCCACCTAAGAAACTCAAAACACTTCGCACAAACCACCCTTGTGCCCTTTGTGATCTTCATGGTCACTATTCCCATTGTTGCCCTCGTCTCGACGAGTTTCACAATTGTCTTGGAGCGATTCGTGAATACAAGGCCACTCATAGTAGAGCCTCTACTCCTCTACTTGTGGATTATGGTACCACTAGTCAACCAGAACATGGAAAATTTGGCCCCTCTGTTGTGATCCCCTCCCCTGATGGTGAGATGACGGATACCATAGTCCCCATTCTTTACCTGTCGTCATCCTTGAGTTCCTTGCTAGCAAACCTTCCTGAGGTTGTTGCACACATTTCTATCGAACCTTTTTCGACAGAATCTGAGGTCTCAACATCAGTAGACCCTTCGTCTACCAGTCTGTCATCTACCATTCAAGACGATGTGGATTGAACCTTATTTCTCAAGTTGATGCACCAAGTAATGTCGTCGCGTCATGTAGTCAACCTTCCTCCCGTCCAAACATCTTCCAGCTTAATGAGGACCCCATGGAAGCTATGTCTACCCATGATTATGCCTACACTTGAGTAAGGGGGCATTCCTTCATGAGGATTTAGAAGGTTGTCTCCTTCCTAATTCTCCCAATGTGCTCTACCTCCAGAAGTATTTCTCACTGCCCATCCCTTTGATTTGTGTGTCTTTATTTCTGCCATGCGGTTAGGTAGATCGCATCATCTCATCAGTTGTCTTTTGCACCTTTCATATGGATCCATCATCCACACTGTATATCGTTCATGCCAACGGTGCAAGTCGCTTCTCCCAGAATCTAGCCTCAGCATCCTGGGCCTTTTTTACCCCCTTTCATACCTTAGTCCTTTCAAACGGCATGTGAATTAGATATGCCACCAATAATCAAGCGAAATATGATGTAGTGATAGGTTTTTTAGTCAATGCCCTCACTCATCGCATCCTTCATCTTCATGTTCATTTAGATTCCTTGTTGCTTGTCATGCAATTGAATGGTGTGTATCATGTGCATAACCAAGTCCTATTTAGAAAATATCTACGAGTGAAGCTATTGGTACGTGAATTTGAAACCATTACTTTCAGTCATGTACCTAGAGCCCAAAATCACTATGTAGATACCATTGCAAACAAAATTCTAGATTGGCATTTATCACATGTATACCATAGAAGATAACCACACAAATGGAAAACCATCTTCGTCATATTAAATACATAATCATATTATGTATCATACAAGTGTTTGGAGCCCTTAACTCTAAATACATCCAGTACACCCATAGCATACTGGGGGGCAAATAGGCCCCTACATATCCTTTAGAGGATCTCATGCCAAGTTGGGCCGAGATGCTTGAATCTCTTTTTTTTAGCACTCGGAACACAATGGCACTCCACAAACTCCTCCTACTAGGGGGCATCATTCCCACCTTTGTATACCAGATCAGTCCCCTCCACCACATATGTTTGCAGGTAGTATCTCATGCTTTGGGGCATGATGGTTTTCCCCTAGTCGTCTTTATTAACCTAAGTCTCAACCTAGATCCCATCGGATCTAGGTATGGTCGATTGTCCTCCCATTCCTTGGATAGTCTTTCCTACCGACCTCTCTGGCGAGCCATATGCACATCGCATATCGTAGAAGTTTGAAACCATATCCTCAAATATTCTACTCTATGTCCACATAGTCCCCATGCCTTACTTCGTGGGTGAGGATGATTCTGGATCTCCTCTAGCAATTCATTCTCGTTTTCCTCTTCCCTTACTTCTTCTCCAAGAACCATCATTCTAAGAAGCATTAAGGTCATCCTTAGACAAGTAATGCCACTTGCCTGTAGTCGTAGATCCTGATTCTGATGGTCAGTTTGTTTACTACGATCTCCATGAGATTTAGGGCCTCTTCCTCCTCTCCAAATTCACCACAACTCACTTAGCAAATGAATCCAAATTGGACGGAAAACGTCCTTTCATAGAAAAATTCCCAAATTTTCTATCGTCCATTGTGACTAGACCGTAGCTCAGTTTGACGAACTGTTAGCACCTTTAGAAATCTGTCACCGGGCTCTATAATGGGTCTTCCTTAGTTTTTGATGTTTTGACACATCACCCAAAAACCATTTTTCCAAGAAGGGTCACTTCATCGCCTCTCAAAATCAAATTTCGTCATAAAATGACACTTGTACTTTGAGGTCCACCTCCTATTAATACTTGTCATACCATATGTCAATTTTCGTCATGAGTGACCATCATATACTCATGTTCCCATGGTCCCCATCGAGCCTAGTCTGTGTGGCAGTGTCATCGAGTCACCCTTGTTCCGAGCATCCGCGATGAGTCACCCTTCCATTCTTGGAGTCTATTTAATGTCCCATCATATCATCTCATAGTATTCCATCCATATTTGCATACTGTTCATCCTGTGTTGCCCATTTTTGGCCTGCAGTCATTCTGTCCCCATCCCCTCCAGAGTTGAGTCAGTTTTTGCCAGGTCAACCATGCACTTTATGCTCTGACAAGGGTATTTGTCTATTTTTTCCTCAGTCCCCTTTTCCCCATTATCCCTGGTGTCATTCCATCAGTCACATTACTATTTTCCCTCGTGCTTTAGTTGATGATCCTCATTTCCTCATCTATCGCGAGCCCTATTATGTCGACATCAACTCATTTATTCCAAAAGAACGACCTAGAGGGCGGTGTATCTCAATTCCAGCTTCCACTCTTGTTCAGCACCTTGGATTGAGCAGAGGGTCTCATTATTGCCCTTTGACTTGGTTGTTTCATGTTCGTGATCCATACACTTAATGGTCCAATGATGCAGCAGATTGTACTAGTGATTCCCGTGCGTCTATGAGATGTTTCATAACTCATGAGGGGGTGGCCCTTCAGGTATCCCCCCACATGCCTGGATGCATACCTAGTATACTACTGCCTCAGATGCAGTTCCACAGATTTTATGGGTTCGGTTCCTACCAATCATAGTATTCATAGCATGCACGTCTCTTGCAGATGATCCATTCATTTTTGCAAAGCCCCTCCTTGTTCAGCAGGGCTTCTTTGGTTGTTCTACCCTCCCTCCCACCCATTTTTTGAGGGAAGGGGCATTGTATCTCATGTACTCAGATATTATTGTATTCAGTCCTGGCTCACATTTTTACCAGGTGCATTATGTATATGGGACACATTGTATTATTTTCTGGCTCTGTTATTCCAGCGTGCCATGTACCATTCAACATGTACTTTATTGCTCAGTTTCATATTTCTGGGAAAACCATTATTTTTGTATTAAGTTATCTTGGCAAGTATGGGTATGCCTCCCCCACCTCATTGAGGTCCGGTACCACAACAAAAAAAGAGACTTGCATTAGTCTCGCCCCCTCTATCACTATCCTCTCTCAGCTTTAGCTTCATTGGTCTCTCTCTCTCTCTCCTTGACTCCCCTGTGTTGTCTAGTGATTGTGTCTTTACAACGTACTTCGGTCATACGTTTTGCTCCTAACACTCGTACGTTGGGGGGCAATCTGTTATCACCAAAAAATTGATCATCTAGCCTAATTTACTAGATGGATCGAAGTACACCATGTAAAGCCAATTTTACCATAGTAAAATTGCTTTCACTGTGAGAAATTACCTAATAAACCACCTTTATTAAGTAATTTATAGTTAAACCCATGAATAATAATTAAATAAATCATTGTTTATTTGATTTCCTTCTAGGAATAATTAATTAAACCATTGTTTTATTATTATTCCTTGTTAAATTTGACCCAATCATGAAAAATAAATCGATAAATCATTATTTATCGTATTTTTCTACAAGAATAAATAATTAATCATTAATTAATTACTATTCTTTGTTAGGTTTGACTAAATCCCTTAGGAATAATTAAATAAATCATTATTTGTTTATTATTCTTTAATTAATTCCTTGAGATAGTAAATAAATCATTTATTTATTTACTATTTCTAAATAAAAGTTTAAATACTTTTTCCCTCTTAAACAAATATAATAAAATATTCCAAGTGGTATTTCCAAGAATGGGATCAATAATATTTTATTATTGCTCATTATTCGAGGATAAATCAATATTTTGTTATAAATAGGAGGGTTTTCCATTCATTATTCACTTTTGATTATTTTCATTGTGGCACACCATATTTTTGTTGGGTTTATGCATTATATAGGGGAGAGACTCTACAGAATCTAGAAGCATTTGAGGATAGCCAAGAACCCATCCCATAGAGGGGGACTGGTAACATATATTTGTTCCCTTCACAGGTGTTATAATAAAATTATTCTTTACATATCTGGTTTCCATTAGATGTTTTGGGGTTATTACTCTTTATTTTGATGTTTAACTATGATTGTAGCATAGATCAGAATTTTGGTAGGTTTTGTTTCTATCAATAGCTGCAGATCTACAATGTTTAGCAGTCATTTGTATTGTTGAGATCGGTTGTCATCCCCGATCTTAAGTGGTTTCTTTTCGTACATCATTGAGAAGAAAACACTACAACAATGGACTTACCCATAGGACAAAGAGAAAAAGGAGGTGTATTTTGATCCTCACTATCAACATTTGAAGAAGAAACCGAAATAGGAAAAGAAGATGGCACAGGCACCCAAGATGATCACAAGATCAAGATGGCATAAAAACTTAATTATGCTCACACGAAAAGATATTTTCATCAAATTTAACATCTCTTGTAATAATTATTTCATTGGAATGAGGTGGAAGAAGTTTATACCCCTTTACATCTTCATAATATCCAACAAAAATGCACTTCTCACTTTCATGATGTAATGCTTTCTTACTTTCATTAGGAATATGAGCCCATGCTATGCTACCAAATACTCAAAGGTGGCTTATATATGGCTTACTTTTAGTCCATGCCTCTTCCAATGTTATGATTTTTTAAATCCTTTATGGGAGTGCGATTACATTGTAATTTGCACGCTTGATTGCTTCTGCCTAATAATAAAACTTAATCCATTAGATTAGATCATGAAATTGGCCATTTCCTTTAAAGTGAGATTATTTCTCTCTTCAACACCATTTTGTTATGGTGTATATGGAACGATATGTTGCATTTGAATGACCTATGAAATCTAGTAATTCATATTCTCCTCCATTATTTGTTCTTAAGCTTTGTAGTTGATGTCCAATTTTTCTACAAAGGCTCTCTAAGCCAAAAAATGTGTCAAAGCATTTACTCTTTAGTTTTAAGAAGTAAACCCAAGTGCATCTAGAGGAGTCATCAAAGAAAGGTAAGAAATACTTGTACCTGAAGAAAGAAGGAGAATAATGTGGAATGCACAAATTACTATGAACAAGCTACAAGGGAGTTGAGGCATCACAAGAGGCATGTTTGTCAACATTATCCTGATAATGTTTGCTAAGAAGCACAACACCATATGTGTAAGTAATGAGAGGAATACTAGTCACCATATTTTGGTTACATAGTTGTTGCAATGAGTAATAATTTGGATGAACACATCACTCATGCCAAATTTTGTTCAAGTTGTTACTACGAGCAATAAAAATCAAGGGCAAAGACAATCGAAAGTGGTCAAATTTGTACAACTCGATAATATCGTCAATGATCCTAGTGGGAAGGACATATTATAAATCCTTGATTACAACTTGGTGAGGTCAATATTCTATTATTTTACCTTCAATTGAATGAGTGATTTGAAATACTAATATAATGTTGCACGAAATACTTGTAGCACATAATACATAACTTAAATGACCATTAACTACTTGAACTATTGAAAACCCTACAACACTAAGAGATGTATCATCACTAACAAATATTTGTTTTATAATTATCAAAAAAAAAAAAATAGTCGTATCCTTATCCTTATGATAAGATGGTCTAAATCAATAAATCACTGATCATAAGAAGAAGAAGAAGGGGTTGCATTGAAAGAAAAACCAGAAGCATAAAGTGAATTTCCATGAGAAGAAGTGTTATAAGAAGAAGGATCAAAATTGATGCTATCTTTATTCATTGATGTTTCTAAGGCCTTCATATTCTTAAAACATTTAGACTCTAGATGACTGTTTTTCCCACAAAAATTGCAATGTCTATTGGTCTTCTTATTCTTTAATGCACCATTGGGTGTAGAAGCTGCTTGAGAGGATAGTTTATGACTCTTTTTTTGCTTATTGTTGCAAGGGTGTTGCTTCCTGGGATGTTTGGTTTTATCTTTTTTTTGGGCCACTAAGGCCATGTTAGATTTACCAATAATGTTAATTTCTCCTATATGCAAGAGTCTGTCTTACTGTTTAATCAAAGGCACACAAAAAATCAAGAGTAAGATCTTCATTTTTGCCTCTAAATCTTCTCTAGTCGCATAAAAGGTAGGCACAAAAACTAAAATGTAGGACTAGGCTTGGAAAGAATAACATATATGCATAATTTATCCTTAAGGTTGTTGGCATTATGACACAGGTTTGGCACAGGTTTGGCTCAATGACATAAGTGTTGTCCTTGATGGCAACTAACTCAAATGGCAGATCATATTTCAGGCTCTCAGAATGGAAGAAAATGAGATACCCATAGGTTCCCTTTCACAAAGCCGCAGACATATGCAGGTACGCCGAACAAAAGGTGCGTACATATATGTAGGTGTACCGAACAAAAAGTTTGTACGTAAAGTACACGCACTTTCATACAAAGAAAAGCGCGCACGTGGGAAATCTTATGGTTGGTCCATGGTATTTAGTTTGACATTTTTGATCCTATGGTTTTGGTCCATGGTTTTGCATCTAAAGTATTGAACCCAGGTTTTGGGTCCCTAGTATTGGATCTCTATGGTTTTGGACCACGGATTGAGGAAGGCCTAGACTATAAAAAGGAAAGGAGATCATTTGGCTTGAGGTGACTAATGTGTTGAATATCTTGAGAAGAGCAAGATCTGAAATACTGGTGATCAGTTGGTGAGTTATAGCTGGACCTGAATCAAGGAGAAACCTGAGCATTACAAGACGGATCTACTGATGGGTCGAGATCTCTTTGGCGCATGATTAGATCTGTAAATCTGATAATCTGGGGTATAATTGAAGTCTGATAAATTATCTATACCCGCAGGTTTGACACAGCGCAGGTGCAGATACCCGCAGGCTCGACACAGCGCAGGCGCGGATATACGCAGGTTTGACATAGCGCAGGCGCGGATACCCGCAGGCTCAACACAGCGCAGGCATGGATATACACGAGTTTGACACAGTGCAGGCGCAGACACCCGCAAGCTCGACACAACGGAGGCGCGGATACCCACAGGTTAAGGAAGTGAATACTGCGTACGTACGCAAGTTTCTATTGGTGAAGTTGCAGACTTTTCTTGAAATATGTTTTAGCTGCTTTTGTCTATTACTGCAGTGTTCAAGGTTCTGAATTGGTGTCTGGTTACTGGTACTGTGTTCTGAGCAGTTATTGATTTAGTATTTGTACAAGGAAGTTGGTTGATTGCAGATCTATTTGATGTTTGATTGATATCCATGGATCTAGTTTGAAAATTTATGAAACACCTACGTACTAGTACCTCAGCTAGTACAAGAGCTAAGGGGGTTGTAGCTCCCTTCCAGAAGAGTCTAGAGAATGAGAGAAGGTTGTGGCCTTCTGCAGGTTGAAGCCTGTGTGTTGGTATAAGACTGCACTAGTACATAATCATTGTAAAAAGAAGTTTATAATTGAAAGAAGATAGAGACATATTGCAGCAGGTGGTTTTCACCCACATTGGGTTTCCACCTTATATCTGGTGTTCTTTTTTGTGATTGTCTGCTCTACTTTTCTGTTCCTACTTACTGTTATATGGTTCTGACACATAGATTAATGATCAACATCTGAAGAATAAATTAAAATTATAAGTCTGGAAGGTATACGCAAGTTTCATTTGTATCTTTGTATAAATTGAAAAGGAATCTGATAATACTGATTCACCCCCCCCCTCTCAGTATTATTTTCAACAATTGGTATCAGAGCAGGTCCTTCAGGAAAAGCTTGATCGCTTGAAGGAAGATCTATCATCATGAGAAACTATGAAAAAGAAGCATCTATCAGGCCACCGATTTTTTATGGGAGCAACTTCGTCTATTGGAAGGTAAGAATCATTGCTTATCTTCAATCTCTTGGTATAGAAGTTTGGGATATTGTGGAAACAGGATACACATTTCCATTAGCAACTCCTACAGATGCAAATGGTAATAAGCAGTATGAAACAAATGCAAAAGCTGTCAATACTCTATTAGGAAGTCTATCTCAATCAGAATTCGTCAAGGTTATGCAGCTCAAAAGTGCAAAAGAAATATGGGACAAGATTGTTCTGAGCTATGAAGGAGATGAACAGGTAAAACGAGCAAATTACAAACTATTAGAATTCAATATGAAAGTCTCAGAATGCATAATGATGAAAGTGTGGCTAGCTATTTCCTACATATAGATGAGATCGTAAATTGTATGAAAAACTTGGGTGATGAAATAAAAGAAGTTGTTTTGGTTGAAAAGGTTCTAAGATCTTTGTCTCCTAAGTTTGATTCAAAAGTTTCTACCATAGAAGAAAAGCAGAATCTACAGAGCCTTACCATGTCACAGCTGCACGGAATTCTAACTGCTTATGAGATGAGAAAAGGAGGACCATTAGACAGGAGAGAAGTTGCATTCAAGGCTTCAAGAAAAGGAGATTACTTTGAGTCAGAACATATGTTAGAAGAAGAGGAAGAATCAAATTTTGTCAAGAACATTCAACTGGGAACTGGAAGATTCAGAGTTAAGCTATCTTTCAAATGCTTTGCTTGTGGAAGAGTCGGTCATTATGCTGCAAAATGTCCTCATAAAGATAAACTAGAAAAAGGTAAGGAACCTGTTAGATGGAACAGAAAATAGAATGTAAATAAGAAGAGCTATTACATGCATGAAGACAGTGATGGATTGTCAAATAGTGATGAAGATGAACAAGGTAATGATGATAGACTTTTGATGGCTTTTGAAGATGATGATTTCTTGGATGCTATAAATGAAGAAGGTCTTTATGAATAAATTTCTAAACTTAAAGTTTGGTTAGAGGAAAAGAATATGATTATAGATACTCTAACATTCCAACTTGGTGAAAAAGATAAACACAATGAAGAGTTAGAATGTGAAATTGTCGGACTTAGAAAAGAAATTGAGAAAACAAAAGCCCTTAATCTCAGATTTTCTAAAGGATTTGAAACTCTAGATGAGATTATCAAAATGCAACATTCTCCTCTAATCAAGACAGGTCTCGGATATTCTGAAGAAGCATCTCAAGCTTAGAAGCAAGCGCAAAAGCCATCCACCTCCAAAAGTTATCTTGATGCAGCAAGGAGAAGTGAACAAGTTGACAATCGACAGCAAAGGGTAAATTAGGGACAATTTGCTTCAAGAATGATCAAATATTATCAAGTAAATAGGGGGAAATCTACTTCAAGGATGAACAAAAGCCTCAACCGACCACAGGTAAATCATTCTCAATTTGGATCAAGAATGGATGGAAACTACAATCATATGGTTGGTAGATTTTATAATCACAGGAATTTCTTCAATGGCCAATGTTTTTCTTGTCATAACTTTGGTCATAAAGCTGCTCAATGTGTTGCCTACAAGACCATCATGACTAGGGAAGCTCAAAAACAAAGGAGTATGACAAGAATCATTAAAAGAACCTACAATAAATTCTCTGCTCTTGAAAATGAAATACAATGTTCTATCTGTAACAACTTCGGTCATGAAGATTTTGAATGCAGGAGCAGGTTTCGACAAACAAATCAAAAGGAGCAAGCTTCATTGAGTTCCAAAACATGGAAAAAGAAAGAAACGCAACTGGAAAGATGTGGGATAGCCTTATATGCAGAAGGACAGGAAAATCAATGGTACATCAACAGTGGATGCTCGAAACATATGACAGGTGATAAATAAAAACTTCAGTCATATAGTGCCTTAGAAAAGGAAAAGAAGCTGTCATTTGGAAATGACACCCCTACATTCATAAAAGGTAAAGGCTCTGTTCGTTTGAAAGAAAAGGTCAAGTTTAGAAATGTTATGTATGTTGATGGCTTAAAGCATAATCTATTGAGTGTTAGTCAGATGTGTGATCAAGGAACTGAGGTAATATTTCGATCAAATGGATGTATTGTTCGTGAGCTTGATACAGGAAAAATAGTGATCAAGGCATAAGAACTCCAAATAACTTATAAGTACTCAAGGGAGGACAACAACAATGTTATTTAAGCAAGAATGATGAACACTGGCTATGACATAGAAGACTGGGGCATCTTAGCACGCAAGTTTCATTAGTATCTTTGTATAAATTGAAAAAGAATCTGATAATACTGATTCACCCCCCCCCCCCCCTCTCAGTATTATTTTAAACAAAGATCAACTTGAAAATCTTCAACTAAATGTACAAGTGTTTGGAAATTAAATAAAAATATTATTTAATGTGAGAAAAATAATTAGGATTTAAAGGCATGATCTAATTTTCAATATGATGAGATCTAATCAAGTTAGGTTCACCAAATGTATTTTTCAACTTTTCCCAGGATATGTCTAAGTCATCAATTCTTTGAACGTAAATTAGGAAAAATGGACATTCCTACTAATCCACTTGTTTCACCATTCCTATTATACCATTTGGCTTTCTTATAGTAGCAATGGGGGCTTTTCCTTTTGCTAAGGTAATCCAATACAATCATTTACTTCTTATTACATCCTCTATGTTGGATTTCCATGAGAACTAATTGGTATTGGTAAACAAAAGTTCACTTGGAGTGGCTATATTAAAATATGTAAATAACATGGATTCAAAAACTGAAACTGACTATATAGATGGAAATCTCTCGAAAAAATAGGTTATTTCAAAAATAGTGGCACTGAAAGTTATATCATTTTTAATGAGAAGACATTAACAATAACAAAGAGTCATGTGGTAGGTAGAATTTTTCCCAAGTGATGACGGGTGTTGTTGAGAAACATAATTTTTTTTTTTTTACTAATTTTTCCTGTAAGTTCACTTTCACAAATAATTTACTTTATGAAGTGACACACTACTATAAAAACAAGTAAAAATCACTTTTACAATGAAGTTACTTTACAAATGAGACTTGCAGGAAAAACTAACTTAAAAAGGAATATTAAAGATGTTTATAGTGATTCAAAGAAGAGACTTGAACTCAAGACCTATTGCTAAATAAAGTAACTTTTAACCAAGTGAGCTAGTGGAAAACACATAACATAATTAATATAGGGGGATGAAGTTGTTGTTGTTTTTGTTCAATGAGTAAATTGCATGATTTTTCACAAACTAACTTAAAAAGAAGAGACTTGAACTCAAAACCTCTTACTGAATAATGAAATTTTCAACCAAGTGAGCTAGTGAAAAACACATAACATCACTAATGAAGGAGGATGCATTTGACATAGTTATTGTTGTTGCTACTACTATTGATGTTATTGTTGTTGCTACTATTAGTTCTACTAGTTCCATGGATTTTCCTCGAAGTATGTATTATGGATATGACAAAAAAACCATATCTCAAGCAAACAAACACCTTCTTGATGAAAGAAAGGTGTTATTAACTAAAATGCACTTTTTAGAGGCAATGAAATAGTTTGCCTAGGCAAAAATGTACAAAAATAGTATATATCATAAACTTGAACACAAACTCAAGATCTCAATCAACAATGGGAGCGACTTTTCAAATGGGCTTTGATACCATGTTCGAGAAAACATGGTCTTCCACATTGGATGAACATCTTAAGTAACCACCCACAAAACTAGATCAAAGATCACGACACCAATATTTTTATGTGGTTTAAAACCTTCAAGAGGGAAACACTCTAGAATCCCAATAAATCTAGTCACTTGAAACAATTTTATTAATGAAAAAGAAAATTTGTACATAATAGAGTTTCTCACTATTGATAATCTACAATGACCCTCCATGCTCTTTAAATAGAGATCATGAACAAATGGAGTGCTAAGCCATAGATCAATAACCATTAGTATCAAGGAGAACATGAGTTGTCAGATCACTTTATGTCTAGAAAATATTGTGACCGTTAGATTACAATGAAACTAATTCATACTAAAGAAATACACTTTTAACTAATACACATATTATACCAAGTTAGAGTTAACTGACTTCTAAGTGTTCAAATATCTTAACAACTAACAAATAAACCAACAGAGGCAATAATATTGCGATTAATTTTATATAATAAAAAAATGATAATAATAATAATAATTCATCTCTCATGTATTCATTATTTTCTAAATATATTTATAATGATGATATTTACCATTATTTCACCAATAATAATGTCTTATATATAAAGAAATATAATAACACCAATTTCGAGATATATATATTTTTTAGACATATATATTAATATTGTAAATAACTTTCCTTTTATCTTCCTTTATGTACCTCCTTACGTTAAATAGAGCTATACACAATCACTTGTCTCTTACACGTCTCACACATATTCACTCATTTTCATATGCATTCTCCAAGATGATGTGAGTGTCGAACATAACAAGTAAATTTTTGTCCCAACAAACACAAAAACGTTGGTTGGGAAATCACGGTATTCAAGTGTTAGACACATTCTCTCCATCTAGCAAACATCTCCATGCAAGTTGTCATGTTTTCAAAATGATGGTATTGTATCTAATACAAAGCAACTCTAATCTTCCAATAGTCATATCTATGTAATTGTATGTTTTTTTTAAGTCTATCCAAAATTAGGCCCCATTTGCATGGGAATATATAATAAATATTTATGACTATTCCATCATGGTTATGTAATAGCCTTGGTAAAAATTCCATGTAATAAAAGTTAATAAAGACAAATTAATAACCATGGTTTATGGGGCACTTATTCCAAGCTGAATGTTGGGCAAAAACATAATGATGGGGATAACTTGTGGTTAATTAATGGCTAAGGAAATTGACAAAGGCAATGGCTAAGGCTTTGTAAAGGCAAAATGGCATTTTGACACATTTATTTATGAAAATAATGGAAATTAGGAGAAAAGGAAGGTGAAAGGTCAGAGGTTGCATGTGAGGAGGAAAATGAAGAAAAATAATGGAAAATGAAGAAAATAGAGGCATCATTAATAAAAAGGCTTATAAAGATCAGTACACAAACTTTTGTCTATTTAATTTTGAAGTTTCTCTCACTCTATTTTCTCTCTCTCATACTCTTGGACACTTAGATTTTCTTGGATCACTCTTGGAAGAGTGTTTCATACTTGGATTTTTGGAGCAAGAAGGAAAAGGAAGAGCAAGAAAGCGTAAGAGGACATCAAGATCAACAGCTACAGTGGATTTTCCTTGCAGGTACTGAGTTGCATGTATGTTTTCCTCACTAGTTTTGGCATGCATGGCATATGCATATGGTTTATTGGTCATGATCTGTCACTGGCATGGAAGATTGCCTGGATTGATAGTGGATTTTCCTAGCCTTGCCATTTCCTGGATAGTCATGATGTTGTGGGTTTATTTCTTTGTTTTCTGATTGGTTCTCATTTTTCCCTTTAGCTTGGGTTGAGTTACTAGTTCCTGGAGCCTTTGTTGGACAAATGCATTAGAGCCCTGTAACAACTTCGGTTGAGTTATTAGCCTTGGAGCCTTGGTTGGAAAACACTTTGAAGCCTTTGGTGGGTTGGGTTACTAGTCCTGGAGCCCTGGTTGGAAAAACACTCTGGAGCCCTGTATAAGTTGTGGATTAAGTTACTAGTCCTGGAAGCTTTGGTTGGAACAAACGCTCTGGAGCCCTAGAAGGCTTGGGTAGAGACCAATCTGGTGATGGTTGTGATGTCCGACTGTGAGGTGGAATCATTTTTTGATGGGTTGAGGTGGTTTGGCCTCTCGAAGCCCTCGATTGTTTTGATTGATGTGTTTTATGAGATCTCACATGCATGCGTGGAATATGGCTAATAACCACGGCTTATGGGACACTTATTCCAAGCTTAATGTTGGGAAAAAACATAATGATGGGGATAACTTGTGGTTAATTAATGGCTAAGGAAAATGGCAAAGGCAATGGCTAAGGCTTTGGACAAGCAAAATGGCATTTTGACACATTTATTTATGAAAATAATGGAAATTATGAGAAAAGGAAGGTGAAAAGTCACAGGTTGCATGTGAGGAGGAAAATGAAGGAAAATAATGGAAAATGAAGAAAATAGAGGCCTAATTAATAAAAAGGCTTATGAGGATCAGCACACAAATTTTTGTCAATTCAATTTTGGAGTCTCTCTCTCTATTTTCTCTCTCTCATGCTTTTGGAAACTTAGAGTTTCTTGGATAACTCTTGCAGGAGTGTGTCATACTTGGATTTTTGGTGCAAGAAGGCAAAGGAAGAGTAAGAAATCGCAAGAGGACATCAAGATCAACTACTACAATGGATTCTCCTTGCAGGTACTGAGTTGCATGTATGTTTTCCTCACTAGTTTTGACATGCATGGCATATGCATGTGGTTTATTGGTCATGATCTGTCATTGATGAGCCCCAGAAATGGGTAATTATATGGGCACATTTAGCCTCTTAATTTTGACTTAATCCACCATTCTCATTAGTTTATTGCATTTTTTTTATTATATTTATGCTAATAGAGTGAATTGGGTTAGTCATTATGCCAAAAAGTCTAAAGTGTGCTTTATGCAGATTTTTAGTCAATTTTGAGACAAAATCAAAGGTTTCATGAGCATTTGGCAGCCAAATTCGAGGAAGAACAAGGGAGAGGATTTATAGGAGTGTGTCCCCTTCATTTATGAACCTTTACCTCAAATTCGCCATCAGAAAATCAGAGCACAAGCAGCCACATTAGTGCATCCAAGGGGCAGCCGAGCAAGTAAAGAATAACTGTTGTTTATCTGTAGTCTTGGGGAAGCTAAGCTCCTTGATTCTAGGAGAGCTGTTGGAGGCTTGAGTTGTATAAATAGCAGGGCTTAGGTGCTTAGTTTTTTTTAGTAGGATGTTAGCCATTCCTTAGTCTATTTTCGCACTTTTGTGCAGTATTGTACTCAACTCATTTTCGAGCTCTTTCTGAAGACAGTTTTGTGATGTAACTGCTATTTTTTTTATCAATGAAGATGAATCGAGTTTTGAACTAGCACTGATCTTTCTTAGAGGGCTGAAGCTCTTGGATTAGGTCCCAACCCAAGTGCCCAACACCTCCTTTGTGTATTTATATGCCTTTGCTTTCATGCATGAGATAACTTCTGTTGTTTAGTTCATTTTGCTTCATTAGATTACGTTGCTTTTGATGATTAGAATGGTTGTTTTTGCTTCAAGTTGCTTAAATAGTTTGCTACAGTGATAGAAAAGGATCCAAAAGGTCAACAAAAGGTCTTGATCTCCTTTCTCCCTCCTTGGGACCATGATTTGAGATCAAGGCACTACTGGTACCACCAAAAACATTGTTTTTGCTCACCAATGCAACTGCTAGTGTGATATTTCGAGTTGGAGAAGTTGATATTGGTTTGGATTCACATGCTTAGATCATTTCATGTTCATTCACCATGGTTTTCTCACACAAGTTTCTGTTCATAAAGTTCTGTTTAGCATTTCTCTGGTTTTAGGTCAGAATTTAGGTTAAAATAGACAAACTCTGTTTTTCGGTTCTTGCTTTGGTCAGTTTTGAGAAGTAAGTGTGCAGCTCTCTTGTAGAACATTCCAGCTTATCATTCCTCCATAACACAGCCTGTACCAGTTCATCCCTCAAGATTTCTCCACTCATTCACCGCATTTCGCCCATCTACCCTAATTTCTGTGTTTTTTCTACAAAATTGATTTCTTGCCCTTTGAACAAATCTAACCATCTCCTTCGTTCTTGATCTTCAATGACAAAGTCCTATACCCCTCAACGCCTTCATCCAGCCTTCATTTCCCTTTTCCCATCATTTTTTTCACCTTCAAATCTCCAAAAAAAACTTTCGGCCTCCTCCTGTAGATCCTCCTATAGAACCTACTGTAGATCCCTTGCAGCCTCCTGTAGAATTTCCTGTGAGTGATTTTTCGAAGTTTTATCGCAATGGAAGTCTTCAGAAGGGCACTAGGGGATTCTTAGGACCCCTCCACACCTTCCTCACCATCTGCAAAATCCAACTCCATCTTCTTTTGCCACCAAACCTCTACACAATCACAACCAGTCAAATCATAAGCATAATAATTCCACACAAAAATACTCAAAAGTACAAAAAAGATTATTTTTTCTCATTTCTCTTCAGAAGTAGTTTGAATAAATGCAATTTACCTTTTCAATAGTCAATGGCACCCATTTCAGTAGTTTCCATCTCTCTCTTGCACAACTAGGGTTTGCCAGGGTTTGCATTCCGTTTCAGTTTTCCTTCGCTTTCTGCAAGTAGAATAGCCCCTATAGAGTTAGCTTCCTTTCATCATAGTTAAAGCTTCTTCTGATAAATCATAGAAGTTGGCTTAAGCTCCTATCGAACTTGTGCCAACTGATCAAGTGACAGCCTGCAGTAAGAGCTAGTACTTGTGCATACAGCACTGTCGCTTCCAAGTTTGTTACGAACTACCGGGTTGATAAAATTAAAGTAGGGAGCCCCAGGAGTTGCAGCATTATTGCTGCAATACTAGAGCTCACCATCTTTTTGGCGCCGTTACCGGGGAAGTGTCAGAGTATTTTTTGATTACTGTTTTCTTCTATTTTTTACTGCAACATTCTGCTAAGTAGTTTATTTCATTTCAATTCTGCAATTTCCATTTCAATAAACTTAGATTAGTTATTTCCTGCTTTCATTTCAATTCTGCAATTTCCATTTCAGCAAAAGTAGATTAGTCATTTCCTGCTTTCATTTCAATTCTGCAATTTCCATTATAGTAAAGTAGATTATTCATTTCCTTGCTTTCATTTCAATTCTGCAATTTCATTTCAGCAAGTTCATTTTAGTTAGTTGCAATTTGTTGTTCAATCAATTTTAGTTTTGCAGATAAAAGCAGAAAAAATGAAAATCAACCAAAAAGATTTCCTTTCATGCCTCATAGGAATAGAGATAATTCAGGAAAATTTTTGCCCAACACCCCCACTGCTTCACACAGCCAACCTTCTCTCTTCTTCGATGGTTGTGATTAAGAAGAATCCTTAGGTGGACAACAAGACATATTTGAAGAACCTATAGGGGAGAAGAAGAAGAAAACATTCCTCTGGAGCCAATGGCTGAAAATAGAAATGTTGAGAGCAGTACCTTTTCTTCCAACTCATCCATTGAAGGTGAAACTGGAAACATGTAGGAAGACTTCAAGAGTGAGATGTGGCAGATGCTTTCCATGCATATCAAAAGAAAAAAAGAGGAAGCAGAGAGGTCTTTGGCCATTTTTTTCCCTAGATGCACCAGGAGGCATCCTAGGAATGAATGCCCATTGAACTCTATAGAGGTTTGTTCAATCTATGAAGAAACGCATTCTACAAACAAGTGCTTGTCCTTGCCCAGACTTAAAGTTGTATACCAAGGGGCCGAAGGAGTCACTGAACAGATCTATTATATAAGCCAAAAGAGGTCACATGGACCTAGACCATACCAACAGAGGATGCAAGGGACATCTCAGGCATAATACAACCCTAACCAAGTCACATTCATACCTTCTTGGGGTCCCCCTGCTCATCCTTCCTAGTCCACACCCCCTCCTTGGTCATATTTTCCTTAATATCATGCTCAACCAGCTACTCATTAATTTCACCCCTGTGCTCAGCCACAGCCTCAGTGGAATGCACCTCATCAGGGGTGGAGGCCCCAGTACAACTCTCCTCCTGCTCTTTTGCCTCCTACTCCTCCAAGGCAACCCCAAATGCCTGCCTAGCCGAACCCGAACCTGTACAGCAAACATGCCCAACAAGTATATAGTGGGGAACCACCATTTCCAAACCCACACATTGGATTAGCTCAACCCAATTACAATGCTGAGGTACAACACTTCCAAAAAACTCCTCTTGAGCTCAATTATCTTCACCATAGCTCAGGAAGAGTATTACAAAAAAGATATTATATTAATATTATTGAAGGACTACCTTCAGCAAAAGAAGATGCCAAAGAGAAGATCAAAGAACCATGGGCTGCGCTTGATGAAGAGAATGTTGGAAATAATATTGAGAAGGGGGGTGAATCAGTATTATCAAATCAAACACTTTTTCATTTCCATACTCGGATTCATATATGCTACTTCAGTTAAGGGAACATGCGTGTACGCGCAACTGTGTCTAATGCAACTAGTGTATATCCAGTAAACTTATGATTCAGTTAATCCATTAAATGTTGATCTTTAGTTAGTGCATCAGAACTTTATTAACCATATGAATAGTAAACAGGTGCAGTAAAACATAACAGATCATCACACACAAGAAGCACACATGAACACCATGATGTAAGGTGGAAACCCAATGTGGGTGAAAACCACCTGCTGCAATTCGTCTCTATCTTCTTTTAATAAGAAACTTCTTTTTACAATATTTCTGTACTAGTGTAGCCTTATACCAGTACACAGGCTTCTACCTATAGAAGGTTACAACCTCCTCTTGTTCTCCAGCTTCTCCTAGAAGGGAGCTACAACCCCCTTAGCTCTTGTACTAGCCGATCCTTTTACTAGTACGTAGGCGCCGACCTACTGAATGCTCCAACCTTCACTCGGTTTCCAGCTACTACTAGAAGGGATCTATAACCCCCTTAGCTCTTGTACTAGCTAATGTACTAGTACGTAGGTGCCGACCTACAGAAGGCTACAACCTTCTCTTTCTTCCTCCAGGTACCATGTTTCATAAATTTTCAGACTGGATACTCCTGAAGCACAACACCATAATCTGAAGGCCACGTTTCATCCAATTTTCATATTGGACCCATCAATATCATTGAAGCACACAATCAATCAATACTAGCATCATCAATCTCTGAATCACCCAATACTGAATCATTGAAACCCTATCAACAATCTGCAGTCACCATAACATAGAGCAGAACATAGAACTCTGCAACAATGTTCAGATCTAACTGTATCATCAAAATCATGCATCAGAGTGCATACGCTACTTAGAAGAGCTGAACTAGCGTGTATACACAACTTCACCAAAGCGAACCAGCGTATATGTCATTAGTTACTTACTTATAACTTCGCTGCACTTACTGACTTTAGACATACCCATATACAAGGATAATATGAGTGTTAGAAACCAGATCTAGTCCATCAGATCACATAAAGATAAGTCATTATGATCCTGATCCATTATTAGATCTCATCCATCAACACTAAAGCTAAACACAATCAACCAAACTGAATATGCAGAATACTGACACCAGTAAACAATCATCAGAACTCATCAACAACCAGAACCACCTGTAACTTCAAACATCATAGTTCATAAGGTATACGCTACTTAGATGTATCTAACATGTGTATGTACACACTTTTATCATAGTCAACCAACGTATACATCTGAAAATATTCATTCATGATTTGCAGCTATTCCAAACTTGAGCCATACCCAGATTATAATATTTACAGAACATTACATGCGTCAATATACAAATCTAGAATAAGCGTGATCAAACTGTATAGAGATGATTCATTCCAAGCCATTAGATCCCAATCTATCCTTAGATCTTGTTCTCCATCAACCGTTGAGATTCCTCCTTAGCTCAGATCAAGCAAAGCATCATGAACCCATAACCTGCATACTGGATCTCATACTTCATCATATATTCAAGATTTTCTCAGTGCATTTGCCTAATGATCTTCTCCTCCTTTTATAGTCTTAGGCCTTACTCAATACCATGGTCCAAAACCACCTAGAACCAATACCTTGGACCAAATACCTGGGGTCAACACTATGGGCAACATACCTTGGACCAATACCATGGATCACAATACCATGGTCCAAATACCATGGACCAAAACCCAATGTACGCGCCTTCCCTTGCATGAAAGTGCGTGTATACGTATACGCACCTTTTGGTTGGCTAACCCACGTGTATACACGGCTTTATCAAGGGGAACCTGTGTATATCTCTTTTTCTTCATTCTGTGAGCCTGAACTGTGATCTTTCATCTTAGTAAGTTGCCATCAAAGACAAAACCTATATCATAATGCCAACAGAGAAGACATCAGAATCAAAGATCGAGAGAGCTCTCTCATGGTTACCATCAAATCCTCTGTGTATTCAAGAGAAAAATTAGTAAGAAGAGGAAGATGTGAAGGTCATGATAGAAAAAGACATGAAGAATGATCCAAATAAGAAAAAAGGACCAAGGACATCACAACTATATTCAAATATGGTTCCAGACAGTCCTTAAGTTACAGCAGTACTCTCTTCCTCAACTATGCTTGATCCCTTCAAGGTCAAATCATCTGGTCTCTGAAATCTAGATACCTGTCAAAGCATGCATTTCAAGCCTCCACATCATTTTGTCTATCATCTCGATGTGCACATGGCTCCATTGGAAGTATTCTTATACTTGACAATGATTTTTTTTTTCAAGTAGGGTAGGGTAGAGAAAAAAAAAAGAAAAAAAAATGAAAAATAAGAGGGAAAAAAATAAAAATCTAAAGTGAAAACCTCCTTGGAGGCGCCTCAAATTGGCTCATTGATTGAGAACCTCCATGAGGCAGTCAATGGGTTGGAAAGAAGAGAAAAGAAAAAGTGAATAAAATCCCTGGGTAAAAACCTCCCTTGGAGGCGCCCAGGGCAGGCAATTAGGGTGAAAACCTCCTTGAGGCGCCCTAGTTGTTTTCAAAAAAAAAGGAGAAAAAAGAAAAAGAAAAATGAATTTCGAGTTGTATTGCATGTCTGTAGGAGAGCTTCAGCGAACAACAGCAAGTTCCAAGAAAGCTCTGAAACCAATAACAGCACCTATCCTAGCTTCCCTCACCCTTCTCCATCATTCTTGACATTCTTTCCACCTCATTGTACTTCTTTTCTGAAAACTGTGTTTTCTACAGGAGGCTCCTGTAGAAATTACAGAAAGCTAGAAATGGATTTTAAAAGCAGTTTGGGGAATACAGAATCTTCATAAAGGGTTTATAAATCCTCCTGCAGTCTTCAAACCTCTCTTCCATCATTTCCAAGCTTGCATCACACCCCAAGCTCATTTTTCTTACTGTCCAAAAATTGTAGGATGCTCTGATACAAAAATACATAGGACAGAGATTTGTTTTTTTCGCTAACTTGAAAACCGTGCATCCATTTAAAAAATTGTTTCATGGGAAGTTGTATAGGGATGATGGCAACATGCCCAGGCAATTTTAGCCAATTCTAGTGCACGGTTTCCAAGAAAAAAGCCTCCATCACCTTCAACCATTTTTGCATTTTCTCCATATCCGTGCATCCATTTAAAAACCTATTTCGTGGGGAGATGCATATGGGTGATAGTAACATGCCCAAGCAATTTTATCCAATTCCAATGCAAGATTTCCAAGAAATCAACCTCGATCAGCTTCAGCCATTTTCAATTTTTCTCGAAATCCGTGCATCCATTG
Source organism: Pinus tabuliformis (assembly GCA_031772625.1). Classification (NCBI taxonomy): domain Eukaryota; kingdom Viridiplantae; phylum Streptophyta; class Pinopsida; order Pinales; family Pinaceae; genus Pinus; species Pinus tabuliformis. The sequence continues at coordinate 1,011,753,239 of CM062815.1, forward strand.
ACCATAATTTTTCTATGGGAGGTGCATAATGATGATGGAAACATGCTAAAATAATTTCAGGTCAATCTAGTCTACCGTTTGGGAGATATGAACAAAACAAGTCATTGTCCCATTAAAATCTAGCATTAGCAGCATGAGCATGCAAATCTAAAGGTTGAAACAGACTCCTGCAGCTTAAATCCAGCCAGAGCAGGGAAAATTTTAAGAACCCCCCCTAAATTTATAAATATAATAAATGGGCGAATCGCCATGGTATATAGGAAAAATGGAAGGCGATTTTATCAATAATATAATATGTATATACAATTTTTTGGCGAATCTCTCACCAGGCATGGCGAATATTTTACTCAATTATAAAATCTTGTAAGATATTGGCAAGTCTTTCACTAAATAATAAAACTTTGTATAGATCTAAGACCATATAATTTCCCCTTTAAATAGTCTATGCTCACATTAATACCATGGTATTACCATGGGTTATCATAAACCTGGAGATTAAAAATTAGTATTAGTAATTTATAAAAATTAATAAAATTAATAGTTGATTTTTATTTTATTTTTTGTTTTAACCAAGCTAAAATGTTTAACCTACATTAAATTACAACATCCGTTTTTACTCTTGACCAAGCCCCAAGAGGATAAAATATTTTTTCACTCTATGCTAGTTTGCATATCACGATATTTGATACCTCTCGGGGGTTAGTAGATCCAGAGTAAAGATGGATCTATGCTGGTTTTCCCCCATTTAAATAGGTTACATTCCAGGTAAATACCATGGGTCAATACCATGTGCCATTTTGGTGAATACCATGGATCAATACCATGTGCCATTTTTATTTTTATTAATTCTAATATGAGGGTTAATAATGGTTTTTTGCTTGGTATTAATAACAATCTAGTCCATGGTATTTGTCCCATAGTATTTTGCCCATAGGTTTCACCTAAATATAATATAACCCATTTTTTGAGTGTTTGTAAATATAAGGTGACTTATGGAGTAAATATAAAAAAATGTTTTATTTGTTTACCATACCTCTCGTTTATTTATATTTTTATTAATTTACCATACCTCTGTTACAAATATGGTATTTGGACCATAGGATTCACTTAAATAAAACCTCTTTCTTGAGCCTTCATAAATAGAATGAGGGTTATGGACTAAATATAAAAAAATGTTTTATTTATTTACCATACGTCTAGTTTATTTATATTTTTATTTATTTACCATACCTTTTGAGCAAGTATAAAAAGACGTTTTATTTATTTACCACACCTCCACTTTACTTATATTTTTATTTGTTTACACTAGGTGAGTAAATATAAAAAATGTTTTATTTATTTACCATACCTCTCATTTTTTTATATTTTTATTAATTTACCATACCTCTTTTATAAATATGGTATTTGGCCCATAGGATTCACTTAAATAAAACCTATTCTTGAAAATGGGCGAATGGATTCACTTAAATAAAACCTATTCTTGAAAATGGGCGAATCGAAGGTTGTAACTCCTAATTTCAAGGGCTAAATTTACCTTTTTTACCTTCTCCCTTAAAATAAGGTGGGCTATTTGAGGTGATTTGTAAAAATGTACTATGATACAAAATATTCGCCCAGTAAAAATTTAAAACCCCTTAATTTCGCCAAAGGGCGAACATTCGCCCCTAAAATTATCCTTGAGCCAGAGGATGCCTGCACAACAAAAACAGTCACACATCAGATAGCAACAAAGCATAGCAGCTGAGACCCTTAAAAATCAAGCTCCAAAATCAGAATCGGTGAAACCACAGATGTGTAGAATGTGAAAGGAGCAGGATCCTGATTGAAGGTCACCTGTACAAGGTAGCTGAGCCACCAATCCAAGAGCCACGGGTGCTAGCGGCGGAAATCCATGGATAGAATGCCAAAGCCTAAGCATGCAACCGCACGGCAACATGCAATTCTCAACTAACAGGTAAGTGACTAAACTCGTTCCTCTGTTGCATGGGTATAGTTTAAAAACTGCATGGACAAATGAGATTGTCATGCGGAAAGAGTCAATTTTGCAGACAAAACCGACCTCCCTAGAAGCTAAGGCTTTCTAGTGACAAAAAAGACAATCAAGCACTATCTTTCCCTAAATATTCATTTAAAATACAAGCAACTAGGTGTTTAAAGCATACCTTTAGTCCAACGCTGTTTTTAGCAGTCTAGCCTCTCCGATCCAGATGAGCTCCTCCTTCTCTTTGAAACTTGCATTCACTAACAAGCAAACGATTACATAGCACCTGAATAACTCATAAAATAAAACATATTCATCATAAAGACCAAGGAGTATATGAAACAAATTATATATAACAACTTGTTGAGAAAAATGAACTTAATTGTATTAAGTTGAAACAAAAGAAACCATTACAACCAGTGCCTTGGTGTTCTGCAGGTCCCTCCCATGGTCCAGCAAGAGTTCTCCTTTACTTTGATCAGCTCACCCACTTCCAAATGAAGCTAAGAAAGGATGGGAATCTCTCCTCTCAAGCTCTATAAGGGAGTCCTAATTTCAGCAGCATCTACCCTTAGGAATGTTCAGCTTTCAACCTCCCCTCTCTCTGGCCCAATGCCTGTATTTATAATGCTTTAGAGGAAGTTAATCAGGTCCACCATCAATGGGATAAGCCCCTCTTTCAATGGGATAGCTCCCCTCTTGATGGGATAAGTTCCTCTTTCATATGGATACATGAACCATCTGGAGGCGCTCAATACACGTCAAACCATCTTCTAGAATGCTCTAGAATCGACCACAAGTAACGTTTTTGAAGTAAAACCCGCGCCTTTTGACCTTTACAGGAGTACGCACCCACCCCTTTACAGACAGAGCGTACAAGTACGCAGGTATTGTGAACTTGGGGTGCGTACACGCAGGTAAGGTTAAGAGAAACTGCGTAACCAGAGTTAATTAACTTTTTAAGGACTTTCTCTCTTTCTTGGAGTTTGACATGAGGAGCAGAGGTATAAGACTTGCCAAGGAGGATAGTATGACAATTGATGGAGCCATACTAACTGCAAATAGTCATGGTGACAAATTTTAGTGTAACAGATTGCCCCCTAAAGTGTGAAACCTGTAGTAGATTAGGGTTTCATATCATCTAGGAAGGGTGAAGTAATCATTTCAAGGATTATCTTGTGGAGAGCCCAGTCAGAACCTGCAAATATTCAACACAAAATACATATATAAGATCATATCATCGCTGAGGTAGGCATTCCCATACTCAGATTGAAAACTTTAACTAACAAACTAACTACTGCTCTGATATAGGAATGATTTCGCAGTACATCATAATCATAGACTCATGTAGACACAGTATGGACGCAGCCATCTGTTTATAATTAGTCTACTGTATAATGAATACAAAACTCCTCGCAGCCTGGATGGTGGAAACTAGATCCAGGGTCTTCATTTTTACTTCCCGAAATGGTACGGTTCTATCCACGCGAATAAATGAGTTGATGTCGAACATGGTAGAAACCACTTGATTACCAGTCAATGATGTAAACTATTAACAAGTGTGAGAGAGACCACCAGTGATGTCAATGGTTCTCAAAGTACCCAGTACAATCCATGAGATGTGAATGAATGTGTTGATGTCAAACATGTCATGGAATCCTTCGATCGAGAGTCAATGATGTAAACCATCGTCAAAGGCGAGAAACCTGCCATTGATGCATGTAGATTTCAAGGTACTGATGATTTCTAGGTCATCTTTCTAGATAATGTGCTGATGTCGATAGAAAGCGACCCATTGCAGGCAAGCCCACAACACGAAATCATAGATCAAGTTGAAGAAATGTAGCTATAAGGACTGACTCAGGGATGGTCAAAATGGATGACGGGTATTTTGCAGATGAATGGTTTATTTGCAGTAACCTCTTGAACACATAACGACACGACAGATGGCTTGGTGACAATTGACCCAAAGTTAATACCCAAAACCGACTGAAGATTTTCAATGTGGTTTGATCAACTGTTAGGCAAAGGATTTCCCAACCCAGGTGAATGAAAAGTGTCATGTTCAAGAGTGGTGATAAGGTTTCTTCTGAGACAAAGGATAACAAATAGGCTCATTTTCCTCTCTTTTCCCCCACCATTTCTGGCAAGTAGCTCTTTATTTTTTACAAGCTTGAGGAGGATAACATATGCTTGATTATAAGCTCATCCTTCGGATGAGTCCAACTTAGTTTAGATTCGAACCCTAAGAAGGAGTGGTCCATTCCTGTTTGTAATCGAACAGGTCCTTTACTGTGAAATTTTAACGAGTCCACTATAGGAGAAACTCGGCGTTTTTCAATTTTAGAGAGTCTGAAAAAATTTAAGAAGACTCCAGGGTGGAACTTTTTCGTAAATTTGTGTCTCCCAAGCCCGAAAAAGTATAAAATAATACTTGAGAGAACCGCTTGATCTTTACGACCAAGGAGTACTTTCATAATTAGTGTCTTTGACTTGAAAATTAAAAAGTGATCAAGGACACATCATTTTATTTCCAATATCGAATTTGAAACGACAAAAATCCGGCAATTTTTTCATGTTTTTACGGTCAGAAAAGGGCTATAAGAGGATCGTCTTTTAATTCCATTTTAACGAGTGTAAAAGAAACGCTCGGCAATCTTTTCATGTTTTAGGAGTCAGAAAAGGGCTTAAAGATGACTATGATGTTTTTGTTTGTGAAAAATGACAATTTTCCCTGAAAATCCTTTATCCTGCACAAAAACCAACACATTACTCATACCTGTTTAAAGACAGATAAAAATATTTTGAAAAATACCTTTTCATGGTGAAAAATAAACAAATTTACCATTTATTTACCCAAAAAACCTATAAAAAGGGCTTTTACCAATTCATTTTTACCATTTTACTGTTGAGGAGAGAAAAAGGGCTTTTGGCAAGAAACTTCCCGTGGACATTGCGAAGAATCCGACCGTCAAAATCGAACACCGTCTCTTTCAGGTATTCTACAACATCCTCTTCTTCATTTTCATCCGTTTAAAATTTGTTTTTAGGCCCTAGTTTCATTTTTTGGAGGCTTTGGGATTTCAAGATCCGCCTTTCGGGGTAGGCAGGTGCTCCACTGGTGACCCGCGTACCCCGACATTTTCTCAGTTGGGAAAATGTCATGCGTACGCACCTTGCCTTAAAGGAACCCGCGTACCCACGCTCTGTTCCTAAAGGCGGGGTGCGTACTCCGCGCAAATGGTTTACAAACCCCAAAATCTCCAAAATGGACCAACAATTTTTAATTTTAAGGATTCTAATGGATGTTTTTTGGTGTGTAGATTGCCCACCATGCTTGATTGGTGCGAGAGAGAGCACGAAGATGTTGATTTGGCCGCCATTAATCATAAACCGTCCATTGATGCTTTGAAGGCATGCGGCCATTACAAATACTGGGCCATACCTGGCATGAGGGCCCAGGTGCGCTTTCTAGAGTGGCTGGTAGAAAGATGGAATGTCCAGGACCAGTGTTTTTACATTGGAGGGCACTAGCTCGAGATAGAGCCCTCAGATATCTACTTCCTCACTGGTTTTCCCAAGATAGGTGAACACTTGACTCTGTTCGGGACTAGGTCGGGTGGCCAGTCCATCGCTAGTCTCCGACAAGAGTGGTGTAACACTCAGTCTCAGGAGAAGGGGATAGAGATCAAAACTATATCTCGACCTGAACTTATGGTGATTGCTTTTACAGTTACTAGACTTTGCGGGGCTGCCGCTTTACACATTGCCACTGGATCCCAGATGTGGATGGCGATTGATTGCTATCGAGGCACCATTTTCAACTGGTGTGATGCTGTGTTGGCCAATTTAAAGGGCTAACTAACTAGAACCAAAAACGGACAGCTAAAGACTTTTGGTTATGGGCCTTTAGTTGTGAGTTTTTCCTTAGAGAGGGTTCTGATGCTGATCCCACAGCAGCTCACTGTTGAGGTTGGGCCTCCCCGAGAGCCTAAATTGATGCGATGGGTTGCGGTTATGGCCCGTCATCCTGATGAGGGCACGGAGGTTGTACGATTTACTCCGGAGTACTTTCACTGGTTGGAGGACCAGATCTTCTCTATACAGGATTTTCCTTATGCCGGAGTTGATTTTCGTGGAGATCTGGACATGGTTCTTCCACCGGGAGAACAATGGGATGACACAGGTACTTCATTTTTCACAAGTTTTTAAATTATCTATTTTTTGTTTTTTATATCGTCTCAAAACTGACAGTAATAATTTTCAAAATGCAGATGTAGGCCCACGTCTTCCAGCCAATCTCCGGCCTTACGAGAGGAGACTACCAGTTGCAGCGGCACCGGCCCCACGGGACGAGGCCACAGAGACCCTAGCTGAGTTGGAACAAGACCTAGAGCGTCTTACAGCAGACATACCAGAGACTACTATAGATGATATTCCTATCAGGCTTCAGCGCTATGTAGTTGCAGTCCCAGGACCTTTTAGGAGGTTCTTGTGTAGGCTGGCTCGTGCAGTGGTGTCGTATACAGAGCATCACCAGTGATTGGATGGTCGTTTTGTAGACACATGTGACATTTTGGTTTTTTGTACTTATCATTTTTGCCGATCATAAGGTGTTTTTCAACCTATGATCGAAGACGATGTATTTTTTGACACACTCCTATCTATATATATCATTATTACCGGCTTATCTTGTTAAACATGTGTGATGAAATGTTTTTAAATTTACATGTATGATTATTGCAAATGTCTATTTAACATTCGAGAAGCAATTGCATCTGCTAATGTATTTAAAGACCTTGGAATATGATGATATTCAATGTAATCAAATTCACGTTCCAAGAGACGCACTCTCAAAAATAATCTTAATAACACTGGATTTCTAATGGCATACACTCTATTAAGTTGTAATACAACGAGTTCAGAATCTAACCTCACTATCAAACTTCGAATCCCAAATGAAATAGATTCAGACAATAACTCAATCACTGCACTGTACTCTACAATGTTGTTTGTTGTTTGACCGAGGCTTACCCCATGCATAGAAACTAACTCATCAGAGGGCGAATATATAACCCAAGCTGCGGAAGAGATATTCCATGTACTACGACAAGCGCCATCAGCAAATCCAATGTATGTTTGGAGAGGCATCGACATCTGCAAACATCAAGGGTAAAACCAAGATAAGCAGAATAACGACGAAAAACACACTTTCTAAGCTAAGCACATTGTCTAAACTAACAAACACACCAGCTAGAAAGAAAAACCTAACCTAACTAAAATCTCCATACCCATCATTTAAGCATAATACCTCTTTAGGTAAAGGCCATTTCTGGGTTTACCCAAAGAGTCCCCGTCAAAGTCTACTAGCTCATAGGCCCATTTTGCTAGCTTTCGCTTGACAATGTAGGGCCCATGCCACATAGGAACGAATTTTCCAGCACCTAATTTATCGTTAGCTTGATCATATAATAACACTAGGTCTCCTTCCGAAAAATTTCGAGGGGTCACATTTCGATCATACTGAGCTTTCATACGTTTTGCGTGAGTCTCGATCGCTAATGCAGCATCACGTCGAGTCTCATCTAATTGAGCTAAGTATAATAAACGCTTCTCCTCTTCAGAAGTAGCTGGAAGTAACTCGATGGCCATTTGAAGTGACTGGATTTCGCATTCAATGGGCAGCACAGCTTCCAAACCATAAACTAGTTGGAAAGGAGTGAACCCTGTTGATGTTTTCACTGAGGTTCGGTATGCCCAAAGTGCGGAAAATAACATGTTGTGCCAATTCGAACGATGAATACCAATGATTCGTCAGATCATGATAACTAAAACTTTGTTGATGGACTCAACCAGACCATTCGCTTGTGGATAATAAGGAGTTGAGCTATCGTGACGCAAACCAAGCTGGCCTGTAAGTTCTGTCATCATAACGTTTCGAAAATGGCGACCATGGTCAGTGATTATCGCTTGTGGGACACCAAACCTAGCAATAATGTGATTGAATACGAAAATTGCAGCTGTCTTGCCATCTGCCTCGAATGTAGGCATCGCCTCGGCCCACTTAGTAAAATAATCTACCGCAAGGATGATATACGCATGCCCCCCGGCCTAGTGAGGGTTACATGTAATAAAATCGATACCCCATTTGGCAAAAGGACCAACGGCAATTATAGGGTGGAGAGGAGCAGGTGGAGCGCGCATCTTGCAATCAAACACTTGACAGTTGTGGCATTTCCGGACCACAGTAATACATTTTTTAAACAAGGACGGGCAGAAGTAGCCAGCGCGCAATATCTTTTGGGCTGTGGCATACCCAAACATATGACCGCCACATGCTCCAGAGTGACAGTCATTCAGAACCCTTTTAGCTTCCTCGTGAGTTAAACAACGTCGAAAAACCAAGTCCGCCCCACAGCGATAAAGAGTATCTCCAATAATTTTATATTGTTGGGACTGGAATCGAATTTTCCGACGTTTCGACTTTGAAACTTCGGGCCGAAAGGATTGGGTTTGGAGATAGACGATGATATCTCCATACCACGGATCTAAAGTGCTGATGAGAAACAAAGATTCGTCCGCAATGGGTTCCTCTGCCACAGTTTCTGTGTCAGCACACGAAAAATCACACATTAACTCTGCAAAAACTAAAGATTTCTTAGACTTAGATTTTTCAAATTCCAAGTCGAACTCCTGCAGGATAACAATCCATTTAGAGTACTTGCCCCCTAGCAATTGTTTAGTCAAAATGTAGATCATAGGGTTGCAATCCGAAATGACTGTAGTTTTACGGAGTAGAATGTAGTGACGAAAACGTTGGACAGCTTGAATGACTGCCAATCCCAATTTCTCCACATGTGAATATTTTAGCTCAGTTGGGTTTAACGTCCGACTAAGGTAATATATCACATGTTCCGTTTCGAATTCGTCTTCCTGAACTAAGACCATCCCGATGGTGGAATGGGCGGTGGCGAGGTACAAAAAGTAATCCTGGTTGTAGTTGGGAGGATGCAGCAACGGTGCATGGGTCAACGCGTGTTTTAGTGCATCAAAAGATTTCTGAGCTATCTCATCCCAAGAGAATTGAGCGTTCTATTTCAACAACCGGGTAAAACCCTTTGTAACCTCGGCATAGTTAGGAATTAATCGTCGTAAAAAGTTTGCTTTCCCCTGCAAACTTTGGAGTTGGCGAAGACTCGAAGGAGGAGGCAATTTGATGATAGCTTTGACCTTCGAGGGATCGACGCGAATGCCGGCTTTTGAAACTACAAATCCCAACAATCGGCCCACTTCTATACAGAAGACACACTTGTGTGGGTTCAACCGAATACAATAATGCCTACACCTCATGAAGATTGCTCATAAATGGACAAGGTGATCAGCTCGATGTAATGAATGAGCAGGCAAATCATCGAGATACGGTTGCACAATGTGTTTGATGTCATGAAACGCATAAGACATCGCCCTTTGAAAAGTGGCTCCGGCATTCTTAAGCCCAAAAGGTAATTTGCAATAAGCAAATGTCCCCCATGGACAAATGAAAGCCATTTTTGGTTGATCGGCAGGTAGAATATTGATTTGATTGTAACCGGAAAAACCGTCCATAAAGGAAAATATTTCACTGCCGTCACAATCGTCAATTATTTGATCGATATAGGGTGTTGGGTAGTTGTCCTTGGGACAAGCTCGATTGATATCCCTATAGTCGATGCATATTCTTATTGTTCCCTATTTTTTGTTAACCGGAACAATATTCGATACCCAATCTGTTAACGGGATCGGATAAATGAAACCTGCTTTCAACAGCTTCTCGACTTCTCCTTTAATTGCAGCCGCTTTTCGTGGGTGAATCTGACGCAAACGTTGCCGGACGGGTTTAGCGTCCGGGTAAGTCTTGATCTCATGGACAACAATCGCGGGATCAATTCCTGGCATTTCCTCATAGGACCAGGCAAACACGTCGCGGAATTCTTGAGGCACCTATATGAATGTGCTCAACAATTCCGGGCTTGACTGAAATGTCAATGGGAATAGTGCGAGAGATGTTTCCCAAATTCAGCTCTGAATCAGGATGTTTCATTGGATTCTAAGCTTCTTTGACATATTCAGCTGTAAAGATTGATGAGAAACCATTTTCAAAACGATCATCCTCAGGTAAAAACGAAGATCTTTGATGGAGATCTTCCCATGGTAAATCGTCTACACACAGGACTTCACGAAGTTGCTCGTCAGATGACACAACTTCGGGAAACGCTATTAACTCCGAGGTTGACGTGAAAAGTGATTCCTCATATACCACATTCATTTGGTCGATTTTGGTTGGACGTGGGTCGGTAAAAGACTGCACGGCTTCATAGGCAATTTCATATGGACTCAAAGGCATAGCATCACCAAATGAGTCTATCTCAGATTCAGAAGGAACGATCCAAGGATCGTCATAAACAATGGTGTCTGATGTAATCATATGAATGGATGCAAACAAAGACAAGGCGTTGATTAGAGGAAAAGGAAAAGTTCCCATTAAACCGGCATCTTTAACTAATCCTACTCCAACATCCTTATAAGGGATAGTCGTTTTACCGACATGCTGGATACTCTTTGAAGAGGTCGGGTCGGATGAAAAGTAAGCCAGCTGGTCTATTGTTATGATCTTGCCATTATATGGAAACTTTATTACTCAGAAGACCGATGAAACGACCGCTATCATAGTGTAAGACCAACTTCGACCCAAGAGAAGGTTGTAGTCTAGAGGGGCATCAACCACCTCCACATCTAGACTAACAGTTTTTCCTTCAACCCCTATAGGCAAATCCTGTAGAATGCCAAACGGATGAAACCCACGGCCATCAAAGGCCTTAAGAATTGTCGGGGATTGATTTAGTGAAGGAGAACCAAGCGATCTCCAACACTGTATCTGTTAGGATATTCCGACACATAGGAAATAGTTAAGTTCAACTTGGTCTAGTATAGAGTTAGGTATAGAGTTAGGTAAAGTGTGTTTCTTTACTGTTGTACATTTTGTAACGTACAATCCGACGGTCACGATATGTAGTGATCCGACGGTTCACTCTCTCCTCGGTATTACCGACACTTGATCCGTGGCTTGACACCCGATTGGTCCATGAATTCTATTTAAAGCGCATGGAGGGTCATTGTTCGGGTAATCCGTCGATGAGACAAAGCTTATGTAAATTTTCATTCTTTGATTAATAAATTGCCTGAAGTGGCCATGTTGGCTCAGGCCGTGGACTGTTTCCTTCTTTGAGGGTTTTAACCACGTCAAAAATACTGGTGTATTGATTTGAGATCTGGTTGTGAGCGGTGTCCTTTTGGTGTTCTTTCTGAGGAACTTACCCTGTAAATTCCTACATGGTATCGGAGCATGGACCGAGGTTCGATTCCCCCGAGTTGCGTTTGAGGGGGGGTGTTGGAAGAATCACCGCACCTCTATAGAATCTGTAATTTTCACCCTGGGGATCCTAGTTACTGCTTGTAACGTTTACCAATACTTGCGGGTTTTGGTGTACCGGCAAACCTCCACATGGTATATAAGGTTGGGATCACTACCAGTAAGAATGAGATCATCACATGGTTTATAAGGTTGGGATCACTACCAGTAAGAATAAGATCATCAACATAAAGAACAAGGATGATAAGAGAGTTGCCCACTTTCTTGGAGTAGACAGTATTGTCAGAATAACACCTAGAAAAGCCAGATTCTAAAAGAAAGCTATCCATTTTGGCATACCAAGCCCGAGGAGCTCGCTTGAGACCATAAATAGATTTCTTAAGTCGACATACAAGGCTGGAGTCTGTTTGGATGAAGCCAATGGGTTGTTCCATATAGATTTCTTCATGCAAGTCCCGTGCAAGAATGCAGATTTAACATCCATCTGATGGACTTCCTATTTTAAAAAAAACTGAAGCTGAAGATGCTGAAAGTAAGTGTTCCAATGGATATATCTCGAAAAATTAGGCTGTTTTAAAAAAAACGGCTCTGAAAAAGGCTTCCGGATGAAGAAGTTATGGCTTTTTGAAAAAACTATTGTTGAAGTTGCCGGCAAAGTGCGCGAATGTGCGGGAATGAAAAAAAACGCCCCCACAAAATGGAGATTTGAACCCAAGACCTCTACTCTCTTAAAATAGCTTTGAACCAATTGAGCTATACAAAAAATTTGAGAGAGAGAGAGAGAGAGAGAGAGAGGCGGGGGGGGGGGCTTGGGTTGCGTGCTTGCCTTGAGAAAGCTAGTAAGGAAGCCTTGTGGCTTCGTCAGATCCTATCAGAGTTTGGCTTTGAGCAGCAGCATCCAACCACACTTTGGTGTGATAATCAAAGTGCCATTCAGCTATGCAAAGATCCAGTCCAGCATCAGCGCAGCAAACAAATTGAACTACACATGCACTTCATCAGAAAGCTCATTCATGACCATGTTCTTGAAGTGCAATATTGTTCAACAGATGATCAGGTTGCAGACATCTTCACAAAGGCTCTCACAGAGGCGAAGTTCACTAAACTTCGATATATGCTTGGAGTTCAGGAAGTTGTCACTAAGGGGGGATAGGCTCTAGTGCCTCCTTCCTTCTCCTATTGTGTCATATTTGTAAATCCTTCAATCCTATCCCAAGTTGTTCTTAAGGGGGGATGTTAGGATATTCCGACACATAGGAAATAGTTAAGTTCAACTTGGTCTAGTATAGAGTTAGGTATAGAGTTAGGTAAAGTGTGTTTCTTTACCGTTGTACATTTTGTAACTTACAATCTGATGGTCACGATATGTAGTGATCTGACGGTTCACTCTCTCCTCGGTATTACGGACACTTGATCCGTGGCTTGACACCCGATTGGTCCATGAGTTCTATTTAAAGCGCATGGAGGGTCATTGTTCGGGTAATCCGTCGATGAGAGAAAGATTATGTAAATTTTCATTCTTTGATTAATAAATTGCTTGAAGTGGCCACGTTGGCTTAGGCAGTGGACTGTTTCCCTCTTTGAGGGTTTTAACCACGTCAAAAATACTGGTGTATTGATTTGAGATCTGGTTGTGAGCGGTGTCCTTTTGGTGTTCTTTCTGAGGAACTTACCCTGTAAATTCCTACAGTATCGACATAATACACGTGGAAGCTCCCTCATCAATTACAGTCCGATGAATAGGCCTGTTTTTGACTATCACTAGGATCTGGAAAGCCATTTGATGAGGTAAACGCGGTGTACTATTTTCTAGATCAAAGATTATTAGGTTCGGGTCCTGAACATCAACAGCTCCTATAGCCGACAAAAGTAATTTGCGTTGTGTTGGGCATGATTGCAGCACTTCCAAAGCCGACATTGCTGAGGGTAAAACAGCTAAATCCTCAACAATGTTGTAATTCTAGGCCGCTCTCGCATGTGGATTGAAAGCAGACCTTCGAAGTACACCCTTGGCGGGCGGTTTGATTACTAAGTCTGAGTTAGGTTTCTCGATTTGTAGTGGATCGGAAACGGGAGCTGAGGTTGATGGATTAGAATGAGAAGATTCTGCTTCTTTGCCATCAACAGGACTTTTACTACCATAATCTTGTGATCAAGTCACAATCCTTACATGAGACATCATCAATATGGGTTCTTCACTAGCACTCGAGGAAGAACCTATCATCTTACTCTCCTGCTTTGGAAATGGATCTTTCAAAACAGCAGGAGTTGGGGAACCCTTGACAATTTTCACAACCTCGGCCCGATGAGGGAAATCTCTTGTAAAATGATCCTCTTCAGAAATAAGACAAGGATATCGAGGTTTGCGTTTTTCGTCATTGGTTTCCGACTTTTCAGTTTTCTCCTTTGGAGTTTTGTCTGCTTTATTCTTCTTCTTACCTTTCTTTTTCCCACCGGATTTTGATTTAGCCGTAGATGACTCGACAACGTGAATATCGGCGGAAACTTCAGCAGAAGATTCTCCTGTCGGAGAGTCTGGTAAGTGTTATAGACATTTTTGTGCCTTACAGCTCCAAGCATGAAATGTCCATAAACTAAAGGCTCCTAAGTCCTTAAAAGTGTTGTTACAACTCCTAAAGGAACAAGGTCAACAAATTACAGCTTCTCCCAGAAGTTCTCCACCAGAAACTACTCAAAATTGGTCAAAACTGGATCAGTGCACCCTCAACACAGAGGTTTTGACATTCAGCGCAGGTTGTACACACGGGAATTGCGTTTTAGTGCACCTAAATACACTGTGAGGGTGCGCTGATCAGGAAAAGACAAGTGGCGGAGACAGTTTGCGAGGTGGATGATCATGGAATCTTCTAGAAACTTCTCATGGGACACTTGCCTCTCAAAATCGCCCAAGGACGAGTAAGAGATCAATGAGATCTCCAAGTGGCATCAAGAACTATCAGAGAGAAGACACTAATCAAAAACCCAGACCTGACTCACACCTCTACAAATATCTATATATAGATCTCTCATCCCAGAGATCCGGAGGTTGGAGGCTGGAATTTTGTTATTGCAAAGAATTGCTGTTGGTTTGAGATTGGAATCATTTGGTGCTTAATGCTTTGAAGGGGGTGAAGATAGGAATTCCATTTGCTGGGAAGGAGATGCTGGATTGGAGCCCACTGGGTTGTATCTCTTCCTGAACCTTGTTATTCATCAACAAAGCTATCTTGGTTTCTCCTATATACTGATGTATCTTTGATGTATGATTGCATTAGTATGTTTAGTTTATTTCTAATCCTGAACTAGTTATGAATATGAATCTATGTCTTTGTGTAGTGTTCTCTTCTTGTGATCTTGCAGAAACCTGTTGAAGCTGGGCGATCGAGAAGGCAAGTAGCTGGGAACTCTCAAAGAGAAGGGAAACTGGATCAAGGGACAAACGGAAGACACCGGTTAGTCCATCCATCTCTCTTCATTCTTAATTCATAAAGGAAGAATACTAGAATAGTTGTCTTTGTTTGTTGCTAAGGCACTGTCACACCTTAGGTGGACAGGATCGTCCTTCATAGGCATTTTTCCCCACAACAAATTGGCGACTCCGCTGGGGAGATCCGTTTAGTCATTTTATTTGTGTTTCTATCATTGTTTGTTTCATAGACTCAACAGCAACAATCGAACTACATCTGCTATTCTCAGATGCAAAGTAGACAGTTGCTGCTTTGATCCAATCACTGGATTTGTCTATGATCTGAACAATGGACTCACAAATGATTTGATGATCCTTTGTGATAGATCTTAGTACTCCCTCAACGCATCCCTTTGATTGTACCTTGCTTGTTGCTTTTCTTTGGCCTGAAACAGTAGATTAATCAGCAATCTGTGACCCAGAACCCAGTGAGAAACTCTCGTTTCTCCTTTAGCGCAGACCCTGTGAAGAGGTTCTGCATTTCAACACAGGTCCCGTGAAGGCTACCTATGCTGAATGTCAAAACCCCTGTGTTGAGGTTGCGCTGATCCAGTTAGGGCTTATGCAGCTGGGGTTCTCTGCTCTGTTTTGCCTTGTTTTGATCTCTGATTTTTGCAGCCTGTAACCAGCATAGGTACCAGTCTGATAACTCCTTTTCTCTGCTTAAATTCCGCCTCCTTTTGTACAAAAAGACTGTGAGTGTTTTTATGTGTTTGTGGCGTCATTCGTAGTCTTCCTTTGCAAGAGTGAAATAGTCATCCTGTAGCCCTTGATTCAGATCTATTGATTGTGATCTTAGGAGAGAGTTCATTGGCTGTTTACAGTTGATTATACATTTACTTTTGCTTTCGGTTTGAGTTTGTCTCTTTTAAGTGTCAAAACAAGTATTCATTTCGAAAATTGTTAAGTGTTGTAATCTCTTCTACCCTCTCTGATTTCGAAAAAAAAAAAGTAAACTTGTTTGTATTTGTCATTTAAAAGCAAATTCAAAGTTGACAAAAAAGCTTTCTTTGTAGGCATCAATACTAAGAAAGCGGAAAACAAACACCTGCATTGTGCATTTGCATCTTGATAGTTTGCATGATTGATTTAGGAAAAGTGCATTAGAGTGTGCTAATTGCTCTTTGAGAAAAGATGGTGTCTTTCTTTTCCCTTTGTAGCTAGGATTTTCATGGTTGAAAAGATATATAAAGCTTGCTTATCATCTTTAGACTGCATTTAGGAATTGTATCATACATCTCATGGTGAACCTCAAAAGGCAAACTTCTAAAAAATATCAACCTAAAATAAATTGAATGAACTTAACAACGCTTTGCAACATAACACACAACATAGAGGTCTAGGCTAGAGACGTGTTCCGGCGTCGTAAAGCCTGGTGACTGTCGATCTCGTTGATGGTGGGTGATTCCTCCTGAGAGACGATAGCGCCGGTACGGATTGTGCTCCCACGTACCGTCGCGTATATATTGGGAGACCCCTATAGGCATAAAACCTTTATCCTTAGGAAGCCATGTCGGCCGCCCTACTGATCGCAATGCACTGAACACAACATTCAGGAAGATCGACCGCCCGTACCTTAAAAAGTATTCTGCGGTTTTGCGAAAAGTTTGGCACACCCTCTGCCTAGAACTGCAGAGAAGTTCCTTTTGGCCTTTTTTAGACTCTATAACGGAAAAAGTCCATCCGAGCATTTGTCACTTCGGGCTCGTTAAAACATCGAAGGAGACTAGAGTCATCTTTTTCTTTTTCTCGACTCTTTAAAATTGAAAAAGCAGGTTGTGTCTAAGCGTCGTTAAAATTTATTTTAAACGGAATAATCATCACCATTCCCTCGTTGATCTTCGAAGTTAGTCTCTTTTCATCATAAGTTCTTGTAGAATCGCTAGAAAATCTTTTGGATAGACTAGATATGTCTAAACAACCGTCGACATCCAAGACTGTGTCATCCGACACAGTAGCGACAGAGCCTCCTGCTGCTACCCCAACGATGTTCGATGGTATACCATCTATCCCGGCAAGTTATCAACAACAATCCAGAGTCCCATCAGGGACTGCTTCGACGACATGGTTAGTTCCTATTTCTTCATCTGGATTATCATCTGGTATTTCTTATGTTGAAACTCAACAAATTAATCCAATGTGTCTTCAAAGGCCAATCTGCCCTTTAAGTACTGGATTGACACCATATGGAGGGCAGTATGCCTTTTCATTGTTCCCTCCCGGAGAACAACCATATGGGAGTTTACAACAAAGTTCAGGTCAAACTGGAATTACATCCAGCGGTTGGG
Source organism: Pinus tabuliformis (assembly GCA_031772625.1). NCBI lineage: Eukaryota > Viridiplantae > Streptophyta > Pinopsida > Pinales > Pinaceae > Pinus > Pinus tabuliformis. Next base: position 1,011,770,383 of record CM062815.1, read on the forward strand.
TACCAATACTGCCTCAGCAACCAAGGGTTATATATTCAATGCAACCAGTCTACCCTGTGTCGAATATTCCCACTATACCTGCTATGGTTACTGCGTCGCAAGTACAAGCGCTACCTGTTGTATGTCAACCCCAACAGCCTCAGGTTGCAATACAACAGCCTCTTGTCTCAACGACTCAATCCCAACCTCAAGTTAGTGCCTCCTTACCTGGAGCGACTCAGGATCAAACAAGTACTGTGACTCCTCATCTTGGTCAATCATCCAGTATTGGTCAACAGCAAATGGTTCAACAACCAGAGCTGGTGCAAACTCAACAACCCCCATTCCAGCAATCATATCAAGGACCTGAGCAACAAGTCTTTGTAAGTAATGGGCAATCGCATTTCCAAAGCGGTAATCAACAACCATATTATAATGGTTATGCCCATCAACCTTGTCAAAGTTGCCAGCATCAAATACATTATGCTGGTATGCAAAGACCCACTGCTCAGGCGATTCCATCTTATCCTGGGTATGCTTCGCCTAACCTGAATCAACAGTTGCCCTTTGTAGCAACTCTAGAATTACCAGATCTAAACCGACTGACAAATGATCCAATTACTTATGCCCCTTGGTGGCCAGCGATTCCGAATAAACTTCCGTCAGATATTCCTAAATTTAATGGAAATCCGAGTGAAGATCCGTAGAATCATGTGATGACATTTCATCTGTGGTGTTCATCAAACACCCTAAACGATGATTCGATTAGGCTTCGCCTTTTTCAGAGGACGTTAACTGGTCCAGCGGAAAAATGGTATATTGAATTGCCTAGAGCTTCGTTCAACAACTTCAGTACCTTAGCCACAACTTTCTTAACCCATTTTCAATTACCGATAAGGTATGAAACGGGAACGGAACTCCTAACCAACTTCAAACAGATAACGGCCACTCACATATCTAATCATATACATGAGTGGCGACGTCGTCGTAGGATGGTAAAAACGTACGTTCCCGATCAGCTATTAGCTGAATGGTTTATCAAATCCTTACTTCCTACAATCACGGAAGATGTGGCAAAAGGGGGAGTCGTAACGGAAGAGCAAGTCATCGCTCGTGCGCAATATCTGGACTTGGTCTATACTCAGTCTGGCACGCTCTACGACAAAATACCTGACGCCCCTAGACCGGAATTCTCAATTCCTCCTCCTCCTAAATCAAACAATGACTCTCATGCCATCGATGGCGTGATTGGCACGACATACACAAAATCGACAAAGGCTACATCTAAAAGGGCCCGTAAAATTTCCAGTCAAAATGCAAATGAGGAACTTCTTGCCTCGGAAGTAAATGCCGCGTCAACCGACAAGGGCAAACAATTGAAACAACCAGGGGGCAAGAAGAAAAAGAAAGGGAGAAAAAGGAAACCCCCTACGGGGTGTCATATATGCGATGAGGATCATTGGACGAGAGATTGTCCACATATAGCTGAAGTTAAGAAACTCTTTAAGAGTTCAAAAACCTCAGCAGTATTGACTGATCCGTTTCCAAGCCCGGGTACCAAACTGGTTGCTAATCAAAATGCTTCCCGATCCCAAGTGCTTATGTTGTCTATCTCAAAGTAGCAAAATGATGCTTTGGCAAGGAATAAAGATTACGGGAATCCACAGGTGTCGAATAACAAGGTTAATGAACAACCTAGTAGTTCGACAACAACTTTGACCAAAGTTGTACCACCCACCATTCTTGAACAAATGATAAAGTCGCCAAAGGGAGTAGTGTACAAGTCGACATTTAATCCTCGTGCAAAAATAGCACAGAATTGTAATATAATAGAGGACCTGGCCCAATCGTCGTCCGCTATGTCGACGCTTGAGGTACTGCAAAATTGCCTCTCCCAAGAGCAAGCTTTATTATCAGAAATAGGTGAAATTGACCCAATGGACTCCAATCTTGTGGCCTTTGATCATAAAGGATATGACCCTCAGTTACCAGCTCAACTAGCTTTCCTTATTCAAGTGAAAGCCCTCAACAAAACTATTCATCGAACAATTATTGATGAGGGGGCATCTACGTGTATTATGTCGATGAGTTGCTGGAAGAATTTAGGCTCACCACCCTTGTCGAGATCGTCAACGACGTTAAAAGCATTTGATGGACGATCATACACTCCATACGGGATTTTAAGTAACTTGCAAGTTGAACTAGGGGGCAAAACAGTAGGAATTGATGTTGAAGTAATTGATGGAAACCTTGATTACAACATCCGACTGGGAAGGCCCTGGATATATGCCATGGCCGCAGTTGTGTCGACCTACTTCAAGAAGATTGCATTTCCCTTTCAAGGAGGAATTACAGTCGTCGACCAACAAACTTTCCTCCCCGACCGTTCACAAGTTACGTGAAGCATTCCAATGATCCATGGAAGCAATCATTCGCTTCAAAATATTGGAGTAGGTCTCCTAAAAGACCCTGCCTTAATGGGTTCTTTTTCCCTACCTCCTGCAAGTAATCTGGCGGAAGTGGCCACAGTGGAAACCTACAATATGAAATCTTCTATATCTAATGGATTTGGAAGATTCCTAAACATTTTGTCAGCGTGGATCATCGCCCTAATAGAAATACTGTAAATACAGTGGGTTCTGAGGACGGTTCTTATCTCGTGTCAACCTCGTTAAAAAATGAAACAAGGAGCCATGACGATAGTTCTTTTATTGTGTCAACCTCATTAAAAAATGAAAACAATCCCCTTTCCAAATCTCAAAGGTAAACCTTCATTCCAACCACCAAGTTGAATGCAATGAAGCTTGGGGGGCATGCACCTCGATTTGCGTTATTATGCTGGGGGCATGCAAACTTATATCGAGCAGTTTTAGCACACAGTTCATGCTCATTAAAAAATAAACGCAAGATCCGAGCAGTTTTAGCGCATAGTTCATGCTCATTAAAAAATAAACATAAGACCGAGCAGTGTTTTTCCGCGTTTAAGCTCGTTAAAAAGTGAACTTCCCTCTGGTAAATAACCACCGTGAATGTAACAGTATCAGCCACTAAAGCCTTGGTCGTGTTTGCACCGTCACCTCCACTTTTCCATTGGTCGATCATTCACCTCCATTTGATTGTTTACCCATTTTGAGGAACAGCTGCGAAGAGTGATTTCACTAGCCATCCTTGTGACACTGCCGTGATTGGAAAATTCCAACCAGTACCTGGAATCAGCTGCTAACCCGTTTTATCACTCGTTCCTCAAAAGACGAGTCTTCTTTAAGCTCTTTTCATCTGACTCGTAAAATATGAAAAGATTGCCGAGTTTTGGCCTTCCAGCTCGATAAAGTGACCGGAAGATCTATCCCTCCTCTAGATTTTAATCTTTTTGGACCTGAGGGATTATTGCACAAAAAGATCGAGCGCTTGTTTTATTCGGCTCGTTAAAACTATCAAAAACTCATCCCTTCTGTATTGTTTTATACTTTTTCGGACTTAAGGGATTAGATGACGAAAAAGGACTTTCGGAGTTGACTTTACGTACCTTTTCAGACTCTCTAAAAATGAAAAGGATCGAGTTATCTTTGTCGTTAGACTCGTTAAAAGCATTAAATAGCGACAAACTTGTCTTTAGACGAGAACGAGTTTCACTATCGCTAGGCTCGTTAAAACATAGCGATGGGCTTGCCTGAAGGGCAAGTTATAGAACAAGCATATGTTATCCTCCTCAAGCTTGACAAAAATAAAGAGGTACTGGTCAGCAATGACTGGGGAAAAATTGGGAGAAACTCAAGAAAACTTTGATGGTAGCGAGTCGCTCTTGAACATGACACTTTTCCTCCGTACCACAGTCGGTTTGGGTTGTTTCATTCACCGGTCACATCACCATGGTCTCACCATACCATCCATATTTGGGGTAATGCTACCGATCCATCGCATAAGTGTCGCCATATGTTCAAGAGAAGTCGTTCAGAGAAGTCAACCATGTCCTATCCACTGCCATACATTATCCTTCATCCTTTCATGACCGCCACCCTGAATCATATATCATCAGATCGTTTTCACCTCCATCAAAATCATTTGCTCCGTTCCATGTCACTGATGTGGGATTCATTAAGGCCCTCCTTTGACGGATCGCTTCTTGTCGACATCAGCTCATTATCCAAGAAGTTGATCTAGGAACAACCCCTTCAGTACTTTGAAGCTTGCATGCCTCAATGGCAAGTTTCTCACTTCCAGTGACAGGTATACATCAATGACCTCCGACCGAAAGATTTTGCATGGTGTTCGATGCCAAGTCCTTTATTCACACCACGTGAATTGTACTGCAGTACCTTGAGGGTCATTATCATTATCGGTGATTCCTCTCGCGCTTGTTAACAGTTTACCTCATTGACCGGTAATCAAGCGATGTCTTTCCATGTTCGACTTCAGAACATTTCTCACATGGATCGACTTGTACTTAGAGTGAAGATCGAACGAGTTTGAAGACCCCGGATCTAGTTTCATCCATCCGGGCTGCGATATATATTCAGGAAAGATAAAGACATTGACATGTACATCATTGCAACAGATAATCATCCTACCCAAAGGATGATAATTTCATCAAAATTATCAGTCTACCATCAGACGATTGTCTGTTCTATGTACAGGAAAATGAATTTATAAAGCTGAGCATGGGAATGCCCGCCTCAGCTAGATCATGAAAGCAGTATGAAAAATAATGTATTGTATTGTATCTTATTACAGGTCTCCTCCCAGCATTGGAAGAACTTCGGATCCTCCTAATAAAGCATTTCACCCGATAAACGGCCTCATACTTTAGGGGGCAACTGTTATAGACATTTTTGTGCCTTACAGCTCCAAGCATGAAATGTCCATAAACTAAAGGCTCCTAAGTCCTTAAAAGTGTTGTTACAACTCCTAAAGGAACAAGGTCAACAAATTACAGCTTCTCCCAGAAGTTCTCCACCAGAAACTACTCAAAATTGGTCAAAACTGGATCAGTGCACCCTCAACACAGAGGTTTTGACATTCAGCGCAGGTTGTACACACGGGAATTGCGTTTCAGTGCACCTAAATACACTGTGAGGGTGCGTTGATCAGGAAAAGACAAGTGGCGGAGATAGTTTGCGAGGTGGATGATCATGGAATCTTCTAGAAACTTCTCATGGGACACTTGCCTCTCAAAATCGCCCAAGGATGAGTAAGATATCAATGAGATCTCCAAGTGGCATCAAGAACTATCAAAGAGAAGACACTAATCAAAAACCCAGAGCTGACTCACACCTCTACAAATATCTATATATAGATCTCTCATCCCAGAGATCCGGAGGTTGGAGGCTGGAATTTTGTTATTGCAAAGAATTGTTGTTGGTTTGAGATTGGAATCATTTGGTGCTTAATGCTTTGAAGGGGGTGAAGATAGGAATTCCATTTGCTGTGAAGGAGATGCTGGATTGGAGCCCATTGGGTTGTATCTCTTCCTGAACCTTGTTATTCATCAATAAAGCTATCTTGGTTTCTCCTATATACTGATGTATCTTTGATGTATGATTGCATTAGTATGTTTAGTTTATTTCTAATCCTGAACTAGTTATGAATATGAATCTATGTCTTTGTGTAGTGTTCTCTTCTTGTGATCTTGCAGAAACCTGTTGAAGCTGGGCGAGCGAGAAGGCAAGTAGCTGGGAACTCTCAAAGAGAAGGGAAACTGGATCGAGGGACAAACGGAAGACACCGGTTAGTCCATCCATCTCTCTTCATTCTTAATTCATAAAGGAAGAATACTAGAATAGCTATCTCTGTTTGTTGCTAAGGCACTGTCACACCTTAGGTGGATAGGATCATCCTGCATAGGCATTTTTCCCCACAACAGTAAGGTTATAATAGGAGAAGAATTCTTTGAAGATTTCTTCTTGCTTTTAGTATTCACCGTACTAATCATGCCATCAGCAGCATGAGACCCCGAAGGAGCAGCAGCGATTTGATTTGACTTAGGAAGATCTGGGATCTTTTCGTGTAACGTACCTGACTGAGTGTAAACTAAGTCAAGGTACTGCGCTTGAGCAATCACTTGCTCCTCAGTAACTACTCCGACCTTAGCTACGTCTTTAGTAATCTTTGGTAATAATGATTTAACAAACCATTTAGCTAAGATTTGGTCCGGGATAAAAACTTTCACTAACCGCCTTCGACGTCTCCATTCATGAATATGATCGGAAATATAAGTGGACGTCGATTGTTTTAATGAAGTTAGTAACTCCGTGCCATTATCATATCTGACCGGCAACTGAAAATGAGTTAAGAACGAGGTAGCTAACTGGCTAAAATTATAAAAAGAGGCCCGTGGTAACTCAATGTACCACTTGGCCGCGAGACCAATGAGAGTACGTTGGAAAAGACGTAAGTGGATCGAATCATCCAAGATGGAATTAGAGGCACACCAGAGGTGGTAAGTCATCACATGATTCGACGGGTCCTCTCCAGACTTACCTTCGAACTTGGGTATGTCACTGGGCAACTTATTTGGCATTGGCGGCCAAAACAGAAGATAATTTATTGGATCGTTCATTAAGCGCGACAAGTCTGGTAAATCCAAAGTTGCGATAAAAGGTAATTGCCGATTAGGATCCCTAAAACTCTGGGTCACAAGACCAATCCCAGGAGGAGGATATCCAGGATAACTAGGAATAGGAATCGCGTTCAGGATATTGTATCCTCCCGGAAAACCAGGATTTACCGGACCGTACTGGGGTTGTTGTGATTGTTGATAAGTGTACCCAGGATACGGTTGATACTGGTAAACTGGCTGCTGGACAGCAGGCCCGTATTGGTACTGTCCCTGGTACGGTGGATAAGCGAATTGTGGTTGACTTGTGACAACCGTACTTAAACCAGGTTGTACTACAGGCATCTGAACCGTAGTTTGAATCTTGGATCCAGACAATGGTAAAGATGTCTGAGGAGTAGTTACAGAGACAGTAGAAACCGGAGCTGTCGATACTCCAGAAGTAAGTGGGGTAGATTGAACAGATGTTGCGGTAGCTGCAGCAGTCGTTTGAGATGGAGTACTAGGTGCAATAGGCCCAGACTGAGAAACTACCGAAGGTACAGAAGTTTGAACATTAGACTAGACTGGTTGCTGGGGTGAACCAGAAACTAAAGGTTGTCCAGTTTGAGATGACAACTGTACACTTGGCTGCAATACCTGTTGAACTTGCGATGGATCCCACACTAAATTCATTCCGGGGTATTGACCCATGACAGGTTGAGGATATTGAGATCCATAACCGGATTGAGGGTAGGATTGATAACTGAAAGGTACATTTCCCGTACCTTGAACATAAGATTGACCTTGGGGTGGTTGGTAACCTTGACTCAAGTACTGACCTTGGGGTAGATACCCTTGAGGTAAGTATTGATACTGGGGTTGACCTTGAGGTATAAATTGATACTGAGGTTGACCTTGTGGTACATATTGAGGCTGGGGTTGACCTTGAGGAATGTATTGCACCACGGGTACATACTATACTTGAGGTTGCCCCCCAGACACAATTTTTGTACCTTGAGGTTGCCCCCCAGGCATTAATTGAGGTTGCCCCCCAGGCGATAACTGGCGTTAATTGAGGTTGAGAATTGGGAATCGAACCTGACATCATGTAAATTTCTCCTACGCCCAACGGTTTATTACCATTGTTTCCAGTTAATAACCCATGTTCAATGGGTTGAGGAGATGCTCCCGCAAAAGTACCAAAAAGTGACTGATACCCAGAGGGAACAGAAGGACCGCCGTACAAGAAAGATTCAGGCGATTGATTAAACATGGACGACTGACCAGACATATTTACAGGAGTATAAATACCTCCAGGTGGATAAGGAGCACGAGGTGGAGAAAAAATTAACCCTGAGTTGTCCAAATAATTAGTTAACGAAAGATACCAAGTAGTACTTCTAGGTGGATTGTAAAAAATGGATTCACACTCCCTTAGATCAATAGTAGGTTGATTTTCAGGGATAGGGACACCTATTTCTGCTTCTGGAGCAAGTTCTTCAATAGTTATCAAACCAGAAGGAAGATTTTCGGTGATGACTCTTTCTACCCTAAGTGAATCAGGAGCACTAGAAGCAGGGAAAATTTTAAGAACCCCCCCTAAATTTATAAATATAATAAATGGGCGAATCTGCATGGTATATAGGAAAAATGGAAGGCGATTTTATCAATAATATAATATGTATATATAATTTTTTGGCGAATCTCTCACCAGGCATGGCGAATATTTTACTCAATTATAAAATCCTGTAAGATCTTGGCGAGTCTTTCACTAAATAATAAAACTTTGTAAAGTCCTAGTGAATCTTAGCATAGGCTACATGCTGGTTTAATTCCCGCATTTAAATAAGCTACATTCCAGGTGAATACCATGGGTCAATACCATGTGCCATTTTGGTGAATACCATGGGTGAATACCATGTGCCATTTTTATTTTTATTAATTCTAATATTAGGGTTAATAATGGTTTTTTGCATGGTATTAATAACAATCTAGTCCATGGTATTTGTCCCATAGTATTTTGGCCATAGGTTTCACCTAAATATAAACCATTTTTTGAGTGTTCGTAAATATAAGGTGACTTATGGAGTAAATATAAAAAAATGTTTTATTTGTTGACCATACCTCTAGTTTATTTATATTTTTATTAATTTACCATACCTCTTTTACAAATATGGTATTTGGCCCACAGGATTCACTTAAATAAAACCTCTTTCTTGAGCCTTCATAAATAGAACGAGGGTTATGGACTAAATATAAAAAGAGGTTTTATTTAGTTACGATACGTCTAGTTTATTTATATTTTTATTTATTTACCATACCTTTTGAGTAAGTATAAAAAGGCGTTTTATTTATTTACCATACCTCCACTTTACTTATATTTTTATTTGTTTACACCCTTACATGTATATAAGGTGACTTATGGAGTAAATATAAAAAATGTTTTATTTATTTACCATACCAATCATTTATTTATATTTTTATTAATTTACCATACCTCTTTTATAAATATGGTATTTTTCCCATAGGATTCACTTAAATAAAACCTATTATTGAAAATGGGCGAATGGATTCACTTAAATAAAACCTATTCTTGAAAATGGGCGAATGGAAGGTTGTAAGTCATAATTTCAAGGGCTAAATTTACCTTTTTTACCCTCTCCCTTAAAATAAGGTGGGCTATTTGAGGTGATTTGTAAAAATGTACTATGATACAAAATATTCTCCCACTAAAAATTTAAAACCCCTTAATTTCGCCAAAGGGCGAACATTCGCCCCTAAAATTATCCTTGACTAGAAGTTGGAGTAACAGGTTCAGATATCTCAGGTTCTTCACCTATATCACTAGTAGATAAAAAACTACCAGCAAGCTCAGAAACTGCAATAGCTTCGGGATTATAACCTATTTCTAGACTTTGGTAATCAGGATGAACTACCAACGAAAACTCTCCTTCGTCAGGTGAACCTACTTTACTGCCACTAGGAGTTACAAGGACTTTCAAACCTTCATAATGACCCGGGACGTCTTCAGGAGGTTGGCCCCGAAGTCTACGGGACTTCCTCAACAAATCGGCCACGATTACAATCTCAGGAGACTGGCCCCGAAGTCTATGGGACTGTCTCGGTAATTCAGCCACAGTTAAAAACTTTTAACTACTGCACACGCAAACAAAGTAAAATCTCAAAGCAAACCGCCTAAAGTCTCTAAAGAACCAAACAAATTCGAATCACACGCCTAAAGAATCTAGGGCGTCAAACCATACACAAACAGTAGCCTTCCGGACCGAAAACACTAGTTGGTGATGAAACCCAACATCGCCGAATTCAGTACAGAAGTGGCGGGTGGAACAGTTACCCCAGCAACCTGCTTAATGAATAGACCGGCACAAGTTCCTCCACTTTAACCGTCTTGAGTGAAGTGAACCCCCCGGAAAATCCAAGTGAGTCTAGTCGACGTCTGCTCCAGGTACAGTGGGATCTTCCCTCCACCGTCACCTTGGGTAGAACCCTACAGATAATGGTCACTAAGGTCACCAACAGCAGCAAATATACGTGGGGGAACAGTCTACGATCCGATAGCACGCAAGGGCAGAGTATCAAGCTCAATCCCCTTGCCGGCTCCTTGACAATAATCCAAGGTTTACCGACAAGTGACCCTAGACTCCTCGACAATAATCTGAGGTTTACCGTTTGTAGTATGTGCGTATCTGGCGTCGTTCCCAATGAAGGAGGATTGATCCCCTCACTGGTTCGGACACGATCTCGTGCTTCTCCTTTAAGAGGAGCTTTCCCAAAGCATAAATGTAACTATTGGATTTATACTACCACAAGATGAGCTACTTGTTTGGTTTTGTTGTCTTGGAGAGTTAATTACTCTCCTACTCCAAGACACTAGCCTGATCTATATTGGTGTTTCAAAGCCCTAGTAAATAAAAAGTTACTAAGTTAATTTTACTTTAAGCGTTAATTTTTATGGCTTTTCTTTAGGACAAAAGGTAGTGGAGATGAAATTGATGGTGTGTAGACTCGACTCAAATCCACTAAAAAGATGCACCTAGGATGATTTATACTATTTTTCCTTTTCAATGAATTCCCTAGCTAAGAGAGTTGGAGAATGCAAAATTGATATAAAGACAACTTTCTTGGCAATGAAAATCAAAGAAACAATCTCTTTATCTTTTCCAAAGCATACAACACATGACCACTAATTATTTCACGAAAATTCCTTTCTCTTTTCAAAGACTTCAAATGCTACTAAAACAAACTTTTCTTCAAAAGAGATTTTTGTATTTTTTCCTATATTAACAAAGCATGTAAAACTACTTAACAAAAATCAATTTTAAAAAATCTATGACAATCAAATCAATTTTACCTAAAAGCAAATCTAAGAGAAATTCACCTAAAATCAAACATAATGACGTAAAAGCCTACAAAATATAATTCCAGGATGTTTTACTCAGTTACAATTCAACCAAGGACTAGTTCATGCAGAATCATAAACCAGTCAAAAACAAAAATCAAAATCTTTTGTTCTTTTTCTTAAGAATGAAATTCACAGCTTAACCAACAAGCTTTCTCGAAATTCCACAAAGAGACAACACAAAGGTAGGTTTCTCGCAAAGGTGGATTTTACGAAAGGTCCGACTCCTAAGAAGACTGAAAAGACCAGGGATATCCAAGGTTTTACAACTTCTAAAGCCAAAGTCACTACAGGACCAATGCAAAAATCAAACCTAGGGCTAGAACTTCTATGAACTTCACTAAAACCCTTGATACTAATGAAACAAGCTTAAATGAAAACTTCTGACAGGTAACCAGTGGATCTGGGCAGCAAAAAACAAATTATAAACAAAATCTAAGAGGCAAAAAGGAAAAAAGTGAAATTTTCTCAACTTTTGAAGGGTACACAGGCAGCCTGTTTGCACAGGTGCGGCCACGCTCTGTGTACAAAGCTGCAGTGCATACAGGTACGCACTGTGCTTAACACAAAGGGTGCGTACTGCTAGCAAAACCAAGAAAAATAAAATCTAATTTAACCCTAAGCTATTCCACCCAAATTCACAGTCAATCAGTCAAAAACCAGAAAGAAAACGACTTTTCTCAAATCAAAGTATCAATCAAAAGAGAAATCAATCAAATCCATGGATCCCCAGTATGGTCGCCATTTTTTCATGCGGAAAGAGTCAATTTTGCGGACAAAACCGACCTCCCTAGAAGCTAAGGCTTTCTAGTGACAAACAAGACAATCAAGCACTATCTTTCCCTAAATATGCATTTAAAATACAAGCAACCAGGTGTTTAAAGCATACCTTTAGTCCAACGTTGTTTGTAGCAGTCCAGCCTCTCCGATCCAGATGAGCTCCTCCTTCTCTTTGAAACTTGCATTCACTAACAAGCAAACGATTACATAGCACCTGAATAACTCATAAAATAAAACATATTCATCATAAAGACCAAGGAGTATATGAAACAAATTATATATAACAACTTGTTGAGAAAAATGAACTTAATTGTTTTAAGTGGAAACAAAAGAAACCATTACAAGCAGTACCTTGGTGTTTTGCAGGTCCCTCCCAGGGTCCAGCAAGAGTTCTCCTTTACTTTGATCAGCTCACCCACTTCCAAATGAAGCTAAGAAAGGATGGGAATCTCTCCTCTCAAGCTCTATAAGGGAGTCCTAATTTCAGCAGCATCTACCCTTAGGAATGTTCAGCTTTCAACCTCCCCTCCCTCTGGCCCAATGCTTGTATTTATAATGCTTTAGAGGAAGTTAATCAGGTCCACCATCAATGGGATAAGCCCCTCTTTCAATGGGATAGCTCCCCTCTTGATGGGATAAGTTCCTCTTTCATAGGGATACATGAACCATCTGGAGGCGCTCAATACACGTCAAACCATCTTCTAGAATGCTCTAGAATCGACCACAAGTAACTTTTTTGAAGTAAAACTCGCGCCTTTTGACCTTTACAGGAGTATGCACCCACCCCTTTACAGACAGAGCGTACAAGTATGCAGGTATTGTGAACTTGGGGTGCGTACACGCAGGTAAGGTTAAGAGAAACTGCGTAACCAGAGTTAATTGAATTTTTAAGGACTTTCTCTCTTTCTTGGAGTTTGACATGAGGAGCAGAGGTATAAGACTTGCCAAGGAGGATAGTATGACAGTTGATGGAGCCATACTAACTGCAAATAGTCATGGTGACAAATTTTAGTGTAACAGAGATGGTTACGATTAAACTAGATCGGTGGCCAGCTAACTGGCCACCCTTGTCCAGTTCAAACATCGCTCAGCCAGAGTTCACACTACACGTGTGTCCAGGAAACTCATGAGAATTTGAAAACAGGTAGTGGTGGTTGTTTAAACTCCAACGCAAATGATGGGAGGTTATTGCAGACAGAAAGCATAAGGTTTCATGATGACACTGCAGTAGGGACCAACAGTCCAAATAATGCCCACGCACATATTTTGCAGCTCACCATTAGCGGAAATATCTCAAAGAAAACAAAAGTATGCCTCCTCGAAACTCCTTCACCACCTTTTCTTCCATTTCATCCTCATCCACTTAGCTGCAGTAACCTCTATACCACCACCATAAACTCGAAATCATCATCCGCTATCGTTTTCAGCCATTTTTCTGCTATCGGCATCCTACAGGAAGCTGTAACAGTTCTACAGGAAGGCCAGTGAGCAGCTCCACAGAGGAAAATTTGGGATTTTATGCCAAATTCGAGCTCGAAAAGGTAGGCTCAGTAAAACCCACTCTACATTTCATATATCTACAAAAGGTGGTGGGATTTCAAGTGAAGTGTTGAGTTGAAAAGAAAGGAAAAGTGAGAACAGAAGTCTGCCTATGTTTTTAGAAATATATACAGTTTCTCCATTTACTCTCTGCACTGAAATTCTGTCTCTTTCTCCTCCGTGGTATTCTCCTGTGTAAAGAGATGATGCAACTTTAGAGAATTAAGCTTGTAAAAAAAAGTGAATTTGCAGTGGGTAGTCTATGTATTTTGTGGAAGAAAAAACACTGTCTTGTATACTCTTTGTGTTCTTTTAAGATATTGTTACCCTTAAACAGCCCAAGAAGTAAATTAAGTTTGAAAACAGACTTTGAAGGGAAGGGAAGTTGCAATTTTTTAAAAAGGTAGAACACTAAAAACTCTCTCTAGTTCTAGCAAGAAAACCTCAGTTGTTCGGTGGGCTCCAGTATTGTAGCAATAATGCTACAACTCCTGGAGCTTCCTTCTCTAATTTTATCAACCCGGTAGTTCGTAACAAACTTGGAAGCGACGATGCTGTATGCACAAGTACTAGCTCTTGTCGCATCTGTCACTTGGTCAGCTGGCACAAGTCCGCTAGGGGCTCAAGCCAACTTCTATGAGCTCTTAGAAGAAGCTTTTTAACTGATGAATGAAAGCTAACTCAAAGGAAATTAACCTACTTGCAGAAAGGAACTGAAAGCCAACAAGAAACACAAACCCTAGCAAACCCTAATTCTACCAGCTAGTCTTACTGATGCAAAGGTGGGGATGCAAACTACTGAAAGATATGCCATTACTTCTAGGAAGGTGAGATGCATGTGTCTAGACTACTTTTATCTGAAGAGAACATATTTTTGTATTTTTGTTCAAGTTGTTGGAATTATTATGCATGTGCTTCTAACTGGGTCTTTACTGTGCAGGGGGTAGATCAAGGGGAGAAATGCTTGGAAGAGGTCAGGAAGGCTCAGAGAGGGTCTAAGGAAACCCTAACATCCTTTCAGAGAGTTTCACAAAGTTTGGATGCCACGCACCCGTGTTTATGAGCTTCTACAGGAAGTCTGCAGGGGTTCTACAGGATGTTCAGAATTTCTACAGGAAGTTTAGTAATTCCTACAGGATATCCTATAATCAGATTTTTGGGTGATGGGTGAGTGGAAGAGGCTGCATGGATGGATAGGGAGGTAGGGGAGGAGTTTGTAGTGACTCAGTGACAGAGAGATGAGATGAAGAGGGGGTGTGCTAAGCTAGGTTGTCTTGAAGAGGGTAGAGGGAATGGAAGGCCGAAAAGGTAGAATAACGAGGGTGATAGAATGGCTGAGAGACAGGGGGTCTAATTGGGAGATGAGTAGTTGGCCTAGGCACGGTGTAGAAGGATAAGAGAGTGAGGGAGTAGTACTGCACATTGTAAACGAAACAAATCATCCACGTCCTGCACATAACCGAAATATCATGATCCTATTCTAACTGTTTAGTAAAACCAAAGAACAACAACGTTATTTCTAAGGAAAATCATGCATGGTACTGAAGCAAAGAATCATTCCACAAGATCTGAACGCATGGACAACTATTACAGCAGAAACATTGTATCAAAGATTGCATGAACATGTAAAACAATGTTTTTGGTGGGTGGCACTGTCTGCAATTCCAGCCCCTAAACAGAGGTGAAAATGAGTGTGCAATCAACCCTTTTTTGGAACTCTTATTACCTCCAATCTCTTTACTCTATTCTAAACTTGCTGAAGCAACTCTGTCTCATAAAATTTACCTACTTAACCACACCAAGAAATCTAACTCAGCAAACTACGTTTCCAAATGCATGTAAAGGAAAAAAAAAAAATACAATGCTGAAAGAAAGATAACAATACAAAGGAAGGAGGCCTTAGGCTCTCAGGTTGGGCCCAACCCCGAGAGCTATGGCTCCTTTAAGAACTCAGAACTGAACTCAAATCTGCCTGCTTTTCATTAAAATATAACAATCATAAGTCAAATAATATGCCACTAATGGCTTACAAAAGAGCAAAACAGAGCTATCAGCTCGTAGTTCAGAATGTGCAACAAAGTTTCAAAAAAGTACTTTTCGAAGGCTACAGCCTCGTCATTTATACATTACGAGGTCCCAAGCTGGCCTCCTAAATCAGTGGGATTTGGCTGACCAAACTAGGAGTGAACTGTTGCTTCCTCAAAATCCATTTGGCTGCCTTCTAACTCGGTGGTGGTGGTTTTTGGAGCTCGGAGTTGGGGGTGAAGATCACGAGGAAGGCCATTCAATGCTGTGGACAACCTTCCTACAAAATCTCAATCCCATCTTGGCTGTCTCCTAGCCCACATCTGCGTGGTTTTGCTCCATTAATTGTCAAAAAACCTGAAATAAACACGTGTTAGCCACCTAGGAATAGCGACTGCCCTCATTCGTACAAATGACATAAATATACTAAGAAAATGATGCATCAGTCATGAAAAATGAAGGGTTGAGCAAGGGTAGTTAGGCCAAATGAGCCCAAAATGTTACCAAATTTGGGGCTCATCATCACCCCCCAGCTAAAATGATTGCTCATCCTTGAGCAACTAATCCAACTCCTCGTCCTTCATTGCCTTCACTGCCACCCTCACATCCCATGCTTCTGCAGTAGTGTCCTCTTCACTGATATGGAACCCAGCTTTTCTTTCCACCTCTTCCCACTGTTCATGCTCATCTTTGTCTGTGCTGCCTTCCATCAATCCTAACAGCAGAGGTGGGCTTAGCTTGAGGCCAATCCAGTTGGCCTGGAGGTTCTGCATGGATTTCTTATAGAGGGGCACCCGTACTAGAGCTTCCCTCATTCGAGTTGGAGTGTGATATTCTCTGATTTTTAGACTGTGGGCCAATGTGTTCCATCGGCGGGTGTAAGCTTGAACACAGTTGTCCCCTAACAGTCTCTCCATATCCTCGAAATGCGCTATGGCCTGGGCCTGCTGATCCATATATTTCAATAAAGCTTGAGGGTCGGTGGATAAGTGTTGGTGTGCCGATATTAATGCAGTTGGATCCCCTGGCTCTGCTCTAATTAGTAATGGCTCGTTCAGCTCTTGGTTCATGACCGCTTTGACTTCTGATGCTCTTTTGTCTTCATGGTTCAACCATGAGGCAAATTCCATTAACTGCATATCCCCTAAGACCGTGTTGGGATCCCATGAAGTCACATTAGGAAGGACCAAATTATGGAGATAGAACTTCGATAGTTTGGCCTTATCCTCTGAGGAACTGGTATTGCATAATTCAGTGAATTGCTGCGGGTCTTGGAGTTGGGAGATACCTCTTTGCGCTAATGCATTGATTTGAAATTGCAGCCATTGGACTCTCAGGTACAGGCCATAGGATTTGGCCGGCTGTCTGCATTGTATAGCATCCATGGCCCAACTTCCCATGCAGGCCAATTGTGCCTCTTTTTGCTGCAACTGTTGTTTGAGCGCTTGTATCTCAATTTGTGCTTGCAGCTCCCCTTCCTGTAGATGTGTGGTTGGCTCTCCAAGACCGACTTGCAGTCTTTCTCTGCCTTGCTGTTCTCCTTTGATGTCCCCTGAGGATGTGCCCTTTTCTTTCTTCAGTTCCTGTAGCTGCAGTCTCAATTTTTCATTCTCTTCCTATAGGAACACCCGCTGGCAATTTGCCACGTGTTTGGCCATAGCTAACTCCTTTCGTGCCTCCTTGAGTTGTTCCTCCAAGGGGCCTATATCTGCCATGCCTTTTGAATTAGCTATTTTCATCACGTGTGCGTTCTCACTCTTTCTTCCTCCAACGCAAAGAAAAGTGGCACAGTGAATTTCTATGGTATAACCTTTCCAGCTTCTAAGAAGTTATAATATGAGCTCAGACTTGGCTAAGGACTAGGCTCCGGAATATACTCTTTCTCTTCTTCTCTTGGCGGCTCTACTTCGTCTTCCCTCGGTGGTGATGAGGGTGCTTCTCCCTCCATCCTCTCCGTCTCCTTAAGCCGGGCTAAGGTTTCCTGTAGAGCAGCCTCAGCATCCTATAGCCGGGCTTCTGAATCCAACCTGTCCATTCTCTCTTTCCACGTAGTTGTTTTCAGGCTCCCCCTCTCATAGGTGACTGATATCTTTGAGGGGGACCTCTCCCTGGGCGAAGTAGGGGTATCCTCTATAGTAATTGGGCTGCTGGACGGAGGTTGTGGCCTGCCTGTTTTTATTCTTACACATCTCTGGGCTTTAAAATACAGAGGGATCTCCCTCTTTCTCTTTTCCTTCGGCTTAGGAGGTGTACTAAGGGCGGCCAACACGACTGCTGCCTCCCTTCCAAGAATGTCAGCTCTCTTTTCCTTTGGTTTTCCTTTCTCAGGGCTTCCTGTAGAAGGCCCTTTATCAGCTGATTTCTGGCTTCCTGTAGAAGTCGTTTTTGGTTTTCCTGTAGAAATAGGTGGCACCGTTTTAGCCTGTTTTGCTGAGTGTGTTTTTCTTTTTTACTTGGTCGAGGCTGCTGTCGAGGTGCCCTTACTGACGTGGACTGGCTCAATCCTGTCCACCCTACTTTGTAATATTTTCTCTCCGGGCGTTAATATGGATTTGTCATCCTTCTCTTTGGCAGCCTTTTTCTCTTGTTTTTCCTTTTGTTCTTTCTTCGGTGCTTTGGCCGTGGGTTCTTGGCCTTTTCCTTTCTTCTCTGTGGGTACTGACTCCTTCTCCTCGCTGCTAGAGGAACCAAGCTCTTCGGTCAACATTTTTATATCGCCATCCTTCGTCAGATTCCGGAAGGCTTCCCACGAGAGAGGGACTTTGTATGTGTGGAGTGCATCTTCCACGAGGAGCTTAATGAGCCCAGATGGGCTACCTGGTCTGGGGTGCCTTCTCTCAACTTGGTGGCACATTTTGTCATAGACTATAGTAGAAAGTAGGGAATACTTAGTTTATTTTCTGCAGGTAGGTCCATCTGATGTCTCAATTCAGTGAGTAGCCGGAAATGGTACCCATACACAATGCTGAACCGACCTTCGCATGTGATGTATTTCATAATTTGGAGGGTGACCTCGCTCCAAAGTGGCAGTAAGCTACTCACCCAGTTCTGCGAACCCCGTTCTTATCCTCTAAGAATAAGAATTCCTTTTTAGCCTTCTGGCCTAATTTCCTCTCCTCCTTGTCCCACGGTACCCCCATTGGGAGCTCAGTGACTCGGCTGATGAATTGTGGGGTGAGTCTGAGACTCAAACCCCTGAAATTGACAGTGGTCAGTGTTTTGGATTTTGGCTTCAGAGCTCGCAAGAACTCCTCTGCCACCTCATCATCATATCCTTGGAGTTTGTCGCAGAACGACATCCATTTTGCACGAGTGAACAGCTCTACCACCTCAGGGTTCTCCCTTAGTTTCTTTGAGTCGGTCGGTTCTTTTCTGATGAATCCACCCAGCATGGTGAAAACCTGCTAAGTTAGCTGGAGGTGGCGGGTGTGTATCAAGACTAGCCTTTTGGGACAGAGTGTAGAATTACGCCTCTGCCACGCACACAATTCGCGAAGACTATCTACAGATGAGCCTTAAAAATCACCTCCTGTAGAAAATCCCACATATACTTCGACGACGACTCATGCAAAAGGAAGAGAACGCTTGCAATTTTTATGATCAGACTGTAGTTTTACGGTTTTGAGAACGTCGACTCCGCCACCCTCGAAGCCAATTGCATGGGAGGCACAGGTTCAGGCTTACCTTTTCCAATTCGCCACCTTTGGTGTGAAGAGCCCAATTTTCCTCGTGGCAGTGAGCTTCCTGTAGCGTAGCTTTCCTGTAGAAACAGCACACGGGTTCTGGAGAGCACTACAGTGGTTTTGCTCCTTCTGTGCCGCTACCAGACGCTCGAACAAGCCGAAGACTTGGAGTAATGAGCTTCAGATAAATTCGGACGCTCACTCGACTTCAAAACGACTGATGATAAATGCGTGGGGTGGCGATCTAGCCGATGGATTTGAATCCCGGCGGAATTCGTGGCGCGGGGGTGAGCTATCCCTGCCGGACCGTGGGACGATGTCACCTAATCATTCCTCTGCAAGTTTCCCTGACTGCCGCATCATTCTCCACAGATCCGACGTCGTCATTTCTGTTAAAACGCCGCTTCTCCCCGACTGGACACTTCTCACGTGTCTATTACCCGATTTGCTTGCCACGACTGCCACTTACCAAATCCGACTAGACCATCTGACTGGTCGTCGTGGCCAGTGGAATGGCCATTCGACTGCTCAACCCGTCATTCCCACACTTGCAAACATTTCATAGTATTATTCATGTAATTCGAACGAAAGAAGGGTGAGGCACTTACCTGTGCGGCCGCGACATGATTTCCAGGTTTCAGGACGATGGTGAATGGATTTGTTGGTTTCTGCGTCATGGACAGGCACGGGGGTTCTTCCTCGCAGACTGCTGCTGGCTACGGAGCTTATTGCCTAGCTGCAGATGGTGCATGTGCCCGCTCTATGTTCTGCAGGCGTTTTGATAGTGTACACTCCAGTTGGCTGAACTGCTACGGGATTCCTGTAGGATGTCCTGTAGCAGTTTTTTCTTCTCGGGTGCATGCTGAACGGTGAAACCGGTGGCATTACGATCATGATCGCAGGGCCCTTGGATAGCTGTGATGAGTATTGCATGGTATCTCTGCATCTTTTTTCATTGAGAATCGCTTCTTCTGATAATTCAGTTTTTTGATTTGACTGTACAGGTGTTCCCCGTTGCATGGCAACTGGGGTGACAGCAGTGTGTGATGGAGAAAATAGTAGCTTGCATGCCTCCATGCCGGACCTCGGTCGTTAGATCTCCCCACATAATTAGTTCTGGGCCATCCAAAACTTCTACAGGAAGTTTCCTGTAGAAATACAGAACTTCCTGTAGAAAGTCTGTAGCTTCCTGTAGAAGACTAAACTGTGATCAAATCGTGCCCATACCTTGGAGAAGATGAGTGTTTTCGGAGGGGGTGCTGGTGAGGTCACCTGGTAGCATAATAAGGACCCTTGTCTTTGAGTTGAGGGACCTCTTTTCCTTCATAGAATACCTGCAACCTGCATGCATTGCCACATTGTGAACTTGTTGTCCATGTTTTTTTTTTTTGTTTATTGTTTTTTTTTTTTTTTTTGAAAGACAGCAGGGGCGCCTCGATGAGGTTTTCACCCTTACCATTTGCCTTGAGCGCCTCAGAGAGGTTTTCACCCAAGGATCTGTATTTTTCTCTCCCTTGTTTTTTTTTTTTTTTTGAAAGACAGCATGGGCGCCTCGATGAGGTTTTCACCCTTACCATCTGCCTTGAGCGCCTCAGAAAGGTTTTCACCCAAGGATCTTTATTATTATTAATAATTATTTTTTTATTTTTTTTTTAACTCAGGGTATGCCCAAAACAGAGGCAGAACCCTTCTCTATGACCAGCACTGATTTTTCCACAGTTTTGATGAATTCTTGCCTTGACAGAGGCTTTCTGTAGATCTTTAACCGATGCCCATTGACAAGCATAGGGATGGCCTCCTCATCAATGGTACGAATAAGTAAAGATCCATTGTCATTACATTTTTCCACTACATATGGTCCCAGCCATCTGATTCTCAGCTTCCCCTTGAAATCTTTATGCCTGGAATCATACAACAGTGCCCAATCTCCCGACTGAAATTGCTTGTCATTGAGGTGTTGGTCATGCCACACCTTCCTCTGAAGTTGAACCACTTCTGAGTGAAGGAGGGCCTGCATTCTATGCTCGTCCAATCCATTCAGCTGCAATAACCTTTCTTGTTGGGCATGGCTGAGATCTAGGTCCAGCTGAGTTGCCATCCTCAAAGTGTTGTACTCAAATTCAATTGACAGTAGAGCTCTCTTCCCATAGACCAGCTCATAAGGTGTGAAGCCGATTGTGGTCTTCCAAGTGGTGTTGTAAGCCCATGTGGCCTCAACCAGGTGATCTGCCCAATCTTTTCTACTGCTGCTCACCACCTTAGTCAAGATCCCTTCTAGTTCTCTATTGGTGACTTCCACTTGCCCATTTGCTTGAGGATGATAGGGGGTGGAAGTCCTATGCTTGATTTTGTGATGAGCGAGTAGGTCTTCAATTAGGTTGGATGTGAACTGGCTTCCTTGATTGGTGACTAGCTCTCTTGGGTAGCCAAATTTGTAGAAGATGTTTTCTCTTAAGAACTCGGCCACCTTTTCTTCTGTTGCTGCTTTGATTGCCTTGGTTTCTGCCCACTTTGTCAGGTAGTCTGTGCACACAATGATGTAAGATCTTTGCCTCGAAGGAGGGTTGATTGGACCCACAAAGTCCATACCCCACTTCTCAAATGGCTCAAGAGTCACTTGAGGTTGGAGAGCCATTTCATCCCTTGGAGTCAGTTTCCCCATCCTTTGGCATCGGTCACATTGGCTGAGATACCTTCTAACATCTTGATGAAGCGTGGGCCAATAGTAGCCTGCCTGTAGGATTTTGAAGGCAGTCCTCTTTGCTGCAAAATGTCCCCCACAAGGCCCATCATGACAGGTGAGGAGGCTATCAAAGACTTCCTCCTCCCTTACACAATGCCTTAAGATCTGATCAGGGCCAAGCTTGAACAGGTTGCCCCCGATCCAAGTGAATGAGGCACTCTTTCTGACGATTCTGCTCTTCTCTCTTGAGGATAGGTGCGGAGGGAACTGTGCTGAAACAAGGTAGTTTGCTATATCAGCAAACCATGGAGAGAGTACTGAAATAGAAAATAGATGTTCATCGGGCATCTGGTCATCCACTGTTCCATCCTCATCTGCAGATAAATCCAATCTAGACAAAAAGTCAGCAACAACATTTTCTTTACCTGGTTTGTCAACGATAGTCAAATCAAACTGTTGCAACAAAAGTAACCATCTAATAATACGAGCATTCACATCTGGTTTATTCATTAAATATCTAATTGCAGCATGATCAGTGTGTACAAATGTTTGATAGCCAGTGATATAATGTCGGAACTTGTTAAGTGCATGGACCACGGCCAAGAATTCTTTCTCAGTTACAGTGTAATTCAGTTCTTCCTTGGCTAAGTTTTTGCAGACAAAATAGATGGCATATGGAAGTTTTTGTTCAACTTGTCCTAAGGCTGCCCCCATGGCTCTGTTCGAGGCATCAGTGTGGATGTGGAAAGGTAGGGCCCAGTTTGGACCTCTCAAGATTGGGGTAGACACCAACTTGTCCTTTAATTCATTCAGATCCCTCTGACAATCGTCAGTCCATTTAAACTCAACATCTTTTGCCAAGAGGCCAAACAATGGCGAGGCTAGCTTGCTGAAGTCTTTAATGAATCTCCTATAATACCCTGTTAATCCTAAGAAACTTCGAACATCTCTTACCTTCTGAGGAAGTGGAACCTTCTTGATGAGAGCAATTTTGTTAGGATCCACCTGTAACCCTTGGCAAGAAATGGTATGGCCTAGCACGGTCCCTTCAGTCATCAAGAATTCACACTTTTCAGGGCTAAGGGACAGGTTCATCTCAATGCACTTGGTTAGGAATTTTCCCAGATTGGACAATGCTTCCTGGAAGTTGGACCCATAAGGTGTGAAGTCATCCATATAGATTTCCACCGAATCATGGACCAGCTCAGAAAAGATGCTCAAGACGGCTCTCTGGAAGGTGGCAGGAGCATTGCATAGTCCAAAGGGAAGAACTTGGTAAGCAAAGGTACCCCAAGGACAAGTGAAGGTGGTCTTATCTTGGTCTTCCGGGCTGATCTAGATCTGGTTGTACCCGCTAAACCCATCCAGGAAAGAGAAAAACTTCTTTCCTGCCAGTCCATCCAACACTTTATCTATGAAAGGTAGAGGAAAATGGTCTTTCTTGGTAGCTTTGTTCAGTTCTCGGTAGTCCACACAGATTCTCCACTTCCCATTTTTCTTGGGAACCAACACCAGGGGGGACACCCATTCGCTATTTGAGATGGGGTAAATGAATCCGGCATCCAATAGTTTCTGCAATTCTTCCTTGACGATGTCCTTAAGGGATGGATTCATTCTCCTCTGGGGTTGCCTAACTGGTTTACAATCCTCTTTGATGTAGATGTGATGGGTACAGACCGAAGGATGGACTCCTTTCATCTCCTTATAGCTCCAAGCAAAAGCATCTAGATGACTGGCCAACAGACTACACAACTCCTTTTCCTGGGAAGGAGATAGGGAGGAGCTGATCTTTAATGTTCTCTCAGGGCCGAACTCCACACTTTTGACTCTGGGAGTGACAGGGTTGGTCACACAAAGGTCCACTAAGGTGCTGGCTTGGGCATCCTCCACCAATTCCTCTAAGGACAGTGCACTGGGAGGTGGATTCTGGATCAAGGTCTCAATCAAATCATCCTCGGTTTGGGGGTCTCCCCTAGTGGTGTCTAGGGTGCACAAAGGTGCTGAGTACACCTCATCCTCTTCTCCTTCCTCCAACCAAAGTGGTAAGTCATGCTCTAATGAGGGTTGGGTGGGAGGGTACAGGACTAGTTGCTTGGACATAGGACCATTTTTGATGGTCATGTTTCCTGCACGGCAGCTTATGTAGGCATCGACAGTGGCTAACCAAGGCCTTCCCAAAATAAGAGGGTATCCAGTAAGCTTTGCCTTTGGTTGCAGAACCAAGAAATCTGCAGGGTATTCCCAAGAGTCAACAGAGACAAAGACATCCTCTACAATCCCTTCAGGAGTCACGGTGGAGCGATCTGCTAGTTGTAGGACTGTCGAGGTCTTTCTCAAGGAACCCTGAAGATTGATTTTGAGCATGGTATCCCTGGTCATCACATTAATGGCAGCCCCCAGATCAATCAATGTGTGAGGTATGATGGTGCCATTGATGTGAACATCAACTACAGGACTCCCAGGATCCAAATACTTTGGGCAGATGACTTGTCCCAACATAAGATCAGACAGTTGTCCTATGACACTGATGGTTGAAGCATCTCTCTTTCGCCTGCCTGGGTGTCTAAAACACTTTTCCTTAACCAGTTTGTTGTATAGCGGTACATCTTTGATGGCTTGGAGAAGTGGTATTTTCACACACAACTGTTTGAGCTCTCCCAGAAGCTCATCCTCCTCTGGGTTGGGTTGTGTGGTGGTTGTTAGTCTCTCAGGAAAGGGTGGAATGGACTTTGGTTCACTTTCCTGTTTATCTTCATCGTCCTCTGGGGGAGGAGGTTGGCGATCCGGAAGAGTCTTTCCAGATCGCAGATTGATCTCCTGGATCTCCACAGCATAGGTAGGGCATGATGTTTCCCCAGTATATACCTGCTGGGCCTTTCTATTGTTGGGGTTCGGGTTCGGTTGAGCAGGCATTTGAGGTTGCCTTGGAGGAGCAGGAGGTAATGGTTGTGGTTGAACTGGTGGTGGAGGCAAAATGGCGGGAGGAGTATTGTACTGGGGCTTCCACCCCGATTGAGGTGCATTCCACTGAGGCTGTGGCTGGGCATGTGAGTAATACGAATGAGTAGTGGGTTGAGTATGGTACTGAGGTGGGTAAGACCATGGAGGAGGCATAGACCAGGAAGGATGAGGAGGGGGACCCCAGGAAGGCATAGGAGCAGATTGTTTGGGGTTGTAATAAGCTTGGGGTGTCCCTTACATCCCCTGTTGGTAAGGTCTAGGTCCTTGTGGCCTCCTTTGGTTGAGGAAATAGAGAGGTTCAGTGAGTGCTTCTGTCCCTTGATACATGGCTTTAAGCCCAGGTAAGGTTGGACATTGGTTTGTGGGGTGGTCCTCCTCACAAACAAAACATACTTCAACCGAATGTAATGGGCATTTGTTCTTGGGATGTTTCCTCGTACACCTAGGGCAGAAGATAGCCAAGGCCCTCTCAGCTTCCTCTTTCTTCTGCTGGATCTGGAATGTATCAAGTTGCATGGCAATGGTTTGTCTCACCTCACTCTTGAGATCCTCTAATTTATTTGCAAACTCATGTTTGGAGAAAGGAATACCAGCTGAGAGGAGGTTTCCTCTACCTCGTTTCCGGGCTGCCCTAGAATGGTTTCTAAACACAGTCTTTATGTCCTCATAAGGTAGTTGGTAAATATCTCCTCCAGCTAGCATGTGAAGGGTATCTAAGATGTCTTCAGGGACTCCTCGGAGTAGAACCAACTTGAGGGATTCAGGGTCAAGTGTGCACCTGGCCCGTTTATAGCTAAGTTGGAACCTTTCCTCGTAATCCTCTAAGGACTCATCATTCCCCATGGTCATCCGAAAGATTTCTCCCTTGGTTTCCTTAGACCTACAGTAGTCCCTGTACTTGGTATTGAAAGCTTACTGCATCTGAGCCCAAGTGGTGATATTGTTCCCAGGTAAGCCCATGAACCAGCGTAATGCTGCATCCTTAAGGGTTGAGGGGAAGAGTTTCAGCTTCTGCTCATCTTCAGTATAGTCATAGGTTCGACAAAGGACAGCAAACTCAAACAGGAAGGTATCAGGATCTTCAGTAGTCAGTCCATGGAAGTGAGGTAAAGCAGAAGGGCTTATGTTCTTCATTTTCATGTCTCCATTGGTCTCTCGGATGGGGAAGGCACCTTCTATTCTCTCATCTTCTCCCCTATTGTCAGCCATAGCTTCATATGGAATGGTATCTAACTCTTCTTCTGCTATAGGATCTTTGTATATCTCAGGAAGTTCGCCTATAGGTTCTTCTGGATCACTGTCACCAAAGAGGAGAGAAGGGCGACTCAGTGATGTGGTGGGGGTGTTGGGTAAGAATTTGCCTGTTTTATCTCGATTCCTACGAGGCATGAAATGGAAAGACTTTTGATTGCTTTTGTTTTTTTTCTCTGGTACCTACAAAGACTGAAACAGATTGATCTACAGCTAACTATCTTGCTGAAATGAAAATGTAGAATTGAAATGAAAGCAAGAAAGAACTAATCTACTTTGCTCAAATGAAATTGCAGGAATTGAAATGCTAGTCTACGCTTGCAGAATTGAAATGCTAATCTATGCTTGAAAAAATGAAATTGCGGAATTGAAATGTTAATCTATGAAAGCAGGAAATGTCTATGCTACTTTTGCAGAAAGGAAATTGCAGAATGGAGATGAAATAAACTACTTAGTAGAAGGCGAGAGTAGGAAAAGTAGAAGAAAAGCAACAATCACTAATACTCTGACGCTTCCTTGGCAACGACGCCAAAAAGAATGGTGGGCTCCAATATTGTAGCAATAATGCTACAACTCCTAGAGCTTCCTTCTCTAATTTTATCAACCCGGTAGTTCGTAACAAACTTGGAAGCGACGGTGCTGTATGCACAAGTACTAGCTCTTGTCGTAGTTGTCACTTGGTCAGCTGGCACAAGTCCGCTAGGGGCTCAAGCCAACTTCTATGAGCTCTTAGAAGAAGCTTTTTAACTGATGAATGAAAGCTAACTCAAAGGAAATTAACCTACTTGCAGAAAGGAACTGAAAGCCAACAAGAAACACAAACCCTAGCAAACCCTAATTCTACCAGCTAGTCTTACTGATGCAAAGGTGGGGATGCAAACTACTGAAAGAGATGCCATTACTTCTAGGAAGGTGAGATGCATGTGTCTAGACTACTTTTATCTGAAGAGAACATATTTTTGTATTTTTTTTCAAGTTGTTGGAATTATTATGCATGTGCTTCTAACTAGGTCTTTACTATGCAGGGGGTAGATCAAGGGGAGAAATGCTTGGAAGAGGTCAAGAAGGCTCAGAGAGGGTCTAAGGAAACCCTAACATCCTTTCAGAGAGTTTCACAAAGTTTGGATGCCACGCACCCGTGTTTATGAGCTTCTACAGGAAGTCTGCAGGGGCTCTACAGGATGTTCAGAATTTCTACAGGAAGTTTAGTAATTCCTACAGGATGTCCTATAATCAGATTTTTGGGTGATGGGTGAGTGGAAGAGGCTGCATGGATGGATAGGGAGGTAGGGGAGGAGTTTGTAGTGACTCAGTGACAGAGAGATGAGATGAAGAGGGGGTGTGCTAAGCTAGGTTGTCTTGAAGAGGGTAGAGGGAATGGAAGGCCGAAAAGGTAGAATAACGAGGGTGATAGAATGGCTGAGAGAGAGGGGGTCTAATTGGGAGATGAGTAGTTGGCCTAGGCATGGTGTAGAAGGATAAGAGAGTGAGGGAGTAGTATTGCACAAGAGAGTGAGGGAGCAACCCATTCAGTAGGGGGGTGATGATGAGCCCCAGAAATGGGTAATTATATGGGCTCATTTAGCCTCTTAATTCGACTTAATACACCATTATCATTAGTTTATTTCATGTTTTTGATTATATTTATGCTAATAGAGTGAATTGGGTTAGTCATTGGGTTAGAAAAAATCGAAGCTTTAATGAGCATTTGGCAGCCAAATTTGAGGAAGAACAAGGGAGAGGATTTGTAGGAGGGTGTCCCCTTCATTTATGAACCCTTACCTCGAATTCTCCGTCAGAAACTCGGAGCACAAGCAGCCACATTATTGCATCCAAGGGGTAGTCGAGCAAGTAAAGAAGCACTGTTGTTTATCTGCAATCTTGGGGAAGCTGAGCTCCTAGATTCTAGGAGAGCTGTTGGAGGCTTGAGTTGTATAAATAGCATGGCTTAGGTGCTCAAGTTTTTTTAGTGGGATGTTAGCTATTCCTTAGTCTACTTTCGCACTTTTGTACAGTATTGTACTCAGCTCATTTTGAAGATAGTTTTGTGATGTAACTGCTATTTTTTTTTATCAATGAAGACTAATCAAGTTTTGAACCAGCACTGTGATGAGCCCCCAAATTGGGTAACCTATTGGGCTCATTTTGCCTAATTGTCCTTGTTCAATCCTCCATTTTTCATATATTATGCATGTTTTTCTAGTATGTTTATGTTATTTGAACGAATAAGGGTGGTCACTCTACCTAGGAGGCTAATACGTGGTTATTTCAGGATTTTTGGACAAATTTTGGAGCAAAACCAAGCAATCATGGGTCAGCTGACAGCCAAGATTGAGGTGAGGATTTGTAGGGAGGTTGTCTCTTGCATTAAATGGCCTTCCTTGAAATCTCCACCCTCAACACCGAGCTCCACAGGCCACCAAAACAAGTTTTAAAGGCAGGCAAGCAGTTTTTGGAGGAGTGACTGTTCACTAGCAGTTGGGACAGCCGAGTCCCTTGAATCTAGGAGGGCTGCTAGCCCCCTCGTATTGTACAAATAGGAAGGCCTCAGCCTTTGTAGTTTAATTTTGGAACTATTGTTATTTTTGCACTATAGTGCTGTCATTTTGCTCAGCCTGTTTTATTGTAGCTACTGCTGTACAACTTTCATATGATTATTTTTGAATAATGAGAAGCAGCTTTACTTGGCATCAGATCTGAATTCTTTATAGGAGCCTACAGCTCTTGGGGTTGGGCCCAACCCGAGTGCTAAGGCCTCCTTTATGTATTGTTATTTTTTCTTTAAGCATTTGCAAAAACATTTCTGTTAAGTAGGTTAAAGTTTGTTGATTACCTAGGTCGTTGTTAATGGTTAGAAAGACTTTTGAATGCTCAAATTTAGTTGATAGGTTGTTAACAGGAAAAAGATTCAAGAAAAGGGCCATCAAACATCTCTGGTTTCACCTCTCCTTCAGTAGGATCAGGAGCTGGGATCACGATAACTTTGCTGCCCACAAAAACACTGATTTTGCTTTGCCATGCAATCACTAGTGTTTGATTTTCATGAGTAGAAGTTGGTTACAAGTTCAGACTTTCGTTTGCTTAGTTGCATGAGTTTAAATACATCGTTTCATTGCAGGTCACACTTCTATTCATTCTCTTTACTGGCAGCTAGCAGATTAGGTCATCGTAATTAGGTTTTTTTGAATTTACAAGTCTTCGTTGGATCAGTTGGAAAAACGCCTTGCAGAGCACCTATACCACTCCTTCATCTGTTTATTCTCCATCAACACCATCCACTCCGTCCTCTACTTAGCATCCTTGCCTCCCGTTCACCATCTGCTCCCATAACCCTATTTTTGTGTGTAACATTGCTTTAGTCTTCTTTGAACCAAATCCAGCCATCTACACCTGCCCACAACTCCATCCACCGAGTCCTAAACCATCTCCAGCCCTCACCCTACCTCCACACTCACTCCTTCACCTTTCCCTCTCCATTCATCCACCAAAAACCTCACTTCTAAACATCCTATAGAAAGTTACAGACATCCTGTAGAAAATCGCAGACATCCTGTAGAACCCCTGCAGACTTCCTGTAGAGGCTCACGAATGAGGTTTCTTGATAGCCAAACTCAGTGAAACTCTATGGAAGGGTGTTAGGGACCCCTTAGGCCCTCTCTGAACCTTCTTGACCTTTCCCAAGCATCTCTTCTCGCCCATCCACCTCTGCACAACCAAAAACAGTCAAATCATATGCATAATAACTCTGGCAACTTATTCAAAAATACAAAAAGATGTTTTTTTCAGATGTTACTGTAGAAGTAGCTTAGATACATGTATTTACCTTCCTAGAAGTCAATGGCATTTCTTTCAGTAGCTTGCATCCTCTTTCTTGCATCAGTAGGGTTAGCTGGTAGAATTAGGGTTTGCTAGGGTTTGTGTTTTCTTTTAGCTTTTCAATGTCTTTCTGCAAGTAGATTAGCCTTCTTTAAATTAGCTTTTGTCCATCGGTTAAAAAGGTTCTTCTTAGAGCTCATAGAAGTTGGCTTGATCCCCTAGCGGACTTGTGCCAGCTGACCAAGTAACAGCTGTGGCAAGAGCTAGTACTTGTGCATACAGCACCGTTGCTTCCAAGTTTGTTATGAACTACCAAGTTGATAAAAGTAAAGAAGGGAGTCCCAGGAGTTGTAGCATTATTGCTGCAATACTGGAACTCACCACTCTTTTTGGCGCCGTTGCCGGGGGAGCGTCAGAGTATTTGTGATTGCTGCTTTTCTTCTATTTTCCTACTGTCGCCTTCTTCTAAATAGTTTATTTCATTTCCATTCTGCAATTTCATTTCTGCAAAGGTAAATTAGACATTTCCTGCTTTCGTAGATTAACCTTTCAATTCTGCAAGCGTAAGATAGAATTTCAATTCTGCAAGCGTATAATAGAATTTCAATTTTGCAAGCATAGTCTAGTATTTCCTTCTCGCAATTTGATTTCAGCAAAATAGATTAGTCTTTTCTTGCTTTCATTTCAATTCCGCATTTTCATTTCTGCAAGATAGATTTTAGTTAGTTGCAATTCCACCTGTTTCAGTTTTGCAGGTACAAGAAAAAAAAAAGCAAAAAACAACCAAAAGTCCTTTCATGCCTCATAGGAATAGAGATAATACCAGAAAATTCCTACCCAACACCCCCACCACTTCACTGAGTCACCCTTCGCTCTTCTTTGGTGGCAGTGATCCAGAAGAACCTATAGGTGAACCTCCTGAGATATACGAAGATACTATAACAGAAGAAGAGCAAGAAAACATTCCTTTTGAGACTATGGCTGACAACAGAAATGGTAGAGATGATGATGAGAGAATAGAAGGCACCTTCCCCATCCGAGAGACTAACGGAGACATGAAAATGAAGAACATAAGTCCCTCAGCCTTACCTCATTTCCATGGATTGACCACTGAAGACCCTGATACCTTCCTGTTTGAGTTTGTTGTCCTTTGTCGAACTTATGACTATATAGAAGACGAGCAAAAGTTGAAACTCTTTCCCTCTACCCTCAAGGATGCAGCATTACGCTGGTTCATGGGGTTACCTGGAAACAGTATCACTACTTGGGCTCAGATGCAGCAAGCCTTTAATAACAAATACCAGGATTACTGTAGGTCAAAGGAAACCAAGGGAGAAATCTTTCGAATGACCATGGGAAATGATAAGTCTTTAGAGGACTATGAGGAAAGGTTCCAACTTAGCTATAAATGGGCTAGGTGCACACTTGACCCTGAATCTCTAAAGTTGGTTCTACTCCGAGGAGTCCCTGAAGACCTTCTAGATACCCTTCACATGCTAGCTGGAGGAGATATTTACCAACTACCTTATGAGGACATAAAGACTGTGTTTAGAAACCACTCTAGGGCAGCCCGGAAAAGAGGTAGGGGGAATCCACTTTCAGCTAGTACTACCTTCTCCAAGCATGAGTTTGCTAATCAGATGGAAGACCTCAAAAGTGAGATGAGACAGACCATTGCCATGCAACTTGATACTTTCCGAATCCAACAAAAGAAAGAGGAAGCTGAGAGGGCTTTGGCCATCTTCTGTCCCAGATGTACGAGGAAGCACCCTAAGAACGAGTGTCCATTGCACTCAGTAGAGGTATGTTTCGTTTGTGAGGAGGACCACCCCACAAACCAATGCCCAACCTTGCCCGGATTCAAAGCCATGTACCAAGGGACTGAGGCACCCACTGAACCTCTCTACTTCCTCAACCAAAGGAGACCGCATGGACCCAGACCTTACCAGTAGGGGATGCAAGGGACATCCCAAGCTTATTATAGCCCCAACCAATCTGCTCACATGCCTTCCTGGGGTCCCCCTACTCATCCTTCCTGGTCTGCACCTCCTCCGTGGTCTTATCCACCTCAATACCATACTCAACCCACTGCTCATTTGTTTCACTCACATGTCCATCCATAGCCTCAGTGGAATGCACCTCAACCGGGGTGGAGGCCCCAATACAACTCTCCTCCCGCCATTCTTCCTCCACCACCGGCTCAACCACAACCATTACCTCCTGCTCCTCCAAGACAACCCCAGATGCCTGCCCAACCGAACCCAAACCCCAACAACCGAAAAGCCCAACAAGTATACACTGGGAAGACAACATGTCCTACCTATGCTGTGGAGATCCAGGAGATCAACCTGCGATCCGGAAAGACCCTTCCAGATCGCCAACCTCCTCCCCCAGAGGACGGGGAAGAGAAACAGGAAAGTGAGCCCAAAGCCATTCTACCCTTTCCTGAGTGACTAACAGTAACCACACAACCAAACCCAGAGGAGACTGAACTTCTGGGGGAACTAAAACAGTTGTGTGTGAAAATACCCTTTCTCCAGGCCATCAAAGATGTACCGATATATAACAAATTGATTAAAGAGAAGTGTTTCATGCACCCAGGTAGGAGAAAGAGAGATGCCTCGACTATCAATGTCTTAGGACAACTGTCTGATCTAATGTTGGGGCAAGTAATCTGTCCAAAGTATTTGGACCCTGGGAGCTCTGTAGTTGATGTCCACATCAATGGCACCATTATCCCCCATACCTTGATTTATCTAGGGGTTGCCATTAATGTGATGACCGGGGACACCATGCTTAAACTCAACCTTCAAAGTTCCTTAAGGAAGACCTCGACAGTCCTGCAGTTGGCAGATCACTCCACCATGTCACACGGAATCTGTCAAGGGTGCGGACACGACTGACCTTCCTAGAAGTCTAAGACATTCTAATGACAAACAAGACAAAATGGAGTGATCTTTCTCTAAATACACCTTTTACAACATGAAAACTACAAGTGTTTAGGCTTACCTTATTCCAAAACGCTGTTGTTGAAGTCCGTTCTTGACGATCCGGATGAGCTCCTCCTTCAAGTCAATTCCTGCAACCACAAACAATCAAACAATTACCAAGCACTTGCATTTCATATAATAAAACATATATTCAACATGCAGACCAAGGAACACATGAAATAACTCATTAACACAAGCTATTGAGAAAAATAAACCAGTTTGTATTAATAACGAAACAAAGAAACTCTTACAACCTGGCCTTGGTGTTGTGCAAGTTCCTCCCAGGGTCCATCAAGGGTTTTCCTCTACTTTGACAAAGCTCACCCTCTCCCAAGTAGAATCAAGTGAAGACAATCTCTCCTCACAAAGGCTCTAATGGAAGACCTAAATCCTGCAGCATTTACCCAAAGAAAATGTATAGCTCCAACCTCTTCTCCTTCTGGCTCAATGCCTTTATTTATAGTGCTGTAAAGAGGTTATTCAGGTCCACTATCAATGGGATCATCCCCCTCTATGGTGGGATAGCTCCCTTATTGATGGGATAAGTTCCCCCTTAATAGAGATACATGAACCAACTGGAGGCGCATCCATTTCATCAAACCGACCTCTAGAATGTTCTAGAAGTAACCACAAGTAACTTTTTCAAGATAAAACTCGCGCATTTTGCCTTTTACAGAGGGACGCACCTGTCCCTTAACATACAGAGCGTCCATGGACGCAGATTTTGTGAACATGGTCAGCGTCCCCGCAGGTAAGGCTAGAGAGAACCTGCGACCCCAGAGATAAACATAGTTTTTACAAGACTTTCTCTCTTCTTTGAGTTTGAGATGGATAACAGAGGCATGAGACTTGCCTAAGAGGGTAGCATGACTGTTGATTTGAGCCATACTAACTGTAAGTAGTCAAGGTGACATTTTTTAGTGTAACAGATTGCCCCCTAAAGTGCGAAGCCTGGAATAGAATAGGGTTTTGTAATTCTAGGAAGGGTGAAGCGCTTTATCATTTCAAGGATTGTCTTGTGGATGGCCTGGTTGGAACCTGCAATTTTCAACACAAAATACATGGATAAGATTATATCATCACTGAGGTAGGCATTCCCATACTCAGATTCAAAACTTTAACTAATGGACTAACTATTCTGATACAGGAATGATCTTGCAGTACATCATTTTTATAGACTTTTGTAGACACAGTATGGACGCAGCCATCTGTTTATGATTAGTCTACATAGATAATGAATACAAAACTCCTCGCAGCCTGGATGGTAGAAACTAGATCCAGGGTCTTCACTTCTACTTCCCGAATTGGTACGATTCTAGCCATGTGATTAAATGATTCGATGTCGAACATGGTAGAAACCACTTGATTACCAGTCAATGATGTAAACTGTTAACAAGCGTGAGAGAAACCACCAGTAATGTCAATGGTTCTCAAAGTACCAAGCACAACCCGTGAAATGTGAATAGATGTTTTGATGTCGAACACTTCACGGAATCCTCTGATCGAAAGTCAATGATGTAAACTGACGTCAAAGGCGAGAAACCTGCCATTGATGCATGCAGACTTCAAGGTACTGTCGATTCCTAAGTCATCTTTCTAGATAATGTGTCGATGTCGATAGAAAGCGACCCGTTGCAGGCAAGCCCGCAACACGAAATCATTGTTCAAGTTGAAGAAATGTTGCTGTAAGGACTGACTCAGGGATGGTCAAATGGATGACAAGTATTTTGCAGATGAAAGTTTTTTCTTGCAGACCTCTTGAACACATAACGACACAACAGATGGCTTGGTGACGTATAACTCAAAGTTAACCCCTGGAACCCGGTTAAAGACTTTCAAAGTGTTTTGGTCAACTGTGAGGTAAAAGATTTCCCAACCCAGGTGAATGAAAAGTGTCGTGTTCAAGAGCGGTAATAAAGTTTCTTCTGAGACAAAAGGTGACAAATAGGTTCATTCTTCTCTTTTTTCCCCCACCATTTCTGGCAAGTACCTCTTTATTTTTAACAAGCTTGAGGAGGATAACATATGCTTGATTATAAGCTCATCCTTCGGACGAGTCCAACCTAGTTTAAATTCGAACCCTAGGAAGGAGTGGTTCGTTCCTGTTTGTAATTGAACAGGTCCTCTACTGTAAAAGTTTAACGAGCCCAGTATAGGAGAAACTCGGCGTTTTTCAATTTTAGAGAGTCTGAAAAAACTAAAGGAGACTCCACGTTGAACTTTTTCGTATATTTGTGTCCCTCAAGCCCGAAAAAGTATAAAATAATACCTGGGGGAACCGCTTGATCTTGCGACCAAGGAGTACTTTCATAATAGTGTCGTTAACCTGAAAAGTAAAAAGCGATCAAGGACACGTCGTTTTATTTCCTTATCGAGTTCGAAACGACAAAAACCCGGCAATCTTTTCCTGATTTTGCGGTCAGAAAAGAGCTAAAAGGGGACCGTCTTTTAATTCCGTTTTAACGAGTGAAAAAGAAACACTCGGCGATCTTTTCATGTTTTAGGAGTCAGAAAAGGGCTTAAAAGATGACTCTGAAATTTTGTTTGTGAAAAATTACAATTTCCCTCGAAATCCCTTTGTCCTGCACAAAAGCGACACATTACTCATACCTGTTTAAAATAGGCAAAAATACATTCAAAAACATCTTTTCATGGTAAAAAATGAACTAATTCATCCAAAAAACCTATAAAAAGACCTTTTACCATGTCATTTTTACCGTTTCACTGTTGAGGTTGAAAAAGGAGCTTTTGACAAGAAACTTCCCGTGGTCGCTGCGGAAAATCTGACCGTTGGAATCGAACGCCGTCTCATCCAGGTATTTTACACATCCTACTCTGCATTTCTATCCGTTTAGAATCAATTTTTAGGTTTTAGTTTCATTTTTTGGGGGGTTTTGGTTTTGGAATGCGCCTCTCGGCGGACGCAGGTGCCCTTCGGGTGACCTGCGTCCCCCGACTTTTTCTCATACGGGAAAACGGTCGGAAGACGCAGCCCGCCTTCAGGCCAGCTGCGTCCGGGCGCCCTGTGCTACAAAGCCGGGGTGCGTCCTCCGAGAAACGCGCATTTCAAAACCCCAACTCTCTCAAAAAACCACCAAAAATTCCCAAATTAATTTCTAATGCTATTTTTGATATGCAGGGCATTAATCATGTTAGACTGGAGAGAAAGAGAGCATGTAGAGGAAGATGAAGCTGCAATAAATCATCAACCTTCCCTGGATGCCCTAAGAGCATGCGGATTATACAAATATTGGACCATACCGGGCATGAGGGGCCAGGTAAGATTCTTGGAATGGCTGGTTGAGCGATGGAACGTACAAGAACAATGCTTTTACATAGGAGGGCACCAGCTCGAGATAGAGCCCTCGGATGTATACTTTCTCACTGGCTTGCCAAACAGAGGTGAGCAACTCAGTCTTGCGGGGACTAGGCCGGGTGGCCAATCCCTTGATAGTCTCCGCGAGAATTGGTGCACACCTGGGGCTCACCATTCAAAAGGCATAGAGATAAAACACATCACTCTACCGGAACTCAAAGTCATAGCGTTCACGGTTACCAGAATTTGCGGCGCGGCCGCTTTACACATTGCTTCCGGATCCCAAATGCGGATGGCAATTGACTGTTACCAAGGCACCATTTTCAACTGGTGTGAAGCTGTGTCGGCTCATATGAAGAGCCAACTGACCAAGGCAAAGAACGGACGACTAAAGACTTTTGGATATGGGCCTATAGTCGTGAGCTTTGCCTTGGAGAGAATTCCAATGCTGATCCCTCAGCAACTCACTGTTGATATCTTGGGTCCCCAGCAGCCAAAGCTGATACGATGGGTTGCGGTGATGGCCCGGCATCCTGACGAGGGCGCGACAGTAGTTCGATTCTCAGATAGTTATTTTGACTGGTTAGAGGGCCAGCTTTTTGTGATACAGGACTTTCCGTATGCCGGAATGGATTTCAGAGGTGATCCGGACATGGTTCTTCCACAGGGAGAACAATGGGACGACAGAGGTACTTTTTATTTTCACAAGTTTTCTAGTTATGTATTTTTTGTATTTTTTATATATATCGTCTCAAAACTAATAGTAAATCTTTCAAAATGCAGATGTTGGTCCACAGCGTCCAGCCAACCTCCGGCCTTATGATAGACTACATCCAGCTGCACCGGTACCGGCCCCACAGGATGCGACAGCAGAAGTACTAGCTGAGTTGGAGCATGATCTAGAGCGTCTCACGGCAGATATACCTGAGACTACTATGGACGACATTCCTATCAGGCTTCAGCGCTTCGTAGTCGCGGTCCCTGGACCGTTTAGGAGATTTTTGCGTAAGGTAGCCCGCGCAGTGGTGTCGTACAGAGAGCACCACCAGTGATTGACTAGTCACTTTTGTAGTCACATGTGACATTTTTGACTTTTTGTACTATCATTTTGCCGATCATAAGGTGTTTTAAACCTATGATCGAAGACGATGTATATATTTTTTGACACACTTCTATCTATATATATCACTATTACCGGCTTATCTTGTTTAACATATGTGATGAAATGTTTTTAAATTTACTTGCATGATTATTGTAAATGTCTGTCCAACATTCGAGAAGCAATTGCATCTGCTAATGTATTCAAAGACCTTGGAATATGTTGATATTCAATGTAATCAAATTCACGTTCCAAGAGACGCACTCTCAAAAACAACCTTAATAACACAGGATTTCTAATGGCATAAACTCTATTAAGCTGTAATACAACAAGTTCAGAATCTAACCTCACTATCAAACGTCGAATTCCAAATGAAATAGATTCGGATAATAATTCAACCACTGCACTGTATTCTGCAATGTTATTCGTTGTTTGACCGAGGCTTACCCCATGCATAGAAACTAACTCGTCAGAGGGCGAATAGATAACCCAAGCTGCGGAAGAGATATTCCGTGTATTACGACAAGCACCATCAGCAAATCCAATGTATGTTTGGAGAGGCGTCGACATCTACAATATCAAGAGTAAAACCAAGATAAGCCAGAATAATGACGAAAAACCACACTTGCTAAGCTAAGCACACTGACTAAACTAACACACTTGCTAGCTAGAAAGGAAATCTAACCTATCTAAAAATTTCTCCATACCCATCATTTTAAGCATAATACCTCTTTAGGTAAAGTCCATTTCTGGGTTTACCCAAAGAGTCCCCATCAAAATCAACTAACTCATAAGCCCCTTTTGCTAGCTTTCGCTTTACAATGTAGGGCCCATGCCACATGGGAACGAATTTTCCGGCACCTAGCTTATCGTTAGCTTGATCATATAATAGTACTAGGTCTCCTTCCGAAAAACTTCGAGGGGTTACATTTTTATCGTACTGAGCTTTCATTCGTTTCGCGTGAGTCTCGATAGCTAAAGTAGCGTCACGTCGAGTCTCATCTAATTTAGCCAAGTATAATAACCGTTTCTCCTCTTCGGAAGTAGCTGGAAGTAATTCGACAGCCATTTGAAGTGATGGGATTTCGCATTCAATAGGTAACACAGCTTCTAAGCCATAAACTAGCTGGAAAGGGGTGAAACCTGTTGAATTTTTCACTGAAGTTCGATATGCCCATAGCGCCGAAAATAACATGTTATGCCAATTCGTTCGATGGATACCAATGATCCGTCGAATCATGATGACTAGAACTTTGTTGATTGACTCAACCAAACCGTTGGCTTGCGGATAATAAGGAGTAGAGCTATCGTGGCGCAAACCAAGCTGGCTTGTAAGCTCAGTCATCATGACGTTTCGAAAATGGCTCCCATGGTCAGTAATGATTGCTTGTGGGACACCAAACCTAGTTATGATATGATTGAATACGAAAACTGCAGCTGTCTTGCCGCTTGCGTCGAATGTAGGCATCGCCTCGGCCCATTTTGTAAAATAATCAACCGCGAGGATGATATACGCATGCCCCCCGGCCGAGTGAGGGTTACAAGTAATAAAGTCAATGCCCCATTTGGCGAATGGACCAGCGGCAATTATAGGGTGGAGAGGAGCAGGTGGAGCGCGCATCTTTCGATCAAACACTTGACAGTTGTGGCATGTTCTGACAGCAAGGATACAATCTTTAAACATAGACGGCCAGAAATAGCCAGCGCGCAACACCTTCTGAGCTGTGGCATACCCAGACATATGACCGCCACATGCTCCAGAGTGACAATCATTCAAAACTCTCTCAGCCTCTTCGTGAGTTAAACAACGTCGAAAAACTAAGTCTGCCCCCGGCGATAAAGTGTATCTCCAATAATTCTGTATTGCTGGGATCGAAACCGAATTTTTCGACGGTCTTCCTTGGAAGCTTCAGGCCGAAAGGTTTGGGTTTGGAGATAGATGATTATATCCCCATACCACGGATCTAAAGTGCTAATAAGAAACAAAGATTCGTCCACAATGGACTCCTCTGCCACAGTCTCTGTGTCAGCACTCGGGAAATCACACATCAATTCCGCAAAAACTAAAGATTTCTTAGACTTGGACTTCTCGAACTCCAAGTCGAACTCTTGCAGGATAACAATCCATTTAGAGTACTTGCCCCCTAGCAGTTGTTTTGTCAAAATATAAATCATAGGGTTGCAATCCGAAATAACTGTAGTCTTGCGGAGAAGAATGTAGTGACGAAAACGCTGGACAGCTTGAACGGCTGCCAGGGCCAATTTCTCCACATGCGAATATTTTAACTCAGTGGGATTTAAGGTTCTACTAAGATAATATATCACATGCTCTGCTTTGAATTCATCTTCTTGAACTAACACCATTCCAATGGTGGAATGCGAAGCTGCGAGGTATAAGAAGTAGTCCTGGTTGTAGTTGGGAGGATGCAATAACGGTGCATGGGTCAACGCGTGTTTTAGTGCATCAAAAGATTGTTGGGCAATCTCGTCCCAAAAGAATTGTGCGTTCTGTTTCAACAACCGTGTAAAACCTTTAGTGACCTCGGCGTAGTTTGGGATGAATCGGCGTAAAAAGTTCGCTTTCCCTTGCAAACTTTGGAGTTGGCGCAAACTCGAAGGAGGAGGCAATTTGATGATAGCCTCGACTTTCGAGGGATCGACGCGAATGCCGGCTTTTGAAACAACAAATCCCAGCAATCGACCTGTTTCTATACAGAAAACACACTTGTGGGGATTCAACCGAATTCGATAATGCCTACACCTCATAAAGATTGCTCGTAGGTGGACAAGGTGATCAGCTCGTTGTAAAGAATGAGCAGGCAAATCATCGAGATAGGGTTGCACAATGTGCTTGATGTCATGAAATGCATAAGACATCGCCCGTTGAAAAGTGGCCCCGGCATTCTTAAGTCCAAAAGGTAATTTGCAATAAGCAAATGTCCCCCATGGACAAATGAATGCCGTTTTTGGTTGATCGGCAGGTAGAATATTGATTTGATTATAGCCTGAGAAACCATCCATGAAGGAAAACATCTCACTTCCGGCACAATCATCAATAATTTGATCGATATAAGGCGTAGGATAGTTGTCTTTTGGACAAGCTCGATTGATATCCCTATAGTCGATACAGATTCTTATTGTTCCTTGTTTTTTATTGACGGGAACAATATTCGATACCCAATCCGTTAACGGGATCGGATAAATGAAACCTGCTTTCAACAGCTTTTCGACTTCTGCTTTAATCGCAGCCGCTTTTCGAGGGTGAATCTGACGCAACCGTTGCCGAATGGGTTTAGCATCCGGGTAGGTTTTGATTTCATGAACAACAATGGCAGGATCAATTCCCGGCATTTCCTCGTAAGACCAGGCAAACACGTCGCGGAATTCTTGGAATAGGGCCTTGTAAGTTTGGATTTCTTCTTCAGTACATGCGGCACCTATATGAATGTTCTCCTCGATTCCGGGCTTCACTGAAATATCAATGGGAATAGTACGAGAAATATTCCCTAAATTCAGCTCTGAATCAGAATGTTTCGTTGGATCCTGAGCGTCTTTGACATATTCAGCGGTAAAGATAGATGAAAAATCATTTTCAAATGCATCATCCTTAGGTAAAAACGAAGATCTGTGATGGAGATCTTCCCATGGTAGATCATCTACACTTAGGATTTCGCGAAGTTGTTCGTCAGATGACACTTCTTCGGGAAACGTTATCCGTTCTAAGGGTGAGGTGAAAAGTGACTCTTCACTGACCACATTCATTTGGTCGGTTGAATGAAAGTCGGTAAAAGACATAAGAGCTTCATAAGCAATCTCATACGGACTCAACGGCATAACATCACCGAGTGAGTCTAGCTCAGAGTCAGAGGGAACATACCAAGGATCATCATAAATAATGTTTTCTGACGTGATCATATGAATTGTTGCAAACGAAGGGTCTGCATTGAGTGGAGGGAGAGGAAAAGTTCCCAGTAAACCGGAATCCTTAACTAAACCTACACCAATGTCCCTATAAGGGATTGTCGTTTTACCAACATGCTGGATAGTTTCTAAAGAGGTTGGGTCGGATGAAAAGTATGTCAGCTGATCAATAGTCACGATCTTACCGTTATGTGGAAACTTAATGACTCTGAAGACCGATGAAACGACCGCTGTCATAGCATATGACCAACTTCGACCCAAAAGAAGGTTGTAGTCTAGAGGGGCATCAACCACTTCCACATCCAGACTAACGGTTTTACCTTCGACCCCTATAGGCAATTCTTGTAGAATACCAAACGGACGGAACCCACGGCCATCAAAGGCCTTAAGGATGGTGGGGGATTGGTTCAACGAAGGAGAACCAAGCGATCTCCAACATTGAATCGACATAATACACGTAGAAGCTCCCTCATCAATCACAGTCCGATGAATAGGCCTGTTTTTGACTATCACTGGAATTTGGAAAGCCATTTGATGGGGGAGACGCGGTGTACTACTTTCTAGATCAAAGATCATTAGGTTCGGGTCCTGAACATCGACAGCTCCAATAGCCGACAAAAGCAATTTTCGTTGCGCTGGACATGATTGCAGCACTTCGAGTGCCGACATTGCTGAAGGTGAAACAGCTAAGTCTTCAACAATGTTGTAATTCTGGGCTGCTCTCGCATGTGGATTGAAAGCAGACCTTCGAAGTACACCCTTGGCGGGCGGCTTAATCACTAAGTCTGGGTTAGGTTTTTCGATCTGTAGTGGATCGGAACCAGGAGCTGAGGTTGATGGGTTAGAGTGAGAAGATTCTGCTTCCTTACCATCAACAGGAGCCTTACTACCATAATCTTGCGATCG
Source organism: Pinus tabuliformis (assembly GCA_031772625.1). Classification (NCBI taxonomy): domain Eukaryota; kingdom Viridiplantae; phylum Streptophyta; class Pinopsida; order Pinales; family Pinaceae; genus Pinus; species Pinus tabuliformis. The sequence goes on from CM062815.1 coordinate 1,011,812,287, forward strand.
AGTCGCAATCCTGACATGAGACATCATCAAAATGGGTTCTTCACTGGCATTCGAAGAAGAACCTATCATCTTATTCTCCTGCTCTGGAAATGGATTTTTTAACACAGCAGGAGTGGGAGAACCTTTGACTATTTTCACTACCTCGGCCCGATGAGGGCAGTCTCTCGTAAAATGATCTTCTTCACAAATAAGACAAGGATATCGAGGTTTGCGCTTTTCGTCATTGGTTTCCGACTTTTCCGTTTTCTCCTTTGGAGCCTTGTCTGCTTTAGCCTTCTTCTTTCCTTTCTTCTTTCCACCGTTTTTGGATTTGGCCGTAGATGACTCTACAGCGTGAATGTCGGCGGTAAGTTCAGGAGGAGAAGACTCTCCTGTCGGAGAATCAGGCAAAGTGATAATTGGAGTATTGGAGTCTTGGAAGACTTCTTCTTACTCTTCGTAGTCACGATACCGATCATACCATCAGCGGCATGAGATCCCGAAGGAGCAGCAGCGATTTGGTTTGACTTTGGAAGATCCGGAATTTTCTCGTGTAACGTACCCGACTGAGTGTAAACTAAGTCAAGGTATTGTGCCTGAGCAATGACTTGCTCCTCAGTAACTACTCCGGCCTTAGCTACATCTTCAGTAATTCTTGGTAATAATGATTTGACAAACCATTCAGCTAAGATTTGGTCCGGGATAAAAACTTTCACTAATCTTCTTCGACGTCTCCACTCATGGATGTGATCAGAAATGTACGTGGATGTCGATTGTTTTAGCGAAGTTAATAATTCTGTACCATTATCGTATCTGACTGGTAACTGAAAATGAGTTAAGAACGAGGTAGCTAACTGGCTAAAGTTGTAAAAAGAGGCCCGTGGTAACTCAATGTACCACTTGGCTGCGAGACCAATGAGTGTACGCTGGAAAAGACGTAAGCGGATGGAATCATCTGAGATGGAATTTGATGCACACCAGAGGTGGTAAGTCATCACGTGATTAGACGGATCCTCTCCAGACTTACCTTCGAACTTGGGTATATCGCTGGGCAACTTATTTGGCATTGGCGGCCAGAACGAAGATATTGAATTGGATCGTTCGTTAGGCGCGTCAAGTCGGGTAAATCTAAAGTTGCAATAAACGGTAACTGCCGGTTAGGATCTCTAAAACTCTGAGTCACAATACCAGCCCCAGGAGGAGGATATCCAGGATAACTAGGAACAGGAGTCGCATTTGGGATATTATATCCTCCTGGAAAACCAGGATTAACCGGACCGTACTGGGGTTGCTGAGGTGGTTGATAAGTGTACCCAGGATACGGTTGATACTGGTAAACCGGTTGTTGGGCAGCTTGCCCAGGTTGATACTGTCCCTGGTACGGAGGTTGAACAAATTGAGGTTGAGTAGTAACAACCGTACTTGTACCAGGTTGGCCTGCAGGCATCTGGACTGTGGTTTGAACCGTGGGTCCAGACAACGGTACAGATGTCTGAGGAGTGGTTACAGGGACAGTAGAAACCGGAGCTGCCGATACTCCAGAAGTAAGCATGGTAGATGAAGCGGTAGTTGCTGCAGCCGTGTGAGGTGGAGTACCAGGTGCAATTGGCGGCTGAGTAACTACAGAAGTTACAGGGGTCTGAACACTTGACTGGACAGGTTGCGGTTGCTGGGGTGGACCAGGAACTGCAGGTTGTCCTGCTTGAGGTACCGACTGTATACTTGGTTGCGACATCTGTTGACCCTGTGACGGATCCCATGTTAACATTCCAGGGTATTGACTCGTAACAGGTTGAGGATACTGAGATCCATAGCCGTATTGAGGATAGGGTTGATAACTGTAAGGTGCAGTCCCATATGATTGCCCTTGAGGTGGTTGATAACCTTGACCAGGGTATTGACCCGTAGGTTGATAACCTTGAGGTAAATACGAATACTGGGGTTGACCTTGACCTTGAGGTTGGTATCCTTGAGGTTGATACCCTTGGGGTTGATACCCTTGGGGTTGCCATCCTTGAGGTTGCCATCCTTGAGGTTGATACTGATACTGAGGTTGACTTTGGGGTACATATTGAGGCTGGGGTTGATACCCTTGAGGTTGCCCCCCAGTCACGAATGAAGTACCTTGAGGTTGCCCCCCAGGCATTAACGAAGGTTGCCCCCCAGGCGGTAATTGGCCACCTTGAGGTTGGTTAATGGGAGTTGAACCTGACATCATATAAACTTCACCTATACTCAATGGTACATTACCACTGTTTCCAACTAATAACCCATGATCAATGGGTTGAGGAGATGCTCCCGCAAAGGTACCAGAAAGTGATTGATACCCAGTAGGAACAGAAGGACCGCCATGTAAAAATGATTCAGGACTTTGTGAAAACACAGATGACTGACCAGACATATTTACAGGAGAATGAATTCCTCTAGGTGGAACCGGAGTACGAGGTGTAGAAAAACCTACTGAGTTGTCTAAAAAATTGGTTAATGCAAGGTACCAAGATTCACTTCTAGGAGGACTGTAAAAGATGGATTCACGCTCCCTTAGATCAAGGGTAATTAGATCTTCAGAATCAGAAACGCCTATTTCTTCCTCTGGAACAAGTTCTTCTATAGCAATTAATCCAACAGGAAGATTTTCGGTGATAATTCTTTCTATTCTTGGTGAATCAGGAACACTAGGAGTTGGAGTAACAGGTTCTGAAATTTCAGGTTCTTCGCCTGTTTCACTGGCAGATGAAAAACTACCAGCAAGCTCGGAAACTGTAACAGCTTCGGGATTGTAACCTGTTTCTAAACTTTGGTAATCTGGATGGACTACCAAGGAAGATTCTCCTTCTTCAGGTGATCCTACTCTACTGCCACTAGGAGGAGTTACAAGGACCTTTAACCCTTCTAAATTACCTGGGTCGTCTCGAGGAGGGGATCCCCTAAGTCTACGGGATCTTCTCAACAATTCGGCCACAGAAACAACTTCAGGAGACTGGCCCGCAATTCGACGGGACCTTCTCGGTAATTCCGCCACAATTAAAGATTTTAACTACAACACACGAAAACAAAGTAAAAAATTTCAAATCAAACCACCTAAAGTCTTCTAAAGAACCAATCAAATTTGAAGCACACGCCTAAATAATCTAGAGCGTCAAACCACACACAAACAGTAGTCTTCCGGACCAAAAACGCTAGTTGGTGATTAGGCCCAACCTCGCAGGATTCAGTACAGAAATAGTGGGTGGAACAGTTACCCCGGCAACCTGCTTAATGAATAGACTGGACCAAGTTCCTCCACTTTAACCGTCTCGAAGTGAAGCGAACCCCCCAGAAAATCCAAGTGAGTATAACCGACGTCTGCTCCAGGTACAGTGGGACCTTCCCTCCACCGTCACCTTGGGTAGAATCCTAGATATTATGGCCACTAAGGTTACCAATCACAACAATTACACCTGGGGGAACAGTCTAAACTCCGACAGCACGCAAGGGCAGAGTAGCAAGCTCCAATCCCCTTACCGGCTCCTTGACAACAATCCAAGGTTTACCGATAAGTGACCCCTGGCTCCTCGACAATGGTTAATCCGAGGTTTACCGTTTGTAATACGTACTGCCTGGCGTCGTTCCCAACGAGGGAGGAATGATCCCCTCACTGGTTCGGACACGAGCTCGTGTTTCTCCTTTAAGAGGAGCTTTCCCAGAATGTAACTGAAACAATTGGATTTGTTCTACTCAAGATAGACTATCTGTTTGGTTTTGTAGTCTTGGAGAGTTAAGTACTCACCTACTCCAAGACCCTAGCCTAAGCTATGTTGGTGCTTCAGAGCCCTAGAAAAATAAAGATTACTAGATTGATTTTAATTTAAGCGTTACTTTTAAGGTTGTTTCTTAAGTCAAAAGGTGATGGAAGTGAAACCAGTGGTGTGTTGACTCGACTCGAAACCACTACAAAATGCACCTAGAATGATTTATCCACTACTTTACTTTTTCGATGAATTGCTTAACTAAAAAGTTGAGAGAATGCAATCTTTATAAAAGCAACTTCTTAATTGAAGACAATCAAAGAAACAATTCGTTTTTCTTTTCCAAGCATAAAAACATAACTTCTCTTTACATACACGAAAAAACTCTTTTCTTCTTTTGAAAACAAAAAGCTACTTGAAACAAGACTTTTTAAGAAGATGTTTTTGTATTTTTCTTTTAATAAAGCAAGTAAATCTAATGTAACTAAAAAATCAATCTTAACAACTCTTAAAATCTATGAAAATGCACTCATAAGCAAACTAAAGGCAAATTTACTCTAAGCAATCTTAACGAGGCCAAAACTAACAATGATTATTTCTAAGGTGTTTTACTTGATCACAATCAAATCAAGGACTAGCTTATTGCAGAATCAAAAACTAGCCAAAACAAAACTCTAATCTTTTTGTTCTTTTTGTAAAATGGAAATCAATACTTTATAAACAAGTAATTCGAAATTTGACCCAAAACAACTCAAATGGCAAGTTGCTCACAAAAGGAGACTTTACGACAGGCCCGACTTCTAAGAAGGTTGACTAACCAGAGAGATCTAAGGCTGGACAACTTTCTACTATCAAAGTCACTACAAAGCCTTTCCAAAAATCAAACCCTAGGTCGAAACTTCGTTGAAAACCACTAAAACACTCAAAGCTCACAAAACAAGTTTAGGTGAAAATTCTTGACAGGGTACTAAAGGATCTGGGCAGAAAACACTAAGGAAAAACAAAATCTAAAAGCAATTTGAAGCAAAAATGGAATTTTCTTAAGTTTTACAGGAAGACGCAGGCAACCCGTTGTCACAGGTGCGGCCCCGCTCTGTGCAGACGGCAACAGCGCGTCCAAAGACGCACTGTGCAGTACTCAGAGACTGCGTCCTTCTGGAAAATGAAGAAAAACCAAATCTAACTAAATCTAAAGCTAAGCCACCCAAATACTAATTCTCACAGTCAAAAACCAGAAAATAAAAATGATTTTCTCAAAGCAAAGTTCATATAAAGGAAAAGACTCTCTCATTAATGGATTCCCCAGCGGAGTCGCCAATTTGTCACACGGAATCTGTCAAGGGTGCGGACACGACTGACCTTCCTAGAAGTCTAAGACATTCTAATGACAAACAAGACAAAATGGAGTGATCTTTCTCTAAATACACCTTTTACAACATGAAAACTACAAGTGTTTAGGCTTACCTTATTCCAAAACGCTGTTGTTGAAGTCCGTTCTTGACGATCCGGATGAGCTCCTCCTTCAAGTCAATTCCTGCAACCACAAACAATCAAACAATTACCAAGCACTTGCATTTCATATAATAAAACATATATTCAACATGCAGACCAAGGAACACATGAAATAACTCATTAACACAAGCTATTGAGAAAAATAAACCAGTTTGTATTAATAACGAAACAAAGAAACTCTTACAACCTGGCCTTGGTGTTGTGCAAGTTCCTCCCAGGGTCCATCAAGGGTTTTCCTCTACTTTGACAAAGCTCACCCTCTCCCAAGTAGAATCAAGTGAAGACAATCTCTCCTCACAAAGGCTCTAATGGAAGACCTAAATCCTGCAGCATTTACCCAAAGAAAATGTATAGCTCCAACCTCTTCTCCTTCTGGCTCAATGCCTTTATTTATAGTGCTGTAAAGAGGTTATTCAGGTCCACTATCAATGGGATCATCCCCCTCTATGGTGGGATAGCTCCCTTATTGATGGGATAAGTTCCCCCTTAATAGAGATACATGAACCAACTGGAGGCGCATCCATTTCATCAAACCGACCTCTAGAATGTTCCAGAAGTAACCACAAGTAACTTTTTCAAGATAAAACTCGCGCATTTTGCCTTTTACAGAGGGACGCACCTGTCCCTTAACATACAGAGCGTCCATGGACGCAGATTTTGTGAACATGGTCAGCGTCCCCGCAGGTAAGGCTAGAGAGAACCTGCGACCCCAGAGATAAACATAGTTTTTACAAGACTTTCTCTCTTCTTTGAGTTTGAGATGGATAACAGAGGCATGAGACTTGCCTAAGAGGGTAGCATGACTGTTGATTTGAGCCATACTAACTGTAAGTAGTCAAGGTGACATTTTTTAGTGTAACACACCATGACTCCCGAAGGGATTGTGGAGGATGTCTTGGTCTCTGTTGACTCTTGGGTGTATCCTGCGGACTTCTTGGTCCTTCAACCAAAGGAAAAGCTTACTGGATACCCCCTCATTTTGGGAAGGCCTTGGTTAGCCACTGTCGATGCTTACATCAGTTGCCGAGCTGGAAACATGACCATCAAAAATGGTCCTATGTCCAAGAAACTAGTCCTATATCCTCCTGCCCAGCCTCTTCCAGAACATGACTTACCGCTCTGGTTGGAAGAAGGAGATGAGGGTAAGGTCTACTCTGCACCCTTGTGCACAATAGAAACCACTACGGGAGGTCCTCAAACCGAGGATGATTTGATTGAGACTTTGATTCAAAATCCACCTCCCAGTGCACTACCCTTAGAGGAATTAGTGGAGGACACCCAAGCCAGATCCTTAGTGGACCTCTGTGTGACTGATCCAATCCCTCCCAGAGTTAAGAATGTGGAGTTTGGTCCCGAGAGAACTTTAAATATCAGCTCCTCCCTATATCCTTCCCAGGAGAAGTAGCTGTGTAGCTTACTGAACAATCATTTAGATGCTTTCGCATGGAACTATAAGGAGATGAAAGGAGTCCATCCTTCGATCTGTACCCATAACATCTACATTAAAGAAGATTTTAAACCATTCAGGCAACCTCAGAGGAGAATGAATCCAACACTTAAAGACATTGTCAAAGAAGAATTGCAAAAATTGTTGGATGCAGGATTCATCTATCCTATCTCTAATAGTGAGTGGGTTTCGCCTCTAGTGCTTGTGCCCAAGAAGAACGGGAAGTGGAGAATCTGTGTAGATTACCGAGAACTTAACAAAGCCACTAAGAAAGACCATTTCCCTTTGCCTTTCATAGATCAGGTGTTGGATGGACTGGCAGGGAAGAAGTTCTTCTCTTTCCTAGATGGGTTCAGCAGGTATAACCAGATCCAAATCAGCCCGGAAGACCAAGATAAAACCACCTTCACCTGTCCTTGGGGTACCTTTGCCTATCGAGTCCTTCCCTTTGGGCTATGCAACACTCCTGCCACTTTCGAGAGAGCAGTATTGAGCATATTTTCTGAGTTGGTCCATGATTCGGTAGAAATCTATATGGATGACTTCACTCCTTATGGGTCCAACTTCCAAGAAGCATTGACCAATCTGGGAAAAGTTCTAAGCAAGTGCATTGAGATGAACCAGTCCCTCAGTCCTAAAAAATGTGAATTCTTGATGACTGAAGGGACCGTGCTAGGACATACCATTTCTCACCAAGGATTACAGGTGGATCCTAACAAAATTTCCATCATCCAAAAGGTCCCACCTCCTTAAAAGTTAAGAGATGTTTGGAGTTTCCTAGGCCTAGCAGGGTATTATCGAAGATTCATCAAAGACTTCAGCAAGCTAGCCTCACCTTTGTTCTGACTCTTAGGGAAAGATCTTGAGTTTAAATGGACTGACAACAATCGAGGGGCACTAGACGAATTGAAAGGTAAGCTGGTGTTGCCCCGATCTTGAGAGGTCCAAACTGGGCCCTACCTTTCCACATCCACACTAATGCCTCGAACAAAGCCATAGGGGCAGCTTTAGGAAAAGTTGAGTAGAAACTCCTGTATGCCATATACTTCGTTAGCAAAAACCTGTCCAAGGCAGAAATGAACTATACTGTAACAAAGAAAGAGTTCCTGGCCGTAGTCCATTCCCTAAACAAGTTCAGACACTACATCACCGATTATCAAACATTTGTGCACACTGATCATGCAGCGATTAGATATTTAATGAATAAGCTTGATGTCAATGCTCATATTATTATATGGTTACTTTTGTTACAGCAATTTGATTTGACAATTGCCGACAAGCTGAGTAAGGAAAATGTTGTTGCTGACTTCTTGTCTAGATTGGACTTGCCTGTAGGTGAAGAAGGAACAGTGGATGACCAGATGCCAGATGAACATCTATTTGCTATCTTAGTACTCTCTCCATGGTTTGCTGATATAGCAAATTACTTGGTCTCAGCACAGTTCCCTCCGCATCTGTCCTCAAAATAAAAGAGCAGAATCGTAAGGAAGAGCTCCCCGTTCACTTGGATTGGGGGCAACTTGTTTAAGCTTGGCCCAGATCAGATCTTGAGATGTTGTGTTAGGGAGGAGGAAGTCTTTGACATCCTCCTAACCTGTCATGATGGACCTTGTGGAGGCCACTTTGCAGCAAAAAGGAATACCTTCCAAATTCTACAGGCAGGCTACTATTGGCCTACTCTTCATCAAGATGTCAGAAGATACATCAGCCAGTGTGACCGATGTCAGAGGATGGGGAAACCGACTCCAAGAGATGAAATGCCTCTACAACCTCAAGTGACCTTCGAGCCATTTGAGAAGTGGGGCATGGATTTTTTGGGTCCTATCAACCCTCCTTCAAAGCAATGGTCTTACATCATTGTGTGCACCGACTATCTGACCAAGTGGGTAGAAACAAAGGTAATCAAAGCAGCAACAGAAGAAAAGGTGGTTGAGTTTCTGAGAGAAAATATCTTCTACAAGTTTGGCTACCCAAGAGATTTAGTCACAGATCAAGGAAGCCAGTTCACCTCCAACCTGATTGAAGACTTGCTCGTGCATCACAAGATCAAGCACAAAACTTCCACCCCCTATCATCCTCAAGCAAATGGGCAGGTGGAAGTCACTAATCGAGCATTGGAAGGGATTTTGACGAAGGTTGTGAGCAGCAGCAGAAAGGATTGGGCAAATCGCCCGGTTGAGGCCACCTGGGCCTACAACACCACTTGGAAGACCACAACCAGTTTCACACCTTATGAGCTGGTCTACGGGAAGAAAGCTTTGTTGTCCATAGAGTTCGAGTACAATACATTGAGGGTGGCAGCTCAGCTGAACCTAGATCTCAGCCATGCTCAACATTTAAGATTATTGCAGTTGAATGCATTAGATGAACAAAGGATGCAGGCCCTTCTCCACTCAGAGGTAGTTCAACTCCAGAGGAAGATATGGCATGACCGACACCTTAATGAGAAGCAATTCCAGTCGAGAGATTGGGCGCTGCTGTATGACTCAAGATACAAGGATTTCAAAGGAAAACTGAGGAAAAGGTTCTTAGGACCATATACAGTGGATAAATGTAACGATAATGGTTCAGTCCTTATCAGGACCATTGATGAAGAGGCCATCCCCATGCTTGTCAATGGGCATCGACTGAAAATCTACAAGAAACCCCTCTCAAGGCAGGAATTCATTGAAACTGTGGAAAAATCAGTGCTGGTAATAGAGCAGGGTTCTGCCTCTGTTCTGGCCACACCTTGATCATCAAAAAAAAAAAAGAGGAATAAAAATATCCCTGGACGAAAACCTCTCTGAGGCGGCCAGGGCAGGCAGTGAGGGTGAAAACCTCATGGAGGCACCCCCGCTGTCTCTCAGAAAATAAAGAAATGGAATAAAAAAGATCCTTGGGTGAAAACCTCTTTGAGGCGCCCAGGGCAGATAGTGGGGGTGAAAACCTCATAGAGGCGCCCCTGCTATCTCTCAAAAAAGAAAAAAGAGAAAAAGAAGAAAAAAAAAAGAAAAAAACAGGTCTGATCTTTGAAATTATTGCAGGTTGCAGGGATATAATGCAGATAAAGAGGGTCGCGCAAATCAAGGACAGGGGTCCATCCCAAGCTACCAGGCATCCTCACCGACACTCCCTCCATGGCCACACATTTTTTCCAGGATTTGGACACATTCAGGTCAAGATTCAACCTCCTACAGGAAGTTCTAGGGCTTTCTACAGGAAGTTCTGCATTTCTACAGGAAACATCCTGTAGAACCTTTGGATAAGCCAAAATCGATTCTGGAGGAGGATTTAAAACTTGAAGTTTTTTGGTGAGGCCTGCGGCCACCCCTTTGTCCCATCCATCACCTATTTCCTCTCTTTCCACTGCCATTACCACAATTTGGTCCTGTACTCCTGCACAGTCATGCAAAAAGTCCTGTTTTCCTCAGATCGCCATTTTTTTTCAAGGGACAAATCAAATACATGAAGGCCCGCACACTCTACCTGTCAAAAGCTCCAATAGGACCCTTCATCCGTGACTGTAGCCGTGTCCGTTTCAGCATGCAACCCAAGAGGAGAAGCAGCTACAGGATGTCCTACAGGAATCCTCTAGCAGCTGATCTGCCTAGAATACACACTATGGAGTCAAGAGCAATTGAAATCAACACAGGAGGCACGCAACCAGCTCCACGTAACAATGAACACCTCCTCAACAGCTGAGAGAAGACAAAGTCGTGCATGCAACGTTCACCACCAAAGGACCGGGTCCTAAAAGCCTTGCATCCAGCATCAGCAAACGAACAAGGGAATTCAAATGCCGATGCACGAAGCAGCAGGGAGCAAAGCCATTGTTTCACGTCCAAAAACCTGTGAAACACGTCCACGGCCGCACAGGTAAGTGCCTAACCTTATTTCGTCAAATTGCATAAGCTATACTATGAAAACTGCATATCTGTGAATGGGGCGGATTGAACGAACGCAATGACCAGTCAACTAGCCACCCAGAGCTAGTAGAATTGCCTCGTGGGATTTGAATGAGCATGGTTACGCTTGATTCCACCAGAAGGACGTGGAGCCGACACGTGGGAAGTGTCCAGTCAGGGAAATCAGCAGATTTGCAGTGAAATTGCAAGACTGACAGGGATGATAGCGGATAATGGCGGAGATAGACATTAGCGGTCAGAGACACGCTGGGGAATGATGGTTGTGACGTTGTTTAATGGATCGGCCTGGACACCTCACCCCCGCACCATGAATTGCGCCGTATTTCAAAATCATTCAGCCAAAGCACTCGCATTAACCACTGTCATTTACACCTACAATCAGGTTTTCAGCAATGTGGGCATCCTCCTCCTCTGCAGTTCATTAGCCCAAGCTTCTCGACCCGGTTCAAACTCTTCCCGCGTCCCAGACTTGCTCCGCAGCGCCGTGACATCCTCCATAAGCAGCAGAAGCTCTCTACAAGAAGGAGCTCTACAGGAAGCACAGCAAAAGCTCCCAGAGTAGAGAAACCCGTGTCTGTTGGGTCGGAATTCGAAATTTCGAAGAGAGGTAGGCTCGAACATGCCATCCCCATGCTTAATTTTCGAAAGGTGGTGAACTAGCTTGTTTGAAGTGGGGAAAATTCAAACCAATCTGCCTGTGTGTCAAGAATGGTGGTTTTGCTTATGTGATACACAGAATTTCTTTTAAATGGTGCTGCATCATATTCACCTCCATGGTTTCTGTTAACAAACTCTCCCCGTTATAACGACAAACCGTTGTAAGGCTCACCTGTGCGGATATAAAAAAATTTGTGACTGTTACATGGTTGGTGTGAAAATTAGCTCTGCACTCTGTCTGTGAGAGCTTAATTCCTTTTGACAAGTCAAGTTTTGGGTGGCAACAGTATTATAATCAAAGAATTGGTGAAAGGGGAGATACACATAGTGGAGAAACCCTGTCCTGAGAATCAAGGAGGAAAACCATATCCGAATTTCCATTCTACCCAGAGCTCAAGCCAAAAACAGAGTGTTTTCATCATGCCAGGAGGGTTTATCAGAAAGGAACCCTCCGATTCCAGAAAATTGAGGGAAACTCCCGAGGTGGTAGAATTGTTTACTCGTGCCCACTGGATGACCTTCTGTGACAGAATTCAAGGTCACGATGATGAAATAACAGAGGAGTTCCTAAGGTCCCTACAGCCCAAATCAAAAACACTGGCCACTGTAAAGTTCAGAGGATTGACCTTCAAACTCACTCCACAACTCATTAGTCGGGTCACAGAGTTGCCATTGGGGATACCGTGGGATAAAGAGGAAAGGAAATTGGGCCAGAAGGTCAGAAAGGAATTTTTCCTACTGGAAGAATAGTTTTCAGAGGATAAGAATGATGTCCGGAGAGCCAACCTTCAGCCATTTTCGAGCAAGGTCAACCTTCAAATTATGAAATATATTACCTGTGAGGGGCGATTTAGTATTGTGTATGGTTATCACTTCCGCTTGTTAACTGAGCTTAGGCATAAGATGGATTTGCCCTCAGAACAAAAATTGAGCATCCCATACTTCCTCCTACAGTCATTGATTGAGTGTGGCACAAAACTGAAGGAGGGGACACCAGACCAGCTAGCTCATCATGGGCTTATCAAGATCCTCGTAGAAGATTCCCTCCATACTTATACTATCCCTATCTCTTGGGATATTTTCCATAATATGCCCAAGGATGATGATATCCAGACTCTGGCTGAAGAACTGACTTCATCCAGCAGTGAGGAGAAGGAGCATATTGAGGCAGAGAAGAAAAATAAAGGTAAGGAAGCTAAGGGTAAGAGAACCTAGGAAGGACCATCACAGGAAAAGCCACAGGAAAGGCAAGAGGAAAAGCAAGAAAAAGGACAAGGTGTTGAGGCCAAAGCTGTGAGTGGAGTAAAAACACAAACGCCAAGGGAGAAGCGGTTGCAAATCCGGGCAGAGAGGACTGAAAAAGTCCAAACAAGTAAAGGCACACCCAAGGCAACCACAGCACAAGTCAAAGAGAAGGAACCCCCAGCCAAGCAAGCCAAATCAGGGAAAACTGGTTCTACAGGAAGCCAGCAGACTGTTTCTACAGGAAGCCAGAAAAGTGCTTCTACAGGAAGCCAAAAAACGGCCACTACAGGACTTTCTACAGGAAGTCTGGGGAAAGGGTAGTAGAAGGAGAAATCAGCCGAGATTTTAGCTAGGGAGGCAGCAGCTATGCTGGCCACCCTAAGCACATCCCCCAAGTAGAAGGAAAAGCGAAAGAGAGAGCCTCCCCTGTACTTTAAGGCAAGAAGAAGTGTAAGAATTAAAACCGGCAGACCCCAACCACCGTCCAAAGAACCAATCACTATTGTCAACACCCCTACCACACCAAGGGAGAGGTCCCCCTCCAAGGCAGCCATCACTTATGAATGGGGAAGGCCGAAGACATCCACCTGAAGGGAGAGGATGAAAATGTTGGACACCAAGGCCTCTCTACAGGATGTTGAGGCTATTCTACAGGAAACACTCGCTAGACTGAAGGAGACCGAAGAAATGGAGGGCGACGCAGCTAAATCACCTTAGAGGGAAGAAAAGGTAGAAAAAATTATGGAACCTAGACCCAGCCCAGCTTGGGCTCCTATTATAACTTCTTGGAGGCCGAAAAGATCATTCCTCAGAAATTCATAGTGCCACTTTTCCTTGCAGTAGAGGAAGAGAGAGTGAGGACCCACACTTGGATGAAAATCGCTAAGTCCAAGGGTGTGGCAGATATAGGTCCTATGGAGGAATAACTCAAAGAGGCAAGGAAGGAATTGGCTCTAGTACGGCATGTGGAGAGTAGCCAGCGGGTCAGGCTACAGGAAGAAAATGAGCTACTTAGACAGCAGCTGCAATTACAGGGACAGAGGAAGGAAGACAGGCCTCACATCTTGGGGGAACAAGTGCAATAGGAGGGGCCCATAACAGCCACAGATACCCCTTATGAATAGTAAATAAAGGAAGGGACACAAACTGAAATTGAGGCACTGAACCAGCAGCTACAGGAAAAAGAATTGCAGATACATTCTCTGAAACAGCAGCTGCAAGAAAACGAGACCCAACTGGCCTGCATGGCCAGCTAAGAAATGGAAGCTCTGCAATGCAGGCAGTCTGCCAAATCCCATGCCCTATACCTCAAGGACCAATGGTTACAATTTCAAATCAATACCTTGGCCCAAAGGGGCATCACCCTTTTCCAAAATTATCATCAGTTTGCAGCTTTATGTGGCAGTAGTTCATCTGAGGATAGGGCCAAATTGACAGAGTTCTACTTGCTTAACTTCGCCCTTCCGGACATGAACGAATGGGATCCCAACATGGTGATAGGAGATGTCCAGCTTATGGCCATGGCCTCTTGGATGAGCCATGAGGAGAAGAGAGCAGCAGAGGTCTGCAGTATCATAGGCAGAGAGCTCAGTGAGCCTCTCATGATCAGAGCAGAGCCAGATGACCCATCAGCAGTGATAAGCGCCCACCAGCACTTGGCCAACAGTCCTCAGGATCTACCGGAATACATTGAGCAATAGGCTCAAGCCATTGCCCATTTTGAGGACATGGAGAGACTGTTGGGAGAAAACTGTATGCATGCCTGCACAAGGCGGTGGAACACACTGCCTCACAGCCTGAAGATAAAAGAATACCACTCTCCCACCAGGATGAGGGAAGCCTTGGCAAGGGTACCCCTCTACAAACAGTTGATGCAGAACTTGTAGGCCAATTGGATTGGCTTGAAATTCAGTCCTCCTTTACTTTTGGGATTTCTAGAAGGAGTGAAGGCAGAAGAAGAAGGTAGACAATGGGAGGAAGTGGAAAGGAAGGCAAGATTCCACGACCGGGAAGAGGATATCACAATAGAGGCTTGGGATGTGAGGGAGGCGATCAAAGCCATAAAGGATGATGAGCTAGACTAGTTGCTCAGAGGATGAGCAACCGATTCAACAGGGGGGTCATGATGAGCCCCCAAATTGGGTAACCTATTGGGCTCATTTTGCCTAATTGTCCTTATTCAATTCTCCATTTTTCTTAGATTATGCATGTTTTTCTAGTATGTTTATGTTATTTGAATGAATAAGGGTGGTCACTCTACCTAGGAGGCTAATACGTGGTTATTTCAGGATTTTTGGACAAATTTTGGAGCAAAACCAAGCAATCATGGGTCGGTTGATAGCCAAGCTTGAGGTGAGGATTCGTAGGGAGGTTGTATCTTGCATTAAACGGCCTTCCTTGAAATCTCCATGTCATGCGGAAAGAGTCAATTTTGTGGACAAAACCGACCTCCCTAGAAGCTAAGGCTTTCTAGTGACAAAGAAGACAATTAAGCACTATCTTTCCCTAAATATGCATTTAGAATACAAGTAATCAGGTGTTTAAAACATACATTTAGTCCAACGTTGTTTGTAGTAGTCCAGCCTCTCCGATCTAGATGAGCTCCTCCTTCTCTTCGAAACCTTCATTCACTAACAAGCAAACGATTACATAGCACCTGAATAACTCATAAAAAAAAACATATTCATCATAAATACCAAGGAGTATATGAAACAAATTATATATAACAACTTGTTGAGAAAAATGAACTTAATTGTATTAAGTGGAAACAAAAGAAACCATTACAACCAGTGCCTTGGTGTTGTGCGGGTCCCTCCCAGGGTCCAGCAAGAGTTCTCCTTTACTTTGATCAGCTCACCCACTTCCAAATGAAGCTAAGAAAGGATGGGAATCTCTCCTCTCAAGCTCTATAAGGGAGTCCTAATTTCAGCAGCATCTACCCTTAGGAATGTTCAGCTTTCAACCTCCCCTCCCTCTGGCCCAATGCCTGTATTTATAATGCTTTGGAGGAAGTTAATCAGGTCCACCATCAATGGGATAAGCCCCTCTTTGAATGGGATAGCTCCCCTCTTGATGGGATAAGTTCCTCTTCATAGGGATACATGAACCATCTGGAGGCGCTCAATACACGTCAAAACATCTTCTAGAATGCTCTAGATTCGACCACAAGTAACTTTTTTGAAGTAAAACTCGCACCTTTTGACCTTTACAGGAGTAAGCACCCACCCCTTTACAGACAAGAGCGTACAAGTACGCAGGTATTGTGAACTTGGGGTGCGTACACGCAGGTAAGGTTAAGAGAAACTGCGTAACCAGAGTTAATTGACTTTTTAAGGACTTTCTCTCTTTCTTGGAGTTTGACATGAGGAGCAGAGGTAAAAGACTTGCCAAGGAGGATAGTATGATAGTTGATGGAGCCATACTAACTGCAAATAGTCATGGTGACAAATTTTAGTGTAACAGATTGCCCCCTAAAGTGCGAAGCCTGTAGTAGATTAGGGTTTCATATCATCTAGGAAGGGTGAAGTACTTTATCATTTCAAGGATTATCTTGTGGAGAGCCCAGTCGGAACCTGCAAATATTCAACACAAAATACATATATAAGATCATATCATCACTGAGGTAGGCATTCCCATACTCAGATTGAAAACTTTAACTAACAAACTAACTACTGCTCTGATATAGGAATGATTTCGCAATACATCATAATCATAGACTCTTGTAGACACAGTATGGACGCAACCATCTATTTATGATTAGTCTACTATATAATGAATACAAAACTCCTCGTAGCCTGGATGGTGGAAACTAGATCCAGGGTCTTCATTTGTACTTCACGAAATGGTACGATTCTATCCATGCGAATAAATGAGTTGATGTCGAGCATGGTAGAAACCACTTGATTACCAGTCGATGATGTAAACTGTTAACAAGTGTGAGAGAGACCACCAGTGATGTCAATGGTTCTCAAAGTACCCAGTACAATCCATGAGATGTGAATGAATGAGTTGATGTCGAACATTTCACGGAATCCTTCGATCGAAAGTCAATGATGTAAACCGTCGTCAAAGGCGAGAAACCTGCCATTGATGCATGCAGATTTCAAGGTACTGATGATTTCTAGGTCACCTTTCTAGATAATGTGCTGATGTCGATAGAAAGCGACCCGTTGCAGGCAAGCCCACAACACAAAATCATAGATCAAGTTGAAGAAATGTAGCTGTAAGGACTGACTCAAGGATGGTTGAGATGGATGACAGATATTTTGCAGATGAATGGTTTATTTGCAGTGACCTCTTGAACACATAACAACACGACAGAGGGCTTGGTGAAAATTGACCCAAAGTTAATACACGGAACCGGCTGAAGATTTTCAATGTGGTTTGATCAACTGTTAGGCAAAGGATTTCCCAACCTAGGTGAATGAAAAGTGTCGTGTTCAAGAGTGGTGATAAGGTTTCTTCTGAGACAAAGGATAACAAATAGGCTTATTTTTCTCTTTTTTCCCCCACCATTTCTGGCAAGTACCTCTTTATTTTTTACAAGCTTGAGGAGGATAACATATGCTTGATTATAAGCTCATCCTTCGGATGAGTCCAACTTAGTTTTAGATTCGAACCCTAAGAAGGAGTGGTCCGTTCCTGTTTGTAATCGAACAAGTCCTTTACTGTGAAATTTTAACGAGTCCAGTATAGGAGAAACTCGACGTTTTTTAATTTTAGAGAGTCTAAAAAAACTTAAGAAGACTCCAGGGTTGAACTTTTTCATAAATTTGTGTCTCCCAAGCCCGAAAAAGTATAAAATAATACTTGAGAGAACCGCTTGATCTTTTACGACCAAGGAGTACTTTCATAATTAGGGTCTTTGACCTGAAAAGTAAAAAGAGATCAAGGACACGTCGTTTTATTTCCAATATCGAATTTGAAACGACAAAAAATCGGCAATCTTTTCCTGTTTTTACGGTCAGAAAAGGCCTATAAGGGGAACGTCTTTTAATTCCGTTTTAACGAGTGTAAAAGAAACGCTAGGCAATCTTTTCATGTTTTAGGAGTCAGAAAAGGGCTTAAAGATGACTCGGATGTTTTTGTTTGTGAAAAATGACAATTTTCCCTGAAAATCCTTTATCCTGCACAAAAACCAACACATTACTCATACCTGTTTAAAGATAGATAAAAATACTTTGAAAAATACCTTTTCATGGTGAAAAATAAACAAATTTACCATTTATTTACCCAAAAAACCTATAAAAAGGGCTTTTACCAATTCATTTTTACCATTTTACTGTTGAGGAGAGAAAAAGGGCTTTTGGCAAGAAACTTCCCGTGGACATTGCGGAGAATCCGACCGTCGAAATCGAACACCATCTCATCAGGTATTCTACAACATCCTCCTCTTCATTTTCATCCGTTTAGAATTTGATTTTAGGCCCTCGTTTCATTTTTTGGAGACTTTGGGGTTTCAAGGTCCGCCTTTCAGGGTACGCAGGTGCTCCACTGGTGACCCACGTACCCCGACATTTTCTCAGTTGGGAAAATGCCAGGCGTATGCACCTTGCCTTAAAGGAACCCGTGTACCCATGCCCTATCTAAAGGCGGGGTGCGTACCCCACAAAACGAGTTTTCAAACCCCAATTTCTTCAAAAAGGACCAAAATGTTTTGATTTCATTGACTCTAAAAGATGTTTTTTGGTGTGTAGATTGCCCACCATGATTGATTGGCGCGAGAGAGAGCTCGAAGATGTTGATTTGGCCGCCATTAATCATCAACCGTCCATTGATGCTTTGAAGGCATGCGGCCTTTACAAATACTGGGCCATACCTGGCATGAGGGCCCAGGTGCGCTTTCTAGAGTGGCTGGTAGAGAGATGGAACGTCCAAGACCAGTGCTTTTACATTGGAGGGCACCAGCTCGAGATAGAGCCCTCAGATATTTATTTCCTCACTAGTTTGCCAAAGAGAGGCGAACACTTGACTCTATTCGGGACTAGGCCGGGTGGCCAGTCCATCGCTAGTCTCCGACAAGAGTGGTGTAACACTCAGTCTCAGGAGAAGGGGATAGAGATCAAAACTATATCCCGACCTGAACTTATGGTGATTGCTTTTACAGTTACCAGAATTTGCGGGGCTGCCACTTTACACATTGCCACTGGATCCCAGATGCGGATGGCGATTGATTGCTATCGGGGCACCATTTTCAACTGGTGTGATGCTGTGTTGGCCAATTTCAAGGGCCAACTGACTAGAACCAAAAACGGGCAGCTAAAGACTTTTGGTTATGGGCCTTTAGTTGTGAGTTTTGCCCTAGAGAGGGTTCCGATGTTGATCCCACAGCAGCTCACTGTTGAGGTTGGGCCTCCCCGAGAGCCTAAGTTGATGCGATGGGTTGCGGTTATGGCCCGTCATCCTGATGAGGGCACGGAGGTTGTCCGATTTACTCCGGAGTATTTTCACTGGTTGGAGGACCAGATCTTTTCCATATAGCATTTTCCTTATGCCGGAGTTGATTTTCGTGGAGATCCGGACATGGTTCTTCCACCGGGAGAACAATGGGATGACACAGGTACTTCATTTTCACAAGTTTTTTAAATTATCTACTTTTTTGTTTTTTATATCGTCTCAAAATTGACAGTAACAATATTCAAAATGCAGATGTAGGCCCACGCCATCCAACCAATCCTCGGCCTTTCGAGAGGAGACTACCAGTTGCAGCGGCACCGGCCCCACCGGACGAGGCCACAGAGACCCTAGCTGAGTTGGAACAAGACCTAGAGCGTCTTACGGCAGACATACCAAAGACTACTATAGATGATATTCCTATCAGGCTTCAGCGCTATGTAGTCGCAGTCCCAGGACCTTTTAGGAGGTTCTTGTGTAGGGTGGCACGTGCAGTGGTGTCGTATAGAGAGCATCACCAGTGATTGGATGGTCGTTTTGTAGACACATGTGACATTTTGGTTTTTTGTACTTATCATTTTTGCCGATCATAAGGTGTTTTTCAACCTATGATCGAAGACGATGTATTTTTGACACACTCCTATCTATATATATCATTATTACCGGCTTATTTTGTTAAACATGTGTGATGAAATGTTCTTAAATTTACATGTATGATTATTGCAAATGTCTGTCTAACATTCAAGAAGCAATTGCATCTGCTAATGTATTTAAAGACCTTGGAATATGCTGATATTCAATGTAATCAAATTCACGTTCCAAGAGACGCACTCTCAAAAATAACCTTAATAACACTGGATTTATAATGACATACACTCTATTAAGCTGTAATACAACGAGTTCAGAATCTAACCTCACTATCAAACTCTGAATCCCAAATGAAATAGATTCAGACAATAACTCAATCACCGCATTGTACTCTGCAATGTTGTTTGTTGGTTGACCGAGGCTCACCCCATGCATAGAAACTAACTCGTCAGAGGGCGAATAAATAACCCAAGCTGCGGAAGAGATATTCCGTGTACTACGACAAGCACCATCAGCAAATCCAATGTATGTTTGGAGAGGCATCGACATCTACAAACATCAAGGGTAAAACCAAGATAAGCAGAATAACGACAAAAAACACACTTTCTAAGTTAAGCACACTGTCTAAACTAACAAACACACCAGATAGAAAGAAAAATCTAACCTAACTAAAATCTCCATACCCATCATTTAAGCATAATAACTCTTTAGGTAAAGTCCATTTCTGGGTTTACCCAAAGAGTCCCCATCAAAGTCTACCAGCTCATAGGCCCCTTTTGCTAGCTTTCGCTTGACAATGTAGGGCCCATGCCACATAGGAACGAATTTTCCAGCACCTAATTTATCGTTAGCTTGATCATATAATAGCACTAGGTCTCCTTCTGAAAAATTTCGAGGAGTCACATTTCGATCATACTGAGCTTTCATACGTTTTGCATGAGTCTCGATCGCCAATGCAGCATCACGTCGAGTCTCATCTAATTGAGCTAAGTATAATAAACGCTTCTCCTCTTCGGAAGTAGCTGGAAGTAATTCGACGGCCATTTGAAGTGACGGGATTTCGCATTCAATGGGGAGCACAGCTTCCAAACCATAAACTAGTTGGAAAGGAGTGAACCCTGTTGATGTTTTCACGGAAGTGCGGTACGCCCAAAGCGTGGAAAATAACATGTTGTGCCAATTAGACCGATGAATACCAAAGATTCGTCGGATCATGATAACTAAAACTTTGTTGATGGACTCAACCAGACCGTTTGCTTGGGGATAATAAGGAGTTGAGCTATCATGACGTAAACCAAGTTGGCCTGTAAGTTCTGTCATCATAATGTTTCAAAAATGGCACCCATGGTCAGTGATTATTGCTTGTGGGACACCAAACCTAGCAATAATGTGATTGAATACGAAAATTGCAGCTGTCTTGCCGTCTACCCTTAGGAATGTTCAGCTTTCAACCTCCCATCCCTCTGGCCCAATGCCTGTATTTATAATGCTTTAGAGGAAGTTAATCAGGTCCATCATCAATGGGATAAGCCCCTCTTTCAATGGGATAGCTCCCCTCTTGATGGGATAAGTTCCTCTTTCATAGGGATACATGAACCATCTGGAGGCGCTCAATACACGTCAAACCATCTTCTAGAATGCTCTAGAATTGACCACAAGTAACTTTTTTGAAGTAAAACTCGTGCCTTTTGACCTTTACAGGAGTACGCACCCACCCCTTTACAGACAGAGCGTACAAGTACGCAGGTATTGTGAACTTGGGGTGCGTACACGCAGGTAAGGTTAAGAGAAACTACGTAACCAGAGTTAATTGACTTTTTAAGGACTTTCTCTCTTTCTTGGAGTTTGACATGAGGATCAGAGGTAAAAGACTTGCCAAGGAGGATAGTATGACAGTTGATGGAGCCATACTTACTGCAAATAGTCATGGTGACAAATTTTAGTATAACACTCCACCCTCAACACCGAGCTCCACAGGCCACCAAAACGAGTTTTAAATGCAGCCAAGCAGTTTTTGGAGGAGTGACTGTTCACTAGCAGTTGGGACAGCCGAGTCCCTTGAATCTAGGAGGGCTGCTAGCCCCCTCGTATTGTACAAATAGGAAGGCCTCAGCCTTCATAGTTTACTTTTGGAACTATTGTTATTTTTTCACTATAGTGCTGTCATTTTGCTCAGCCTGTTTTATTATAGCTACTGTTGTACAACTTTCATATGATGGTTATTTTTGAATAATGAGAAGTAGCTTTACTTGGCATCAGATCTGAGTTCTTTATAGGAGCCTGCAGCTCTTGGGGTTGGGCCCAACCTGAGTGCTAAGGCCTCCTTTATGTATTGTTATTTGTTCTTTATGAATTTACAAAAACATTTTTGTTAAGTAGGTTAAATTTTGCTAATTAACTAGGTCACTGTTAATTGTTAGAAAGACTTTTGAATGCTCAGATTTAGTTGATAGGTTGTTAACAGGAAAAACCTTCAAGAAAAGGGCCATCAAACATCTCTGGTTTCACCTCTCCTTCAGTAGGATTAGGAGCTGGGATCAGGATAACTTTGCTGCCCACCAAAACACTGATTTTGCTTTGCCATGCAATCACTAGTGTTTGATTTTCATGTGTAGACGTTGGTTACAAGTTTGGACTTTCATTTGATAAGTTGCATGAGTTAAAATACATGGTTTCATTGCAGGTCACACTTCTTTCATTCTCTTTACTGGCAGCTAGCAAATTAGGTCATCGTAATTAGGTTTTTTTTCAATTTACAAGTCTTCATTGGATCAGTTGGAAAAACGCCTTGCAGAGCACCTGTACCACTCCTTCATCTGTTTATTCTCCATCACCACCATCCACTCCACCCTCTACTTAGCATCCTTGCCTCCCGTTCGCCATCTGCTCCCATAACCCTATTTTTGTGTGTAACATTGCTTTAGTCTTCCTTGAACCAAATCCAGCCATCTACACCTGCCCACAACTCCATCCACCGAGTCCTAGACCATCTCCAGCCCTCACCCTACCTCCACACTCACTCCTTCACCTTTCCCTCTCCATTCATCCACCAAAAACCTCACTTCTGAACATCCTGTAGAAGGTTACAGACATCCTGTAGAAAATCGCAGACATCCTGTAGAACCCCTGCAAACTTCCTGTAGAGGCTCACGAATGAGATTTCTTGATAGCCAGACTCGGTGAAACTCTATGGAAGGGTGTTAGGGACCCCTTAGGCCCTCTCTGAACCTTCTTGACCTTTCCCAAGCATCTCTTCTCGCCCATCCACCTCTGCACAACCAAAAATAGTCAAATCATATGCATAATAACTCTGGCAACTTATTCAAAAATACAAAAAGATGTTTTTTTTCAGATGTTACTGTAGAAGTAGCTTAGATACATGTATTTACCTTCCTAGAAGTCAATGGAATTTCTTTCAGTAGCTTGCATCCTCTTTCTTGCATCAGTAGGGTTAGCTGGTAGAATTAGGGTTTGCTAGGGTTTGCATTTTCTTTTAGCTTTTCAATGTCTTTCTGCAAGTAGATCAGCCTTCTTTAAATTAGCTTTCATCCATCGATTAAAATGCTTCTTATCAGATCTCATAGAGGTTGGCTTGAGCCCCTAGCGGACTTGCGCCAGTTGACCAAGTGACAGCTGCGGCAAGAGCTTACTTGTGCATACAGCACTGTCGCTTCCAAGTTTGTTACGAACTACCGGGTTGACAAAAGTAAAGAAGGGAGTCCCAGGAGTTGTAGCATTATTGCTACAATATTGGAACTCACCACACTGATCTTTCTTAGAGGGCTGAAGCTCTTGGGTTAGGGCCCAACCCAAGTGCCCAACACCTCCTTTGTGTATTTATATGCTTTTGTTTTCATGCATGATATAACTTTTGTTGTTTAGGTTCATTTTGCTTCATTAGATTAGGTTGCTTTTGATGATTAGAATAGTTTTTTTTGCTTCAAGTTGCTTAGGTAGTTGGCTGTAGTGACAAAAAAATATCCAAAAGGTCAACAACAGATCTTGATCTCCTTTCTCCCTCCTTGGGACCATGATTTGAGATCAAGGCACTACTGCTGCCACCAAAAACATTGTTTTTGCTCTCCAATGCAAATGTTAGTGTGATATTTCGAGTTGGAGAAGTTGATATTGGTTTTGATTCACATGCTTAGATCATTTCATGTTCATTTTTCATGGTTTTCTTGAACAAGTTTCTGTTCATAAAGTTTTGTTCTAGCATTTCTTTGGTTTTAGGTCAGAATTTAGGTTAAAATAGACAAAAATCTATTTTTCGGTTCTTTCTTTGGTCAGTTTTGATAAGTAAGTGTGCAGCTCTCTTGTAGAACATTCCAGCTTATCATTCCTCCATAACACAGCCTTTACCAGTTCATCCCTCTAAATCTCTCCACTCATTCGCTGCATTTTGCCCATCTGCCCTAATTTTTGCATTCTTTCTATAAAATTGCTTTCTTGCCCTTTGAACAAATCCAACCATCTCCTTCGTTCCTAATCTTCATTAACAAAGTTATAGACCCCTCAACACCTTCATCCAGCCTTCATTTCCCTTTTCCCATCATTTCTTTCACCTTCAAACCTCCAAAAAACACTTTCGGCCTCGTCCTGTAGAACCTCTTGTAGATCCCCTGCAGCCTCTTGTAGAAAACACATTGTGAGTGGTTTTTCAAAGTCTGATCGCAATGGAGGTCTTTAGAAGGGCACTAGGGGCTTCTTAGGACCCCTCCATGTAGGAATTTACAGGGTAAGTTCCTCAGAAAGAATACCAAAAGGACACCGCTCACAACCAGATCACAGATCAATACACCAGTATTTTTGACGTGGTTAAAACCCTCAAAGAGGGAAACAGTCCACGGCCTGTCCCAACGTGGGTACTACAGGCAATTTATTAATCAAAGAATGAAAATTTACATAAGCTTCTCTCATGCACGGATTACCCGAACAATGACCCTCCATGCGCTTTAAATAGAACTCATGGACCAATCGGGTGTCAAGCCACGGATCAAGTGTCGGTAATACCGAGGAGAGAATGAACCGTCGGATCACTACATATCGTGACCGTCGGATTGTAAGTTACAAAATGTACAACGGTAAAGAAACACACTTTACCTAACTCTATACCTAACTCTACACTAGACCAAGTTGAACTTAACTATATCCTATGTGTCGGAATATCCTAACATCCCCCCTTAAGAACAACTTGGGATAGGATTGAAGGATTTACAAATATGACACAATAGGAGAAGGAAGGAGGCACTAGAGCCTATCCCCCCTTAGTGACAACTTCCTGAACTCCAAGCATATATCGAAGTTTAGTGAACTTCGCCTCTGTGAGAGCTTTTGTGAAGATGTCTGCAACCTGATCATCTGTTGGAAAAAATTGCACTTCAAGAACATGGTCATGAATGAGCTTTCTGATGAAGTGCATGTGTAGTTCAATGTGTTTGCTGTGCTGATGCTAGACTGGATCTTTGCATAGCTGAATGGCACTTTGATTATCACACCAAAGTGTGGTTGGATGCTTCTGCTCAAAGCCAAACTCTGATAGGATCTGACGAAGCCACAAGGCTTCCTTACTAGCTTCCACGGCACCACGATACTCTGCTTCTGCTGACGAAAGAGAAATGGCAGTCTATTTCTTACAAGCCCATGTAATAGGTCCTGAACCAAGAGTGAAGACATAACCGGCAGTAGACTTTCGATCATCAGGGTCACCAGCCCAATCAGAATCAGTGAAACCGACTAATAGAGGAGCTGCTTTGGCACTGTAATGAATCCCAAACTGTACTGTACCTCGAACATAACGAAGTATTCTTTTGGCTGCTTTCCAATGACTTTCACGGGGATTTTGCATAAAACGAGCAACAAGGCCAACAGCAAAGGAAAGGTCAGGACGAGTATGGGTTAAATACAAGAGTTTTCCTACAAGTTGACGGTATAAGGTAGCATCAACTTCAGGAGAAGTACAAGAGACTGAAAGTTTGACTCCAGACTGAAAGGGAGAAGGGGCTGGCTTACAGTCTTCCATGTGAAAATGACGAAGAATATCACAAGCATACTTGGACTGGGAAAGGAAAATACCCTCCTTGGATTGCAAGACTTGAAGACCGAGAAAATAGTGTAAGTGTCCTAAGTCTGTCATTTCAAATTTCTTTTTAAGGCTGGACTTCACATGGTTTATAAGGTTGGGATCACTACCAGTAAGAATAAGATCATCAACATAAAGAACAAGGATGATAAGAGAGTTGCCCACTTTCTTGGTGTAGACAGTATTGTCAGAATAACACCTAGAAAAGCCAGATTCTAAAAGAAAGCTATCCATTTTGGCATACCAAGCCCGAGGAGCTTGCTTGAGACCATAAAGGGATTTCTTAAGTCGACAAACAAGGCTGGAGTCTGTTTGTATGAAGCCAATGGGTTGTTCCATATAGATTTCTTCCTGCAAGTCCCCATGCAAGAAGGCAGATTTAACATCCATCTGATGGACTTCCCATTTTAAAGAGGCAGCAAGGGAAAGAACAAGGCGGATAGAGTTCATTTTGGCAACAGGGGAGAAGGTTTCAGTGTAGTCAATGCCTTCAACCTGTGAAAAGCCCTTAGCAACAAGACGAGCTTTATGTTTATCAACTTTCCCATCTGGTCCATACTTGGTTCTGTAAACCCATTTACATCTAACAAGTTTGCGTCCCTTTGGTAGAGGAACAAGATCCCGTGTATCATTTGCCAACAATGAATGATATTCTTCATTCATAGCTGCTTCCCAATGTGGATGGCCTGAAGCTTCTGCAAAAGTGTCAGGATCATGATTTACTGGAGCTTGAGCCAGTAAAGAAGAGGCTCTTTCAAACTGAGAACGTGTACGTCGCTGATCTGTAGGATCACCGGCAAGATCACCTGCTGCATCCCGAGTAGCACGGACCCATCTTGGAAGTTGAGGATCCTGAGAAGGTGGGGGAGGATTATCATCCTCACTTTCATCATCTGAAGAAGAAATGTTTTCAAAAGTAGAAGAGATAGGAAGAGGTGGCACATCCGCCGGACTAGGCTCGCAGGCCGATTTATTTTCATCAAATTTTACATCTCTTCTAATGATAACATTTTTGGACTTAAATGGAATAAGTCTATAACCTTTTACATCTTCAGAATATCCAACAAAAGTACATTTCTCACTCTTAGGTTCTAAAGCTTTATGCTTTCCATCTGGAATATGGGCCCATGCTTCACTTCCAAAAACACGAAAGTGACTTACATCTAGTTTAATGGAACTCCAAGCTTCTTCTGGAGTGATATTCTCTAGAACCTTAGTAGGAGTGCGATTGATTATATAATTTGCACAATTAATTGCTTCAGCCCAAAAACTAAGACTGAGTCCTTTAGATTGCAGCATACAATTAGCCATTTCCTTTAAGGTGCAATTTTTCCTTTCAGCTACACCATTTTGTTGTGGAGTGTATGGAACAGTATGTTGCATTTGAATTCCATTTTCGGTGCAAAAGTTGATGAATGTGTTTTTAACATATTCTCCACCATTATCAGTTCTTAGCTTAAGAATTTGATGTCTAGATTGTTTTTCAACAAAGGCTTTGAAGGCCAAAAATGTGTTAAATACTTCGCTCTTGAGTTTTAAGAAGTATACCCAAGTGCGTCTGGAGAAATCATCAATGAAAGTTAAGAAATACTTGCAGCCAGAGAATGAAGCAACAGGAAGTGGACCACATAAATCAATGTGCACAAGCTGTAAAGGGGCTGAGGCGTGCCAAGAGGCACGTTTGTCAAAACTGTCCCGATGATGTTTTCCGAGTACACATCTGGAACAAACACCATCTCTGCAAGATACCATAGGAAGACCTGTCACCATATTTTCTTTACATAGATGCTGAAGGGAGCGATAGTTTAAGTGACCAAATCGCTCATGCCAAAGTTTGCTCACTTCATCATTATGAGCAACAAATACTGAGGGAAGATTTGATGACCCAAAGTTGTGAAACTTATACAACCTTGTGGAATCATCAGCAAGACCAGTAGCTAGAATCTGTTTAGGATCTTTTAGATCCTTGATTACAACATCATGAGGTGAAAATTCAACAATTTTACCTTCACCTGAATGAGTTATCTGATATACAGATAGAAGGTTGCAGGATAAGGTTGGAACACATAGTACATCATTAAACTGACCATTGTCTAGATGAACAGTTCCAGTCCCTACAACATTAAGAGATCTATCATCACCAACATATATATTTTTGGTGTTACAATCATTTAAAGAAGAAAACATGGCTTGATTTTTGGCCATGTGATAAGAGGCTCCAGAATCAATGAGCCACTCATGAGAAGGAGAGGAAGAAGATACATTTAATGCATAACCAGACTGAGATGATTGACAACGACATGCAGAAAGTGCCATTCCGGAAGTTGAAGTTGAAGTAGGCTCCACATGGATGTTATGTTTCTTCATTGTGGCTTCCAAGGCTTCCATCTTCTTAAAGCATTTAGATTCTAAGTGGCCATCTCGATTACAAAAGTTACAATGTCTATCAGTCTTCTTCCATTTGTTTTTATTTCTCTTATCATTTTGCTGAAATGATCTTTCATTTTGAGGCTGAGTTGGTTTAGTACCATTCTTTTGAGGATATGAATTCTTAGGATTCTTTGAATTTGGTTGCTGCTGGGCGGCTAACGCTTTCGTGGAAGAGTTTCCAAGATTAAGAAGACCAAGGTGTAAGAGTTTTTCTTGTTCTCTTATTAAGGAATCACAAAAGGAGTCAAAGGAAGGGGCCTTGTAGTCTTTTCCTTGACAAATGAAAGCTTCCCTTGTAGAATGGAAAGTGGAAACAAATACAGAGTAGGCTGGTCCCAACTTAGTAAGGATGGAATAAATAAGGTTACCATCTTCTTTCTTAACTTTAACACCTTCCAAGAGATATCTAAGGGTCTTGAATTTGGACAAGAAATCTTCAATGCAAGAAAAATTATTAGGATCCAAAGTAAGCAACTCATTTTCAAGTTGATGGGCTCTAATTTCATTTTTAATCCCAAAAACTTTAGCGAGTTTTTCCAATGCTTCATGAGGAGTCTCAAGTTCTGCAATATGGAATCTAAGATCAGGAGAAATAGACATCCCTATCAAACCACGTGCTTGATCTTGTCTATTTTCCCATTTTGCAGCCTTGTCTTCATCTTTTGGTTTCTTCTCTTGGTCTGTGGCTATTCTGCAGAGACCTTTACTTCTAAGTAAATCTTCCATGTAGGCTACCCATTGGAAGTAGTTAGTGCTGTCAAGAATGACTTGGCATGGAATTTCCATTTTTTTTTTAAAACTGAAGCTGAAGGTGCTGAAAGTAAGTGTTCCAATGGATAGATCTCGAAAAATTAGGCTGTTTTAAAAAAAACGGCTCTGAAAAAGGCTTCCGGATGAAGAAGTTATGGCTTTTTGAAAAAAAATTGTTGACGTTGCCGGCAAAGTGCGCGAATGTGCGGGAATGAAAAAATCCGCCCCCACAAAATGGAGACTTGAACCCAAGACCTCTACTCTCTTAAAATAGCTTTGAACCAATTGATCTATACAAAAAATTTGAGAGAGAGAGAGAGAGAGGGGGGGGGCCTTGGTTTGCGTGCTTGCCTTGAGAAAACTCTTTTTCCCTACAAAACACAAAACACAAAACCCAACACGAATATGCAAAGAAAAAACGAACCTTGCGGCTCGAAGTTAGCTTTAGCCAAAAAACTAGAAATTTTAAAAAAAATCTCAAAGTTAGCTTTAGCCGAAAAACTAAATATTTGTCTCAATGTTTCTGATTTTCCGAGATCACACTAAGGTGCAGGGAAAAGAGCATACGCATGAGAAAAATCCTTCCTTTCTGTTTCTGATTTGCCCAGATCGCACAGAGTCGCAGGGCAAAGAGCATACGCAGAAATGAAAGGTATAGATCCGGTTAAAAAAAAGGGCTAAATAAACCGAAACCGAAATAAGCAGAGAGAAAATAACAGTAAATAGCAAAAACACTGTATACCTCCCGATCTGAAAAATGACGCAGATAGGGCTACCGGAAAACTTTTCGCGTGAAACGAAAGGGGTTCCTCACTGGAACAGATGCTCCGAACGCAACAGAGCAGTCCTCTCGGCCCGAAAGCAGTCAGAAACAACAGATCTAGGAAACGACAGCTGCATGCAGTTCTACCAGCTTCAGATTTGGATCACCAACGGACGCGGCCCTCAAATAGCTCTGATACCATGTAGGAATTTACAGGGTAAGTTCCTAAAAAAGAATACCAAAAGGACACCGCTCACAACCAGATCACAGATCAATACACCAGTATTTTTGACGTGGTTAAAACCCTCAAAGAGGGAAACAGTCCACGGCCTGTCCCAACGTGGGTACTACAGGCAATTTATTAATCAAATAATGAAAATTTACATAAGATTCTCTCATGCACGGATTACCCGAACAATGACCCTCCATGCGCTTTAAATAGAACTCATGGACCAATCGGGTGTCAAGCCACGGATCAAGTGTCGGTAATACCGAGGAGAGAATGAACCGTCGGATCACTACATATCGTGACCGTCGGATTGTAAGTTACAAAATGTACAACGGTAAAGAAACACACTTTACCTAACTCTATACCTAACTCTACACTAGACCAAGTTGAACTTAACTATATCCTATGTGTCGGAATATCCTAACACTCCACACCTTCCTAACCATCTGCAAAAGCCAACTCCATCTTCTTTTGCCACCAAACCTCTGCACAATCACAACCAGTCAAATCATAAGCATAATAATTCCACACAAAAATACTCAAAAGTACAAAAAAAGATGATTTCTTCTCATTTCTCATCAGAATTAGCTTGAATAAATGAAATTTACCTTTTTAGTAGTCAATGGTACCCATTTCAGTAGTTTCCATCTCTTTCTTATACAACTAGGGTTTTTCAGGGTTTGTTAGGGTTTGCGTTCCATTTCAGTTTTCCTTCTATTTATGCAAGTAGAATAGCCCCTGTAGAGTTAGTTTCCTTTCATCACAGTTAAATCTTCTTCTAAGAACTCATAGAAGTTTCCTTAATCTCCTAGCGAACTTTAGCCAGCTGATCAAGTGACACCCTACAGTAAGAGCTAGTACTTGTGCATACAGCACTGTCGCTTCCAAGTCTGTTACGAACTACCAGGTTGATAAAAGTAAAGTAGGGAGCCCCAGGAGTTGCAGCATTATTGCTGCAATACTGGAGCTCATCAGTCACTAGCATGGTGGATTGCCTAGATTGACAGTGGATTTTCCTAGCCTTGCCATTTCGTAGATAGTCATGGTGTTGTGGGTTTATTTCTTTGTTTTCTGGTTGGTTCTCATGTTTTCCTTTAGCTGGGGTTGAGTTACTAGTTCCTGGAGCCTTGGTTGGACAAACGCGCTGGAGCCCTGTAACAAATTGAGTTGAGTTACTAGTCTTGGAGCCTTGGTTGGACAAACACTCTGGAGTCCTTGGTTGGTTGAGTTACTAGTCCGGGAGCCTTGGTTGGAAAAACACTATGGAGCCTTCTATAAGTTGTGGATTGAGTTACTCGTCCTGGAAGCCTTGGTTGGAAAAATTCTCTGGAGCCCTAGAAGGCTTGGGTAGAGACCAATCTGGTGATGGTTGTGATGTTCGACTGTGAGGTGGAACCATTGTCTGATGGGTTCAGGTGGTTTGGCCTCTGAAAGCCCTCGATTGTTTTGATTGATGTGTTTTATGAGATCCCACATGCATGCTTGGAATATGGCACAGGGATGACTGGATGAAGAGATATTTTGCTCATCTATGTCTATAGTCGGGTGGTTCGTGGAAGTCCCATAACTAGTTGGCCTTTTTGTTATTTCATGAGTATTATATTGGTTTATATGTGGATTATATGCCTATTGTTTTCTTGGTATTTATGTTTTTATTATGTTAGTTATGAACATGTATTATGACAGTGGCTATGTTGGCTCTCATCATATTTTTACTTGTAAATGAATGAACAATTTATCTATGGCCTGATGAAATGGAAGCTAATGTGTTGAGGCATCAATGCTTCTTAGCGATTTTCAGATGAATATGAGACCCCTATGCTCAAATATGTTGTTTAAACCATTAGATTGCATATTTGTGACATGTTTGATGAAATTATTGTCATTGCTAGTAGGGATCCAGTCAAGCCTTTGTTCAAGTGATTACATTTGTATCATTATTCCATTGTTATCTTTATGTTCTGACGGTGTCATTTAGTTTGGGCAGTGACCAGGGCTCTGGGCCTGAAAAAGTGGCTCAAATCCTGGGGACGCGGGCACAACACTAGGTAGAAAAGTCCCTCGACACTGGCATACCCATGTTGTGGGAGCGTCCAAATCCTCCTAGATGCATGCATGCCCATATCAAGGGAGCATACGAGAGTGTAATGGTTTAAAAACTCAATGGGAGCCAGGGGCTGGTTACCTGAGAGGTTGGGATGGTTCCTGGGAGTCTTGTTGCTGATGTGGAAGGTATGTATGGTATGTTTTCATTGGTTCCACTTCCTTAAGGTTACTTAGGATGTCGAATCATATCATAGTAACTTCTCGTCACATGTTTACCCCGGTTGGCCTGCTGCTTAGGTAGGTGTGGGAGGAGAATGTTACAAAGTGGTATCAGAGCATGGTTCAACCCTCAAACTGGATGGCTTGTGTGTTGGTCATGCATTCATGTCGGTTGCATATATGTTTCTTATGTTGTAAGACCATGTGCTTGTTGCATTGGTATGGTATGGGTTATGGTTGTAGTGAGTTCGCCATGGAAATTTGATGGTGTTGTTGTGGCATTTGTCATCATGAGTGTATGGTTGATTATGCATTGTTTATGCACATATTACTCGCACGTGGTCAAGTGATTTGATATTCACACTATGAATGACATCAGTTAAAGATTTATTAAACTAACGTATTACAGACTCATGTGCTGGTGTGTGTTCTGTGTTATTGAAGCAACGGATAGATCAGATTGGCAATACACAGACAATAAAATGGAAAGACAGCAGAGAAATACAGTAAGAAAACATAAAGACACAAACAATTTTAATAAGGATTTCACCCTATTCTCCAAGGCCACGTCTCTGGTCCAGCTCTCAATGGTAGCCTTGTTTTATTGTGTCTTCAAGTAGAGAAAATAAAATACAAGGACTCAATATGAATTCTCCTGAAGCAGATTTAGCTTGGCAGGGTGGTTCTTCGATTCCCCAAGCCACTTGGAGTACGCAGACTCCTATTCTTCCTACCATCTCTGTAACCTTTTGGTCTACAGTGGAAAGCGCCAAATGAGATGCTCTGTCCGGACAGATTCCTCTATGGGAAGGCTTGAATCTTCAAGCTCTCTGGTGCTCGATGCTGCCTCTGGTCAACTCGGCCCTCTGTCTCTTCTGATTAGCTTTACTATTCACTGTGTTCAATCCTCCTCTCCGGTTTCACTGTTCCCTGTCTCTCTTGGTCACTTGGACTCTACTCAACTCTAACTCTGACTGACTCGACTGTCTCTGTTCATGGCTTTAGCCATTCGATCCCTATGCCTATTCGGTTCCTCTTCCACCTGTGCCAATTCACCTTCTGCAGCTGCACTTGGAGTTCCCTGTGTTCGACGTCATCATGAACGATTAGGGAGTGGCCACTTATCCTCCTCTAAATGGCATCGGCAACGCTTCATCAGTTCATTTTTTTAGTTACGTTGTGGATGCGTTCTTCCTCCAACGTGGCAGTCAACGGATTCCAAATCCATTCAAACGCGGCTTAATTCCCTGTCAATTTCGCTTCTTTCCATCAGGTGGAATCTCAGTTGTCCGATCTGAGCCCTCTAGATCCGACACCATATGCATGTTTCATGTGGTTAACTTGCTCGACCGATAGCGCGCGATCAACGGAAGTTTTCTCTCACCTCCTCCTGCCACGCGTCAATCAGTGTATGGAATTACTCCGCTCCTGTCCAAAACCTCTTACTGTTCAAGGGTGCCCCGATCAAAACCACCGGTTTCCAAAGCATCGGTCCCGCAATGTACGATTAGCGTTTTTTCCCTTTTCCACCTACGGTCCTCTGGTTCCCCGACGTGACCGAGTGCTCGAGCTTTCCCATTTTGGCCCTATTCACCTAGCGATGCGCGATTAGCACTAGGCATCAAAAACCTCTTCCTTTTCCCATTCTGGGGCTCCCAGTGGCTACTTTGGCCTCCCGTGTGGTCTCCATGGGCCTCTGTCAGCGCGCTTTGACTGAGGTCCTCGTTGTTCCACGTTGGCTGCCATTTCCACTAGTTCAGGGTGTTTTTTATCGTTGTTTTGGATTTCTTTAGAGATTTTTTTGACCTGATTCAGTCATGGTTCTTTGATAGTCTTCTATGGATCCAATTCAGATCACGACCTTCCCACTAAAAAATCTTTTGGACCACCAAAAGTTGGTTTTTAAGCATCGACTAAGTGAGGATATTGTTTCTTCACTTGTCCAATCTCAATCCACTTTGCGCTGCTCAGATTTGAACCTTTGAGCCCAATCCTGAGGTACTCAACGTCTCCCCTGCGTGTCGTCCTCACCTTCCTGTCCAACACTGTGTCTTCCTACAACTCATTAAGATACTCAGGTAGTAGGTCATAAATAGAAGGCAATTGACTTTGCTCTTCAGGGTCCTCAATCATTGAAGGCTCAAACAATCTCAAGTAATCTGCATTTATGACTGAGTAGATGTGCATGTAAGCTGGTAAATCAAGGCGAAAAGCATTTTCACCAATCTTCTCAAGTATCCTAAAAGGTCCAGACCTAATAGGATTTAGCTTTTTACCTTCACCTTGCATCTTGTCCTTGCTGATATACAACCATACGTGGTCTTCAACTTAAAAACTATGCTCCATCTGATGCTTATCATGCCTAGCCTTGTACTTGGCCTGGCTCCTTTCCAGCTGTTCCTGTACTGCCTAGTGGATCTGTTCAACGAACCTAGTTGCTTGTCCACATCATTGTGTCCTTCAACCATGGTGTCTTTACCAAAGACAAAATCCAAAGGAGACCTTGGTATGAAACCAAAACAAGTCTCAAAAGGAGATCTCTGTGTAGAAGAGTGCTTGGCTTTGTTGTAAGCATGCTGCACATAACACGTGTTCATCCCAAAGCTTAGGATGTTTACTGCAATATCCTCTCAGTAACTGGATCATGATCATGTTTACTACTTCTGTCTAGCCATCTGTTTCTGGATGAAATGTTGTGATTTTCTTCAGTTCTGTGTCCATCAGTTCCCACAAACCAGACCAAAACCTCCCCACAAATCGGGTGTCTCGATCAGATATAATGGAAGTGGGTAATCCAAAATGAACCCATACATTTTCAAAGAACAATTTTGCAGTCTGTTCAGCTGTGATCTGTTTACTACAAGGTATCGAAATACACATTTTTCTTAACCTATCCACAACAACATGTAGATAATCATGACCCTTTCTATATTTAGGCAGTCCTCCAATAAAATCAATGGAAACACTTTCCCAAGGGTGAGAAGGAACTGGCAATCGGGTGTACAGGCCTAGTTTTCTATTGCTGGTCTTGCTTTTAGCACACATGGCACACCCTCTTACATATCTAGAAATTGTCTCATAAATTTTTGGCCAATAGCAGAATCTTTGCAACTGTGCAACTGTTTTACTTACCCCAAAGTGACCTGACATCAGAGAAGTGTGTGCTTCCCTAATTATCTTTACTCTCTCAGTTTGTGGGATGCAGAGTTTCCCAAAATGATATAAGAGTCGGTCCTTTACATGATAGTCCAATTCTTCCACTCTTTTGCCTAGACTCAAAGTTTCATATACATCTTTAAAATCCATATCCTGAGCATATTGTTCAATGTAGCTTTCATGTAGCACTGAATTATGCTTAAGTATGGTAGATGCATTTATAATGGGTCTAGACAACATATTTGCAACCTTGTTATGTATGCCCTTTTTATATCTGATGACTAAGTGAAACTGTTGTAGAAAACCCATCCACCTGTAATGTCTTGATTGCTGCAACTTAGTTTGGGAGTGTAGATATTGAAGTGGCTGATGTTCAATATGTATTACTGTCTCTTTTCCCATTAAGTATTATTTCCACTTTTTCACACTCTGAACTAATGCATACAATTCTTTACCATATGTAGGATAGTTAACTACTGCAGGATTAAAAGTCTTAGAATGATAACATATGGGTTTACCGTGTTGTGCCAACACTGCTCCCATGGTATAGTCACTGGCATCAGTTTGAATCTCAAATGGTCTTTGTAAATCAAGCAGTGCTAGTACAGGTGATGTACTAATTTTCTCTTTCAAGGTGTCGAATGCTTTTTGATGTTTGCCTCCCCACTGAAACACCTTATTCAATTCTGTTAAAGCATGTAAGGGAGTTGCAACCGAGGAGAAGTTAGAAATGAACTTCCTCCAATATTGTGTTGCTCCTAAGAAGATTCTCACTTCTGTAGCAGACCTGGGTTTATGTCAATTCACAATGACTGCCACTTTAGAGGGATCTATTTTCAATTCACCTCCCCCTACCATATGACCCAAGTAGTTTAGAGATGTTTTGCCAAATTCACATTTTGAGAGTTTAACATAAAGTTTTTCTCTTTTCAAAACATCTAACGTCTGCTTAACATGCTTTAAATGTTCTTCCCATGTTTTACTAAAAATCAAAATGTCATCTAGATACACAATAACAAAATCATCAAGAAAAGGTCTAAGTACATCATTCATTAATCTCATGAAAGTAGCGAGAGCATTAGTTAAGCCAAAAGGCATAACTAGCCATTCATACAATCCCTGCTTTGTTTTGAAAGTAGTCTTCCATGCATCTTGCTCTGCAACTCTGACCTGATGGTATCCACTATGAAAATCCAACTTGGTGAAATAAACAGCTTCCTTCAATTGATCTAAAAGATCATCTATGCGAGGAAGGGGATAACGATTCTTGATTGTTATCTTATTCAGTGCTCGGTAATCTATGCACATTCTCCAAGAGCCATCTTTCTTTCTCACCAAAATGATTGGTGACCCACATGGTGATGTGCTAGGCCTGATGAAGCCCTTCTCGAGCAACTCCTGCACCTGCTTCTTGATTTCAGCATTCTCTAAAGCAGACAACCTGTACATCCCAATGTTAGGCAATGGAACATCTTGCTGCAAAATAATATCATGTACTATTCCCTTTTTGGGTGGCAGACCTTTAGGTTCTTGAAACAAGACATCATACTCTGAAACAACCTTTTCTATATCAGCTTGTTGTTCAGCATTACAGCCCTCAAATATGTTGGTTTTATCAGGCTTCTTTTCCTTTACAACCATTAGTAAGAATTGTTTGCATGAATTAATCATTCTTTTCATCTGTCCTGAGTTTATGAGAGTATAATTATTCTTGAGCTTATGAGCTCTTACAAAGTATTCGATTGCATCTTTAACCAGTAGATACTTGTTCTCAACTCTATAGAAAACAGCCTTTCTATCATACAAGTAAGGACTTCCTAAAACAATTCCACATATATCCAAAGGAATTATGTCTAACTCATCCTCATCTACAAATGCTAACCCAAAAGAAAACTTGAGTTTGCATTGTCTAGTCACTTGTAGTTGTGCTTTATCATTCAACCATCCTAATGGGTATGGTTTCTTGTGAGGTGTAGTTGCTAAACCCAATTTCTTTACAATTGCTTCAAAAATCAAATTTACTTGTGAGCCACTATCAAACAAAGTATTAATATTTTGGTTTTTGGAAATAACTCGAATATGGAAAAGCTCATGTCTTTTTCTCTCATTTTCTTCATGAATAACAGATTGAGCATAATTACTAGTAGATGCTTCAGAATTCTTACATTTTATACCTATGGCTGCTATAGTTGTTTCATCTCCCGAGTCTGACCCCTAATCTTTCTGAATACCTGCAGCTGTCTTCTTCTTCTTGCCCTCGGACTTCTTAGGTCTCAGCTCTGGATGCAGAATCCAACAATCCTCATCATCATGCCCCTTCCTTTTACAGTGAGTGCATGAAGCTTTGGCTTTCTGTGTGTGGAGTACTAAAAAGGTATGTTTTTTATGATCATTTCAGTGGATTTTCAGTAGAACTTGTAAACCTTTTTGCATCATGAACTTGGAAAACGATAAAGAATTATAACAAAACATGTGAGATTAATATGCAAGACTTAACCGCTAAAAATTGTCATTCCCTCGTGCAGGAAGGGGTGAAAACGAGGAGTTTCTGTGCCAAGGGAAAGGACAAGGACAAGGTAACTGTTGTTCCTTTGACGGGAGACCGAGTGCAGACAAGGCTAAGCAGATCAAAGCAAATCGGCCCTGAAAAGGAGGAGAAGACACCAGCTCGACGCAGGAGGGAAAAAAGATGATTAAGGATTAGCGGTTCGGCGAATCCCTCAGGATCCTTGATCCTGAGGGATCGCTGCTTTATCTATCTTGTTACTTAGACATCTCCGTCGTCACCCTTATATAAAGGGACAACATTGTTAGCTTTAGGGAGTTCGACATGATTATGCTTTTATGTAATTTCTGTTAAGATCAAAACTTTGATCATCGAGTCTCGATAAGAACTGGTTCATTGTAATTTTGTTTCATGCATTAATACAAACTTGGTGATTATTTCATCTCTGCGTCTGGATTAACCTAAAGCGGTGTACCCTTGGAGGCTAAGGGCCAGGCCCCGGAGGACACTTGCTTCTGTATCATTATGATTTGATTTTTGCGTGATTTGCTTATCGTCGTTATTTGGTAATCTAATATGCTTTATAAGTTTACATCACATGCTCTGTTAAGATTAATTCATTAAGATTTCTACAAATAGAACTGTTGTATTGACTCTGCATTATATTACTGTTCCTTTCAGAGTTGATTGAATATTATTCGTCTTATCCGAATATTGTTATTATTTTATTACAGAGCTTTTGTGCTGTACATTCATGTTACAGGATTCATCTTGAGAGTTATGTTCTTTACGATTGTTGGATTCAGAAGTAACACTGTTCTATTTCGAAACGCAGTCGTATTTCTTTTAATTGAGATTGATGCTTAGATCAGATTACTATTTAAGCGTGTTGTGTGTGTATATGGTTTCCAAGTGTTGTTCCTTAACTTATCAGTAATCAGCGTTGTTCCATTAGTGTGAGTTGTTTGATTTTCCTTAAGAGTGAAAGATTGATGTTTGATTACGATTAATGCATTTTCTTTAGTAGATTAAGTTTGATTCCTGCTTGCGAGACTTAGTTGTTTAGCTACTGTTCCTTTTAAGAATTGTTGTTCCATTCCAGATTTGTTGTTCGATTTCTTATTTG
Source organism: Pinus tabuliformis (assembly GCA_031772625.1). Lineage (NCBI taxonomy): Eukaryota > Viridiplantae > Streptophyta > Pinopsida > Pinales > Pinaceae > Pinus > Pinus tabuliformis. Next base: position 1,011,851,051 of record CM062815.1, read on the forward strand.
CTGTTCCATTTTCTTATCTGTTGTTCCATTTACTAGCATTTGTTGTTTTGGTGTGGGAGACAATCTAAGGCTGTAGTGAGCCTCGGCATTTACTATCTGGTTCCCAGACCCGTGGTCTGTTCTCTAATTTCCTTTCCATCAGTTTCTAAAGGGATGGGTTATCGATGCCGAACCCTTGACTGATAAGTTGCCTAGTTTTCTGAGTGTGTGATTTACTCTTTTGAAGTAGCTTAGTTGTAGACAAGCATCTGTTTACTCTTGTATTTCTGAACGTTGTACTACTAGCATTAATCTGACAAATGATAGCCTCAGACTGAGACACTCTTTGAAATAACAAAACACTCCCGGATTGACATATTAATGTGAGGTAATTAGAGGTGAAAGAGACCCTTTTATAGCTCTACATTTTGGCACCATTGCCGGGGAAAGAGTGTAGCCATTTGTCCTTTTTTTCAGAGTAGTGTACGAACCTGCTAGGGAAGAGTTGGATTTTAAAAACGGAAGGTAAGAACCTACGTACGGAGCATGTAAAAGCCCTGCTCCCCTGTCTGCTTTCCTAACAGATTTGTTGTTGCTTTGTTTAGAATTTAGTAGTTCATTTAAGTGCATGACTAAGCAGAAAAAACCAGAAAAAAATATCAAACCTCCACCCAAACCTAAAAAAGCTAAGGGGCCGGTGACCCTTGGCCGAACGACCTTTATAGATGAAATCTATAAGAAAACAGAATCTCAGCCATCAGTAGGACCCAGGAAAATCATTTCTAAACAGCCTACTAGTTCCCTTCAGGCCACAGGATCACCATCTGTAGCCTTTGCTGAGGTGCATAGTCAAACTGAAGAGCAGGAATTTCAAGAAATTGAAAATTCTACTCCAGAACTATTGCAGGAAGGGAATTTCAGCAATATTTGTGAAGGAGAAGGAGAAACAAGGGAAACCGAGGAACCAAGATCTCCAATTGGAACAAATCAGCCATTAAATAGCTCAGATAAGGGCAGTGCTGCAAACATCATTGTTGAAGGATCTCCTCAGACATCAGGCATTCTCATTATCCCAGATAGAGGAAGTGCTATTAAAACTATTCCTGTCAAAACCATTCCCTCTCAGCCTAGGAATACCTTCCTAGATATCCCAGAAGGTTATTGGCATATATTCGACCCTATGGCTCAGAATCAGCCAAACACTCAAACCTCTACATTACAATACCCTATAGTGGATTTTGCAGCAAATGCGCCCATGAAAGCAATCCCTCTTCAACATATCCCTACATTTCACGGTCTCACATCAGAAGATCCGGATGCATTTTTATTTGAACTTGATGTGTTGTGCAGGGGATATGATTACACCACCGACTCCCAGAAATTGAAATTATTTCCCTCTACATTAAAGGGGGATGCTTTAAGATGGTTTATGGGATTAGGTGGTGGGGTTATAAACAACTGGGATCAAATGAAAGAATCTTTCTTAAAAAAATATCAAGATTATTGCAGGTCTAGAGAATTAAATGATGAAATATTCCAAATGACAGCTAGACCAAATGAAACATTAGAGGAGTATGTGGAACGTTTTCAGTACAATCTACAAAGATCCCCTTATGCATCACTACCTTTACCTGATAATGTGTTAAAAACTGCATTGATAAGGGGCATGAAGGAACAATGGATTGAAATATTAAACATCATGGGAAAAGGGGATATTTATCAAGAGAATTTTGCTGACATTATTGATTTATGTATCAGGAGTTCGAGAGGCAGCACAAGAGTAAAACCAGCAGAACATGATCGGTTTGTAATAGATAATAAAATTTCAACGGAATGAGTAACACGTGTATAAATTGAAAATTTATTGGAAAATTTTAAAACTGATATCCTGGGGACACTAACTACACAACTTGATATTATGCAGGCTAAACAGAAGCAAATGGAGGCAGAACAGAATTTGGCGATCTTCTGTCCCCGATGCAGGAAAAAGCATAGTCACAAGGAATGTCCACTGGATACAGTCCAAACATGCGCCATGTGTACAAAAGATCACCTTACGGAGAGCTGCCCCTCACTTCCTGGATTGAAAGCGGTATATAAGGAAGCGAAAGAAGAACCAGAATCGGTGTACTTGATCAACCAGCACCGTCAGTGGCAGCCGAGACAATCTGGTATGTTTCCAGACCCAACTTCTTCTTTTCAGCCTCCACAATATAATGCTCAACAATATAGTATGTGGCAAAGTCAGTCCCAACCCCCATTTTCAAACTGGTCATCACAGTCGTTTCCTTCTTCAAACTCGTGGCTGAATCAGGCAAGCCAATCTGGTTGGCTGAATTTCCCTTACACTCCACCATATTGGCAAAGTAGCTCATATCCTCCACAATGGACTCCCCCTACTTCACAAAGTTCAGCCTGGCACACAAACTGGCAAAGACCGATGCATCAGCCAGTAGGAACTATTCCGCTCCCTCAACCTACACTGCCAGCCTTACAACAAAATCCTCAGTCTAATCTAAGACCGCAACTCCCAGCCCAACCCAACCCCAATCCAAATAATAGACTGGTCCAATCTCTCCAAATTATAGAATCACCAGAAATAGGACCTGACCTGAGGGAGTGTAACGATCTTCAGTTAAGATCTGGACGTATTATTGAAACTGAGGGAGATAAAATAGTTCATATTGAAGATCAGTTACCAAGAGAACATCTGTTGCAACAAGAGGATGTGAATAAGCAGCAGAATCATAATCAAGCAACCACATCCTCTCCTCCATTCCCAGAACGATTAGTCATACCTCGACCTTTACAATATCCTGATTTTGACATTCTGGGAGAATTACAAAATCTGTACATAAAAATTCCATTCCTCCAAGCCATTCAAGACATTCCTATATGCGCAAAAACTATCAAAGAATTGTGCATAAAGAAACCAAGGAGGAATATAGAAAATAATCCAAGAGTCCAAGTAGTTGGCACTTTATCTGATTTGCTATCAGGGAAAGAAACACCCATTAAGTATGAAGACCCAGGGAATCCGATTGTAACTGTCCAAATTTATGGTCAGACCCTGTCTAATGCCTTAGTTGATCTAGCAGTTGTTGGGTCGTTAATATGCCATTATTATTATCACTTTTGAACACTTATCCCACCCATTTCCACTATTCTTCATCATATCATTTGTTATAATTTATCATTTAAATCCATTTTATAAATGATTTATGCTCTTATGAATGAATATTATCTATTCTCCTTTATTTCTAATAAATTGATGATTATGCATGATTTTATCAATGATAGTTTTAATAAATCAGTTATAACATTATTTACCATTCTTAGCCTCCAAGATAATTTTCAGATTGAATATTTGATTTTTAAAAGCGCCAACTCAGAAATGCGCTGGAATAAGGAGCGACAGTTTTGCGGTTAAGATTCTGAGCAAATGGAGCAGAATCTGGAAAATCTGGAACATGGGTTTTGTCCAGAACGAGCCCAATTAACTTTAACAAAGAACGGTTTGCCCAAATTCGGCTTGTACTGAGAGAAACGCAGGGTTCTTTGAGCACGATTTTCTCCAATTTGCTGTTGCGGCCATCCTCCAAATCTCAGCTGCAAAGCCAAATTCGTCTTGCTTTTGTTGAGAGATGAAAGGAAATATATTTTCTTGTTGATCAACTCGTTAGAATCAATCCAATTTTGTAAAAGAAATCATGTTGTACTTATCTTTATTGTAACTTCTCTCTGATCTCTCTATTTAAATGAAAACAGAGATCAGAGATGGGGGGATTGGAATGATGGAAGAAGATAGAAAAATGATGAAGAATGATGGTGGATTATCCATGATAGGATAGGGATTGTTGCATGCTGTAATTCTCAAGCATTTGTTGTTGTAATGATTCCACAATTTGATGATTAATACATGGTTTGGGAGTTGTTGTTCATTCTTTTCCTTCTGAAGTAACCCAGCAGCGTCCGCTGGCGGCTAAGGGCCCAGCCTCTGGTGGAGTATGCTGCTACTACTGTATATTATATTCTTTTGATTTCTGCGTGGTTTGCTTATCTTTATTGCTCGGTAATCTGACATGCTTTTTCATATGCTATTCCATGCTCTGCTACGATGAATTCATTAATGGTTTCTTCAGGAAATTTATGTAGTGACTCTGTATTGTATGAGTGAATCTTTTCAGAGTTGATTGCATGTTTCTGTTACAGAGCATTTGTACTGAATATTACTGTTGTTGGATTCATTTGAAATCCTGATTATTGGAATCCGAAAAGTGATATTATTCTATTTGGAAACATAGTTGTATTCACCTTAATTGTCAGATTACCATATTAGCGTGTCGTGTGTATGTATGGTTGATTCTTGCTAATTCATCAATGAGTGCTATTCCATAAAGTACATTCCATCCAATTTGCCTTAAGAAAGAAGATTGCTATTTTATTGCAGAATGTGAGTTTAGTTCTGACTCGCGAGACTTAGTTTATTTGATTGTTGTTCCATTTACTGCTTGCTGTTCCATTTCCTGTTTGCTATTCCATTTTACTTTTTGCCGTTCCATTTACTTGCATTTGCTGCTTTGGTGTGAGAGAAGGTCTAAGGCTGTAGTGAGCCAGCAAGTCGCTGCTTAGCTCCCAGACCTATGGTCCATGCTCTAATTTCCTTTCCATCAGTTTCTAGAGGGATGGGTTATCGCTTCCGCACCCTTGACTGATAAGCTGCCTTGTTCTTTTAAAGTAATTTAGTCATAGCTTGCTCAGTGAATAGTTGCTATATCCTCAATTGATGTTTGCTGAGTGAATAGTTGGATTTCAGAGCATTTGAGTTTATGTTATTGTTAGATTTCTTTTTCAAGCATTCATTTACTCTTGGGTTTTAAGAACTATACTGCAAAACATTACTCTTAAGTAAATAGCCGCCTCAGACTGAGTACACTCTTGAAATAAAAAGTCGTCCCTGGGTTGATAATTAATGTGAAGGTAATTAGGAGTTTAAAAGACACCTTTTTATCGCTCCACATTTTGGCGCCGTTGTCGGGGAGAGTGTAGCCATTTCTAAAGAGTAGTGTGAATCTGATGAGTGCCTGCTAGGAAAGAGTTGGATCTTAAAAACGGAAGGTAAGAACCTGCGTACGGAGCATGTAAAAGCCCTGCTCCCCCGTCCGCTTTCCAGCAGGACTGTTAAAGAACCTAGGGTAGAAATAGATGTTTGAATTTTTGTGTGAATGATTAGGAAAAAGATAGAAATTTTTAAAAAATGAATCACATGATCTCACGCAAGTGGTGATGTAAGCACCACCCATTTCACTAACCGATTGACAGGAACATTTGAAGAAGGAGCCTCGAAGAAACACATGAAGAACATCTTAAACTATGGTAAGAAATGGCTCACGTTTCTACTTTTGAATTTCCTATCAAAGATCTAGGAGAAGTGACACAAATGCACATAATTCCCCCATCTTTACCAAATTTTCATGGTTTAGCAAATGAAGATCCAGATACATTCTTATTTGAGTTCGAAATACTTTGTAGAGGATATGATTATTGTACTGACGATCAAAGATTGAAAGTGTTTCCTCTTACTCTAAAAGGAGCAGCTCTCCGATGGTTCATGAGCCTAGGTGGGAATTGCATCCAAACATGGGAAGACATGAAGAACATATTCTTGAAGAAGTACCAAGACTATTGCAAATCCAATGAAGATATTTTCGGTATGATACAAGGGGAAGATGAAAGTTTGGAGGATTATGTAGATCGATTTCATTATAACCTTCAAAAATCAAAGCATAAGCATTTGGAAAAAGAGATCTTAAAAACACTCATTCTTAGAGGAATTAAAGATAAATTTTTAGAACTTTTAAATCTGATAGGAAAAGGTGATGTTTTTCAGTTGTCATATGATGATGTTTGTGAATTGTGCATAAGGTATTCAAGAGGAATCTCCAAGGCTGGTAAGAATTCTAGAAAAGTTTGTTCCTTATTTTCTAAATCTGCTACAAGAATAGGAAACATAAAAGCTGAAATCAATGCTTTATTTGAAAATCTTAAAGTTGATTTTATTAGCTCTCTAAATGAAAAATTGGACGTTTTGCAGGTTCATAAAAATGAAGAATTTGATGAAGTGTTTTGCCCTCATGACCGAAAGGAGCATCTCATAGATACTCACTCTTCCTTATCTAGGATGGAAGTGGCATATAAAAGAGATGGGAAAGCTGCAACAAGGCCTACAGGTATGGTTCAAAACACTCCCTCTCCACTTTCTTACTTGCATAATCCATTATGGAATACTAATGTGTTAGGGCAGCCATGTCAATTTCAATATAACCACATATCTTGTTTACAAGTTGGGCATGGTTCATCTTATGATGGCATGACTACTCTCCCTCATCTTGTAGCACAAGCACATTCTCCATATTCTCCACCAGCTCTTCCACAATATCTTTCTTGCCCATCAAAACCATTCACACAACCCAATCAACCATATCATCAAAATGCTCCATTCCTTACACATTTTCCTGCTCAACTAATTCCACACCCTCACCATAATAAACCAGTACAACATACTTACAATGTTGAACTGGAAAATTTACCCACCCATTCTATCTCACATGTGTTATTAGAGAAAACCTACAATGAGATTCAGAATGTTTCAAATGCAAAAATTGTAGAAGCTATGGAAGAAAATGAGGTTTCTTTTACTATGCATCAACAAGTTATTTTAAAAGCTCAAGAACTTCATGATATGATGGCTATGCGAAATCAAAAAAGTAAAGGATATATTGAAGATTGGTTTCACTCCATCATTTGTTTACAACATCACTCTATGCTTCAACAATTTTTGATACCATTTCTTTAAGGGAAGTTGGCTTCTCATACCCTAATATCCATTAACATGCATTTTTCAAATTTGGGTATGTGCATACGTGAAGCCTTACTTCGAAAATGGCTTCACTGGAAGTACTCATATACGTAGTCATATTCATTTTTTCAAATCAAAATAGGTTAGTGAAGAAAATAAAATAAATAGGGGAATAAATAAATGCATTTTGTTTTTTTTAATGTAAAACTAGTTGTTTTTTGTTGCAACATGCTATGCAAATCAACATCGATGATAAATGTTTCAATTCATTTGTTTATGTAGATGATTTATAATAGAAATAACAATTCTACAAACACATATATTAATCTTTATCACCAATTTGAAAAAATTATTGAATATCATTTATTTGGCTTGCGGGCTTGATGAACTTTCTGGAAAAACAGTCGGGACAGTCATGTTTTGAGGGACCAAAAGTGAATATTTTTAAAACATGTTTCTACCCTAGGTAGCCCTTGATGTCTACTTTCTAACCCAATTTGAACCACTCAATTTGGATTTGAAACGAAAAAGTTAGAAACAAAACATTGACAGGGTGTCTAGTGGGCAGCTCAGGAACAGAGCTGGGACAATCAGTTTTTGGAGGCCTAAATGAATGAATTTTTAAAACCTGTTTCTATGGTAGATTCCCCTATGAATCTAGTTTACAATTCAATTGTAATCACTCATTTTTGATATCGTATGGGGACGTTATGATCAAAATACTGACTGTCTATCGTAAATCAGCACCCTTAAAACTATGTCTTTCCGGCTGTTCCTTACAGTATTTGACTTATCAATTCTTCTTGTCTTCAAAACCTATTTCTATTGGAAATAAATAAATGAATCCACTTTCATTTCCAATTTGAATCATTTGAATCCGACATCAAACGAAGAATCTATGCTTGAAATATCAATCGTTGGTCTAGATTGGGTAATCGAAAATGACTCTGTTATGCAGGATGTTATAACTAAAATTGACATATCATATCATTGAATTTTTAAAACCTGTTTCTACTGGAGATATACCTTTGAATTACCTCTCATTTAGCTTTGGAATCACTCAATTTGGACAAAAAAACAAAGAAGTTGTGATTAAAACACTGCTGGTTAGTATGGTCGACCACTGCTCTCCCGCAGGTAACAAATAAATTTTACTTTGTTATTTTCTCCTTGGATTTGTTCTATAGAGTAACTACTTGTTAGTTTTTTTTGCATAATTCTTGGATTAGGGGAGCCGTGCACCTCTCTTTCTCCATGATTTAATGTTTTATTGCAGGTAGACACTCGTTTTTTGCAGGTCCTAGGAGAAAAAGAACGTCAATTTATGGACAAGTGATTCTTGAAACAAATTTTAATAAAACAAAGGAATTTCATCCAACTCATTACCCAATGGATTCATAATAGAAGAAATGAAGAATTGATTTCGATTTGAAGATTCATGTCTTGTCACTGCTGCCAAAACATTTTTCAAAAAGATCATTTTTTTACATAATATCATAGCTGTTGTAACTTAATTTACATATTGTTTTTAAATAAAATGTTGTTTCTTTTCTAATTTCTCTTATATTTTGTGTTTCAGGTGTTGCTTCATTCAAAGTGTAACTCATCCTTAGCATGAATGTCGTGAACAGCTAATTTGTTTTTTGCATGCTTTCATTTTATGATTGTCTATTTTGTTGTTCCTTTTTCATGTTTTGTTGTTCCTTTTCGAAATGGAACAGCACTTCTGCACTTTCACGTTTTGTTGTTCCTTTTCGAAATGGAACAGCACTTCTGCACTTTCACGTTTTGCTGTTCCTTTTCGAAATGGAACAGCACTTCTGCACTTTCACGTTTTGTTGTTCCTTTTCGAATGGAACAACACTTCTGCACTTTCACGTTTTGCTGTTCCTTTCCGAATGGAACAGCACTTCTGCACTTTCACATTTTTGCTGTTCCTTTCCAAATGGAACAGCACTTCTGCACTTTCACATTTTGTTGTTCCTTTTCGGAATGGAACAGCACTTCTGCACTTTTACGTTTTGTTGTTCCTTTTCGAAATAGAACAACACTTCTGCACTTTCACGTTTTGTTGTTCCTTTTCGAAATGGAACAGCACTTCTGCACTTTCACGTTTTGCTGTTCCTTTTCGAATGGAACAACACTTCTACACTTTCACGTTTTGCTGTTCCTTTCCGAATGGAACAGCACTTCTGCACTTTCACATTTTTGTTGTTCCTTTCCGAATGGAACAACACTTCTGCACTTTCACGTTTTGTTGTTCCTTTCCGAATGGAACAGCACTTCTGCACTTTCACGTTTTGCTGTTCCTTTTCGAATGGAACAACACTTCTGCACTTTTCATTTTTGCTGTTCATTTTCCAAAGGAACAACACTTGCATTTTTGTTATTCATTTTCCAAAGGAACGACACTTTTGATTTTTGTTGTTCCTTTTCCAAAGGAACGACACCTGTGTTGTTGTTGTTCATTTTCCAAAGGAACAACACCTTTGATTTTTGCTGTTCCTTTTCCAAAGGAACGACACTTACGTTTTTGCTATTCCTTTTCCAAATGAATGACACTTTTAGTCTTTGCTGTTCCTTTTTCCAAAGGAACGACATTTCCATTTTCACGCTTTTTTGTGTGTATTTTTGTTTTTTTTTGTGTGCATTTTCTTTGTTGTTCCCTACACGGAACACCACTTTTTGAGTGTTTTTGTTGTTCATTCAAAAGAGAAACACTTTGGGAATATTTTTGAGAGCAACCCTTTCCTTCCTCTTGTAGGATTACTCCTAGTTCATCCCAACCACATTTTACTGATCCCCTTTTATGGCATGAAGTACACTACTTTTATAAGGACAAGAATTATGGATTCTTTTGAAGCAAAGTTAATATCATTCACGTTATGATCTTTAACAGGACAGCTCATTGATGATAGATTCTTTTGAAAAGGCACACAATTATTTATATACTACTTTACTGCATTTTTTTCTGTTGTACATGATACTGATTGATCATCTTAATAACATGCTGGTTCCACCCTTCCTGGTTATAATCTTCTCTGTCTGTAATAAATGAGATTATGGGTATATTTTTTTATATTGACATGTTCAACTTCTTCCGCCATCCCTGCTCTTAAGGAGTACTGAGCCTCCCTCTTTTTATCATAAAAATGTGTAATAACAACAAAATTTTGTTCACAGATAGAGGATAGGGGGTCTCATTACGAGCCAGCCTACCATGTTCATAAGGTTGTAAGAAAGTGACATTCCCGTTATGGCCACCACACCAGGGTTATGATCCATTGGATAGCCAAATTATCCTTGGAACAGGAGGTCTCATCACGAGTCGACCTGATCACTTTTCCTACATCCTAGTGAATGGCAGTGTGATTATCTGGTTACCACGCCAGCACATTGATCTCTTCTGTAGAACAGCACTGTAACTCTCCATTTATAAATTGAGGATCCTGGCTCATATGGGTTAAAAAGCAACCCTGCCGAGGTTATGGACGCCTGCTGGCAGTAGCGGCTCTGCTTATGGTATTGAATTTATATCTTATCGTCAATTATTATTATAATACCCTTTTCTTATTTTTTTCTTTTTATCAGAGAAGTTATTTCCTTAACTTTTTCCCTGTTTTGAACCTGTATGCATGAGAAATTGTTTTATGATCAATCACATCATTTTCAGCTAGAATACCGTCAGCAAAGCATCTTTTTAGCATATTTTTGTCCTTTTTCGTTTTGCATAAACTATCATCACTCCAAAGCGTCCTATCTCTTATTCAGAACTATCTTTACACACTTTGCTCTCAATATAACCATAACTTTCACCGTCCTATCATTGATAAGTGTACTCTGTCTCCCTTACTGATATATTGTTCATTCCATTGCCTTGCCGTCAGCACCACCCCTTTCATATGCTTTATGGTTATGGAACCCATTTTCCAATTTGAGGGGGGAATGTATACATTATGGGATTGCATGCGATATGATTACTGCACTTTGCCATACCTTGTTGATTTAACAACATATTAGTATTACATGTATACATAAGTTTTTCTAATTACAATTTTGCATGCATCTTATCTGTTGCTATTCAAAGCTAACACTATGGATTCAAGAACATTGTATGCAAAATAGTGCTTTGTTTATAGGAGAACAACAAGTATGCAGGGGAAATTCTATTCACAGTATGACCACACTATTGCAACTAATAGAAGCGGCTCGAGCAACTTGCGAACATGAACAACTCTTCAGACATTATGTGCTTACCTGGATTCCACCTTTTGCACCAACTTTGCCTACATCAGCTTCAACAACTGTCAATACATATATGTCATTCCACATTTTTCTTTTGGAGGTAAAACTTGAGGTAAAATAGCATAATTTTCTGATTTATTATGAATTTAGGAGAATTTACTGAACATCCATTTTGAACATTATTTACCATCCTTCATTTCATAGTTTTTACCACTTCCCATTTTTCAGCAGCATATCATTTCCGAGTGTGGGGGAGTGTTCCTTCATTTCTTTCTTATGACCATGTCATTCATATTCTTTATCATCCATTGCTATTCTTATTCATTCTCAACACCTCCCTTATTTCATGTTGTTTTACACCAAGCATAGAATTCAACAGCCAGTAGCAACCACCTCTATTTGTTTTCTAGCATCGCATGAGGACATGCTAATTTTTCAGAGAGGGGGAGGAATTGCTATGCATGATGGATGTTTTCGACTTTCTTCCTTATTTAAGGCATACAATTTCATTTTTACACAGTGCAGAAATTGATTTCCACATATTTTTAAAACTATGAACTCAATTCTTGTAATTTTTGGAAAACACATATGTATCATCAATACAAACCCACACAATTTCAAGAAATATTGGTTCATAAATTGCGGAAATCATGCACTCTCACCTACAGCCATTTTGTTTATATCTCATGATCCATGCATCAAAACGATCTGATTTTTGGATCATAGAAGCCTTCATATATTATAAATCTACTTGCAACATTTCAACAAAATCTGGTTTGTATTTTTGACAAAATGGTTAATGAAATTTGTTGTTATCTATATCATATTTTGTTGCAACTTCATATATACATATAATTGAATGTCAATGTAAAAATTGTTATGCCTTCATCAAGATTACTAAAAGTAAATATTCATTAATTAAGGAAGAATTCATTTGTTCTATCCATTTCATGAGCTGAGATGAACATATTTGCTTGGTTAACACATGGTTTCTGTCTTTGGGTTGCATGAGGACATGCAATATATTCAGTTTTCGTTGCATGAGGACATGCAACATATTGAGTGTGGGGGTATGTTGGGTCGTTAATATGCCATTATTATTATCACTTTTGAACACTTATCCCACCCATTTCCACTATTCTTCATCATATCATTTGTTATAATTTATCATTTAAATCCATTTTATAAATGATTTATGCTCTTATGAATGAATATTATCTATTCTTCTTTATTTCTAATAAATTGATGATTATGCGTGATTTTATCAATGATAGTTTTAATAAATCAGTTATAACATTATTTACCATTCTTAGCCTCCAAGATAATTTTCAGATTGAATATTTGATTTTTAAAAGCGCCAACTCAGAAATGCGCTGGAATAAGGAGTGACAGTTTTGCGGTTGAGATTCTGAGCAAATGGAGCAGAATCTGGAAAATCTGGAACATGGATTTTGTCCAGAACGGGCCCAATTAACTTTAACAAAGAACGATTTGCCCAAATTCGGCTTGTACTGAAAGAAACGCAGGGTTCTTTGAGCACGATTTTCTCAGATTTGTTGTTGCGGCCGTCCTCCAAATCTTAGTTGCAAAGCCAAATTCCTCTTGCTTTTGTTGAGAGATGAAAGGAAATATATTTTCTTGTTGATCAACTGGTTAGAATCAATCCAAATTTGTAAAAGAAATCATGTTATACTTATCTTTATTGTAACTTCTGTCTGATCTCTCTATTTAAATGAAAACAGAGATCAGAGATGGGGGGATTGGAATGATGGAAGAAGATAGAAAAATGATGAAGAATGATGGTGGATTATCCATGATAGGATAGGGATTGTTGCATGCTGTAATTCTCAAGCATTTGCTATTGTAATGATTCCACAATTTGATGATTAATACATGGTTTGGGAGTTGCTGTTCTTTCTTTTCCTTCTGAAGTAACCCAACAGCGTCCCCTGGCGGCTAAGGGCCCAGCCTCTGGTGGAGTATGTTGCTGCTACTGTATATTATATTCTTTTGATTTCTGCGTGGTTTGCTTATCTTTATTGCTCGGTAATCTGACATGCTTTTTTATTCCATGCTCTGCTACGATGAATTCATTAATGGTTTCTTCAGGAAATTTATGTAGTGACTCTGTATTGTATGAGTGAATCTTTTCAGAGTTGATTGCATGTTTCTGTTACAGAGCATTTGTACTGAATATTACTGTTGTTGGATTCATTTGAAATCCTGATTATTGGAATCCGAAAAGTGATATTATTCTATTTGGAAACATAGTTGTATTCACCTTAATTGTCAGATTACCATATTAGCGTGTCGTGTGTATGTATGGTTGATTCTTGCTAATTCATCAATGAGTGCTATTCCATAAAGTACATTCCATCCAATTTGCCTTAAGAGAAAAGATTGCTATTTTATTGCAGAATGTGAGTTTAGTTCTGACTCGCGAGACTTAGTTTATTTGATTGCTGTTCCATTTACTGCTTGCTGTTCCATTTCCTGTTTGCTATTCCATTTTACTTTTTACCGTTCCATTTACTTGCATTTGCTGCTTTGGTGTGAGAGAAGGTCTAAGGCTGTAGTGAGCCAGCAAGTCGCTGCTTAGCTCCAAGACCTATGGTCCATGCTCTAATTTCCTTTCCATCAGTTTCTAGAGGGATGGGTTATCGCTTCCGCACCCTTGACTGATAAGCTGCCTTGTTCTTTTAAAGTAATTTAGTCATAGCTTGCTCAGTGAATAGTTGTTGTATCCTCAATTGATGTTTGCTGAGTGAATAGTTGGATTTCAGAGCATTTGAGTTTATGTTATTGTTAGATTTCTTTTTCAATTATTCATTTACTCTTGGGTTTTAAGCACTATACTACAAAACATTACTCTTAAGTAAATAGCCGCCTCAGACTGAGTACACTCTTGAAATAAAAAGTCGTCCCTGGGTTGATAATTAATTTGAAGGTAATTAGGAGTTTAAAAGACACCTTTTTATCGCTCCACAGCAGCTGCAATGTTGGGTCCCTATAATACTAGTGATTACCCCATTACTATTGTAGTTATACCCCCCATTTATATTGTTGTGCCCCTATTACCCCCATATTGTTATTTCTGTGCCCCATAGAATCCCTCTATTGTTATTTTTGTGGCTTTATATTATTATTGTTAGGTCGGCTGGATTATATTGTGACTCCTTAGACTCCTATATATAGAAAGGAGGTTTTGTCATTTGTATCATCCAAGAATTGTTCATTTATGTAATGTAAAGGAGGTTTCCCCCTCGAAGAGGCTGAATTCTAAGGCGTGGATCTCTCTTTTCTATCTTTTTGTGAGCTGGTTTCATAACATGCAATTAATATTTTAACAACCGCTACTTGCCAAAAGCTCGGCATTACATCTGCAGAACCCACCTCTACTTTGCTAGAATTGGCTGACTGATCTATGGTTAGGCCGGAGGGTACTCTACATGATGTCATGGTTTCTGTTGATTCCTAGGAATATCCAACCGATTTCCTGATAATTAATCCAAAAACCCGACTTGATGGACACCCGCTAATTTTAGGTAGACCTTGGCTTGCCATTGCCGATGCTTACATTGGCCGCCGACAAGGAAATATGACCATAACGAAAGGACCAAATATCAAGAATTTAATTCTATATCCTCCAGCGCAGCCAAGTGTCACAATAATTAAAACTAATAAGCACCCTGTATCATACCTTACTGATAACATTAGATCTCCATTAACTATACAAGAGGCACTTGATTTTAAAGACCAAACAGAAGATGATGCCATTAATAACTTCATTAGTCAAAATGAATCTGAATCCTGCACGCAGTGTCACATGATAGAAGCAGCATTTGATAATGAATTAGAAGAAGATCCTCTGAAAGATTCACATGATCAAACAATATCGGTTACTTCTGTTGCAAATAGTAAAATTGTGGAAATTGAACCAGGAAAAACCTTAAACATTAATGCCAACCTCACATCTGAACAAGAAACAAAGCTCATCCATTTGTTAAGAAAATATCAAGAAGCATTCGCATGGGATTACCCTGATATGAAAGGAATTGACCCCCAATTATGTACACACCACATTTATATAGAAAAGGATGCTAGACCTGTTCGTCAACCTCAAAGGAGACTTAATCCTCATCTAAAAGATGTGGTAAAAGCTAAACTTCAGAAACTTTTAGATGTCAATTTTATCTATCCTATCTCTGATAGTAAATGGGTCTCTCCGCTTGTGGTGGTACCAAAAAAGAATGGGAAATGGAGAATCTGTGTGGATTACAGGGAGCTAAATAAAGCAACACAAAAAGACCACTTTCCTCTCCCATTCATAGACCAAGTATTAGATACTTTAGCAGGAAAGAAATTCTTTTCTTTCCTGGATGGCTTTAGTGGATACAATCAGATTCAGATTGCCCCTGAAGACCAAGACAAAACTACTTTTACTTGTCCTTGGGGAACATTTGCCTACCGAGTTTTACCTTTTGGCTTATGCAATGCTCCTGCCACATTCCAAAGGGCTATCCTTAGTATTCTTGCAGATTTAATAAATGATGGACTTGAAGTATACATGGATAACTTTACACCATATGGAGATGATTTTGATCCAGCATAAGACACCCTAGAAAAAGTCCTACAACGTTGCATCGCTACCAGGCTTTGCTTAAGCCATGAAAAATGTTATATGATGATGACTGAAGGATTTATCCTAAGACACTATGTTTCAGCATTTGGCATTCAGGTAGACCCGGCCAAAGTCCAAATACTTTTACTTATTCCCACTCCTACTACTCAAACAGAGGTACGCAGCTTTCTTGGATTTTTTGGTTATTATAGATGATTTATAGAACATTATTCGCACATTGCTGCACCTTTATATGCACTAACTGGTAACGTTGATTTTCTTTGGACAGAAAAATGTGAGCGTGCTTTCAAGGATTTAAAGAAGCTCATATCCACAGCCCCAGTCCTTCGAGGACCAAACTGGGATTTGCCATTCTAGATATCATCTGATGCCTCAGATACAGCCATTGGCGCAGTCCTTGGGCAGGAAGAGGATAAAAAACCATATGCTATCTATTACATCAGCAAAAATTTATCCCCTGCTGAATTAAATTACACTGTTACTGAAAACGAATTCCTAGCTATAATACATGTTGTCAATAAGTTTAGACATTATATTACGGGATATCCTGTTATCTTGTATACAAATCATTCTGCCATAAAATATTTAGCAAATAAGCCTGTCACAAATGCTAGAATAACTAGATGGTTGATTTTATTGCAGGAATTTGATATCACAATCAAGGATCGACCTGGCAAAGAAAACCCTGTAGCTGATTTTCTCTCAAGAATGCCAAAGCCAATTGATGCAGCAGCAGTTGAAGATCAATTTCCGAACGAGCATCTATTTGCTGTTGCTCTTCAAACACACTGGTATGTTGATGTTGCCAATTACCTCGCAGTAGGTAAACTACCAAAACACCTAACCCCTAATGAGCGCAAACAGATTGCTTAGAAGAGTGCTCGATTCTCGTGGATTGGGGGCTATTTGTTTCACACAGGGGTAGACATGCATATCAGGAGATGTGTTCGCGAAGATGAAATATTTGACGTTTTAAAATCCTGTCATGATGGACCATGTGGTGGACATTTCGCTAAGCGCAGAACTGGACATAAAGTGTTGCAGATAGGGTATTATTGGCCCACGATTTTCAGAGATGCAAACAAATTTGTCCAAGCCTGTGACAGCTGCCAGCGAGCAGGACATCCTGGTCAATCTGACAAGATGCCACTGAAACCACAGTTAGTCATTGAACCATTTGAGCGATGGGCTCTTGATTTCGTTGGACCTATCAACCCATCATCAAATCAGAAAACATATATTTTGGTGGCAACAGAATATGTCACCAAATGGGTTGAAGCAGAAGTATTGCCTAGAGCTACGGTGGACCACAATTTGCTGGGAATAGATTAGCTGCAACACTCAACAATTATCACGTCCAGCATAAAATCACTACTCCATACCACCCACAGGCGAATGGACAGGTAGAAAGCAGCAATAAGGTAATAGAATCAATCCTAACGAAAACCATCGCGTCACACAGGTGTGATTGGGCTACCAGACTACCTGAAGCACTTTGGGCTTACAGAACAACATGGAGAAGCACTACTGGTTACTCACCTTATCAATTAGTGTTTGGAAAACAACCCATTTTCCCCATAGAATTTGAAATCCAAACATTACGGACAGCACAGGAAGTTGGCTTAGATCTAAACGAGGCACAGATTAATCGACTACAGCAGATCAATGAGTTGGACGAAATTAGGCTCTCTGCACTTCAAAATACTACCCTGATTCAACAGCAACGAGCTAAATGGCATGATGCTCTAATTAAAAACAAAGTCTTCCACGAGGGAGACTAGGCTCTGTTGTACGACTCCAGGTTTCAGGACTTCCCTGGGAAACTCCAGACTCGTTGGTTGGGACCATACGAAATCCAGAAGGTACATAACAATGGAACCCTTACTCTAATCACTATTGACCGTTCTGGATATGCCTTCAAAGTAAATGGCCACCGAGTTCGTCTCTATCGCAAACCACTCACTCAGGAGTCCTTCTGCCAGCAGCTATGCCGAGACACTGATATAGAGATTTTGGGAGAGGAAGAGAAGTCTTCCTCATCTGTAATTCATTAAGGAAGTCATTTCTTTTTACAATTTGTACATAAGTTCTTTTCTTTGAGTCGTTTTTTACATATGTTTGAACTAATGTTTTCTTGTCATTTTTGTTGTTCCTTTTTTCTCAAAAGAACAGCATTTCGATTTTTGCCGTTCCTTTTCCAAAAGGATGGCATTTGTGTGTTTCTGCTGTTCCTTTTCTAAAGGAACAGCATTCTTGATTTTTTGTTGTTCCTTTTCTAAAGGATCAACATTCTTGATTTTCTGTTGTTCCTTTTCTAAACGAACAACATTCTTGATTTTCTGTTGTTCCTTTTCCAAAGGAACAACATCTTTGATTTTGTGTTGTTCCTTTTCAAAGGAACGACATTTTCTTGTTCTGCTTTTCCTTTTCTAAAGCAACGGCATTTCGATTTTTGTTGTTCCTTTTTCAAAAGAAACGACATTTCCATGTGTTTGTTGTCCCTTTTCCAAAGGAACAACATATTTTTTATTTCTATTGTTCCTTTTCCAAAGGAACGACATTTTTGCGTCTTTTACTATTCCTTTTTCAAAGGAACAACATTTTTGGTTGCTGTTGTTCCTTTTTCAAAGGAATGGAATTTCGAGTGTTTTGCTGCCCTTTTCCAAGGGAATAGCGTCTTTTTTTTTTATTTTTGTTGTTCCTTTTTCAAAAGAACAGCATTGGTATGTTCTCCTGTTCCTTTTTCAAAGGAACGGCATTTGCATTTTTGCTATCTATGGTCTTTTGTTGTTCCTTTTTCCAAAAGGAACACCACTAGCATGCTTTTGCTCTCCTTGTGAAACAGCTTATTCCTTTTGCTGATCTAAATTGAGGATGCTTCTTGCTCCTGTTCTTTCAAGTCTTTAAGATACAGCTATGCACTTATGCAACGAATACAAAATCACAACATACTGAAATCCACAAATCATAAATCGCTATCTTTATAAGGCTCTGCATTGGTAAGAGGACAAAAGGAAGGACACGCTTATTTATCATCTTTTGCTGTCATTGTTTTCCTAATTTTGCTCTGATTGGTTATCTTTATCATGACGATCCCTTTAATCCTCTTTGATTATTATTTAGGAATAAGAGCAAAGGGTTTATATCTTCCTATTGAGATGATAAGACTTCTTCCACCATTCCTACTCTTAAGGAGTGTTGAACCACCCGTTGTGTATAAATAAGGAAAAGTACTTTATGAAAAAGAAAAGAGAAAGTAAACATGACTTATAAGTTGTCAAATGCAGGATAGGGGGTCTCATCAAGAGCCAACCTACCATAATCATGAGGATGGAAGTGAAGTGGCATTCCCACTATGGCAACCACACTAGGGATATGGTCCAATTGGTAGATCAAATAAACAAACCTTGGAAAAGGAGGTCTCATCACGAGCCAGCCTGCCCACTTTTCGCTCCTTCCTCGTGAATGGCATTATGGTTAACTGGTCACCAAGCCAGCATAATGGCCTACACTCTAACATCACAACATTCCTAAGTATACACAAAGGATCATGGTTCCAGGGGTGAAATAAACAACTCTGCCAAGGTTATGGACACCTGTCGGTAGCAGAGCACTGTTAATGGTATTGAAGTCACATTGGTTACGCCAATAGGTAAGATACTAATACTCTTTTGTTTCTTATATCCTAGTAACTAATCATATATCATTTCCCGACTTATATATCGCATGAAAATTTATTACCACAAATCATGGCAGAGTAAGTGACAATGACCACATGAGATTTGGCAAGTACGACAGACGTCCTATCCCCCCATACTCACATCATATCACAGTAGCCTCTTACGTAATACACGATCCAACTTTACGCCTCGATTTCGGTAATTTGTTATTTTTCTAAACATGGCATATTTTCATACGCTGTTCCTTTATGACTCTGTTGCAGATCGGGTGCTTCTCCTTTATTTGACGGCTAGGACAGCCTATCACATTGCGGGAGGGAGGTTAACCTCATTATTCCCTGGATTACGTGTCATCTCACTATTCGGGAAAGTTGTGTACTAGGGTATGGCACGGCTTAACGGCATGCTATTTCTATTTTTGTTACACGAATTGCTGTTCATAAGCCATTTCTGTTGCATAATCTATTTTTTTCAAACAAGTCTTGCGTCTATTACCCTCTTTGTGTTTCAAAGAGCACAAACAGTTGTTGTTCCATTGAGAATCCGCAGTGAAACCATGGGAGGAAGAGTGATCCGAAGGGAACCGCAGGTGTTAAGAGTCTCCGCTGCTGCCCGGGAAATCCTGGCAAGAGCAGGGTGGCTGACTTATCTCAACCGGTTGCAGGAGTCTAACGATTCAGTGGCACTTGAATTCCTGCAGAATCTGCAGGAGGATTACTCCACAGTAAGGGGGAGACAGATAACAGTCACCAATGACATAATCGCAGAAGTCTCGGGACTACCAGCCACCGGACCCGTATGGATGTTAAAAAAGGAGAGATTACAGAAGATTATAGAAATCTTCCAGGACGAAGGCCAGAGCTTGACAATTAAAGGGAAGGGAGTTCTGCCAGCAACGCTAGGAGAGCCTTAGGCAGAATTGACAAGGACCATTCAAAGCTACATCACCTGCGAGGGTAGAAAAGACGTGGTAAGACCACGACATCTTAGACTCTTAGCTATTCTAAAGCAGAAATGCTCTGTAAATCTGCCTACACTTTTGAATTTGTTACTTCATGATGTTGCACGAAGCTTAAAAAAGGCACAGCATGTAGAGTCAGTTGTTAGTCATCATGGGTTAATTCGATTAATTGTTAGTCATAGCCTCACCCAGCAGCAGAGCAGCTGGGAAGAGCTAATTGCAATGATTGAGGGGGGGTTGACAGCACCATCCCCAAAACGTAAACATGCTACCAGCACACCAGAACGTCTAGAAAAATGCAGAGAATTAGCAAAACAAAAACATGTCACTAGCACATCCGAACGTCCAAAAACACGCAAGGAATCGGAAAAATGTAAGCATGCCACTAGTACACCCGAACAACCAGAGAAACGTAGGAAATCGGTCCGGTTAGCTCGGATACAAGGAAGGCTGGAAAAGCTCCAGGACAACACTAGACAGCTAGTAGAAATTGAAGACGAGCAATCCTCACGGCCAGAAGAAGAATCAGAGCAATCTGAAGGAGAAGAGAAAGAAGAGGCTGAGCAATCTGAAGAGGAGGCTGAGCAATCCAAAGAAGAAAATGAGGAAGGATCCGAGCAGTCTGAAACAGAAGCTGAGCATTCTGAAACAGAAGCTGAGCATTCTGAAGCAGAAGCTGAACAATCCAAGCAAGAGGGGGAAATGGAACAGCAGGAAGGTAGCCCACCACAGGACCCAGTGGGAGAAGACGAATTGGCCGCAGTCTTGGCCAATATGGGTGAATATGGCCAACCTTCCAGTCCATCAGACCTCCATGACAAACCCCAAGAGGAAAATGCATCTGAAAAACCACATGCAAAAGAGGTAGAAGAAGGAAATCTTCCTGTTCATGATGAAGAAGAAATAAGAGATACTGAACAGGAACAATCTGTTCCTAAGGCACCGGAAGAAATTCTGGAGGAAGTAGGGGCAGAAAAAGAAGTTTCCCAGGAATTGACAAAACTAGTTAGGGTTCCTACCCCAGAACAGCCGGAGCAGAACACTGAAGAAACACCCCAGGAGGAAGATCCAGGTACTAGTCACGGCCCAGGCCGCAGCAGACAACCTGTCGTTCCTTCTAATGAAATTTTGGAAATTAAAGAACTGTGAAAGGAACAGCAAAGATTATTGAGCATAATAGCCCAGCTCCACCAGCAAATCAGGATCCTGAAAGCAAGGCAGAGGGTAAGAAAAACTGCAGGGAAGAAAAAGGTGACCACTCCAGTAAAACTCAGCAAGGCAAAAAGGCGGAGGATCAAAATTCGTCCTGCTATTGAAAACCCTGTTGAAAATCCAGCTGCTTTTCCAAATGATCCTGAAGAACAGACTGTTGTTCCATTTGAAAAGGAACAGTAGCAAACTGATATTCATGTTAAAATAGAAATGGATGATATGATGACCTGTGAGAAGAAAATTCAGACGGAGGCACCACCCTCAAGGGTGATAAGGGTTCTGAACTCAAAGCAACGCAAGAAGAAAGTTCAGGTAAAACACCCAGCCTCCACTGCTGCATGGAGAAGAGATCCAAAAACAGTAACCTTGCGCAAGGGGTTGAAACAAGCTCAGCAAGAAGCAGAAAAGCTTAGAGAGCAAACGATCCCTCGCGAAAAGTATGAAGAACTACAGCAGCAACTTAGGAACGTCAATCAATCTGAAAGTCGGGCCTTTGAAGGTTGGCGGAAGGAATAAGAGAAAGTTGCAAAGGTAACTCGTAGGCTAGATATTGTTATCAAGCAGATGGATACCTTACGTTCTTTATACAATGACGTCTTACCATGTAGGGCCCCTGCCAAAAATTATGCCCTGTTTTTACTGGAACGGTATTTTCAAATAAAAATAAAAGCTGTTAAAGTGGGTGCCCCCATACAAATTAACACTGTCAATGACTTTATAGACTGCTGTAAACACTACGGGGTGAAGGTCTAGAGACTGTTATGCGAATTCTATTTGCATAACCTTGTACTAGACCAGGAGACTGAGCTGAACCCTAGCCCTTTTATTGGAGACATCCAATTGCAGGCATTCATCTCGTTCGGGGTTAATCAGATTAAATGGCTCAAAGCCTATAATACTTTCCAGAGGCAAGAAAATGGCCTAGATTTGTGGGTAAGGGCTGAGCCTAGGAACCCAGTACAGTTGTGGAAAGCACATAGAAACCTCATGAAGACTCTGGGTGTCATTGAAACATTAGGACCCATGCATGAGGCACTCATTCGACAAGGATTAGAATACTTTCTTTCTATCAAAGACCTTGCCATTGGTGCAGCTAAATTTCAGTATCAAATCTCTAATCTGAATATCCAGCTCAGGGAACCGTTTAAGTATGAGAATTTTAAATTAGCTGCCAATCGTTTGCACCTTTATGGCGAAATCATTTTGAGAGCAGGGCCATCCTGGTTAGGATATAGGTTCCGCAATCCAATTATTTGGCACCCTGCACCCAGATACCAAGCCCTGTATGAGATGCCTGAGGGTCAAACAGGCCATTTCTTTGACTACCTAGTTACTCATCATGGCTGTAAGCCTCCGCATGAGATTCCTTCTCCAACCTATTCTCTCACTCCCTTGCATGTCAACTACAACATTTTCATGAGGGCATGAAATAGGGTAAGTAGGGGGGTGTGTGGAGTACTAAAAAGGTATGTTTTTGATGATCATTTCAGTGGCTTTTCAGTAGAACTTGTAAACCTTTTTGCATCATGAACTTGGAAAACGATAAAGAATTATAACGAAACATGTGAGATTAATATGCAAGACTTAACCACTAACAATTGTCATTCCCTCGTGCAGGAAGGGGTGAAAACGAGGAGTTGCTATGCCAAGGGAAAGGACAAGGACAAGGTAACCGCTGTCCCTTTGACGGGAGACCGAGTGTAGACAAGGCTAAGCAGATCAAAGAAAATCGGCCCTGAAAAGGAGGAGAAGACACCAGCTCGGCGCAGGAGGCAAAAGAGATGATTAAGGATTAACGGTTCGACGAATCCCTCAGGATCCTTGATCCTCAGGGATCGCTGCTTTATCTATCTTGTTACTTAGACATCTCTGCCGTCGCCCTTATATAAAGGGACAGCATTGTTAGCTTTAGGGAGTTTGACATGATTATGCTTTTATGTAATTTCTGTTAAGATCAAAACTTTGATCATTGAGTCTCGATAAGAACTGGTTCATTGTAATTTTGTTTCATGCATTAATACAAACTTGGTGATTATTTCATCTCTATGTCTGGATTAACCTAAAGCGGTGTACCCTTGGAGGCTAAGGGCCCGGCCCCAGAGGACACTTGCTTCTGTATCATTACGATTTGATTTCTGCGTGATTTTCTTATCATCGTTATTTGGTAATCTGATATGCTTTATAAGTTTACATCGCATGCTCTGTTAAGATTAATTCATTAAGATTTCTACAGACAGAACTGTTGTATTGACTCTGCATTATATTACTGTTCCTCTCAGAGTTGATTGAATATTATTCGTCTTAACCAAATATTGTTATTATTTTATTACAGAGCTTTTGTGTTGTACATTCATGTTACAGGATTCATCTTGAGAGTTATGTTCTTTACGATTGTTGGATTCAGAAGTAACACTGTTCTATTTCGAAACGCAGTCGTATTTCTTTTAATTGAGATTGATGCTTAGATCTGATTAATATTTAAGCGTGTTGTGTGTGTATATGGTTTCCAAGTGTTGCTCCTTAACTTATCAGTAATCAGTGCTGTTCCATTAGTGTGAGTTGTTTGATCCGCCTTAAGAGTGAAAGATTGTTGTTTGATTATGATTAATGCATTTGATTTAGTAGATTAAGTTTGACTACTACTTGCGAGACTTAGTTGTTTAGCTACTGTTCCTTTTAAGAATTGTTTCCATTCCAGATTTGCTGTTTGATTTCTTATTTGCTGTTCCATTTTCTTATCTATTGTTCCATTTACTAGCATTTGTTTTTTTGGTGTGGGAGACGATCTAAGGCTGTAGTGAGCCTCGGCATTTACTGTCTGGTTCCCAGACTCGTGGTCTGTTCTCTAATTTCCTTTCCATCAGTTTCCAAAGGGATGGGTTATCGCTGCCGAACCCTTGACTGATAAGTTGCCTAGTTTTCTGAGTGTGTGATTTACTTTTTTGAAGTAGCTTAGTTGTAGACAAGAATCCGTTTACTCTTGTATTTCTGAACGTTGTACTACCAGCATTACTCTGACAAACAATAGCCTCAGACTGAGACACTCTTTGAAATAACAAAACGCTCCCAGATTGACATATTAATGTGAGGTAATTAGAGGTGAAAGAGACCCTTTTTATAGCTCTACACTGTGTAGTGTTAGCCTTCCTTTCTTTCCACTTCTGTTTTCTTTTCTCCTTGCTCTTGCTTTCAGTGGGTTGGGATGGTCCCCCAACTTCTGGATTCCCATTCTTTCCTCTAGCCTCTAGATTAGTAGCTTGTACAGATACCTCATCTATACTAGTGGGATTAAACATGAGGATGGTATGCCTCATGCAGATGTGTAGACCACCAATGTACTGAACAAAAGAGTCTCTGGTGAGTCTAATGAGATACCCAATATCAATGCTTTCTTTCTGAACTCTTGAGTATACCCTTGCACACTTTTCCCTTTCAACTACCAAAGAGTTTGCCAACTCATCATGGATTGTTGCATGTAGGCCAATGGATAGAACTGCTTTTTTATTGCAGAAACAAAGTCACTCCAGACAGAGAGGGTCTTACCATGTCTTTTCATATCAGCTTGGATTCTACCTTCCCACCAAACCAAGGCAGTGCCTCCTAGGCGTAGGCTTGCCAGCGGAATCTTACTCTTGTCTGAGTTTATGTTCTGTACCTTGCAATACACATCAATTTGTCTAATCCAATTGTCGAATTTTTCAGCATTTAGCTCTCCATCATATATAGGCAATCAAATTTAACATCTAACTTAATCAAAGATGCTTTCTTATTATGCACAGGGCTATTAGGAGGTGTGAGAAAGTTTTCCTCTTTCCCCTTTCCTTTGGAGTTGTCATGGAAGTGAGACTCATCTTCTTCTTTCTCTTACTTAGAGCTTGATGCATCTTCCACCTTGTGCTTTCTAAAGTCTCTGTACATTTCTTCAACCATAGACTTTATGGCTAGGAAACTCTCTATGAATTGAGGGTCTGGTCCTACAGAACCTTCTTCTAACATTGTCTTTCAAGAATAGACTCTCCCAGTTTCAGGATTAGTTTCCACCAACTCTCCTCCTAATTTGAGCTTTGATCTTGTGAGCATTCACAGCTATACCAACACAAGCTTGTCTAACCTTACAGCCTAAAGCTCTGATACCACTTGATCTGATATTCACCCAATGAATGACATCAGTTAAAGATTTATTAAACTAAGGTATTACAAACTCATGTGTTGGTGTTTGTTTAGTGTTATTGAAGCAATGGATCGATCAGATTGCCAATACACAGACAATAAAATGGAAAGACAATAGAGAAATACAGTAAGCAAACACAAAGACACAAACAATTTTAATAAGAAGTTCACCCTATTCTCCAGGGCTATGTCTCTGGTCCATCTCTCAGTGGTGGCCTTGTTTTATTGTGTCTTCAAGCAGAGAAAATAAAATATAGGGACTCAATATGAGTTCTCCTGAAGCAGATTAGCTTGGCAAGGTGGTTCTTGGATTCACCAAGCCACTTGGAGTACGCAGACTCCTCTTCTTTCTACTAGCTCTTTGACCTTTTGCTCTATAGTGGAAAGAGCCAAATGTGATGCTCTATCCAGACAGATTCCTCTATGGGAAGGCTTGAATCTTCAAGCTCTCTGGTGCTCGATGCTACCTCTGGTCAGCTTGGCCCTCTGTCTCTTCTACTTAGCTTTACTGTTCTATGTGTTCAGTCCTCCTCTCCGGTTTCACTGTTCACTGTCTCTCTTGGTCGCTTGGACTCTGCTCAACTCTGACTCTGACTAAATCGACTATCTCTATTCATGGCTTTAGCCATTCGATACCTATGCCTATTCGGTTCCACATTTATATAGAAAAGGATGCTAGACATGTTCGTCAACCTCAAAGGAGACTTAATCCTCATCTAAAAGATGTGGTAAAAGCTGAACTTCAGAAACTTTTAGATGTCAATTTTATCTATCCTTTCTCTGATAGTAAATGGGTCTCTCCGCTTGTGGTGGTACCAAAAAAGAATGGGAATGGAGAATCTGTGTGGATTACAGGGAGCTAAATAAAGCAACACAAAAAGACCACTTTCCTCTCCCATTCATAGACCAAGTATTAGATACTTTAGCAGGAAAGAAATTCTTTTCTTTCCTGGATGGCTTTAGTGGATACAATCAGATTCAGATTGCCCCTGAAGACCAAGACAAAACTACTTTTACTTGTCCTTGGGGAACATTTGCCTACCGAGTTTTACCTTTTGGCTTATGCAATGCTCCTGCCACATTCCAAAGGGCTATCCTTAGTATTCTTGCAGATTTAATAAATGATGGACTTGAAGTATACATGGATAACTTTACACCATATGGAGATGATTTTGATCCAGCATTAGACACCCTAGAAAAAGTCCTACAACGCTGCATCGCTACCAGGCTTTGCTTAAGCCATGAAAAATGTTATATGATGATGACTGAAGGACTTATCCTAAGACACTATGTTTCAGCAATTGGCATTCAGGTAGACCCGGCCAAAGTCCAAATACTTTTACTTATTCCCACTCCTACTACTCAAACAGAGGTACGCAGCTTTCTTGGATTTTTTGGTTATTATAGATGATTTATAGAACATTATTCGCACATTGCTGCACCTTTATATGCACTAACTGGTTACGTTGATTTTCTTTGGACAGAAAAATGTGAGCGTGCTTTCAAGGATTTAAAGAAGCTCATATCCACAGCCCCATTCCTTCGAGGACCAAACTGGGATTTGCCATTCCAGATATCATCTGATGCCTCAGATACAGCCATTGGCGCAATCCTTGGGCAGGAATAGGATAAAAAACCATATGCTATCTATTACATCAGCAAAAATTTATCCCCTGCTAAATTAAATTACACTGTTACTGAAAAAGAATTCCTAGCTATAATACATGCTGTCAATAAGTTTAGACATTATATTACGGGATATCCTGTTATCTTGTATACAAATCATTCTGCCATAAAATATTTAGCAAATAAGCCTGTCACAAATGCTAGAATAACTAGATGGTTGATTTTATTGCAGGAATTTGATATCACAATCAAGGATCGACCTGGCAAAGAAAACCCTGTAGCTGATTTTCTCTCAAGAATGCCAAAGCCAATTGATGCAGCAGCAGTTGAAGATCAATTTCCGAACGAGCATCTATTTGTTGTTGTTGTTCAAACACACTGGTATGCTGATGTTGCCAATTACCTCGCAGTAGGTAAACTACCAAAACACCTAACCCCTAATGAGCGCAAACAGATTGCTCAGAAGAGTGCTCGATTCTCGTGGATTGGGGGCTATTTGTTTCACACAGGGGCAGACATGCATATCAGGAGATGTGTTCGCGAAGATGAAATATTTGACGTTTTAAAATCCTGTCATGATGGACCATGTGGTGGACATTTCGCTAAGCGCAGAACTGGACATAAAGTGTTGCAGACAGGGTATTATTTGCCCACGATTTTCAGAGATGCAAAGAAATTTGTCCAAGCCTGTGACAGCTGCCAGTGAGCAGGACATCCTGGTCAATCTGACGAGATGCCACTGAAACCACAGTTAGTCATTGAACCATTTGAGCGATGGGCTCTTGATTGCGATGGACCTATCAACCCATCATCAAATCAGAAAACATATATTTTGGTGGCAACAGAATATGTCACCAAATGGGTTGAAGCAGAAGCATTGCCTAGAGCTACAGAGGACTCTGTCATACAGTTCCTGTTCCATCTATTTGTACGATATGGTCTTCCAAGAGAAATAATTACAGACAGTGGACCACAATTTGCTGGGAATAGATTAGCTGCAACACTCAACAATTATCACGTCCAGCATAAAATCACTACTCCATACCACCCACAGGCGAATGGACAGGTAGAAAGCAGCAATAAGGTAATAGAATCAATCCTAACAAAAACCATCGCGTCACACAGGTGTGATTGGGCTACCAGACTACCTGAAGCACTCTGGGCTTACAGAACAACATGGAGAAGCACTACTGGTTACTCACCTTATCAATTAGTGTTTGGAAAACAACCCATTTTCCCCATAGAATTCGAAATCCAAACATTACGGACAGCACAGGAAGTTGGCTTAGATCTAAGCGAGGCACAGATTAATCGACTACAGCAGATCAATGAGTTGGACGAAATTAGGCTCTCTGCACTTCAAAATACTACCCTGATTCAACAGCAGCGAGCTAAATGGCATGATGCTCTCATTAAAAATAAAGTCTTCCACGAGGGAGACTGGGCTCTGTTGTACGACTCCAAGTTTCAGGACTTCCCTGGGAAACTCCAGACTCGTTGGTTGGGACCATACGAAATCCAGAAGGTACATAACAATGGAACCCTTACTCTAATCACTATTGACCGTTCTGGATATGCCTTCAAAGTAAATGGCCACCGAGTTCGTCTCTATAGCAAACCACTCACTCGAGAGTCCTTCTACCAGCAGCTATGCCGAGACACTGATATAGAGATTTTGGGAGAGGAAGAGAAGTCTTCCTCATCTGTAATTCATTAAGGAAGTCATTTCTTTTTACAATTTGTACATAAGTTCTCTTCTTTGAGTCGTTTTTTACATATGTTTGAACTAATGTTTTCTTGTCATTTTTGTTGTTCCTTTTTTCTCAAAAGAACAGCATTTCGATTTTTGCTGTTCCTTTTCCAAAAGGATGGCATTTGTGTGTTTCTGCTGTTCCTTTTCTAAAGGAACAGCATTGTTGATTTTCTGTTGTTCCTTTTCTAAAGGATCAACATTCTTGATTTTCTGTTGTTCCTTTTCTAAACGAACAACATTCTTGATTTTCTGTTGTTCCCTTTCCAAAGGAACAACATCTTTGATTTTGTGTTGTTCCTTTTCAAAGGAACGACATTTTCTTTAGAAAAGGAACAGCATTTCGATTTTTGTTGTTCCTTTTTCAAAAGGAACGACATTTCCATGTGTTTGTTGTCCCTTTTCCAAAGGAACAACATATTTTTTATTTTTGTTGTTCCTTTTCCAAAGGAACGTCATTTTTCCGTCTTTTACTATTCCTTTTTCAAAGGAACAACATTTTTGGTTGCTGCTGTTCCTTTTTCAAAGGAATGAAATTTCGAGTATTTTGCTGCCCTTTTCCAAGGGAATAGCGTCTTTTTTTTTTTTTTTTTGTACCTTTTTCAAAAGAACAGCATTGGTGTGTTCTGCTGTTCCTTTTTCAAAGGAACGGCATTTGCATTTTTGCTATCTATGGTCTTTTGTTGTTCCTTTTTCCAAAAGGAACACCACTAGCATGCTTTTGCTCTCCTTGTGAAACAGCTTATTCCTTTTGCTGATCTAAATTGAGGATGCTTCTTGCTCCTGTTCTTTCAAGTCTTTAAGATACAGCTATGCACTTATGCAATGAATACAAAATCACAACATACTGAAATCCGCAAATCATAAATCGCTATCTTTATAAGGCTCTGCATTGGTAAGAGGACAAAAGGAAGGACACACTTATTTATCATCTTTTGCTGTCATTGTTTTACTAATTTTGCTCTGATTGGTTATCTTTATCATGACGATCCCTTTAATCCTCTTTGATTATTATTTAGGAATAAGAGCAAAGGGTTTATATCTTCCTATTGAGATGATAAGACTTCTTCCACCATTCCTACTCTTAAGGAGTGTTGAACCACCCTTTGTGTATAAATAAGGAAAAGTACTTTATGAAAAAGAAAAAAGAAAGTAAACATGACTTATAAGTTGTCAAATGCAGGATAGGGGGTCTCATCAAGAGCCAACCTACCATGATCATGAGGATGGAAGTGAAGTGGCATTCCCACTATGGCAACCACACTAGGGATATGGTCCAATTGGTAGATCAAATAAACAAACCTTGGAACAGGAGGTCTCATCACGAGCCGGCCTGCCCACTTTTCGCTCCTTCCTCGTGAATGGCATTATGGTTAACTGGTCACCAAGCCAGCATAATGGCCTACACTCTAACATCACAACATTCCTAAGTATACACAAAGGATCATGGTTCCAGGGGTGAAATAAACAACTCTGCCAAGGTTATGGACACCTGTCGGTAGCAGAGCACTGTTAATGGTATTGAAGTCACATTGGTTACGCCAATAGGTAAGATACTAATACTCTTTTGTTTCTTATATCCTAGTAACTAATCATATATCATTTCCCGACTTATATATCGCATGAAAATTTATTACCACAAATCATGGCAGAGTAAGTGACAATGACCACATGAGATTTGGCAAGTACGATAGACGTCCTATCCCCCCAGCCTCACATCATATCACAGTAGCCTCTTACGTAATACACGATCCAACTTTACGCCTCGATTTCGGTAATTTGTTGTTTTTCTAAACATGGCATATTTTCATACCCTGTTCCTTTATGACACTGTTGCAGATCGGGTGCTGCTCCTTTATTTGACGGCTGGGACAGCCTATCACATTGCGGGAGGGAGGTTAACCTCATTATTCCCTGGATTACGTGTCAGCTCACTATTCGGGAAAGTTGTGTACTAGGGTATGGCACAGCTTAACGGCATGCTATTTCTATTTTTGTTACACGAATTGTTGTTCATAAGCCATTTCTGTTGCATAATCTATTTTTTTCAAACAAGTCTTGCGTCTATTACCCTCTTTGTGTTTCAAAGAGCACAAACAGTTGTTGTTCCATTGAGAATCTGCAGTGAAACCATGGGAGGAAGAGCGATCCGAAGGGAACCACAGGTGTTGAGAGTCTCCGCTGCTTTCCGGGAAATCCTGGCAAGAGCAGGGTGGCTGACTTATCTCAACCGGTTGCAGGAGTCTAACGATTCAGTGGCACTTGAATTCCTGCAGAATCTACAGGAGGATTACTCCACAGTAAGGGGGAGACAGATAACAGTCACCAATGACATAATCGCAGAAGTCTCGGGACTACCAGCCACCGGACCCGTATGGATGTTAAAAAAGGAGAGATTACAGAAGATTATAGAAATCTTCCAGGACGAAGGCCAGATCTTGACAATTAAAGGGAAGGGAGTTCTGCCAGCAACGCTAGGAGAGCCTTAGGCAGAATTGACAAGGACCATTCAAAGCTACATCACCTGCGAGGGTAGAAAATACGTGGTAAGACCACGACATCTTAGACTCTTAGCTGTTCTAAAGCAGAAATGCTCTGTAAATCTGCCTACACTTTTGAATTTGTTACTTCATGATGTTGCACGAAGCTTAAAAAAGGCACAGCATGTAGAGTCAGTTGTTAGTCATCATGGGTTAATTTGATTAATTGTTAGTCATAGCCTCACCCAGCAGCAGAGCAGCTGGGAAGAGATAATTGCAATGATTGAGGGGGGGTTGACAGCACCATCCCCAAAATGTAAACATGCTACCAGCACACCAGAACGTCCAGAAAAACGCAGAGAATTAGCAAAACAAAAACATGTCACTAGCACATCCAAACGTCCAAAAACACGCAAGGAATCGGAAAAACGTAAGCATGCCACTAGTACACCCGAACAACCAGAGAAACGTAGGAAATCAGTTCGGTTAGCTCGGATACAAGGAAGGCTGGAAAAGCTGCAGGACAACACCAGCCAGCTAGTAGAAATTGAAGACGAGCAATCCTCACGGCCAGAATAAGAAGCAGAGCAATCTGAAGGAGAAGAGAAAGAAGAGGCTGAGCAATCTGAAGAGGAGGCTGAGCAATCCGAAGAAGAAAATGAGGAAGGAGCCGAGCAGTCTGAAACAGAAGCTGAGCATTCTGAAACAGAAGCTGAGCATTCTGAAGCAGAAGCTGAACAATCCAAGCAAGAGGGGGAAATGGAACAGCAGGAAGGTAGCCCACCACAGGACCCAGTGGGAGAAGACGAATTGGCCGCAGTCTTGGCCAATATGGGTGAATATGGCCAACCTTCCAGTCCATCAGACCTCCATGACAAACCCCGGGAGGAAAATGCATCTGAAAAACCACATGCAAAAGAGGCAGAAGAAGGAAATCTTCCTGTTCATGATGAAGAAGAAATAAGAGATACTGAACAGGAACAATCCGTTCCTAAGGCACCGGAAGAAATTCTGGAGGAAGTAGGGGCAGAAAAAGAAGTTGCCCAGGAATTGACAAAACTAGTTAGGGTTCCTACCCCAGAACAGCCGGAGCAGAACACTGAAGAAACACCCCAGGAGGAAGATCCAGGGACTAGTCACGGCCCAGGCCGCAGCAGACAACCTGTCGTTCCTTCTAATGAAATTTTGGAAATTAAAGAACTGTGAAAGGAACAGCAAAGATTATTGAGCATAATAGCCCAGCTCCACCAGCAGATCAGGATCCTGAAAGCAAGGTAGAGGGTAAGAAAAACTGCAGGGAAGAAAAAGGTGACCACTCCAGTAAAACTCAGCAAGGCAAAAAGGCGGAGGATCAAAATTCGTCCTGCTATTGAAAACCCTGTTGAAAATCCAGCTGCTTTTCCAAATGATGCTGAAGAACAGATTGTTGTTCCATTTGAAAAGGAACAGTAGCAAACTGATATTCATGTTAAAATAGAAATGGATGATATGATGACCTGTGAGAAGAAAATTCAGACGGGGGCACCACCCTCAAGGGTGATAAGGGTTCTGAACTCAAAGCAACGCAAGAAGAAAGTTCAGGTAAAACACCCAGCCTCCACTGCTGCATGAAGAAGAGATCCAAAAACAGTAACCTTGCGCAAGGGGTTGAAACAAGCTCAGCAAGAAGCAGAAAAGCTTAGAGAGAAAACGATCCCTCGCGAAAAGTATGAAGAACTACGCAGCAACTTAGGAACGTCAATCAATCTGAAAGCCGGGCCTTTGAAGGTTGGCGAAAGGAACAAGAGAAAGTTGCAAAGGTAACTTGTAGGCTAGATATTGTTATCAAGCAGATGGATACCTTGCGTTCTTTATATAATGACGTCTTACCATGTAGGGCCCCTGCCAAAAATTATGCCCTGTTTTTACTGGAACGGTATTTTCAAATAAAAATAAAAGTTGTTAAAGCGGGTGCCCCCATACAAATTAACACTATCAATGACTTTATAGACTGTTGTAAACACTACGGGGTGAAGGTCTAGAGACTGTTGTGCGAATTCTATTTGCATAACCTTGTACTAGACCAGGAGACTGAGCTGAAACCTAGCCCTTTTATTGGAGACATCCAATTGCAGGCATTCATCTCGTTCGGGGTTAATCAGATTAAATGGCTCAAAGCCTATAATAATTTCCAGAGGCAAGAAAATGGCCTAGATTTGTGGGTAAGGGCTGAGCCTAGGAACCCAGTACAGTTGTGGAAAGCACATAGAAACCTCATGAAGACTCTGGGTGTCATTGAAACATTAGGACCCATGCATGAGGCACTCATTCGACAAGGATTAGAATACTTTCTTTCTATCAAAGACCTTGCCATTGGTGCAACTAAATTTCGGTATCAAATCTCTAATCTGAATATCCAGCTTAGGGAACTGTTTAAGTATGAGAATTTTAAATTAGCTGCCAATCGTTTGCACCTTTATGGCGAAAGCATTTTGAGAGCAGGGCCATCCTGGTTAGGATATAGGTTCCACAGTCCAATTATTTGGCACCCTGCACCCAGATACCAAGCCCTGTATGAGATTCCTGAGGGCCAAACAGGCCATTTCTTTGACTACCTAGTTACTCATCATGGCTGTAAGCCTCCGCATGAGATTCCTTCTCCAACCTATTCTCTCACTCCCTTGCATGTCAACTACAA
Organism: Pinus tabuliformis; assembly: GCA_031772625.1. Taxonomy (NCBI): domain Eukaryota; kingdom Viridiplantae; phylum Streptophyta; class Pinopsida; order Pinales; family Pinaceae; genus Pinus; species Pinus tabuliformis. The sequence continues at coordinate 1,011,885,332 of CM062815.1, forward strand.
CGTTTTCATGAGGGCATGAAACAGGGTAAGTAGGGGGGTGTGTGGAGTACTAAAAAGGTATGTTTTTGATGATCATTTCAGTGGCTTTTCAGTAGAACTTGTAAACCTTTTTGCATCATGAACTTGGAAAACGATAAATAATTATAACGAAACATGTGAGATTAATATGCAAGACTTAACCACTAACAATTGTCATTCCCTCGTGCAGGAAGGGATGAAAACGAGGAGTTGCTGTGCCAAGGGAAAGGACAAGGACAAGGTAACTGTTGTCCCTTTGACGGGAGACCGAGTGCAGACAAGGCTAAGCAGATCAAAGCAAATCGGCCCTGAAAAGGAGGAGAAGACACCAGCTCGGCGCAGGAGGGAAAAGAGATGATTAAGGATTAACGGTTCGACGAATCCATCAAGATCCTTGATCCTCAGGGATCGCTGCTTTATCTATCTTGTTACTTAGACATCTCCGCCGTCACCCTTATATAAAGGGACAACATTGTTAGCTTTAGGGAGTTTGACATGATTATGCTTTTATGTAATTTCTGTTAAGATCAAAACTTTGATCATTGAGTCTCGATAAGAACTGGTTCATTGTAATTTTGTTTCATGCATTAATACAAACTTGGTGATTATTTCATCTCTATGTCTGGATTAACCTAAAGCGGTGTACCCTTGGAGGCTAAGGGCCCGGCCCCGGAGGACACTTTCTTCTGTATCATTACGATTTGATTTCTGCGTGATTTTCTTATCATCGTTATTTGGTAATCTGATATGATTTATAAGTTTACATCGCATGCTCTGTTAAGATTAATTCATTAAGATTTCTACAGACAGAACTGTTGTATTGACTCTGCATTATATTACTGTTCCTCTCAGAGTTGATTGAATATTATTCGTCTTAACCAAATATTGTTATTATTTTATTACAGAGCTTTTGTGTTGTACATTCATGTTACAGGATTCATCTTGAGAGTTATGTTCTTTACGATTGTTGGATTCAGAAGTAACACTGTTCTATTTCGAAACGCAGTCGTATTTCTTTTAATTGAGATTGATGCTTAGATCTTACTAATATTTAAGCGTGTTGTGTGTGTATATGGTTTCTAAGTGTTGTTCCTTAACTTATCAGTAATCAGTGCTGTTCCATTAGTGTGAGTTGTTTGATCCGCCTTAAGAGTGAAAGATTGTTGTTTGATTATGATTAATGCATTTGATTTAGTAGATTAAGTTTGATTACTGCTTGCGAGACTTAGTTGTTTAGCTACTATTCCTTTTAAGAATTGTTGTTCCATTCCAGATTTGCTGTTCGATTTCTTATTTGCTGTTCCATTTTCTTATCTGTTGTTCCATTTACTAGCATTTGTTGTTTTGGTGTGGGAGACGATCTAAGGCTGTAGTGAGCCTCGGCATTTACTGTCTGGTTCCCAGACCCGTGGTCTGTTCTCTAATTTCCTTTCCATCAGTTTCCAAAGGGATGGGTTATCGCTGCCGAACCCTTGACTGATAAGTTGCCTAGTTTTCTGAGTATGTGATTTACTTTTTTGAAGTAGCTTAGTTGTAGAAAAGCATCCGTTTACTCTTGTATTTCTGAACGTTGTACTACCAGCATTACTCTGACAAACAATAGCCTCAGACTGAGACACTCTTTGAAATAACAAAACGCTCCCGGATTGACATATTAATGTGAGGTAATTAGAGGTGAAAGAGACCCTTTTTATAGCTCTACACTGTGTAGTGTTAGCCTTCCTTTCTTTCCACTTCTGTTTTCTTTTCTCCTTGCTCTTGCTTTCAGTGGGTTGGGATGGTCCCCCAACTTCTGGATTCCCATTCTTTCCTCTAGCCTCTAGATTAGTAGCTTGTACAGATACCTCATCTATACTAGTGGGATTAAACATGAGGATGGTATGCCTCATGTAGCTGTGTAGACCACCAATGTACTGAACAAAAGAGTCTCTGGTGAGTCTAATGAGATACCCAATATCAATGCTTTCTTTCTGAACTCTTGAGTATACCCTTGCACACTTTTCCGTTTCAACTACCGAAGAGTTTGCCAACTCATCATGGATTGTTGCATGTAGGCCAATGGATAGAACTGCTTTTTTATTGCAGAAACAAAGTCACTCCAGACAGAGAGGGTCTTACCATGTATTTTCATATCAGCTTGGATTCTACCTTCCCACCAAACCAAGGCAGTGCCTCCTAGGCGTAGGCTTGCCAGCAGAATCTTACTCTTGTCTGAGTTTATGTTCTGTACCTTGCAATACACATCAATTTGTCTAATCCAATTGTCGAATTTTTCAGCATTTAGCTCTCCATCATATATAGGCAATCAAATTTAACATCTAACTTAATCAAAGATGCTTTCTTATTATGCACAGGGCTATTAGGAGGTGTGAGAAAGTTTTCCTCTTTCCCCTTTCCTTTGGAGTTGTCATGGAAGTGAGACTCATCTTCTTCTTTCTCTTACTTAGAGCTTGATGCATCTTCCACCTTGTGCTTTCTAAAGTCTCTGTACATTTCTTCAACCATAGACTTTATGGCTAGGAAACTCTCTATGAATTGAGGGTCTGGTCCTACAGAACCTTCTTCTAACATTGTCTTTCAAGAATAGACTCTCCTAGTTTCAGGATTAGTTTCCACCAACTCTCCTCCTAATTTGAGCTTTGATCTTGTGAGCATTCACAGCTATACCAACACAAGCTTGTCTAACCTTACAGCCTAAAGCTCTGATACCACTTGATCTGATATTCACCCTATGAATGACATCAGTTAAATATTTATTAAACTAAGGTATTACAAACTCATGTGCTGGTGTTTGTTTAGTGTTATTGAAGCAATGGATTGATCAGATTGCCAATACACAGACAATAAAATGGAAAGACAATAGAGAAATACAGTAAGCAAACACAAAGACACAAACAATTTTAATAAGAAGTTCACCCTATTCTCCAGGGCTATGTCTCTGGTCCAGCTCTCAGTGGTGGCCTTGTTTTATTGTGTCTTCAAGCAGAGAAAATACAATATAGGGACTCAATATGAGTTCTCCTAAAGCAGATTAGCTTGGCAAGGTGGTTCTTGGATTCACCAAGCCACTTGGAGTACGCAGACTCCTCTTCTTCCTACTAGCTCTGTGACCTTTTTCTCTATAGTGGAAAGAGCCAAATGTGATGCTCTATCCGGACAAATTCCTCTATGGGAAGGCTTGAATCTTCAAGCTCTATGGTGCTCGATGCTACCTCTGGTCAGCTTGGCCCTCTGTCTCTTCTACTTAGCTTTACTGTTCTCTGTGTTCTGTCCTCCTCTCCGGTTTCACTGTTCACTGTCTCTCTTGGTCGCTTAGACTCTGCTCAACTCTGACTCTAACTAAATCGACTATCTCTATTCATGGCTTTAGCCATTCGATCCCTATGCCTATTCGGTTCCTCTTCCGCCTGTGCTGATTCACCTTCTGTAGCTACGCTTGGAGTTCCCTATGTTCGGTACCATCATGAATGCTCAGGGAGTGGCCACTTGTCCTCCTCTAAATGGCACGAGCAATGTTTCGTCGGTTTGTTTCTTCAGTTATGTTGTGGATGCGTTCTTCCTCCACCATGGTGGTCAAATGGATTCCAAATCCCTTCAAACGCAGGTTAATTCCCTATCGATTCCGCTTCTTTCTGTCGGGTGCAATCTCAGCCATCTGATCTGAGCCCTCCAGATCCAACGCCATACACACGTTTCGCGCGGTTGGCTTGCTCGACCGATAGCACGCGATCAACGGTAGTTTTCTCTTACCTCTGCCTGCCATGCGTCAATCGGTGTATGGAATCGCTCTGCTCCTGTCCAAAACCTCTTACCATTCAAGGGCGCCCCGATAAAAACCGTTGGTTTCCAGAGCGCAGGTCCCGCCATGTACGACTAGCACTTTTTCCCTTTTCCGCCAGTGGTCCTCCAGTTCCCCCACGCGACCGAGTGCTCGAGCTTTCCCATTTTGGCCCTATTCGCCCAGTGATGTGCAATTAGTGCTAGGCACTAATCTCTTCCTTTTCCCATTCTGGGGCTCCCAGGGGCTACTTTGGCCTCCCGCGTGGTCTCCATGGGCCTCAGTCAGTGCACTTTGACTGAGGTCCTCATTGTTCCACGTTGGATGCCATTGCCACTGGTTCAGGGTGTTTTTTATCGCTGTTTTGGATTTGTTTAGAGATTTGTTCGACCTGATTCAGTCATGGTTCTTTGACAGTCTTCTATGGATCCAATTCAAATCATTAAGTGTAGAGTGATGTGGTGGTTGTCGCCATGCATGAGGTCATGGTATGTGTAGTTGATATGGTCATGCATTGATGGTTAGACTCTAGCTAGAATGATGGCTATATTGTCACATGCTTATGTGTTATATTTCTATATGTTGTCATGATTATGTTATACATGTATTACGTTGATGTGTTGATATTGCAGACGAGGTATCCTCCCCGAATTATTCTAAGGTACAATGTTTATTGTGATTTGGTTTAGCTGACATGACATACCTTGCAGGAACAATATCAAAGATGACTAGCAATATGGTAGACTATAGTTCCTGAGATTCTTCCTATCTATCAGATGAGTAGCGTGGTGTTGGGCACTCTTCTGATTTGGAAAAAACATTGAGAATCTTAAAGGAATAAATAAGGATTTGTAAGGTAGATAATGAAAGAATCATATAGGCACAGCAGAAACAAGCAGAGGTAACTGTAGTGATACTTAAGAGTTTCTCAAAATTGCAGTGATAGGGACCACTTCGAATCATCCATGAGAAAGAGGACAAAACTAATGGGGCATATGGAAGTACGTCTCATGGTGGTCACGGGTCAGATAGAGATTATACAGTTAGAGATGGCATATTGTTGGATACTCCACATAGTAGAGGTGATAGACACATGTACTATTCTAGTTCTGGTTTTGACAGGCATGATGATCGTCCTCATTATCATCCTTATAGGAGGAGTGGCAATGGATATTTATGAGTTTAAGAAAGAAAATCCACCTACATTTGATGGAGAGATGAAGAAATCACAAGATGCAGAGGCATGGTTTCTTGGTATGAGGAAGTTCTTCAGGTTGCATGATTATTCTTAGAACATGAACACCAGAATAGCTACATTAAGTCTCAAAGGTAAAGCAAATATTTGGTGGGAAGATGTGAATAATGCCAAAGGTATTCATGAGGAGAACTTGAAATGGAATGAGTTCAAGAGATTATTCAAGAACAAGTACCTATCAGAGAGATACTTTAATAACACAGAAAAATAATTCTATGAGCTAAAGATGGGATCGATGACAGATGAGGAGTGCACTAGTAGGTTCTTGGAGCTACTAAGGTATGTGCCTTATCTCAAGGAGGAGAAGGCCACGATTCATAGATTCACTAGTGGGTTACAGATTACATTCAAAGACAGTATTGAGTTCAATAAGCCTAGATCATTGGAAGAGGCCATCCAAAAGTTGAAGCATTGTTATGAGCAAGCGAAGCACAAATCTAAGACCAAGTCAGACTAGAAAGGTAATGCAAGGAACAAAGGAAAATGGGACAAGAAGTGAGAAAGACCCTACGATACATGTAATAACGAGAATGCAACGTCGTCTAAGAAGTTCAATGCACCTGACAGGGGAGAGGGACTTCAATCTTAGGAGCAGAATAATGATCCCGTGCGGTGTTGGACTTGTGGAGAGGATCATCACAGGAGAGATTTTCCATAGTATCAGGGTGGTAGACTGCAAATCTACAGTTCTCAGGAGGCAAAGACAGTGGGAGATGTTGGTAAGAGTATTCCTAGGATCTATGCAACACTGGTGTTATTGGGAAAACTAGTGTCCATTCAAAACTGCTAGTCCCACTAAGATGGGTAGCTATCTTAGAAACAAACAAACTAAAGTCACTTGTGTTTTCCTTTATGAGAGATAGATGAGAGAGAAGCAGAGAGTACCAACCTCAGTCTTTCGCTAGTCTCCTTGCTCATTTCCTCTCCCCCTTGATAGAGTTTTCGCCACTCCTTTCTCACTTGTCCCGCTTCAAAGAGAACCTGTGGAGTCAAAGCAGAAAAATACCATCAAAGCATAGAGATCTATAACCATAAACAATGTAGGATCAGATGTACATTAACCATATAAATGCATATACAAATACAAGATTCAGAGATGTACAAGCATATGGAGGAAAATTCAAATAGCTTTATTGATAGAAGTAGTAGAAGAGAGGATTACAACCAATCTATCTGATCCCACATCATCCTCCCAGCATGAAAGCCCTCTTCACCTCATACAAAGCAAGATCACCCAACAATGTCTTCAAAGAGAAACCAACAGCACTTCCTTGCAAATTACAAAATTCCAACCTATGGATCTCTAGGATGAGCGATCCATATATAAATGTTTACAGAAGAGTGAGTCAGCTTCTGGGATTTTGATTAGTGTCATTTCACTGATAGTTCTTGGTTCCACTTGGAGATTTCAGATCTCTTACTCATCCCTGGGCGAATTCAAAGAGGCAAGTGTCATATGAGTAGTTTCTAGAAGATTCTCTGGGTTTCCACCTAGCAAACTGCTTCTGCCATTTATCTGCTCTTGCTCATCGCACCCTACAAAAGGGCTTTCCAGTATGCATCACACCCCCCGTGTGTAATAGGTGATATGCATCGCACCCTATGCATGGAGCACTCTGTATGGTCCAGTTTTGACCAATTCTGAGTAGTTTTTCATGGAGAACTTCTGGGAGATGATGTAATCAGCTGACCTTGTTCCTTTAGGGTATGAAACAACACTTTTAGGGGTTTAGAAGCCCTTGGTTTATGGACATATGTGATTGGGGTTGCAGTGCCCAAATATGTCTATAACAGTTTCCCCCTAAAGCATGAGGTTGTAGATCTTTTGATGTCGGGTGAAATGCTTTATAATGAGGATCTGAGGTTTTTCAAAATGGAAGGTGACTTGTAATAAGATACAATACAATACATTATCTTCATAATATTTTCATGATCTAGCTGAGGTGACCATGCTCATCTTTATAAATTCATATTCATGTACATAAGATATACAATCGTCTGTGTGGCAGACTGTTGATTCTGGTAGAGCCATCTCCTTTAGTTTGGATGATTATCTGTGCAGCTGTGATGTACATTTGATGTCTTTATTTTCCGGAATATATCGCAGCTCGGATGGATGAAACTAGATCTGGGGTCTTCAAACTCGTTCAATCTTCGCCCGAAGTACAAATCGATCCATGTGAAAATATGTTTTGATGTAAAACATGGAAAGACATCGCCTGATTACCAGCCAATGATGTAAGTTGTTAACAATCGCGAGAGGAATCACCAATAATGATAATGACCCTCAAGGTACTGCAGTACAATTCACATGGTGTGAATACATGAGTTGATGTCGAACACCACGTAAAAGCTTTGGGTCGAAGGCCATTGATGTAAACCTGTCGCCGGAAGTAAGAAACTTTCCATTAAGGCATGCAAGCTTCAAAGTACTGAAAGGGTTGTTCCTAAGTCAACTTCTTGGATAATGAGCTAATGTCGACAAGAAGTGACCCATCATAGGAGGGCCTTAATGAATCCCACATCTACGACATGGAACAGAGCAAATGATTTTGTGGAGGTGAAAACGATCTGATGATATAAGGTTCAGGGTGGTGGTCATGAAAAATGGAGAGTGAAGGTATTGCAGCGGATGCGGCATTAGCTAGGTTGGTGAATTATGTGAGCGACTTCTCTTGAGCATACCAGCGACACTGAAATGGATTGGTAGCGTTAACCCCAAGGTGGATGGTATGGTGGACCAATGGTGATATGACCGATGAATGGAATAACCCAACCCGACTCAATCATGGTGATGGAGTGAAAGTATCATGTTCAAGAGCAACCTGCTACCAATGAAGCTATTCAAGTTTTCTTCCCTTTTTCCCCAGTCATTGCTGACCAATACCTCTTTATTTTTGTCAAGCTTGAGCAGGATAACATATGCTTGTTCTATAATTTTCCCTTCAGGCAAACCTGTCGCTATGTTTTAATGAGCCTAGCGACAGTGAAACTCATTCTTATCTGCATGGACAAGTTTGTCGCTATTGTTTTAACGAGTTTAACGACAAAGATAACTTGGTCCTTTTCAATTTTAGAGAGTCTAAAAAGGGATGGAAAGGAAACTCTAGTAGTTCTTTTTCGTAATGTAATCCATTAAGTCTGAAAAAGTATAAAATAATACGAAAGGGATGACTTTTCGATAGTTTTAATGAGCCGAACAAGATAAGTGCTCGATATTTTTGTGTAATAATCCCTCAGGTCCAAAAAGATTAAAATCTAGAGGAGGGATGGCACTTCCAATCACTTTAACGAGCTAGAGAGGCCAATTGCTCGGCAGTCTTTTCATATTTTATGAGTCAGATGAAAAGAGCTTAAAGGAGACTCATTTTTTGAGGAACGAGTGATGTTTTTGGATAGCAATTAGTTTCAGGTAAGGTTTGGAACTCTTTACAATCACGACAATTTAAAGAAGGTGCCTAATAGAATCACTCATTGCAGTTATTCCTCAAAAGGGGTAAACAATCAAATGGAGGCGTATGATCGACTAAAAAAGAGTGGAGATGATGGTAAGAACACGACCAAGGTTTAAAAGCTGATAATTATGTGATTGCAAAGATTATTTACTGAAGGTGCGTTCATTTTTTAATGAGCTTAAACTTTGGTGGAACATTTGCTCATTGCTAGGTTTATTTTTTAACGAGCTTGAACTTCGCGTAAAACTGCTCATGGCTAGGTTTATTTTTTAACCAGCTTGAACTTCGCGTAAAATTGCTCGTGATAATAGTCAGAGATGTTGATTTCACCATTAACACTATGTTCTTTTGACGGTCGTTTTGCCTGTTTAATTACTCCATCAAATTGATTAGAAATGTAAATACATGCTTGAAAAATGAGTTAAACAACAATATTTTACTTGAACTACATGAATAGTAACATAAAAATAGTTTTTACCTCTCATTTTTACCATTCCATTCAAATTTGGGATTTTTGGAGCTCTGGAGGTGTTTTCCCCCTTGATTTTCACCAGTAGATTCTAGGAGATTCTATGGACTATTTTCGGCACCGTCTGAACCAGGTAAGAGCTAACCCTGAGCTCTTCAATTGCATTCTTTCCTTTTCTGATTTTGAGCATGTTTTCCTGTTCTTCTGGGCCTCTGGGGTTTGAACAATTCGTTCTCTCCCCATTGCACCTAATGTACATCAAAAGGTGTGATGCATACTGAGCTGGCCATTGGCCAGTCAGGATGCATCTCACCTAGTACATAGCTGGGGTGCGATGGGCGCAAAAAGGAAAGTTTATGCATTGTTTTTTCATGGAAATTTTGCATATTTTTGCCTGAATCAGGATCCTAATTCTTCTCTTGTTTGTTTTTCAGAGATTCATTGGATCAAGATGGTCATTACATGGCATGAACGCGAGCATGAAGAAAAGGACATGGTTTCTTTACATGATCGAGATACGGTGACTGCTTTGTGGAACTGTGGTTTACTCAAATTCTTCCGCATATCCAGCATGAGGCAAAAAATCAATTTGTTGCAATATTTTCTCGATGCATGGGATCCTACCAACCAAGTGTTCCAAATAAGAGGTAAATCCATCCCTTTGACAGTTGAGGATATCTACTTCTTGACCGGTTTATTGAGGCGAGGTGCCCCGCTCTCACCATCAAGGTCCGCCCGTGGAGGTGAATCCGTGAGGGATTATATTTACCGATTCTGTAGAGATGGATCTCAGCCGAGCAAGGATGACAAGATCAGTATTCGAGATGTCACTGACCGGTCCTTTAGGAATATCTTATTCACCTTTGCTAGATTGGCTGGTAGTATGGCTCTTCATTTGGCCAACAGGTACTATATGCAGTATGCTCTGGAATGCCTTGAACCAAAGGTATTCAACTGGTGTGATGCAGTACTTTCGGTTATAAAAGAACATCTTACCAAGGTGAAGAATGGAAGATCTAAGAACTTTGGTTATGGTTCTATTCTAACCACTTTCGCCTTGGATAAGATCCCAATGATGCAACCACAATACATTTCACTCGGACCGCCAGTACCGACGGAACCACGGATGCAGAAATGGGTCGATCTTATGGCCAGACATGCTGGTCAGTCGCAAATTTCATTCTCTGATGCCTTCTTTGAGTGGTTCGTCTGTCAGAAGATGGTCTTTGCTGAGTATCCATATGCTGGGATGGATTTCCGGGGTGACCCGGATTTGGTGCTATCGGTTGGCGAGCAGTGGGGTGTTATAGGTAAAAAGATCTGATCATATCTCTGTTTATTGTTTTTATAATGTTCTTGTGTCTTTTAAATGTTCTAAAGACTAATCAAACCCATATATTCATGCAGACATAGGACCAGTGCGACCAGCAGTGCGCCTGAGGGTAGCAGCTGTCGTTCCAGCAGGAGAAGCTGTAGGGAGGGTTGTCCTTCGCAATCTGGACGTAGCCGAGACCCTTGCAGTATTGCAGGATCAGATCGAGGGTCTCACCCTTAGTATCTAGGATGTGAGGACCGAAGAGTTACCTCTGAGATTAGAGCCCCATACTACTGGCGTGTCAAGTCGATGGACTAGGCTCTTACGTATGATCGCACAGGCAATGACTTGTTATCACCAGCACCATTAGTCTAGGGTGCTTTTCTGCATTTTTGAGTTTTTGGGTCATGTGACTGATTTTGTCTTAGACACAGAACATCTTTGATAAACTATAAGCAATTATATATATTTTTTATTTTCGAAGCTTTATTTTGGTTAAGTTATATGATCCTGATGCAAATGTTGATTGAAATGCTTTCTTTTATAAATGCTGCAAATGTCTATCTAACACATAATTTGATAATGAATCAATTAATGTGTTTAAGTTTCTGGAAATGTGTTGATATTGAATAGAATCAAACTGCCTTTCCAAAATCCTGACCCTTAGGAACATACGATAGATAGTTGGATTCCAAACAGAATATATGCCAATAAGCTGTAGGATGACAAGTTGTGAGTCTAGCCTAACAAAACGTCGGTGTATGCCACGTGCGATGGAATCAGAGAGAAGTTCTATCAATGCACTATACTCAGCGATGTTGTTCGTTGATCGACCAATACATACTCCTCTGAAACTCACTAATTCACCGCTTGGATCAAAAATGGCCTGGGCCGCAGAAGATAGGTTCCACGTACTATGACTAGCTCTGTCGGCATATCCAACAAATGATTCCAATAGGTTCGACATTTGCAACAAATGTAAAAGTGGATTACCTAACCAAAACGATCACTCTTGACGAAAACAAAAATGTAACAAAAGCATATGAAGAGGTTACTACACTTAGTCAAGCATAGTAATGCTTAAGGTACAACTCGTTTCGTGGTTGTGCTAATGGAATTCCATCGTAATCTACTAACTCGTAGGCTCCTTTTTCTAACACTCGTTTAACAATCTAGGGACCCATCCACAAATATTAGAACTTACCTGCTCCCAATTTATCGGCTTCCTGATTGTAAAGCAAGACCACGTCACCTTCTGAGAAGACACGGGGTTTGACATTTTTTTCAAACTATTTCTTATGGGCTTCGTTAGCCAAGGCGGTGTCATGACGGGTTTCATCCAATTGGATTAGTTCCAAGAAATGAGCCTCTTCCTCTGAAGTTTCGGGGAGAAGGTCGATTGCGAGCTTGAGAGATGAAATCTCACATTGAATTGGTAAGACCTCTTCCAGGCCATACACCAGCTAAAGGGTGTAAACCTGGTCGCATTTCTTACCAAGGTTCTGTATGCCCACAAGAATGAGTACAGGATTAGGTGCCAACTCCATTTGTGGACTCCAATCATCCTTTGCAGCATGTGCTTTAGGACTTTGTTGATGGCCTCAACTTGTCTGTTAGCTTGCAGATAATACAGAGTAGAATTGTCATGGGACAATCCTAGTTTGGCAACCAATTCAACCATCATGTGATTGCGAAAGTGTGTTCCATGATCTATGACTATAGCTTGTGGAATACCGAACCTAGAGACTACATGATTGAAAAAGAGCGGCCGTTTCACCACTATTGTTTAATGTAGGCATCGCCTCGGCCCATTTCGTAAAATAGTCAATTGCGACTATGATATACCCATGCCCCATGGCCGAGGTGGGGTTACATGTCATGAAATATATGCCCCATTTGGTGAATGGCCCAACAGCAACTACTGGTTGCAAAGGTGCAGGTGGTATTCTGGTTTTGCGATCGAAGATTTGACAAGCATGGAAACTTCTAACTGCGGTTATGAAATCTTTGAACATTGTTGGCCAGAAGTAACCTGCTTGTAAAATCTTTTGTGTTGTAGTGTAACCAGATTGATGCCCCCCACACACCCCTGAATGACAATCATTCAGGACTTTTTCGTCCTCCTCATGGGTGAGGCACCTTCGCAGAACTGTATCGATACCGCGACGGTAAAGCGTATCACTGACGATCATGTAGTCTTTTGCTTGGTATCGAGTACGTCGTTGTTCAGAGCGAGAGGTATTAGGCCTGTATGTTTGGGTTTGGAGATAGTTGATTATATCTCCATGCCACGGATCACTTGACGATATTAGGAACAAAGATTCATCCACGATTGTTGCTTTGGATGTTGAATCGTTGGACGACGATGGGAAGTCGCATAGTAACTCCGCGAAAACTAGAGATTTCTTTGATTTGGATTTCACAAATTCCAGATCAAACTCTTGAAAAATAGGTATCCATTTCGAATATTTTCCCCCAAGTAACTAACACGACAGAATGTAAGTCATAGGGTTGCAATCTGATAAAATGGTAGTTCTGTGAAGGAGGATATAGTGTCGAAAACTCTGTACTACTTGAACAGCTGCAAGAGCCAGCTTTTCAACATAGGAGTACTTGCTTTCTGTATCATTTAAGTTTCGGCTTAAATAATAGACAGGATGTTCAATTCCATTTTCTTCTTGAACTAAAACCATTGCGATGGTTGTATCTACTGCAGCTAGATACAAGTTAAAGTCTTTTTGATAATCAGGAGCATAAATTAATGATGCTTTTATTAGGGATTCATTTAGAGCATCAAAGGAAGCTTGCGCAACCTTATCCCAGTTGAAGGGTACTTCTTTTTTCAAAAGATGCATATAACCTTTAGCAAGTTCAGCGTAATTTGGAATGAACCTCCTTAGAAAGTTTGCTTTCCCTTGGAGTTTCTGAATCTGAAGCAAATTTGAAGGGGGAGGCATATCGATGATTGCCTAAACCTTACATGGGTCGAGTCGAATTCCGTCCTTAGAAACCACGAAGCCAAGTAAACGACCAGAACCAACACAAAACACGCACTTGTGTAGATTGAGTCGTATCTTGTAGTGTCGGCAACGTAGAAATATAGCTCTCAAATGCCACAGATGATCAGTCCGCTTTCGCGAATGGGCTGGAAGATCGTCGAGATATGGTTGAATGATGTTCTTGATGTCATGGAAGGCATAATTCATAGCCCTCTGAAAGGTTGCCCCTGCGTTCTTAAACCGAAAGGTAATTTGCGTTACGCGAATGTGCCCCATGGACATATAAATGCAGTCTTTGACTGGTCCTGTGGGCAGATATTTATTTGATTATACCCGGAAAATCCATCCATAAATGAAAAGATTTAACATCCAGCGCATTCATCAATTATCTGGTCGATGAAGGGTATAGGGTAGTTATCCTTTGGACAAGCTTGATTTACATCCCTGTAATCAACACACACTCTAATCATTCCTTACTTTTTCATCACAGGAACAATATTCGATACCCAATCAGTTAGAGGAACTGGGTAAATGAAACCAGCATGTAACAGTTTTTCAACTTCTACCTTGATGGCAGCAGCTTTTTTCAGGTGCACCTACCAAAGCCGTTGTCGTACCGGTTTGACATCTGGATACATCTTGATTTCGTGTTCAACTATGCTTGAGTCAATGCCTGGAATTTCTTCATATGACCATGCAAAGACATCTCTGAATTCGCGAAAAAGAGCGCAATATATTTCCAGTTCCGAAGAAGAACAAGATTTGCCGACATGAATATTCTCTACAACATTAGGCTTGATCGAGATATTTATCGCGATTGTTTCTTCAATATTGGAAAGATTTCACCCGGAATCCACCGTATTTACAGTATTTGATAGAAAATCAAAAACTGAAGGATGATCAAGGTCATTGGAATAATCTTCGTTGTAATTCGGAAGATGGGAACGATGGTGGTAATCTTCCCATGATGCCTCTCCTATCATCATCGACTGACTAATTCCTTCATCTGTAGAATGTACATGTGACCAAGGATCTGAAGAGGTGCCATATTCCTTTGACCTATCTACCCAAACACTCGATAAGCGTTGATTTGGGTTTTCTGCCCAGGCTGAGAAAATTGATTGCTACAAAATCTCTATTGGGCTTGGAGGCAAAACCTGTTGATGATCCATGCTAACAAAATATTCGGAAATATTGTGAATGGAAGATATCATATTGCAGGTTCCTACTGTTGCCACTTCCGCCAGATTACTCGGAGATAGTAGGGAAAAAGTACCCATCAATGTAGGGTCTTTCTAAGGCCTACTCCGACATTTTGAAGTGAATGAGAGCTTCCATGGATCATTGGAATTCTTCCTGTAACTTGTGAACTGTTGGGGAGAAACGTTTGTTGATAAATTATTGTAATTCCTCCTTGGAAAGGAAATGCAATCTTTCTAAAGTAATTTGATACAACAACAGGCATGGCATAAATCTAGGGCCTTCCTAGTAAGATATTGTAATCGAGGTTTCCATCGATAACTTCGACGTCGATTTCTACTGTCTTGCCCCCCAGTTCAACTTGTAAGTTACTTAAAATCCCGTACGAGGTGTATGTCCGTCCATCGAATGCTTTTAATGTCATTGATGATATTGACAAGGGTGGAGATCCTAAAGTTTTCCAGCAACTCATTGACATAATGCAGGTAGATGCGCCCTCATCAATAATTGTTCGATGAATAGTTTTGTTGAGGGCTTTCACTTGGACGAGGAATGCGAGTTGAGCTAGTAACTGAGGTTCAAATCCTTTATGATTAAAGGCCACAAGGTTGGAATCTGCTGGGTCAATCCCACCTATTGCTGATAATAGAGCCTGCTTTTGGGAGGGGCAATTTTGCAGTACTTCAAGTGTCGACATAGCAGACGGTGATTGGGCTAGATCCTCTACTATATTATAATTCTGTGCTGCTCGGGCACGAGGATTAAATGTTGATTTTTGTACTACTCCCTTTGGCAGCTTTATTGTTAGCTCAAGAATGATGGGTGGCACAACTTTGGTTGAAGTTGTTGTCGAACTACTAGGTTGATCTGCAGCCTTGTTGTTCGACAGCTGTGGATTCCCGTAATCTTTATTCCTTATTGATATCAAAGCATCATTTTGTTGTTTCGAAATGGAAAACATAAGCACTTCGGATGGGGAAGCATTGTCGCTAGCAACCAGATTGGTTTCTGGGTTTGGAAACAGATCAATCAATACCGTTGAGGTTTTTGAATTTTTAAAAAAATTCTTAACCTCGGCCTTATATGGACAATCTCTCATCCAATGGTCCTCATCGCATATGAGACATGGCTAATTAGGTTTCTTTTGCCCAGAAGGGTTTGCAGAAGATTTTTTAGGAGATGAATCAACCTATTTCTTCTTTTTTCCTTTCCCTTCTTTCTTGCCCCCTGGTTGCTTCGGTTCTTTTCCTTTGTCGGTCGACACGGCATTAACCTCCGAGGCAAGAAGTTCTTCATTCGCATTTTGACCAGAAACTGTACGGGCTTTCTTAGATGTAGCCTTTGCAGTTTTTGTGTTGGTAGTACTTATCATGCCATCACCGACATGAGAGTCTTTGTTTGATTTAGGAGGAGGAGGAACGAAAAACTCTAGTCTAGAAGCATCAGGGATTTTGTCGTAGAGCATCCCAGACTGAGTATAAATCAAGTCTAGATATTACGCATGAGCAATGACTTTCTCTTCAGTGACAACACCCCCCTTAGACACATCTTCTGTAATAGAAGGTAATAATGACTTAATAAACCATTCAGCTAGCAGATGATCAGGAACATATGTTTTTACGATTCGACGATGGCGTCGCCACTCATGAATATGATCAGATATGTGAGTGGCTATCGCCTGCTTAAAATTGGTAAGAAGCTCTGTTCCTGTTTCGTACCTTATGGGTAACTGAAAATGGGTTAAAAAGGTCGTGGCATGGGCGTTGAAGTTATCAAATGAAGCTCTAGGCAATTTGATGTACCATTTTGCCATCAGACCAGTTAACGTTCATTGAAAGAGGCGAAGCCTGATCGAATCATCATTGAGAGTGTTGGATGAACACAACAGATGAAAGGTCATCACATGATTCGATGGATCTTCACCCGGATTTCCATTGAATTTAGGAATATCTAAAGGAAGTTTATGAAGAATTGTTGGCCACCAAGGGGCGTAAGCGATTGGATCATTTGTTAGCCGATTTAGATCTAGTAATTCCAATGTTGTGACGAAAGGCAACTATTGATTCAGGTTTGGCGAAGCATACCCAGGATAAGATGGGATCGTCTGAGAAGTGGGTCTTTGCATACCAGCATAATGTATTTGATGCTGATAACTTTGATAAGGTTGATGGGCATAACCATTATGATATGATTGATGGTGACCGTTTTGAATATATGGTTGCCCATTACCCGTAAAGCTTTGTTGCTCAGGTCCTCGGTAAGCTTGTTGGAATTGCAGTTGTTGATATTGCACCAGCCATGGTTGTGAAGCCATTTGCTGTTGTCCAATATTGGATGTTTGACCAAGATGAGGGGTGATAGTACCCGTTTGAGCCTAAGTCGCTTCAGTTAAGGAGCCACTAATTGGCGATTATGGTTGAGTCGTTGAGACAAGAGGCTGTTGTATTACAACCTGAGAGACTTGATGTTGACATACAACAGGCAGTGCTTGTACTTGCGACACCGTTACAATAGCTGGTGTAGTGGGAGTATTCAACACAGGTAGATTTGGTTGCATTGAATATACAACTCTTGGTTGTTGAGGCAGTATTGCCACCCAACCACTGGATGCAATTCCAGCTTGACCTGAATTCTGTTGTGAACTCTCATATGGTTGTTCTCCTGGAGGGAACAA
The DNA here is from genome assembly GCA_031772625.1 of Pinus tabuliformis. Classification (NCBI taxonomy): domain Eukaryota; kingdom Viridiplantae; phylum Streptophyta; class Pinopsida; order Pinales; family Pinaceae; genus Pinus; species Pinus tabuliformis. The sequence goes on from CM062815.1 coordinate 1,011,902,495, forward strand.
TGAAAAGGCATACTGCCCCCCATATGGCAGCAATCGAGTGTTCAAAGGAAAAATTGGTCCTTGTAGACTGAACTGCCCAAATTGATACTATTGTGGAGGATCAATTTGCTAAGACTTAACATAAGAAATTCCATATATTATTCTGGACGAACAAATGAGAACAGACCATACTGTCGAAACAATCCCTGGGTGGACTCCATCTAGTGGTTGAGAGCTAGTTGGGACAGATGGTATACCAGCGAACATTGTCGGAGTAGTGGCAGGAGGTTTTGCTACTGCTATATCGGATGACACAGTCCTAGATGTTGATGGTTGTTCAGACATATTGAGTCTATCCAAAAGACTTCCTAGTGATTCTACAGGAACTTGCGATGAAGGTTGACTATCTTCTGAATTAGAAGGATATAGGTGGATCCCAGTTCCAAAATGTAGTGGGGTACTAGATGGAATATCCTCCACAATCTCTTCTATTGCAATAAGTCCAAGTGGAAGAGGCAGACCATCAGGTCCGTAAAATATTTCTGGTGCCGAAGAAGGTACACACTCTACAGCGACATATGTTGGAGGGTTAACACCTTCCGAATCAGTCCTAGATGGAGCTGGTTCAGGAATAGATGTGTTTACCATTACAGTAGGATCAGTTCTAGTGTCCTCTTGTAACTGTGGAACTTCTTCTATAGAGGCAGGGATACCAGAAATAGTTGGAGTAACTAGAGTTTCTGAGGATGTTGAAACACAAGTTTCAAAAAAACTAGGAGACTTGGAGACTTTGACCCAGTTAAACGAGATCGCTTGGCCCGGAATGGTTTTGTTTCTGGAGTCAAAGATGGTTGACTCGTTAGTCTCCGTGAATGACGGGGTTTTGATTGACTTTCTTCCACGATTGCGGATTACTTGATCAACTCAAAATAAAAAGGGGAAAATGTTATTCCGAATTAAATGAATTTTATGACGCTTTGACACAACTTGCTTTTTCAATTTTTAAGAGTCGAGAAAAAGCTAAAGATGACTCTAGTTGCCTTCGATTTTTAATGAGCCTGAAGTGACAAGTGCTCAGATGGACCTTTTCTTTTAAGGAGTCTGAAAAGGAATGAAATTGACCACTCTAGAAATCTAGACAGAGGGATTACAAAACCAATCGCAAAACTGCAAAATATATTTTACGGTATGGCAGTCAATCTTCCTGAATGTTGTGTTCGGTGCATTGCGATCGATAGGGCGGCAGACACGGCTTCCTAAGGATAAAGGATGTAGCCTATTGTGGTCTCCCAATATATACTCGACAGTACGTGGGAGCACAAGTCCGTACTGGCACTTGTTGTCTCAAAGAGGAGGAATCACCCAACCTATGATGAAAGCGATAGTTACCAGGCTTTACGACGTCAGAATACGTCTCTAGCCTAGACTTCTAAATATTGTGTGTTAGGTTCCAAAGCGTTTTTATGTTCATTGAAGTTTTTTTTATTTTACAGTTGATCTTTCTTAAGTTTTCCTTTAAGATTCACCATGTGATGTAGATATACAATTCCTAAATATGCAATCTAAGATGATAAACAGTCGTTTACTTTCTTTTTGCAATGAAAATCCTAGCTACTAAGGAAAGAGGAATGAAATTCTTTCAACATAGAGCAGAAAGCACACACTAGATGCACTTTTCCTAAATCAACTTCAGCATGCAGTCTTAATGAAAATGCACATGCATGTATTGTTTTTCAGTTTCCTTAATGTGAGAATGACAAAAAGAAAACTAAGTATAGATCTGAACTATCTTCTTTCAAAGCGACAGTACTAACAATTTTCTTTTCAAAAAACGAAAGTAAGGTCAAGTCGACACTTTGTGATTTTGAATTTAAAACTGCTTTCAACAGTTTAAATACTAATGATTCAAATCAAATACAATGGAAAAAGTGTAATCGATTATCTAAAAGAGGAATTATTTGTGACACTCTTTTTCTTCACTGAAACGACACTTGCGACACTTTCAAATCAAAGGACGACAGTTCGATTAAGCTACTATTTGCAAAGGAGAACTGTAAATGATGAAAAATACATAAAAAACATTCACAATTCCTTCTGATGGAGGCTGAATAATGCAAAGGAATATGGTTTCAATAGAGATATACTGATCATAGATAGCAAAACTACTGAATAAAGCTGAAGACAGTGAAGAAAAAACCAAAATCTGGAGGCAGAAACAATGTCATTCAATCATCGCACCTGTAACACAGGGAAACATGGATGCATCTCACCTGCAACACACGAGAGGTGCAATGCATCCAAGTTGCCATGAAGAGACAGTGCGATGGTCCAGGGACAAGAATATGCTTGGTTTTCACTCACAGTTTGCAGCTAAGTTCAGGGATTTAGGCTGAGCTAATGATTGTCAGTAAACACAAAGTATAGGGTCTGATCTAATGAGTTTATTTGAGCTACCACCAGGGAACTTAGGATGTTTGCAAGCTAGATGTTCAGTTCATAAACCAACCCGGAGATTGACTGAAGCAGCATTGATCTAGTTTGTAGTTGCATAGAAAAAGCAGTTTGAAGGCTAGTTGGCTTGACTTTAGGCTCTGTCTATGGTTTATAAAGTAAACAACAGTAACAAAACAAACAAACTATTCACTCCCCAATGGAGTCACCATTTTGTTATCAGGAAAACTAGTGTCCATTCAGAGCTTCTAGTCCCACTAAGACGGGTAGCTGTCTTAGAAACAAACAAACTAAAGTCACTTGTGTTTTCCTTTATGATAGATGAGAGAGAAGCAGAGAGTACCAACCTCAGTCTTTCGCTAGTCTCCTTGCTCGTTTCCTCTCCCCCTTGATAGAGATTTTGCCACTCATTTCACGTTTGTCCCGCTTCAAAGAACACCTATGGAGTCAAAGCAGAAAAATACCATCAAAGCATAGAGATCTATAACCATAAACAATGTAGGATCAGATGTACATTAACCATATAAATGCATATACAAATACAAGATTCAGAGATGTACAAGCATATGGAGGAAAAATCAAATAGCTTTATTGATAGAAGTAGTAGAAGAGAGGATTACAACCAAGCTGTCTGATCCAGCATCATCCTCCCAGCATGAAATCCCTCTTCAACTCATACAAAGCAAGATCACCCAACAATGTCTTCAAATAGAAACCAACAGCACTTCCTTGCAAATTACAAAATTCCAACCTCTGGATCTCTAGGATGAGGGATCCATATATAGATTTTTACAGGAGAGTGAGTCAGCTTCTGGGATTTTGATTAGTGTCATTTCACTGATAGTTCTTGGTTCCACTTGGAGATTTCAGATCTCTTACTCATCCCTGGATGAATTCAAAGAGGCAAGTGTCATATGAGCAGTTTCTAGAAGATTCTCTGGGTTTCCACCTAGCAAACTTCTTCTACCATTTGTCTGCTCTTATTCATGGCACCCTACAGAAGGGCTTTCCAGTATGCATCGCACCCTCCGTGTGTAATAGGTGAGATGCATCGCACCCTATGCATGGAACAGTCTATATGGTCCAGTTTTGACCAGTTCTGAGTAGTTTTTCATGAAGAACTTTTGGAAGATGATGTAATCAGCTGACCTTGTTCCTTTAGGGTATGAAACAACACTTTTAGGGGTTTAGAAGCCCTTGGTTTATGGACATATGTGACTAGGGTTGCAGTGCCCAAATATGTCTATAACAGCTGGGTAACAGATAGGCAAACCATCAGGCATCTATCATTGAGATGGATGGTAAGCTTTTTGATCAAGTTGTTGCTATTTTGATTGACCCTGGATCTAATTATAGTTATGTTAATCCTGACTTGGTGGATAAGTGTAGCTTGAATAAATAAGTTCATGCAGAGTCTTGGTTAGTGTAGTTGGCTATAGGTACAAAGAAGCGGTTTCATCACTGGGTAAGATCTTGTGCATTTGATTTGAATGGTATGCCTACCTCATCACATTTGAATGTATTGTCGTTGGGGTCATACAGTATTTTGTTTGGCATGGATTGGTTGTACCTTCATAGAACCAAGGTGGATTGTTATGACAAATCCATTGAGCATTTGGATGACAATGCGGAACAAAGAGTTTTGCGGGGTAAGAAGAAAGCAACATCAGTTAGAATGGTAACATCTATGTAGGCCAGGCACAGTCACAGGAAAGGGTGTGTGTTATTTGCAGTGCACATTTCTAGTGAAAAGGGTAAGGAAGTTGAGGATGCAAAGGTTTTGAGCAGGTACAATCTTACAATAGTTTTAGGATGTATTTATTGCAAATATTTCAGAGTTGCCACCTCACATGGAAGTAGACTTTTCTATTGATTTGGTGCCAGGGGCAGCTCCGACTTCAAAGGAACCTTATAGGATGAACACTCCAGAGTTGGTAAAATTGAAGCTACAGTTGAAGGAAATGTTGGACAAGGGATACATTAGGAGAAGTGTATCACCATGGGGCGCACTAGTATTATTTGTGAAGAAGAAGGATGGTACTCTCAAATTATGCATTAACTACAAGCAGTTGAACAAGTCACCATCAAGAATAGGTATTCGTTGACAAGGGTTGATGACTTGTTTGATCAACTGAAGGGATCAGTAGTGTTCTTGAATATTTCTCTGAGATCCAGATTTCATCAGGTACGCATTAAAGAGGAGGACATTTACAAGACAACTTTATGGACCAGGTATGGGCATTATGATTTTGTTGTAGTTGCATTTGCTTTGACTAATGCTCAAGTTACCTTTGTGTGTTAAATGAATAGTATGTTGCATCCGTAATTGAAAAAGTTTTTTTATTTTGTTCATTGATGATATATTGGTATATTCAAAAAATGAAGAAGAACGTGTTGATCATTTAGCAGCGGTGTTGATATTGTTGAGAGAGCATCAATTGTATTCTAAGCTCAACAAGTGTAGTTTCTTTAAGACTGAGGTACATTACTTGGGACATGTTGTCTTCAAGGAGGGCATAATAGTGGATCTAGAAAATGTAAGAGCCATCATGGAGTGGGAAGCTCCTAGAAATGTAGATGAGGTGAGATCCTTCATGGGATTGGCAGGTTATTATAGGAGGTCCATTTGGAAATTCTCACAGATTTCCTATCCTATTACATCATTGTAGAGGAAAGGTAAGAAGTTTGAATGGATAGAGGAGTGTGATGCCAGTTTTGAGCATCTCAAGAAGTTGTTGATACATGCACCAATGTTAAAGATTGCATATCTAGAAAAAGAGTTTGTAGTAAGTACAAATGCTTGCAAGAGAAGATTTGGTCGAGTCCTTATCAAATATGGACAGGTGGTATGCTATGAGTCATGAAAATTGAATGAGCTCGAACATAACTACCCCACACATGATCTTGAGTTGGCAGCTATCATACATGCATTGAAGATGTGGAAGCACTATCTTCTTGGCAGGAGGTTTGTATTGATGAGTGATCACACTGGTTTGTGGTATCTAGTTTACCAACCGAATATGAATGGAAGACAGGATCAGTGGTTGGCTATGATCAGTGAGTTTGACTTTGAGATCAGGTATATCAAAGGTAAAGAGAATAGGGTGGCAGATTCTCTTAGCAGGCAGATATAGGTAAATCACGTAGCAACTATGAGCTCCTATGGAACAGACTTACATGATAGGATCTTGCAAGCAGGTCAGTAGGATGTCAGGTATATGGAGATTATGCACAAGTTGCAACAGAGTACAGGTACAGGTAGTGGTACAAGTATAGGTGTAGGTGCATAGTATGTGGACTGTTAGCACTCCAGGAAACTCTCCTAGGTTGTAGCTTGGAGATGTCTGGTAACATATAAATCTTCAATATCGTTCTCTGAACTATTGGAATGGATTGGGGTTTGGATCAAGTCAGATGACTGTTTCAACTCTGTTCTCACTCAAGACATGCATGAACACCCTCAACTTGACAAGGCTTTTGACCACTAATGCTCAATAGTTTATAGATTCAATGAATAGATGGAGAATCCTGACTGCCCCAGCAGATACATACATAAACACATATGAATGGCTAGCTACAGAAAGTAATAGAAGCTTGAAAAACTAATTTATCAACGCAGAGATAAGATGACAGTTATCTAGCATTAGACATAGAAGAAAACATGAATAACCTATTCAAGTGCAAGCTTAAAACAGAGGAGAAGATGGAAATTGAACATGTAACATCAAAAGAAGCTTGTATTACTGGAATGAAGATGGGACATTGGGAGGAACAGAGTATCCATAGTCTCCAAAATTTGAACCCTTATTCCTTCGAAATTTCAGCCATTTATAGGCTTTTTACAATACTCTCGAACTCTCTGAGGCTCGTGATGTCTTAATCTATCCCCTCTATCTTCTAACTAATTGATGCCATAACTAGACAAACATGAGCTCAGAGAGATCTATTTCTAACAAATACGGTAATCAAATTCTAGTAATTTCATTGCACTGTCAGGTGGTTCGCTCGTGCCAGCAATGTTCCATGATCATTTCTGTTGGTTCAACTACATTGTGCTGTTTTTCCCCTTTCGGCCATGCATTCTATTATTTTAGTTCAACTATCTGACTGTCAAAAACACTGACAAAGCCAACAAATTTCCTCCTTGGGTGACTGGTGGGAAGTGGGGTACAGGGGCACGTGGGCCATTAGATGGTCTGGATCGACAGTGAAGATGTTGGTCAGGCGACGGAGGATGAACTATGTTGATCGTGAACGAGGGTCATTGGATCAGGAGGAATGAGCAGAGGAGATCAGTTGCCTCAGGCTTGAAGTCGTGGTGGGAGTGGAATAGGTCCGAGTCATCAAATCTTAGATGGGTAGATCGAATGGCTATCGGGTAGAGGAGGTGCTCGAAGGATAACACCCAGGAGCATTTTACTCAAGCGGAAATGGTTTATATCGGGCGGTAAGTGGTAAAGGTCGGAGCCCACCCAATTCCATTCATCGAGCGCCACGTAGCAGTGGAGGAGAGAGAGGAAACCGTACTATCGAGCAGGTATCCCTCTCTCTCGTTGCCCAAGCGATATGCATGATAGCCATTAGATCTAGCGGAAATGATCTAACAGTGGTGATTGGTCGAAGCAGGTGAGCATCTAACGTTGGTCAGATGAAGTGTCGATCGTATGGGAACCTCTCCACGATAGCAGAATAAACCATTTCCCTCCTTTAGTCTTCAAAATAGTAGCACTGCACCTCAGGGCTAACACTGGCTCCTTCTGTGGATGAAAACCTCCCTGTGAGGTTTCAAGAACTGCAGACTACTGCCTTTCCAGTAACAACTAAAACAAACTTATCTCCTAGTGTTCCATTGGCATGGATTTTACTTACATAGAAAACAAAAACTGAAAAAACCTGTTACAATATTAAGGCCGTAAAGCCTCATATGAAGTAAAGTTTCAAAAACCGCCCATTGACTGGGCCATCAAAAAAACCTTCCCCTCCAAATGGTGCAGAATGAAAGTATTGTTCATCTAAACTTGAGAAATGACAAATGGTCTCGTCCATAAGGCATCAAATTTACCATGGTTGCCCTTCTTTTCCTTCAATGCATCCCATTTGAGAACCCAGTCACCAACCTGAAAACTGTCCATCTTTTCCTTTCTATCAAAGGTTTCTTTGATATTCTTCTAATGAATTCTTGTCTTCTCAACCAATTGTTCTCTAATCTGCTGTAATTCAACCAAGTTACTCATTCTCCTTTCCATGTCATTCTCTTCATCCTATTCTTCTTGCAAGAATTTGGCCACAGGGAGAATCAGCTGGATAGGAAAAATAGCATCAGCGCCATAAACCAGCTTAAATGGAGAATTTCCTATGGACTTCTTGTTGGTAACTCTGTCAGCCCACAATGCAAACTTCAACTTGGAATCCCAGCTCTTTTTGTTTTCCTCCAACAATTTTTTGATTATCCTTACAAGACTCTTGTTAGATGATTCTGCCAGGCCATTGCCTTGAGGATAATATGAGGTAGAATGCACCAATTGAATGCCCATGGATTCACACATGTCCACCAATTCTTTTACCCTGAAAGCTGCTGCATTATCAATGACTAGTTTTGTTGGGCAACCAAATCTAGTGAAAATATTCTCATTCAAGAACTTTATGATAACCTGATGATTAGCATTTTTAGTGGGTATAAACTCAATCCATTTGGTGAAATAATCAGTGGCTACCAAGATCTATTTGTGCTGGCCACTGGAATGTGGATTGATGTCACCTATGAAGTCCAAGCCCCACTGCTGGAAGGGACCATTGACGTGTACTGGCTTCAAGGGCAGAAATTTTAGCTATTAGCTTCCTGTAAACCTTTGACATTTGTCACAAGACTTCACAAAAGAAAACACATTAGAGAACAAAGTGGGCCAATAATACCCAACTCTCAAGATCTTGTGGGTTGTAGTTTTCCAATAATTATGCCCTCCACAGATGCTAGAATGGAACTAGTGCATGACTTCCACAGATTTTCCTTTGTCTAGACATCTCAAGAGGATCCCTGATGGGTCTCTCCAATAAAGCAGGTTTTTATTAATGCAGAATTTGGCTAATCTAAGCTTAATGGCCAGGGCTTGACTTGAGCTACGCACTGGAGGGACTTATAGCTTCTGTAAAAAATGAACTACACTAGAATACCATTCATAGGTGGCTAGATTTTCAGCCAAAGACTGATTCTGCTCTTGCTCTTCTGCTACTTCCTTTGTCCACTCACCACCTAAATTTGAACCCATGCAATTGATGTCTAACAAACTGTAATTTTCCTCAGCCGTAAGCTTAGCCAAGCCCTGGCCTTTGACAAGCTTGGTGGGCTTCACCTCTATGTTGAACTGTATGAATTTTGCAATCTATTTAGCTCTCTTTCCATCAATATCTGGCTGAGCGAGGACATCTTTTACTGAGGCTGAAGGTACATACGCAATAACTTTGGAATGCAAAATATAAATTCTAAATGCCTTTAAAGATTTTATGAGAGCATAAGCTTGTTTTTCAATAAGGTCATACCTTATTTCAGCATCCCTCAGAGTTTTGCTGAAAAGGGCCACAGGGTGCTCTACACCTTTATCATTTTTCTGTAATAGAACTACTGCAAGTGTTTCATAAGAGGCAATTTAAGAGAAGATATAAAAATCCCTGGTATAATATGGACTGATTAGAGTGGGAGCTTCCATGATAGCTTGCTTATTGGCTTCAAAAGAGCTTCTTGCACCATTTGTCCATTTTATTTATGATCCTTTCTTCAGCATGGAAGTGATGTGCTTCACTAGCTCTGCAAAGTTTGGAGTAAACCTCTTAACAAAGTTAATCTTACCTAGGAAATATTGAATGTCCCTTTTTGACCTTGGGATGTACAATGTCTGAATTGCTTGAATTATTGCTGGATCAATCTTCACACCCTCAGCAGAAACAATATGTCCCAGAAGTTTGCCTTCTTCTAGAGAAAACTGTGACTTCTTTGGATTCACAGAAATTCCAAACTGTTTGCACTTTAGAAACACCTTCTTCAAATGCTACAAATGGTCCTTGTGACTGATAGAAAAGACTATTATGTCATCAAGGTAAATAAGGACAAACTTGTCCTTCTCTCCCACAAAGGCTATGTCCATGGCCCTCTGAAAAGTAGCCCCAGCATTCATCAGTCCAAAAGGCATCTTGGAGTACATGAAAGTGCCCCAAGGAGTAGTGAAGGTGGCCTTTTCCTGATCTTCTGGATGTACAACAACTTGACTGTAACCTGAAAACCCATCTAAGAAAGACATGACTCTAGCCCCTGAAACTTTTTGCAACAAGTGCTCCATCTTAAGCCGGGGGTAGTTGTCTTTTTTAGAGCATTTGTTCAGATTTCTGAAGTCAACACAAAGCCTGATTTCTCCATTCTTCTTTCTTACTACCACAAGGTTAGCTATCCACTTTGAATACCTTAGGGGAACTATGATCTTGGCATCCAACAGCTTCTTGATTTCCTTTTCAATCAAAGGCAATAAGGGAGTGATGATAGGTCTTAATTTCTGCTTAAAAGGGATGGTGTTCTTCTCCAGTGGAATCTTATGCTGAATGATGTTGGTGTCATAGGTCCTAAGATCATTGTACTCCCAAGAAAAAATATCAGCAAATTGTTTCATCAGGGTGCATTACTCAGAACTTTGGGCACAAGACAAGTGAGTGGACAGATTTATGTACTTTGGATGGGTTGGACTCCCTACATTATGTCTATGAACTGTAGACTCATTTTCTTTTTTGGCAAGCTTATAAGGTACATCATTATGATCAAACAGCTTCTCTAGGGGCACCAATCCTTTGGGTATATGGTTACTAGGAAGTTGAACAATGTTATCCTGACCAGTCTCGTCCTTTAGCTTGGATTGGTTGCATTCTTCAATGGTTTCATTTTCTTAGTCAATGTGCATTTCAGAAAATTCATCAATGACTTGTAGAAACCTATTAATTTCATCATCATCTTCAAAAACTTTCCAGTATTTGACATTGTCAGGCAGAGATGGTTTATATTTCACCTGAACTTCACAAGTCAATTTAGGAGGCAAAGGAGGAATAAATGTGCTAGCAGACACAACAAGGGAATCAGTAAGCTGGTTCTTCATTCTAGGGGTATAAGAAATGTTGAAACTATTAAAAGAACCCTTGAGCTTCCATACCTCATGTTTGTATGCTTTCAGCCTTGGATTCTTTGCTTGGAAAGTTTTGTTCACTTGTTGAATGATAAGGTCTACATCTCCAAACACCTTCAGACCTTTGATGCCCATTTCTTTAGCAGTGTTTAAGCCCAATATCAAGGATTCATACTCTACTATGTTATTTGTGACCTGAAATGTTAACTTGAAAGATAAATGAGTGCATTCTTGTGTGGGGGACAAGAGGACTACACTTGCCCCTGAAGCTTCCTTAGAGCAAGCTCCATCAAAGAACGTGTCCCAAATTTGTGGGCCTTCTTCCTTTGTGATCTGGCAAACCGATTTCGTAAGCTGCATGGAGGCCAACTGGGATTCTTCAATCTGAAGAATACAGGCTCCAAAATCAATGTCGACAACATAGATGGGATGATTAGTGGGATTCCTTTCGTCACTGATGATATAAGCCAACTGAGCTTCTCTATATAATCTCCTATTTTCACCTCCAAAAACTGGGATAATAGCATAGGACAGATCATTTTGCAATGTTCCAGCTAATCTCTTGATCCAACCTCTGGAAAGCAACATGCCAAACTTGGGGGGTGCATCTACTACCACAATATCCATCATCATGCTCTTCATGGGCAGCTGAGACAAGGTGATGGCTAGGTCTTTGATTAATCCCAAACACTTCACTCTTCTAGAGTCAAAAGAAAACATGCCATGATAAGACTTGGTAATGTCAATACCCAACTCATCCATGACAACCTTTGGCATTAGATTAGGGCTGGCTCCTGTGTCCAGAAGGTAGTTGTGAAGGATTTTGTCATGAATAGTCAAAGAGACATAGAATGATGGGGAGCTATCATCACAATTTTCAATCATTGGGCTGAGAACAACAGCTGGTTTGTCGTCTTGCAGATTTACATAGTCAGTGGAGGCTTGGATGGCTTTAGGCTCAAGGGCCTCGAGGATAGATCTCTTGAAGGACTCATTCTTCACTAGTTCAATCATAGGTATAGGTACGCTTAGCTTCTGAACTTCTGATTCAAAACTGAAAGGAGAAGGAGACTTGTCAAGGCCTCTTACCTCGTGAGCTAGAGCTTTGAGGATGATGGGATCAACTGTCAGTCGTTTCTGCTTATTATCTTGCTGTATTGCAGGGAAAGTAGCTCTCTAAACAGGAGTTTCCTTGGCATTATTCATCTTCGACCTCAGATCATATTTGTTTTGATCATGAGTTTGCAGAACAGTTCCACCATCCCACTCTTGGCTGATCTGGGCATTGAATAATGACTTTTCACAGGAAACTAAGGTCAAAAAGGAGGCACTGCCTTTGTCTTCCAAATAATGGATCTCATCATCTTCTTCAAACTTCTCTTCTTCCATGACTACATTCTGGAAAGGGGTCTTCACCCTTTGGTCTTCATTGGCATCTTTGCTTCTTTACAGAATCTGCTACTGCTCATTAGCTCTTCTATATGGATTTGGATTTCTAGGAGCAAAGGTATTAGGAACTCTTCCTTTCCCAGGGTGCTGCTCAACCTTTAATTTGGAGATATGAGAGGCTAATGACTCTATTATCTTGGTCATTTTATCTATATTGGGATCTGAAGGAGATGAAGATTCGCCCCTTTGTCTCCTTCTATCAACATTCCCCTTGAGCTTCTCTGCAGCCATGATGTTTGATTCTACTTCCAAGGCTGCATTCTGTATATCAGCCAAGGTAGCACATCGTCTCTCCCTCAACAGTAGACATAAGTCAGAATCAAAGGCACTGGCATAGGTGAGTTTAGCAGAGGTAGTGGTGGGTTTTACTTCATCTAGTATCTTGTTGTACATGCGGTTAAACCTCTTATTAAAATCAGACAATAACTCATCATTTTCCCTCTTTAAGTTCCCAAACTCGGTGTGGTAGTAAAGTAGATCCTTCTCATCCCCCCAATGCTTTAGGAATGCATCATCTAAAGCCTCAATATCTGCTATAGACCTTAGGGTTAGTTCTCTGAACCATTTTCTAGCCTCTCCATCTAGACTTTGGACAAAGACTCCCATCCATACATTAGCTTCACTAATGTCCAGGTTATCAGCATAGCTATAGAATGATTCAAGATGTTCCTCAGTTGTAACACCTTCAGTCCCAGTGAACTTAGGCATATATTTCTGATATTCTCCAGTAGGCATGGAATTCAAAGGAGTGGACAGTACTAGAGGTCCATACCTAGCAGCTATGATTCTTTCCATTTTGGTAGGTTCTTATGGTGCTGCCATAGCTGTGGTGGCTATAAGGGTACTGGAAGTCTGAATGACAGAGGGTTGAGGAGTGAATAATATGACTGAGTATGACGGATAGGAGGAGAGGCTTCCTTTGGGCTTACAACGAAAGAAGAACCTAAAGAATAAGTAGCTCTATGAATCTCTGAGATTTTTTCTTCACTGCTAGTATTAGATGCTATACTCTCAACATGTATTTGTTATATTATAGGATTTTCTTGAAGAGATATAGAATATTGTTTATAGCTACCTGAACTTTATGCCCATTTCTGCAACGCCTTTCTTTCTTTGATGATTTTTTCAGGGTCAGGTATTGGGTTAGCTCATGGCTTCTGAGGATTTCTCCGAGTATGCCTCACAAACTGAGCTAGAACTATGGAGTGGAGTCACCAAGAGGTTCGTCCTCCAGTAGAGTCGCCAGATAGATGACTACAACCCAAATAGTCTTCAGACTTTGTCTATCATCAAAGATGGATCTATTTCATCCCCCAGGGAAGCTGAGCTTCAGTCTCCTCTCCCCGGAAATAGCGCCAATTATGTTAGCACTCCAAGAAACTCTGCTAGGTTGTAGCTCAGAGATGCCTGGTAACATATAAATCTTCAATATTGTTCTCTGAACTATTGGAATGGATTGCGGTTTGGATCAAGTCAGATGACTATTTCAACTCTGTTTTCACTCAAGACATGCATGAACACCCTCAGCTTGACAAGGCTTTCGACCACTAATGCTCAATAGTTTATAGATTCAATGAATAGATGGAAAATCCTGACTGCACCAACAGATACATACATAAACACATATGAATGGCTAGCTACAGAAATTAAATGAAGCTTGCAAATCTAATTTATCAACGCAGAGATAAGATGATAGTTATCTGGCATTAGACACAGAAGAAAACATGAATAACCTATTCAAGTGCAAGCTTAGAACAGAGGAGAAGATGGAAATTGAACATGTAACAGAAAAAGAAGCTTGTATTACTGGAATGAAGATGAGACGCTAGGAGGAACAGAGTATCCACAGTATCCAAAAGTTGAACCCTTATTCCTTTGAACTTTCAGCCATTTATAGGCTTTTTACAATACTCTCGAACTCTCTGAGGCTCGAGATGTCTTAATCTATCCCCTCTATCTTCTAACTACTTGATGCCATAACTAGAAAAACATGAGCTCAGAGAGCTCTGTTTCTAACAAACATGGTAATCAAATTCTGGTAATTTTATCGCGCTGTCAGGTGGTTCGCTCGTGCCAGCGATGTTCCATGATCATTTCTATTGGTTCAGCTGCATCATGCTGTTGTTTTTTCCCCTTTTCGGCCATGCATTCTGTTATTTCAGTTCAACTGTCCGACTGTCAAAAACACTGACAAAGCCAACAAATTTCCTCCCCGAGTGACTGGTGGGAAGTGGGGTATGGGGACACGTGGGCTGTTGGATGGTGTGGATCGACGGTTAGGATGTTGGTCAGGTGACAAAGGATGAACTATGCTGATCATGAACGAGGGTCGTTGGATAGGGAAGAATGGGTGGAGGAGATCAATCACTGGAGGCTTGAAGTCGTGGCAGGAGCGGAATAGGTCTGAGCCGTCAGATCTTAGATGGGTAGATCAAATGACTATCGGGAAAAGGAGGTGCTCGAAGGATAACGCTTGGGAGCGGTTTACTCAAGTGGAAATGGTTTATATCAGGTGGTCATTGGGCGGTAAGTGGTAAAGGTCGGAGCCCGCCCAATTCCATTCATCGAGCACCACGTAGTAGCGGAGGAGAGAGAGGAAACTGCTCTATCAGGCGGGTATCCCTCTCTCTTGTTGCCCAAGCGATATGCGTGATATCCATTAGATCTGGCAGAAATGATATAACAGTGGTGATTGGTCGAAGCGGGTGAGCTTTTAACATTGGTCAGATGAAGTGTGGACCGTATGGGAACCTCTCCACGACAACAGAATAGACCATTTCCCTCCTTTAGTCCTCAAAATAACAGCACTGCACCTCAGGGCTAACATAGACTACCATCTCATGGCAGATGAATTGGTTAGATTTAGGGTCATGGTATATGTGCCAGATAGTAGTGAGCTCAAGAAGGTGATCTTGAGACAGTTTCATGCGAAACCATATTCAAGTCACCCTGGTTATTGGAAGACACTAACAACAGTGCAGAAATTATATTATTGGCGGAATTTGAAGAGAGATGTAGCATCGTTTATGGCTAGGTGCTTAGATTGTTAGCAGGTGAAGGCAGAGTGTAAGCATCTAGGTGGAATGCTACAACCGATTCTAATTCCAGAGTGGAAATGAGAGGTCATTTCCATGGAATTTATCACAGTTTTGCCAAGGAAAATGAGACAGCATGATTCCATAATGGTAGTGGTGGACAAGTTGACAAAGGTAACGCACCTCATTCCAATGAAGTCTACATTCACAGCAAGTTATGTAGCACATGTTTTCATCAGGGACGTGATCAGATTGCATGGAGTTCCAAAGAATATTGTATCAGACAAGGATGCGAAGTTCACTTCCAAGTTTTGGAAGGCGTTATTTGTAGGTTTGGGCAAAAAGTTGACCTTCAGTTCAAATTTTCATTTGCAGACAAATGGATAGATAGAGAGGGTCAACAAGATATTGGAGGACATGTTGAGCATGTATGTGATGCATTGACAATGGATGTATGAAGAGTACCTTCCACTCGTAGAGTTTTCTTATAAAAATGGGTATTAACAAACCTTGAGGATGAGTCCGTTTGAGTCATTGTATGGGTGGAGTTGTAATACTCCCATCAATTCGAGTGATCTAGTTAATAAGGTGTTGATTGGACTAGACATGTTGATAGAGATGGAGCAGGAAATGCAAGTAATCAGGAATAATTTTCTAGCATAACAGGACAGGAAGAAGAGCTATTCAAATCGGAATAGGTTGTTCAAGGAGTTCCAGGTTGGTGAACATGTGTACTTGTGCATCAAACTGAAGAAGAGCTCCTTGCAGATTGGATCATGTGCCAAGATGGCACGCTGGTTTTGTGGACCTTTAATTATTATTGAGAGGTTTGGCTAGTAGCCTATAGACTTGCACTACCTCCTACAGTGAAAATCCATTATGTTTTCCATGTGTCATTACTTAAGAAGTATGTTAAAGATGTTGATCATGTGATTGACTAGTATGTATTACAGGTTGATACAAATAGAGAATTCCAGTCGGAACCTCAGTGTATATTGTAGAGAAAGATTCTCATGTTCCAGAACCGAGAAATCGAATAGGTTAAAGTGCAATGGAAGCACTTTGGGACCGATGAAGCTACATGGGAGATGGTGGATCAGATGCAGGTTATGTATCCTTCCTTATTCCCTAGTTAAGCAGATTTTTTGGTATGTCTTTGGTATATGCTTTGGTACATGTTTTGGTTATGTTTGGTATAATTATATATGTGTGTGGGTGTAAATACTACCATGAGATATTTTATAAAGATCCAATAAGTGGTATGGGTGTCATGTCATTATGATGTTAAACTTTTTATGTTGTCATGTTGGTTTGCTTCTCAGCAGGATGATCATTGTAAATACTGCAACGGCTAAGTTATAAAGATCCATGGGTAGTATGTTTTTCTTACAATAGTCTTGAGGTATAGGTGTGGTTGAAGACCGAGGATGGTGTCCCCCAAGGGGGAGAGTTCTGTAACAAACCTGGTAAAAATTCCATGTAATAAAAGTTAAGAAAGGAAAAATAATAACCACAGTTGATGGGACACTTATTCCAAGCTGAATGTTGGGCAAAAACATAGTGATGCGGATCACTTATAGTTGATTAATGGCTAATGAAATTGCCAAAGGCAATGGCTAAGGATTTGGAAAGGAAAAAGTGGCATTTTGGCACATTTATTTATGAAAATAATGGAAATTAGGAGAAAAGGAAGGTGAAAGGCCACAGGTTGCATGTGAGGAGGAAAATGAAGGAAAACAGAAAATGAAGAAAACAAAGGCCTCATTAATAAAAAGGCTTATGATGATTATGTTAGGATATTCCGACACATAGGATATAGTTAAGTTCAACTTGGTCTAGTATACAGTTAGGTTAGAGTTAGGTAAAGTGTGTTTCTTTACCGTTGTACATTTTGTAACTTACAATCCGACGGTCACGATATGTAGTGATCCGACGGTTCACTCTCACCTCGGTATTACCGACACTTGATCCGTGGCTTGACACCCGATTGGTCCATGAGTTCTATTTAAAGCGCATGGAGGGTCATTGTTCGGGTAATCCGTGCATGAGAGAAGCTTATGTAAATTTTCATTCTTTGATTAATAAATTGCCTGTAGTACCCACGTTGGGACAGGCCGTGGACTGTTTCCCTCCTTGCACTTTGAGGGTTTTAAGCACGTCAAAAATACTGGTGTATTGATTTGAGATCTGGTTGTGAGCGGTGTCATTTTGGTGTTCTTTCTGAGGAACTTACCCTGTAAATTCCTACATGGTATCAGAGCTATTTGAGGGCCGCGTCCGTTGGTGATCCAAATCTGAAGCCGGTAGAACTGCATGCGGCTGTCGTTTCCTAGATCTGATGTTTCTGACTGCTTTCGGGCCGAGAGGACTGCTCTGTTGCGTTCGGAGCATCTGTTCCAGTGAGGAACCCCTTTCGTTTCATGCGAAAAGGTTTCTGGTAGCCCTAGCTGCGTCATTTTTCAGATCGGGAGGTATACAATGTTTTTTTTGCAGTTTACTGTTATTTTCTCTCTGCTTATTTCGATCTCAGTTTATTTAGCCTTTTTTTTTAACCGGATCTATACCTTTCATTTCTGCGTATGCTCTTTGCCCTGCGACTCTGTGCGATCTGGGCAAATCAGAAACAGAAAGAAAGGATTTTTCTCATGCGTATGCTCTTTTCCCTGCACCTTAGTGTGATCTCGGAAAATCAGAAACATTGAGAAAAATATTTAGTTTTTCGGCTAAAGCTAACTTTGAGATTTTTTTTAAAAATTTCTAGTTTTTTGGCTAAAGCTAACTTCGAGCCACAAGGTTCGTTTTTCTTTGCATATTCGTGTTGGGTTTTGTGTTTTGTGTTTTGTAGGGAAAAAGAGCTTTCTCAAGGCAAGCACGCAAATCGAGGCCCCCCCCCCCTCTCTCTCTCTCTCTCTCTCTCTCTCTCTCTCTCTCAAATTTTTTGTATAGATCAATTGGTTCAAAGCTATTTTAAGAGAGTAGAGGTCTTGGGTTCAAGTCTCCATTTTGTGGGGGCGGATTTTTTCATTCCCGCACATTCGTGCACTTTGCCGGCAACGTCAACAATTGTTTTTTAAAAAGCCATAACGTCTTCATCCGGAAGCCTTTTTCAGAGCCGTTTTTTTTAAAACCGCCTATTTTTTCGAGATCGATCCATTGGAACACTTACTTTCAACATCTTCAGCTTCAGTTTTTTAAAAAAAATGGAAAGTCCATGCCAAGTCATTCTTGACAGCACTAACTACTTCCAATGGGTAGCCTACATGGAAGATTTACTTAGAAGTAAAGGTCTCTACAGAATAGCCACAGACCAAGAGAAGAAACCAAAAGATGAAGACAAGGCTGCAAAATGGGAAAATAGACAAGATCAAGCACGTGGTTTGATAGGGATGTCTATTTCTCCTGATCTTAGATTCCACATTGCAGAACTTGAGACTCCTCATGAAGCATTAGAAAAACTCGCTAAAGTTTTTGGGATTAAAAATGAAATTAGAGCCCATCAACTTGAAAATGAGCTGCTTACTTTGGATCCTAATAATTTTTCTTGCATTGAAGATTTCTTGTCCAAATTCAAGACCCTTAGATATCTCTTGGAAGGTGTTAAAGTTAAGAAAGAAGATGGTAACCTTATTTATTCCATCCTTACTAAGTTGGGACCAGCCTACTCTGTATTTGTTTCCACTTTCCATTCTACAAGGGAAGCTTTCATTTGTCAAGGACAAGAATACAAGGCCCCTTCCTTTGACTCCTTTTGTGATTCCTTAATAAGAGAACAAGAAAAACTCTTACACCTTGGTCTTCTTAATCTTGGAAACTCTTCCACGAAAGCGTTAGCCGCCCAGCAGCAACCAAATTCAAAGAATCCTAAGAAGTCATATCCTTAAAAGAATGGTCCTAAACCATCTCAGCCTCAAAATGAAAGATTATTTCAGCAAAATGATAAGACCAATAAAAACAAATGGAAGAAGACTGATAGACATTGTAACTTTTGTAATCGAGATGGCCACTTAGAATCTAAATGCTTTAAGAAGATGGAAGCCTTGGAAGCCGCAATGAAGAAACATAACATCCATGTGGAGCCTACTTCAACTTCAACTTCCGGAATGGCACTTTCTGCATGTCATTGTCAATCATCTCAGTCTGGTTATGCATTAAATGTATCTTCTTCTTCTTCTCATTCTCATGAGTGGCTCATTGATTCTGGAGCCTCTTGTCACATGGCCAAAAACCAAGCCATGTTTTCTTCTTTAAATGATTGTAACACCAAAAATATATATGTTGGTGATGATAGATCTCTTAATGTTGTAGGGACTGGAACTGTTCATCTAGACAATGGTCAGTTTAATGATGTATTATGTGTTCCAACCTTATCCTGCAACCTTCTATCTGTCTATCAGATAACTCATTCAGGTGAAGGTAAAATTGTTGAATTTTCACCTCATGATGTTGTAATCAAGGATCTAAAAGATCCTAAACAGATTCTAGCTACTGGTCTTGCTGATGATTCCAAAAGGTTGTATAAGTTTCACAACTTTGGGTCATCAAATCTTCCCTCAGTATTTATTGCTCATAATGATGAAGTGAGCAAACTTTGGCATGAGCGATTTGGTCACTTAAACTATCGCTCCCTTCAGCATCTATGTAAAGAAAATATGGTGACAGGTCTTCCTATGGTATCTTGCAGAGATGGTGTTTGTTCCGGATGTGTACTCGGAAAACATCATCGGGACAGTTTTGACAAACGTGCCTCTTGGCACGCCTCAGCCCCTTTACAGCTTGTGCACAGCGATTTATGTGGTCCTCTTCCTGTTGCTTCATTCTCTGGCTGCAAGTACTTCTTAACTTTCATTGATGATTTCTCCAGACACACTTGGGTATACTTCTTAAAACTCAAGAGCGAAGTATTTAACACCTTTTTGGCCTTCAAAGCCTTTGTTGAAAAACAATCTGGACATCAAATTCTTAAGCTAAGAACTGATAATGGTGGAGAATATGTTAAAAACACATTCATCAAC
This sequence comes from Pinus tabuliformis, assembly GCA_031772625.1. NCBI lineage: Eukaryota > Viridiplantae > Streptophyta > Pinopsida > Pinales > Pinaceae > Pinus > Pinus tabuliformis. Next base: position 1,011,922,580 of record CM062815.1, read on the forward strand.
TTTTGCACCGAAAATGGAATTCAAATGCAACATACTGTTCCATACACTCCACAACAAAATGGTGTAGCTGAAAGGAAAAATCGCACCTTAAAGGAAATGGCTAATTGTATGCTGCAATCTAAAGGACTCAGTCTTAGTTTTTGGGCCGAAGCAATTAATTGTGCAAATTATATAATCAATCGCACTCCTACTAAGGTTCTAGAGAATATCACTCCAGAAGAAGCTTGGAGTTCCATTAAACCAGATGTAAGTCACTTTCGTGTGTTTGGAAGTGAAGCATGGGCCCATATTCCAGATGAAAATCATAAAGCTTTAGAACCTAAGAGTGAGAAATGTACTTTTGTTGGATATTCTGAAGATGTAAAAGGTTATAGACTTATTCCATTTAAGTCCAAAAATGTTATCATTAGAAGAGATGTAAATTTTGATGAAAATAAATCGGCTTGCGAGCCTAGTCCGGCGGATGTGCCACCTCTTCCTATCTCTTCTACTTTTGAAAACATTTCTTCTTCAGATGATGAAAGCGAGGATGATAATCCTCCCCCACCTTCTCAGGATCCTCAACTTCCACGATGGGTCCGTACTACTCGGGATGCAGCAGGTGATCTTGCCGGTGATCCTACAGATCAGCGACGTACACGTTCTCAGTTTGAAAGAGCCTCTTCTTTACTGGCTCAAGCTCCAGTAAATCATGATCCTGACACTTTTGCAGAAGCTTCAGGCCATCCACATTGGGAAGCAGCTATGAATGAAGAATATCATTCATTGATGACAAATGATACATGGGATCTTGTTCCTCTACCAAAGGGACGCAAACTTGTTAGATGTAAATGGGTTTACAGAACCAAGTATGGACCAGATGGGAAAGTTGATAAACATAAAGCTCGTCTCGTTGCTAAGGGCTTTTCACAGGTTGAAGGCATTGACTACACTGAAACCTTCTCCCCTGTTGCCAAAATGAACTCTATCCGCCTTGTTCTTTCCCTTGCTGCCTCTTTAAAATGGGAAGTCCATCAGATGGATGTTAAATCTGCCTTCTTGCATGGGGACTTGCAGGAAGAAATCTATGTGGAACAACCCATTGGCTTCATACAAACAGACTCCAGCCTTGTTTGTCGACTTAAGAAATCCCTTTATGGCCTCAAGCAAGCTCCTCGGGCTTGGTATGCCAAAATGGATAGCTTTCTTTTAGAATCTGGCTTTTCTAGGTGTCATTCTGACAATACTGTCTACACCAAGAAAGTGGGCAACTCTCTTATCATCCTTGTTCTTTATGTTGATGATCTTATTCTTACTGGTAGTGATCCCAACCTTATAAACCATGTGAAGTCCAGCCTTAAAAAGAAATTTGAAATGATAGACTTAGGACACTTACACTATTTTCTCGGTCTTCAAGTCTTGCAATCCCAAGAGGGTATTTTCCTTTCCCAGTCCAAGTATGCTTGTGATATTCTTCGTCATTTTCACATGGAAGACTGTAAGCCAGCCCCTTCTCCCTTTCAGTCTGGAGTCAAACTTTCAGTCTCTTGTACTTCTCCTGAAGTTGATGCTACCTTATACCGTCAACTTGTCGGAAAACTCTTGTATTTAACCCATACTCGTCCTGATCTTTCCTTTGCTGTTGGCCTTGTTGCTCGTTTTATGCAAAACCCCCGTGAAAGTCATTGGAAAGCAGCTAAAAGAATACTTCGTTATGTTCGAGGTACAGTACAGTTTGGGATTCATTACAGTGCCAAAGCAGCTCCTCTGCTAGTTGGTTTCACTGATTCTGATTGGGCTGGTGACCATGATGATCGGAAGTCTACTGCCGGTTATGTCTTCACTCTTGGTTCAGGACCTATTACATGGGCTTGTAAGAAACAGGCTGCCATTTCTCTTTCGTCAGCAGAAGCAGAGTATCGTGGTGCCGTGGAAGCTAGTAAGGAAGCCTTGTGGCTTCGTCAGATCCTATCAGAGTTTGGCTTTGAGCAGCAGCATCCAACCACACTTTGGTGTGATAATCAAAGTGCCATTCAGCTATGCAAAGATCCAGTCCAGCATCAGCACAGCAAACACATTGAACTACACATGCACTTCATCAGAAAGCTCATTCATGACCATGTTCTTGAAGTGCAATATTGTCCAACAGATGATCAGGTTGCAGACATCTTCACAAAGGCTCTCACAGAGGCGAAGTTCACTAAACTTCGATATATGCTTGGAGTTCAGGAAGTTGTCACTAAGGGGGGATAGGCTCTAGTGCCTCCTTCCTTCTCCTATTGTGTCATATTTTTAAATCCTTCAATCCTATCCCAAGTTGTTCTTAAGGGGGGATGTTAGGATATTCCGACACATAGGATATAGTTAAGTTCAACTTGGTCTAGTATAGAGTTAGGTTAGAGTTAGGTAAAGTGTGTTTCTTTACCGTTGTACATTTTGTAACTTACAATCCGACGGTCACGATATGTAGTGATCCGACGGTTCACTCTCACCTCGGTATTACCGACACTTGATCCGTGGCTTGACACCCGATTGGTCCATGAGTTCTATTTAAAGCGCATGGAGGGTCATTGTTCGGGTAATCCGTGCATGAGAGAAGCTTATGTAAATTTTCATTCTTTGATTAATAAATTGCCTGTAGTACCCACGTTGGGACAGGCCGTGGACTGTTTCCCTCCTTGCACTTTGAGGGTTTTAACCACGTCAAAAATACTGGTGTATTGATTTGAGATCTGGTTGTGAGCGGTGTCCTTTTGGTGTTCTTTCTGAGGAACTTACCCTGTAAATTCCTACAGATTAGTATACAGACTTTTTGTCAGTTCAGGTTTGGAGCTCTCTCTCGTACTCTTGGACACTTAGAGTTTCTTGGAGCACTCTTGGAGGAGTGTGTCATACTTGGATTTTTGGAACAAGAAGGCAAAGGAAGAGAAGGAAAGTGAAAGAGGACATCGGGATCCGCAACAAAAATGGATTTTTCTTGCATGTACCGAGTTGCGTGTATGATTTCCTCACTAGTTTTGGCATGCATGGCATATGCATGTGGTTTATTAGTCATGATTTGTCACTGGCACGGAGGATTTCCTAGATTGACAGTGGATTTTCCTAGCCTTTCCATTTACTGGATAACCATGGTGTTGTGGTTTTATTTCTTTGTTTTTTGGTCAGTTCTCATATTTTACTTTAGCTTGGGTTGAGTTACTAGTTCTTGGAGCCTTGGTTTGACAAATTCTTTGGAGCCCTGTAACAGCTTGGTTTGAGTTACTAGTCCTAGAGCCTCGGTTGGACAAAGGCTTTGGAGCCCTTGGTGGGTTGAGTTACTAGTCTTGGAGCCTTGGTTAGACAAATTCTCTTGAGCCCTATATAGGTTTTGGGTTGAGTTACTAGTCCTGGAAGCCTTGGCTGGACCAAACGCTCTGGAGGTCTAGAAAGCTTGGGTAGAGACCAATCTGGTGATGGTTGTGATGTCCGACCATGAGGTGGAATAACTGTTTGATGGGCTAAGTTGTTTTTGCCTCTGGAAACCCTCAATTGTTTTGATTGATGTGTTTTATGAGATCCCACATTCATGCTTGGAAATGTCATGGGGGTAACTAGATGAAGAGATATTTGGCTCAGCCATGTCTACGTTCAGGTGGTTCATGAAAGTCCCACAACTCGTTGGAGGTTATTTTCCCTTGTTATTCCATGAGTATTATAATGGTTTATATGTGGATTATATGGTTGTTCGTTCCTTGGTATTTTTGTTGTTATTATGTTGGTTATGAACATACATTATGACAGTGGCTACGTATGGATCTCATCATGTTTTTACTTGTAAATGAATGAACAATGTATCTATGGCCTAATGGATAAAATGTCATCTAATGTGTTGAGGCATCAATGCTTCTTAGTGATTCTTAGATGAGTATGAGACCCCTATGCTTAGATCTGTTGTTTAAACCCACATAGTACATATTTGTGACATGTTTGACAAAATGCTTGTCATGGCTAGTAGGGGTCTAATAAATTCTTTATTCAAGTGATTGCATTTGTATCATTATTCCATTGTTATATTTTTGTTCTGAAGGTGTCATTTAGTTTTGGGTAGTGACTTGGGCTCTAGGTGTAGAAAATCCTATAGATTCACAAGCTCATGTAATCTACTAAAACAAGAGACACGAATCTACTTTTACTCTTTAGAGTGGAAGCACATAAATATTGAGAAAAACAATAATCGACAAGAGGAAGAACATCAATGGCACATAACACAATTAGTATCTAGGGAAAACCACAACTCAAAACCCCACTATTTGTATTGCATTAATCGAAAATCCAAGATGATAATACAATTCTCGTTCTCACAAGAACAATCCCAACACTCAGTAAAATCAATCTCCAACTCACAAGCAAGCTCAAGCCAAATCCAAACCTCTTCTCTGCTCTCCAAGCCTCTTATTTCCTTGTGCCCTTGGTCAAAGAATTCGGATGAATACAATATGCTCTGCTCAACCTTGAGCTTAACCTACACAAGTATTTCCTATCGTTCGCTTGATGACTTCCTTTGGCCAATACTTAGCCAAATTTCCAAGCCTCCAAGCTTCTAATTCTTTGCACAATTCCTGAGAGAATTAGCCTGTATTTAAAGGGAAATTCCTCAGTTCCTAAATGCATGCACTATCAGTACAACTCGGAAAAATCTAAAACAAATAGTACATTTTCCTTGCACTCTAGTCTCAACTAGGTCTTTCTCATAATCGACATGCATGAGTTTCTGATGAGGGAATATTCAGTTAACTGGAGTAGCACTAGTTGAGTGCACTGATGCATCAAATAATTGTTAACTCACTATTATTTCCTCAAATAGTTTGGAACTAATTTAACTGGACATAACTCAATAACTTGAGTTAACTAATTACAACTCATACTTAACTCATCCTGGACCCATATAATATAGGGAGAACATATACATGACTTCAGAAAGACTTCCAACTCAAAATTCCTAAGTTAACTAAGTCAACTCACTCTAGTTAACTATTACAAGTTGCTATGAGAATAAAATTCGATTTTAATTCACAGTTTAATTCAAGGACAAATTAAACTACAATTTTTGGATTCTATTTTTATCATTTCTTGTTGTTATTTTCAACACTCCCTCTCCAAGCAACTCTAGAAACAAAAAACATCCAACCTGAATCAGAATGATGCCTCTGTCATCAAAGTCTCTAACTATTATTTCCTTTATTGACTAAAAACTCTGTGCTTCTATTGACTATGCCTTTCTCCACTGTTTTCAACCCTCTCTACGCTTCTTCAATATCTGACTGCTCTAGCCTTTGTCACTTTTATCTCTAACTGCATCAATCCCACTAATTCCTCCTGCTACTATGTACTTTGGGCTCCCATAGCAAGGTACGATCCAGGAGATAAAACCACTCAATGGACCCTGCCCAATTTTATCCCTCTTGGGACTATCACTTCAAATCTCCCCACCTCACACCTGTAGGTAAGGTTGCATGTGATCCCTTTGCCCACCTAGCTTGAAATTCCCCCCTACTGGAGGTCTTTGCATGAGTGGATGCCTCCACTCGATCTCCTCTCTGCTTCTCTAGTTGTGGTTGCTCCACAACTTCCTGACGCTGCTTCTGAGGCTTCTTTTTGGGTTGCATTTTGAGAGGTAATTTACTCTCCCTCTCAACCACCAAGTCTCTAACCTTTTCATTTCTCCTGAAGGCTTTGCAAGCATCTTGAACCTCAAGAGCATAGAAGTTCTTGACCCATGCACAGATTTGTTTCACCTGTCCCGTGGTGATGTGTCTAAGGAAAACCATTCCCTTACTAAAAACCACATCATAGCCATGGTATTCCAATAATGCAACTGAAACAAGATTCTTCTTTAGTCCTAGAACATACATCACATTTGGGATCCTGAGAGGGGAGCCAGACTCCCTCTAAAAGGTAACCATATGAATCTAGGTAGCTCTATACCTCTTGTCATCTCCAAATTCTATGCTCAGCTTGAGGTCTTTCTCCTCAAAATCACTAAAGAGATTTCTATTCCCCATTATATAGAATGACGCACCGTTGTCAAGATACCACACGCCTCCCATGACAGTGCCAACCATGCATGCAATGAGAGAGAAATCAAGTTCGGATTTTGAATCTAGAGCTTCACTTGTTGTCGCTACTGTTGGCTCCTTCTTTCTTGCTTTCTTCTATGCGTAGTTCTTGGCATAGTGCCTGTGCTTATGATAGTGAAAACACTTGAATTTTGTCAATTCCATCTTCTTTCTGCCCTCCTCGCCTTGGGACTTCTTTCCCTTGGACAACTTTTCCTTACTCGCTAAGGCACAATCCTCTTCCACTTCCTTGGAATAGGTCCCATCTCTGGTGCTCCTCCTCATCTCCTCCTGCATCAAATCCGACCACAGTCGTTCCTAATCTGGAAGCTTCTCCTAACCATTGATAGAGTCCTAATAACTATGACAACTCTTTGGGAGTCCAAGAAGAGCAAGGCTCACCATATCTTCCTCTGTCCCACCGTCATGAAATTTTCTGGAAAAAAGAGTTGATTTTAAATTAGCTATATCTCCCTCATACAAACTCTGATTCGGCCTTTTTTTTTAAATTGGGTATTTTTCCCAAGGAACCTAGATATGCTATTTGTTTCTAAAAATTTTGTACAAAAATGTTCAAATCTACTCTGCAAACCTGCGGCCCAAAAAACAATCTTGCTCTGATACCATGTAGAAATTTCCTACAAATCTAGCTCTGATACCATGTAGAAAATCGTGCAGATTCACAAGCTCATGTAATCTACTAAACAAGGGACAATAATCTACTTATAATCTTTACAACAGAAGAACATAAAGATCGAGAAAAACAATAATCGACAAGAGGAAGAAAATCAATGGAACATAACACAATAAGTATCCGGGGAAAGCCACAGCTTAAAACCCCACTATCTATATTGCATTAATAAAAAATCCAAGATTATAATACAATGCTTGTTCTCACAAGAACAATCCCAAGACTCAATAAAATCAATCTCCAACTCACAAGCAATCTCAAGCCAAATCCAGGCCTCTTCTTTGCTCTCCAAGCCTCCTATTTCCTTGCACCCTTGGTCGAAGAATTCAAATGAATACAATATGCTCTGCTCAACCTTGAGCTTAACCTGCACAAGTATTTCCTTCCCTTTGCTTGATGACTTCCTTTGGCCAATACTTAGCCAAATTTCCAAGCCTCCAAGCTTCTAATTTTTTGCACAATTCCTGAGAGAATTAACCCGTATTTAAAGGGAAATTCCTCAGTTCCTAAATGCATGCACTATTAGTGCAACTCGGAAAAATCTAAAACAAATAGTACATTGTCCCTACACTCTAGTCTCAACTAGGTCTTTCTCATAATCGACATGCATGAGTTTTTGATGAGGGAATATTCAGCTAACTAGAGTAGCACTATTTGAGTGCAATAATGCATCAAATAACTGTTAACTCACTATTATTTCCTCAAACAGTTTGGAACTAATTTAACTGGACTTAACTCAATAAATTGAGTTAACTAATTACAACTCATACTTAACTCATCTGGACCCATATAATATAGGGAGAACATATACATGACTTCAGAAAGACTTCCAACTCGAAATTCCTAAGTTAACTAAGTCAACTCACTCTAGTTAACTATTACAAGTTGCTATGAGAATAAAATTCAATTTCATTTCACAGTTTAATTCAAGGACAAATTAAACTAGAATTTTTGGATTCTATTTTTATCATTTCTTGTTGTTATTTTCAACGCTTCCTCTCAACAAGAAAGGAATTTGACTCGATCCCGATCCTGAAACTTTGGAATGTTCCACATGCAAAACGTTTCTCTAGTGTTGTTGCTCCAACAACTCCAGAAACAAGAAACATCCAACCTGAATTACAATAATGCCTCTGTCATCAAAATCTCTGACTATTATTGCCTTTGTTGACTAAAAAATATGCGCTTCTATTGACTATGCCTTTCTCTACTATTGTCAACCCTCTCTACGCTTCTTCAATATCTGACTACTCTAGCCTCTGTCACTTTTATCTCTAACTGCATCAATCCCACTGTTCCTCCTGCTACTATGTACTTTGGGCTACCGTAGCAAGGTACGATCCATGAGATAAAACCACTTAATGGACCCTACCCAATTTTATCCTTCTTGGGACTATCACTTCGAATCACCCCACCTCACACCTGGAGGTATGGCTACATGTGATCCCTTTGCCCACTTGGCTTGAAATTCCCCCCTACTAGAGGTCTCTGCATGAGTGGATGCCTCCACTTGGTCTCCTCTCTGCTTCTCTATTTGTGGTTGATCCACAACTTCCTGAGGCTGCTTCCAAGGCTTCTTTTGGGGCTGCATGTTGAGAGGTAATTTACTCTTCCTCTCAACCACAAAGTCTCTAACCTTTGCATTTCTCCTTAAGACTTTGCATCCATCTTGAACCTCAAGAGCATAGAAGTTCTTGACCCGTGCACTGATCTGTTTCACCTATCCCGTGGCGATGTGTCTAAGGAAAACCATTCCCTTACTAAAAACCACATCATAGCCATGGTCTTCCAATAATGCGACTGAAACAAGATTCTTCTTTAGTCCTAGAACATACATCACATTTGCGATCCTGAGAGGGGAGCCAGACTCCCTCTGAAAGGTAACCATACCGATATAGGTAGCTCTATACCTCTTGTCATCTCCAAACTTTATGCTCATCTTGAGGTATTTCTCCTCAAAAGCACTAAAGAGATCTCTATTCCCCATTATATAGAATGAGGCACCGTTGTCGAGATACCATATGCCTCCCATGGTAGTGCCAGCCATGCATGCAATGAGAGAGAAATCAAGTTCGAATTTTGAAGCTAGAGCTTCACTTGTTGCCACTATTGTTGGCTCCTTCTTGCTTGCTTTCCTCTGTGCGCAGTTCTTGGCATAGTGCCTGTGCTCATGATAGTGAAAACACTTGAATTTTGTCAATTCCATCTTCTTTCTGCCCTCCTCACCTTGGGACTTCTTTCCCTTGGACAACTTTTCCTTACTCACTAAGGCACAATCCTCTTCCACTTCCTTGGAATAGGTCCCATCTTTGGTGCTCCTCCTGATCTCCTCCTGCATCAAATCCAGCCACAGTCGTTCCTAATTTGGAAGCTTCTCCCAACCATTGACAAAGTCTTGATAACTTTGACAACTCTTTGGGAGTCCAAGAAGAGAAAGGCTCACCATATCTTCCTCTGTCCCACCATCACGAAATTTTCTAGAAAACGAGATGATTTTAAATCAGCGATATCTCGCTCATCAAAACTCTGATTTGGCCGATTTCTTTTTGAATGTGGGTATGTTTTCCCAAGGAATCTAGATATGCTATTTGTTTCTGAAAATTTTGTACAAAAATGTTCAGATTTACTCTACAAACCCACGGCCCAAAAAACAATCTTGCTCTAATACCATGTAGAAAATTTCTACAAATCTAGCTCCGATACCATGTAGAAAATCTTGTAGATTCATAAGCTCATGTAATCTACTAAAACAAGAGACAATAATCTACTTATAATCTTTACAGTGGAAGAACATAAATGTCGAGAAAAATAATAATCGACAAGAGGAAGAAAATAAATGGAACATAACACAATAAGTATCTTGGGAAAGCCACAGCTCAAAACCCCACTATCTATATTGCATTAATAAAAAATCCAAGATGATAATACAATGCTTGTTCTCACAAGAAAAATCCCAAGACTCAATAAAATCAATCTCCAACTCACAAGCAAACTCAAGCCAAATACAGGCCTCTTCTATGCTCTCCAAACCTCTTATTTCCTTGCACCCTTGGTCAAATAATTAAGATGAATACAATATGCTCTGCTCAACCTTGAGCTTAACCTGCACAAGTATTACCTATCCCCCGCTTGATGACTTCCTTTGGCCAATACTTAGCCAAATATTTCCAAACCTCTAAGATTCTAATTCTTTTCACAATTCCTGAGAGAATTAGCCTATATTTAAAGGGAAATTCCCCAGTTCCTGAATGCATGCACTATCAATGCAACTCAAAAAAATCTAAAACAAATAGTACATTGTCCCTGCACCCCAGTCTCAACTAGGTCTTTCTCAGAATCAACATGCATGAGTTTCTAATGAGCGAATATTCAGTTAACTAGAGTAGCACTAGTTAAGTGCACCAATGCATCAACTGACTGTTAACTCACTATTAGTTCCTCAAACAGTTTGGAACTAAATTAACTAGACTTAACTCAATAAACTGAGTTAACTAATTACAACTCATACTTAACTCATCTTGGACCCCTATAATATAGGGAGAACATATACATGTCTTCAGAAAAACTTCCAACTCGAAATTCTTAAGTTAACTAAGTGAACTCACTCTAGTTAACTATTACAAGCTGCTATGAGAATAAAATTCTATTTTAATTCACAGTTTAATTCAAGGACAAATTAAACTAGAATTTCTGGATTCTATTTTTATCATTTCTTGTTGCTATTTTCAACATTGGGACTAAAAAAGTGGCTCAAATCCTGGGAAAATAGGCACAACATTGGACAGAAAATTCCTTGGATGTCGGCATACCCATCTTGTGGGAGCGTCCAGAGCCTCCTAGATGCATGCATGCCTATATCAAGGGAGTGTCCGAGAGTGTAATGGTTTTAAAACTTAGTGGAACCTAGGGGTTGGTTATCTAAGAGTTTGGGATGGTTCTTAGGAGTCCTATTGCTGATGTGGAAGGTCTATACAGTGTGTTTCCGTCGTTTCCACTTCCTTAAGGTGACTTAGGAGGTCAAATCATATCATAGTAACTTCTCTTTGCATGTTCTTTGATTTGGGGTAGCATTAGATGTGCTCTAGGCCTAAAATTTCACAGGGAGGCTTAGACACATGCATTCTCCAATACCCAGAATTCATTTTGGGAAATTCCATCTGGAGACAGTTTCATTAAAATAATTATTTTTTTTTAATGGGACCCTATGTCTAAACTTAGGAAATTAAAATAATTAAAGGGTATTAATATAAACTGTGGGTGAAACTTATAGAAGAAGGTGGAGAACAAGTCAATATGATCCTATCCATTGATTAGAATCTAATTTGGGTCATTGATTGATCAACGAGAGGATTATAAGAGGAATCTTGATGGGCACTTGGAGAACACACCGAGAGATCAAGAGATCAAATTTATGAAGTGAGAAGTTCTCAGGAGGAAATTATGGTCGAGTAGATTTCTTGCAGTTGAGGGGCAGGGATAGCATCCAGAGAGAGAGAGACTTTGTCAGCCGAAGAATCATCAATAGAGAGAGGCAGAGAGTTATCTAGCCGCTCTCACCCAGAGGCTGACGTAGGGCCACACAGAGGTACATCAGAGGGCGAGAGAGAGTCCGAGATTTTGCAGTAGAGTCAGTTTCAGAATCTGGGAGCGGGGGTGTGAGACCAGGAGGCTAAGAGCAGTGACTCCAGGTAGAAAATCGATCAGTTGGCTGGGTGATGTAGTGTCTAGAGGGGTTTACATATGGACTATGTGAGGACTACGCAGAGGCAGCATAGGGCCTTCCACAGGCACCTCATTCAGTGACCAGATTAGTTGAGATTTTTCTTAGTGATTGTGTGAGGTAATCTCACAAATATTTCTGCTAGCATTTCTCTATCTCTGTAACTGAATAACCCGTGAGGTATTCAGAGATGTATTCAGAATTTTATACTACTTAATAATAATAAAACCTCATATTTGTTGCACTTTTTTCCCTGCATTTGTTTTTTCCAGGGACATTTGTCCAAAAATAAAGGTGTGATTGTGTTGTATTTTATTTCTTGCTCAGTCTCTTGTTTCTGTATATAAATTAATTAGTGAAGGCTACAGTAGTATTTACTTCAATATTTACAGTAGCACATGGTAAATATCTTGTATGGATTAACAAGAAGGAGAAGTAACATCAGTTTCATACGGTAGGAATTCCGGTTTAGGAATTTTCACATGGTATCAAAGCAGCAAGTGAAGCAAGAAGAGAAGAGTCGGTAGATCCAACACTGAGTAGAAAAGGGAAATGGAAAATCTATAGGAGGCAGTAGTTCTTAGCCAGTGGGCTGAAATTTCAAGGTAGTCTCTCTTCGAGGAGTCGAAGGAGATAAGGGCTTCCAGATCGAATTTTTGTCAGGGCAGAGGGAGCAATGCTGAAGCCTCAACATGAGGAGAGCTGGTGGGATGTAGATTTTTTCTGCAGGTAGTTTCCTAGGCAGAAAATCGTCAGAAGAATAATAAGAAGCACAACTAAGGGAATTTCTTCCTTAGAGAATTCCTAGCCAAGGAATTCAAATTCTCTGGCACTGAGAAACAACAAGGGGAAATAGTTTTACTAGCATGGAGTGCGTAGTCTAGCCTAATAGCAGCACAATGGAGAGAGGAGGTCATTTGAATTTCTATTTTTGGTAGAAATGGAAACCATTGGCTTGAGGAATTAGGATAGGATGGAAGGAGCATCCAACTATGTCATATGGAAGGCTAGAATGTCATTTGTTCTAGATGATCATGCCCTCAAGACATACGTCGATGGCATGGTGGTTTTCCCTGCAGATGCAGATCCGTTGAAGAAGTACCGATTAGAAATGGTGAATGCCAAGAGGATGATTCTTGATGGAGTAAAGGATCCCGTGGTGTGCCATGTCACTAACATAGGGATTGCTAAGGAGATGTGGGATGCTTTGGCAACACTATATCAAGGATCTTCCGAGCAGCGAAATATGTACTTGGAGCAGAAGCTAAGATCTCCTCAAATGCAGAAGGGGGAGCATGTGGATCCAATCCTCACAAAGTTGAAGGAGACCCATGATGAATTTTTTGTTGCGGGGCATACACCTTAAGGTTTAGAGTTGGTTAGACTAGCCCTCAATTTTTTCTCGGATGAGTGGCAAGTCTTTGTCTAGAGTATCCTGGGCAGAGAAACAATGCCAAATTGGGATGAGATGTGGGAAAATATAAAACAAGAGGAGTTGAGGAGAGACTTAGTCAAGGTTAAACTTGACAGAATTAGCAACAACAGGTCAAATCCCAAGGAGGAGGAGGATAATGTGGCCCTTGCATCGAAGGGACAACAGGAGCAGTAGAGACATCAAAAAGGCGTCTCAAAGATCAAGAGTTTCAGGTGTGGTGAGATGGGTGACTATGCTAATTAGTGTCCTCTCAAGAAGAAGGATAAAGATGAGAAGCACAATCTGAAGGTTGCACCCGCGAAGATCAAAGAGGAGGAGTTCACCATGACAGTCGAGATACCTCCAGGAGGGAGGTGGGTTGACTTGGAACTGTAGTTCGAAAGATCTGCAGATGGGCAGGATCATTGAGGAGCCCACCTCTAGGATCGTTTCCTTGCTACGGGAGCCCAAATCAGAAGTAGCAAGATGGACTAGTGTCAGATGGTGTTGAGGAGTGTCTGACAGAAAATTGTAGAGGCTAGGAGCGTCAAAGTCTGAGCAGCGCAGAGCAGCTCAGAGCAGAGTTGGCAACAATGCAAATGGCATAAAGCAGAGGTCAGCAGCAACACAATTTTAGAGGGTCAATGTAGAGACTAGAAACAGTTAGACTTCAACATTCACGTCGTATCATACTGAACACATTTAGTTCAATAATTTTGGGTGTTTTTCTGTTGTTGATGAAGAAGTAGCAACAGTTTGCAGTGCAGTGGAAATTGGCAGTGGCAGTGCTAACAGCAGCACAGATGCAGCACTTGAGAGGGAGATGTAATGCGGATGCAGTGTTGATAGTGGCAGTGTAAGAAGTAGTACAGTTGTAGCAACAGTGCAGTAGTTGGTGGACAACATGTCAGACATCAGCAGCGCAGAGGACGATGCTTCAGAGTCAAAGCAGTATGCAGCAGCATATTGCTAGAGCACATTCCTCGCTAAGATGGAGTGTTGATTTGGGGTAGCATTGGATGTGCTCTAGGCCTAAAAATTTGCAGGGAGGCTTAGACACATGCATTCTCCAATACCCAGGACTCGTTTCTAGAAATTCCACCTGGAGACAGTTTTATTAAAACAATTTATTATTTTTAATGGGACCCTAATTCTAAACTTAGGAAATTAAAATAATTAAAGGTTATTAATATAAAAAGTGGGTGAAACTTCTAAAAGAAGGCAGAGATCAAGTAAATATGATCCTAGCCATTTATTAGAATATAATCTGTGTCGTTGATTGATCAAGGAGAGGATTATAAGAGGAAGCTTGATGGCCACTTGAAGAACACACCAAGAGATCAAGAGATCAAATTTCTGAAGTGAGAAGTTTTGAGGAGGAAATTCTGATCGAGTAGATTATTTGGAGTTGAGGGGCAGGGATAGCATCTGGAGAGAGAGATATTTTCTCAGCGGAAGAATCATCAGCAGAGAGAGGTAGAGAGTGATCCAACAACTCTCACGTAGAGGCTGATGCAGAGGCAGCACAACGGATGAGAGAGAGTCTGATATTTTGCAGTAGAGTCAATTTCAGAAGCCAGGAGCCGAGTTGTGAGACCGAGAGGCTGAGAGAAATGACTCTGGGCAGAAAATTGATCAGTTGACTGGGTGATGTAGTGTCTAGAGTGGTTGATGTAGGGACTGCATGAGGACTACACAGAGGCAACATAGGGCTTGCCAGGGACACCTCGTCCAGTGACCGGATCAACCGAGCTTTTTCTCAATGATTGTGTGAGATAATCTCACAAATCCTTTTTCCAACATTTCTCTCTCTATAACTAAATAACCCATGAGGTATTTAGGGATGCATTCAAAATTTCCTACTTATTAATTATAATAAGCCCTCAAATCTGTTGCACCGGTTTTCCCGCATTGGGTTTTTTTGGGGGACATTTGTCCAACAATAACAATGTTATTGTGTTGTATTTTCTTTCTTGCTCAGTCTCTTGTTTCCACGTATAAATTAATTAAGTGAAGGTTGCACTAGTATTTACTTTGATATTTACAGTAGCACATAGTAAATAACTTGTAAGGATTAACAAGTAGGAGAAGTAACTGTTAAACACACATGGAAAACATAGAATAGGAAAGATAAATCATGTGAGTTCATTTTTTATTAACAGGAGATGTACATTTATAATACAATGTTGTGACTCTTGGGTTTCAGATCCCAAGGTCTCTTGGACTGCTTAGTCTTTTCGGCTTCCACACTAACCTTTTAGGATTAGGTGTCCAACATTCCCCCCCTTAATCCGAAGGGTTATGTATGAGTCCAAGAAGAGAGCTGTAATACAAAATGTGCAAAAATGCATGGCAGCACTAGGCTGAATGTGCTCTATGAAATGTTGGTATAAAGGGCGGTGGTTTAAGGATGACCACCAACACTGGAACGCTTAGTGCAGTTCCCGGAACTCTTCCAAAACTGGCAAGAAACTGAAGTTTTCTGCTAGAGGAAGTGATCGTATTGTTTTAAAGAGGGAAACCTTCAACCATAAAAGGGAGGTCTCACCCCACATAAAAGGTAAAACTTCAACCTGAAAAGGGAAGTCTCAACTTGTGATGGTTTAAGGATGACCAACAACTCTGGAATGCTTAATGCAATTCCTGGAACTCTTCCAAAACTGGCAAGAAGCTGGAGTCTTCTGCTAGAGGAAGTGTTCTTAATCTGTGATGGTTTAAGGATGACCAAAAACTCTGTAATTCCTGGAACTCTTCCAAAACTGGCAAGAAGCTGGAGTCTTCTGCTAGAGGAAGTGTCCTAGATTGCCAACTGAAGGCATGTTCAGGCATCTTTGTCTCTGGCTACAACTCTGAAACTGGTGTGGCAGGTTGTGGCTCAGGCTCGCTTGATGTGACTTTGAAGCTTGTAGATGACCATCATTTCCCCCCCTGTCAGGTACAAGGTGAGAAGATGGAGAAAACTCAACTGCAAGACTGTTCAATATTCTAGAACAAGTTCTAACATGTGTTTGGAATATCTTCTTAGCTATTGATGCCCATTGCCAAGAAGCGATCCATCCAAGATGAATCTTTGTTCTTGCAGGACGTTTGTTTCTGAAGCATCTGTTTGAAGAATGACTGGTTTTTATGACAGTGCTTACATGGATGAAGATCAAAACAGTGATCTTTCAAATGGCCAACTCGGTCACAGTGTTGGCATTTCACGATCTGTTGTTGTTGTTGTTGTTGTTGTTGCGGAAGAGGGGCAGAATCTGGAACAGCTGGAGGTGAACTGTCATGAGGAGCAAGTGAACTGTCATGAATGAATCCAGCACTCTGAAACTGAATGGGCTTGGCATAGTCTAGAATATGAAAGGACAAGTCCTTGTCATATCCAAGACCAGTTATGTGCTTGTTGTGGACAAGCTGTTCCCAAGGTCTGATGATGTGCTTGGAAATAGCAGACTGAGTTTCTGCATCTGCATGTACCACTGCTGCTTTATGGGGTACTAAATCTGAATGAACTATAACATTATTGTTTTGTTGTTTATGGGAATCTATTTCAATCTTCTGAACAGAAACAGGTTCAGAATGATGACTCCACTGCTGTAATTCTTCTTGTTGTAGCTTTGTCTCAAGCTGCAAAAACTCAATATCTTCTTGTACATTATGCAAATAGGTTCTAATGTCAACAAGAGAAGCTTTGCTTATTCTTACTGTACCATGATCAGAGGAATGTATCAGAGTTTTTAAGAACTCCAATATTTCACCAATTTGAATCATTTCTTGATATCTTTACTAAACAGAAAAAATATATCTGGATGCAAAAGTTCAGCAAATCTCTCTCCGAAAATTAGCCCAAGCAGAACAAAAGCTTCTTCCTTCCCTTCAAATTTACAAAATCAATAGGTTTTCTCTGTCAACAGCAAAACTCTTCGTATGGCAGCCAAAGTTTAACCCGGACCACTCTACCGAACAATACACGAATGGGTCACTAGAGATAAAGATAAGATCGCGCAGCAATGAGTGGAGTGGAAATAGAGATGGATATGAAAAGAAAATAATACAACAGCAAGATTGAAGTTTTAAAAGTGTGGGCATTCATCCACTCAAACTGTTCTGAATCTCTATCTCAATTCGTTCACCATGCTTTCTATATCAAACATTTCATTTTATGTTCTGCAAAACAACATGAATGAGCTTACCGCGCATATCAATTGCCTTCTTAAAAGAATCCCAAACTCATCCCACACATTCAATGCCAATTGCAATGCAGAGAAACGCATTAAAAAATTGTGTAACACCAACAAGGCTTCGAGAGGCAGCAGAAACCTTCAACAATATGCCTCTTTCAGCTAAATCCACTGTCTCTCTCTTCACCTGCAGGTTTTTTGTTGAGGAGCCTCATCCGAGGACATGAACACCAGATAGCGTGGTCGTGGGTTCGCTTCCCACAGACGGCGCCAAGTTTTTAAAAAACGTGAAGAAGGTATATCGCCACCATGCTCTGTTTATGGTCACTGCCAACACATTAGACTTCTGCTACATGAACTTGTTCCAGAATTATGTTTGCTCTCAGAACCATGACATGCCTTCACTCTTCTTGTGTCCTGACAGTAGCTTAACACCGATGGCACTCTGCACGTTCGCAGCGGGATTTGTCAAAATAAATTTATCTCCTCCCACGTCGATTGAAGGAGCAGGCCGAGCAAGAGCCAGAGCCTCCACAGGTTGCTGTTGGGGACCTAATGGCAGAAGCTCTTCTCCCACGTCTCAATGGTTTAGAAGGGCCGAGTCCGAATCTCGTAACAATGGAAGAGCTCTTAACAAGATTTATTTGCAGAGAGTCCCGCCGCTGGGCAGAACAATTATTTGCTATTGTAGCGTTCGAGAATTCTTTTATGGTGACAGTGGAGGAAATCGTGGTGGAAACAGTGGAGGAAACGGGGATGGAAATGGAGATGACGGAGCATTTAATGGCAGTAATCCTTTTGGGAATATACTTATAATATACTGTCAAATGCGTTCCAGGGACAAATTAGCAGTAAACAGAGCTTTATTTTGTCTGTTAATGGTTGGCTGCCTGTGGCAACATCAGTTGTTCTCTGCTATTGCCAAGACAGATGGAACCGTTTCAAAGTCTGCCGCTCAGATTGTGCATGAGCAACATGGGAATGCTGCACCTTCTGCACGATTGGGAATGTCACGCAGAGTTTATCCTTTAGTTTCTCACAATCCCTATCAAGGCAACAATGGTATTTGCATTAGGCAAGGTAAAATCGGTCCAGGAAATACCCATTGACTCAGAATGTCGCCCAGACAACCAACAGTCTCCTTCAACCAATGAATTGCTCAGTTTCAGGGCTGAAATTGTTCGCCTGCTTCTTGGTAAAATTCCAGAGAGCAGATTATGTCAGGACAGAGGCAGCGACAGAACGACAGAGTCAGAGAGAGAGCGTTTCCAGAATGCAGTCAGGCAATTATGTTTAGCTCAGTGAGCGCAGAGTGCAGACAATGATTAAAAATACCATATGGCAGAGAGGAGCAGCGTTTCGAATCAGGTCAGCAGCGTGAGAGAGGGCAGCGTTTAATACCATTCACTGTCACCATGTCAGGCACCAGTATTCATGCGTAGAGAGGCAGTAAAAAACGCACCAGTAACAACGCTTCTATGCATTCATCAACGCTCAGGTAAAAAACGCATCAACGCTCAGGTGTAGAGCACATTCAGCAGGGCAGAGGTGCAGGACTGACATGCACATAATAGGCCACAGAAAAACAAGTGGCTCTGATACCATGTTAAACACACATGGAAAACATAGAATAGGAAAGATAAATCATGTGAGTTCATTTTTTATTAACAGGAGATGTACATTTATAATACAATGTTGTGACTCTTGGGTTTCAGATCCCAAGGTCTCTTGGACTGCTTAGTCTTTTCGGCTTCCACACTAACCCTTTAGGATTAGGTGTCCAACAGTAACATTAGTTTGTTACAGTAGGAATTCCGATTTAGGAATTTTCACAATGTTTGCCCCGGCTGCCTGGTTACTTGGGTAGATGTGGGAGGATGGTGTTACAGGTTAAGTATGTAATATTATCTTTGAAATCTAACCTACAGTGATGGTTTATTTTTGAATATGTACCTATGATATAGGTTATAATTATCATTGTTTTAGCTATACATTGACTTAAAAGAAATAGTTAATTTGCAATCAAATCTTTTTATAAATGATAACCATTAAGATAAGAGATATCTTGTTTTAGAAAAATAATTATATTATTTAAGGATACATAGAAATGTATGATGGATCTAAGTCATACAAATTAGTGGGTTTTATGATATTTTGTAAGTGTATCAAGTGAGTTTACATATTAGTTATCGACATTTTGTTGGGATGGGTAAATTTTGTTAAATTTTGTAAGTTCTTTTTGCAAAGATGTAAAGTCTCCGGGATTTGTGGAAGCGAAGTGCGAAGATAGTAAGAGTCAAAGGGGCTTTATTCCCTTCGGTGGGTAAGTGATAAGAAGTTTTTGAGACCTGCCCATGGTCCACAGACCATGGTATTGTAAAAGTAAGGGCTATAAATAGAACAATCATAGCGAGTCTAGAAGGTAACTCATTGATAGAAATTTTTGTAAGGGAAAGTAAACTAAGGCAAGAAAGGTTTGTTTCCTGTACTTAGGCGAAGGGGAAGGCTCCTACATCTGAGTGTGTGAAGACCTTGGTAAGTCCGCAGGATGAGTGCATGGGTCACTGCAGCTGAGTGCGTAGGGAAAAAGAGTCTGTATCTAAACAATTACATCTAATAAAGACAATTTTGACCCAATACTTGTGCATCTGTGTATTATTTATTACTTCTGCAAGTTTCTGTACTTTTTCGTTGTATCACAATTTATATGAATAAATGCTTATCTTCTGTGCAAAAGTGATAGATCAATATAATTTATACATATTATGAATATTGCATGACCTTCGTGAAGGTATATATATTGTTTAAGTGAATTACTGCAATTATCTATCTCGGAAAGGTTAGGGTTCGCGATAATAGAAAACAAGCCCTAGGAGCTATAGGAACCTATCGCAAAGGCCTCTGGATGTAGAAACCTGGTTCTGTCCTCCCCCAATACTACTTCGGGTGAGACTGCAGCCTGCGCTACGCGGGGTGTTTCCGAAAGGGCCAGCAATTTAGGGTTTTTTTGGTTGGCACATATAACTTTGAACCTAGGTCAGGCCCCATCAAGCCAACAAATGGTTTTATTGCCTGGACCGAGATCTTGATAAAGGGATGTGTGATAAGTGGTTCCCCATTAAGAAAGAACTCAGAAAGTGGATTGATTGAAAGCTACACACGTTTACAGCTCAGGAGAACAAAAATTTGTGCTTATCAAAGGAAGAGTGGTTGAATATATACCTATATACAAACGAACACGAAATATTCTTCTGCTCTTTTCCCTGTGAATTTGATGAGTGGCTGTCCAAATTAGTGGATAGTCAAGGTACATGGAAGCTTGATGGCCCTATTGCGTGGACCCCTAAATTGGTAAAGCACTTGGAGGCTTCTGAAAATAAAATTGTGCAAGTCGCCGACCACTAGATTGATTGTATTCTGGGAGGATTCATCATTGAATTCATGATCGATACGTCTATCAGCTATAGTGAAGCAGAGCACGTGTTATTCAAAGGACTAAGAGGCATACCTAAAATCTCTAAAGACTTGGATTAAGATGTTATTGTGTGAAAAGCGGGTTATGCCTTTAAATTGATGTTTGGGACTACGCGAAGTTGAAGAAAATTAAGAAGGAATGAAGAATCAGGTTCTGAATACAATCCGTTGTTAGGATCTTCTGATAGAGATGAAGAGGGTAATATTACGAGAACACTGCAAAGCACGCTATAGCTTGTAAGTCAGGTTATCGCAAGGATACCTCATCCATCTACACCACCTCTGCCTCCACATCTGCCTCACACACCTACACCTCCGCCTCCACATCCACCTCCACCCCCACGTCCTTCATTTAATATGGCGAATACAATAAAGATGCCTGTGTTTAAGGGTGTGGGATTTGAAGACCCCAAACAAATTTGGTTTGTCGCAGATGTTGTATGGATCACACAGTAAATCACTTATGAGAATATGAAGAAAGTACAGCTAGTCATAGTGGTGCAGGACAGAGCGTTGAGCTGGTACATTAAGTTCTGCACAGATAGGCCCAACACGACTATGCTAGAAGCCCAGCAAGCACTGAATAGTGAATTCAAGAAGCCCAAACCTCAGGCTCAGTCGGTAACAGAGCTCAAGGAGATTCAACAGAGGGTAAATGAGTCTGCGTGGGACTTTGATAAAAAAATAAAATGTTTGATTCAAAAAGCTAATATGACTATTACAG
Source organism: Pinus tabuliformis (assembly GCA_031772625.1). Taxonomy (NCBI): domain Eukaryota; kingdom Viridiplantae; phylum Streptophyta; class Pinopsida; order Pinales; family Pinaceae; genus Pinus; species Pinus tabuliformis. Next base: position 1,011,943,849 of record CM062815.1, read on the forward strand.
ATACTCAACATAGAGACTGATATTTCTTCACTCCTACATCATCTAAGATTACCATTGTCACAGTAGAGAATAGGAATGCAAGTAGAAGCAGTGGAGATCGCCATGGGATTAGAAGCTTCACCAATACATGATATGAATATAGCGGTACAACAGAGCCTGAAGAAGGGAAAGGAAGCTCAGCTCGAGGTTCGTGTAGAAGTTTGGTGCCTGAAGTGTAAAGGCCAAGGTCATGACAAGGACCATTGTCCTGTTTATCATAACTATCTCATTGGTGGAGGTCTTGTTCCTCTAAAACCAGAAAACATCGTTGGATCGAGCGTGGGAGTACCCTTATGGTTTTTTATCTCTCAGATAGTTGGGAAGCATGCGACTAATAATTGTCATCTCCTACAAAAATTTGTGAAAACACCATAGTAGTTGTTTTTCACTTTCTGTAAATATGTTGGGCATGATGAGTGCAATTGCCAGAGCTATGAATGGATGATGGGGCGGACCCCTACGTATAGAATGCAGATGGAAAATCTGCCTCAAGATCAGGGTTAGGGTGCAGTGCTCAGAGGATTCCAGGACCGAGGAAGAGGATGAGGAGAAGGGGCTACAAGGGGTCACTGAAAAATTATTTGTTATAATTATGGAGAAGCAGGTCATTTTGTGCGCTACTGTCAGAACCCAACACATCAATCCTACCTGTATTGCTGATAATTTGATCATGTAATCGAAGATTGCCCAGTACTAATAGCCAAGATGCAGGAAAAGAAGATGCAAACACATATGCATAATATTTACATGATGAGGGCGAAACCTAGCATTAATATAGTAACGACAAGTGGCATTGCCACTTGAGAAGATAAGGGGACGCAGCTGGAAAATGAAGGATGGGTACACAAGGCTGCGAAGAAGGAAGTTGGATTTGATCTAAATAGTGCTAAAGAAACCTTTATGGAAGCCAAAAAGAGCTTCACTGAGGCCTCTACCTCAAGAAGTCAAGAGAAATCTAGAGGAAACAATGAAGCATAGAACGTAGATCCTTCGCTATTAGCTACCTTTTTGAAGACTTGTATGAAGTTTTTATGTGATAGAAAGGTGGTAGATGGGCTTCAAGAGTTAACTGATAATTGTACAAGTAAGATCAAGCCTCCTATGGAACAACGCACTGTACCCAAAGTTGGTGAAAGCAAGAAACGAACAGGTCGTGAAATGAGGCTAACAACGCAAATCAGAGAGTATGAAATGGAGCAGGTAATTCTCGATCTAGGATCTAATGCGAATGTGCTACCAAAAAAAACATGGGAAAGAATGGGGAGACCTGCGTTGTAGTGGTCTCCTATCCAGCTTCGCATGGCCAATCAGCATAAAATCATTCCTATGGGGCGCCTATATGGGGTTACGGTGGATATTGAAGGAGCAAGCGCCTTCACCGATTTTGAAGTGATTGAGATAGTGGACGATAGTAATCGTTACTACGCACTATTAGGCATTGATTAGTCCTTTGACATGGATGTGGTCATTAACCTTAAGAAATGAAGAATGATATTTGAAAGAAAAGAGCTCCGAGTAATTGTTCCCTTAGATCCAACTGAAGGTGCACGATACATGGAACCAGTCCACGATTATGAAGAAGAGGATGATTTGGATCAGATATATAAGATCATTGTGCGTGATGAAGACTAGATCAATCCTATAGCCAATGGAAAAATTACATGGGATAGAGATGGCTCCTGCACCTCAAATTCCGACGAAGAGCTTGAGCATTGGAAGAACAAATTACATGAAGTCTCCTCGCTGCGCGGCAACATGTTGACCAAATCGCTCTGCTGCATTTCCACGGAGGTACGAAATCTACCTTATTATGATGGTTTAGATGATATTAATTTGTTTTTGGATAATTTTGAAAGGGAGGTTCTAGAAGAACATCGGTTCCAAACACTAGATATAGCATTGTGTGCTATGCCTGCCCATTGGTGGGGCACACATAAGGACAAATTCACAGATTGGAAAGAATACAGGTGAATGATTACGCTGAGGTTCGAGTACGCCAATACCCGTATGATAGAAAAATCCACATGAGCATCTAGCGCGGTGGACTAAAGCATGGGGAGAGAGTCCTCATCCTGAATGGGTGCACATCTTTTGTCACACTTTGGATACCATTCTGATGAATTGGTATTGGAAACAAAGCTACGCCATGGAACAGCCGAGTGGCATATCCTCAAGGAAATTTGCATGTTAACCTTCAACTTTGAGGATGGATTTAAATGTATTTATGAAGCGCTCCAAGAAATTAAGGCTGTGATATTTAGAATGCCTGAGGACCCGGTAGAATGGGTTAAACTAGAATGGAATATGCAACTACGCCATGCACTAGAATGCTATAATGTAACCGCAGAGCTATAGTGTAACCACATAAGAAGAAGAAGAAGATGACCCTAGGAATATCACTATTATGGAATCTAAGGGACAACATGAAGCTGAAGGACCCAAAGCAGCAATCCCTGACATAACAGAACCTTTGAAGACTAGACAGGTAAGCATTGGACCGAACGAGCAGCCGAAGTTTGTGAAAATAGGTGACTATTGGGATGATGATACAGTTGATAAGGTCATGGAACTGTTGTGGGAATACCATGACTTGTTTCCCACCAAGTTCTCGGATCTGAAAGGGACAGTAAGCGATTTGGGTGTGATGAAGATTACTTTAAAGCTAGATGTGAAGCTAAAACAAAAACCCTACTGTTTGAATCCCAAATATAAGGAAAAGGTGTGAAAAGAGTTGGAAAAGATGCTCGAAGATTGGATCATTGAGCGAGTGGAGGAATCAGACTGGGTAAGTCCTATGGTAGTTCAGGAGAAAAAGAAACATGATGAAATCTGGATATGCATAGATCTAAGGAAGCTCAATGATGCGTGTGTTCATGACCCGTTTCCAACACCTTTTACATATGAAGTCCTGGAGAATGTTGGAGGGCAAGAATCCACTCATTCACTGATGGGTTCTCGGGGTACCATCATATCAAGATCACGCCGGAGAATTGTAGCAAGACCACCTTCGCAGTGGAATGGGGATGTTTTCAATATACAGTAATGCCATTTGGATTGAAGAATGCACCTGCGATCTTCTCGTGTGTAGTAACTGCGGCTTTTAAGGAATTTGTCCACAAATTCTTAGAAGTATACTTTGATGATTGGACTACATTTGGGTTGGTAAAGCGCCATGTTGCAAGTCTGCACCTTATGTTGGATGCTTGTTGCAAACATCAGATCCCCTTGAATTTGAAAAAATGCATCTTCTATGTTCCTTAAGGAATATTGTTGGGTCATGTGGTTTGCAAGCAGGGATTGATGGTAGATCCTGCAAAGATAACAATTATTGTCAATTTGGAGGCCCTGAAGAACATAAAATAGTTGCGCGAGACACTAGGCCATACGGGATATTATATAAAAGTTATCAATGCCTATGCGCAAATCACTACGCCAATGGAGAAACCATTGAAGAAAGACCCCACATTCTGTTGGGATGAAGAGTGTAAGAGCAATTTATATATTCTAAAGAAAAAAATGGTCACTAAACCCATTCTAGTATTCCTCGATTGGAAAAAGGAGTTTCATGTGCATGTGGATGCTTCTTGTATTGCGTTAGGTGTGGTGCGGACCCAACCAGGTGAAGGCGATATTGATCATCCTATAGTGTTTGTGAGTAGGAAGTTGTCTAAGGCAGAGAAGAACTACTCGACTAAAAAGCGTGAGGGACTAGCTATGGTGTACATGCAACAGAAATTTCAGCACTATCTGTTAGGCATGCACTTTAAGATCTATACAGACCACTCTGCTTTAAAATACCTGCTCAATAAGCCTATGTTGGGGGGGGAATCTGCAGATGGTTGTTGCTCTTTTAGGAGTATGATTTTGAGGTAATTATGAAACCTAGACGATTAAATGTTGGTCCTGATCATCTCTTCCGAATTGAGAGTGGTGATGAGCCTACTAGTTTGGAAGAAGGGTTGCTTGATGTGCAACCCTTTGTTGTTCATGTCGCAAATGATCACTTTGATGATACAATCTAGTTTTTAACAATTGGCACAGCTCCAGAAGGATATTCTACACAACAGAAGAAGGAGTTGGTGGTTCGCGCGGCTGATTTTTCTATGATCGTTGGACACCTATATAAAATGGGTTGCGATGAGATACTATGCCAATATGTCCTAAAATTTGAACAACCAAGCATCCTCATAGAAGCACATGGAGGAGTAGCGGGAGGCCACTATGCAAGAAGAGCGACCATGCAAAAGATCTTTCGCACAGGACTTTGGTGGCCAACGGTGCATAAAGATTCAAAAGAGTATTGTATGGTGTGTGATGCTTGCCAAAGGACGAGGAAACCATCACAGAGGGATGAGTTTCCCTTAAATCCATAGATAACTTTGCAGTCATTTGACAAGTAGGCGATTGATTTGGTGGGTCTGATCCAGCCACCAGGAAAAAAAAACTAGAGTGCGATATATTATTACATCAACTGAATACTTGACGCGATGGGTGGAAGCACAGCTGGTAAAGGACTGTAGCATAGTTATTGTTGTGAAGTTTATCTTTGAGTATATCTTGTCCCGATTTGGCTATCCTAAGATATTAATGAGCGATAGGGGTACGTACTTTTTAAACGAAATGATTGTTGCAATGTTTGAAGAATTCCAGGTCTATCATAAAAAAAGTATGCCCTATCATCCTGAAGCTAATGGTATTGTTGAAGCCTTCAACAAAATTCTGGAGATCACTCGAACGAACATTTGCAACGCGAAGCGAAGTGACTGGGATGTACACATACCAGCAGTCCTATGGGCATATAGAACTACTTGTAAGAAGCTGACAGGCAAAACCCCCTTTCGGTTGGTCTATGGGAAAGAGGTTGTGATTCCCATGGAATATATTGTGTTGATTCTATCGATTGCAACACTGATTGATATGGCTAATTGCGAGACCATGGAGGAGCACCTCACACATCTGATGGAGTTGGAAGAGGGTCAGTTCTTGGCAGGATTTCACCAACAAGTGAAAAAAGAGCACGAAAAGGCATGGAACAATCGACACATAAAGAAGCGCACCTTCCAGGTTAATGACTTGGTCTTATTATATGAAAACAAGTTTATAAAATTTCCCAGAAATTTTCAACTGCATTGGCTTGGATCATATCTGGTCAAGGAAATTACAGATTGTGGTGCTATTCAGCTTACAAAGCTTAATGTAGAATTTTTTTTTAGGAAGAGTCAATGGCAGTCGATTGAAGTTGTACAAGGGTGATCCCACCACTGCACAATGACTATATGATAGCGGGATAGTCTTAGTACTCCAGGCAACTACAAGGAAGTACGGGACTATAAACTGCACTGCCCAAAAGTTGGAAAGATGAAGTAAGAGGGTTGGGTGATGGAAGAAAGAAGGGTGCTAGGGGGAGCTACGCCAAGATGGTTGCGCCATGGAGGTTGGTGCTGTGTAGCTAGGTCAAAACGTAGCCGTTGAGTGCACTGTAGACGATTGGATGGCTAAATTTTCATTAGGAGAAGCGGGGAGAGCACATTTATGGGGCAAATCTTTGGAATCTACCGCCAAAGATGCATTAAAAATATAAATTTGGAGGGAACGGTTGGATTCAAATTCAAATTCACCTATAATATGGCATGTCGCTCCGCATTAAAACACTTTGCATCATGAGAATTGATTTTAAGTTTTTCTGCCTTGTGTTGTACCAAGAGCTGAACTATATGTCCGACCCAGATTGGGAAGAGCTCTTTTTCACGACTAGGGTTGGCCGACGTACCTGAGTTTCTCTATGAGCGTTTTCTGGCCAGAATCACTGCAACTCCCCTCGAAACAGAAGCAACACCCTCTGAAGCCACACCCTCTGCTGAAGCAATGCCCTCTGTTCTTACGAGAGTTTTGACTACTATGCCTAGGTCTCCTAGACCTAAGCCCTCCGCAACTCATAAAAATCATAAAAATCCTCAACAAGTTTTGGTGAGGCAATCACTGTGAAAAATTCCCACAGAGATCCAACAGAAGAGGAGAATGGAAAAAATGAAGCAGCACATGAGCCCCTTGACATAGATGAAGATTATTGTCACTAGGGCATCAAGGAGATCAATGCCAAAGAGGGTGAGCCTATGACTCGGCTCCCAAATTACATCCCAATGCATAAGGGAAAAGCCAAGGTGCCTAAAAACCTGGAAACTACCAAATTCATGGTCTCTATGCCAATGTTGGCATAGAAGGTGGTGTTTGAGGGTGCATTGTTGGGCTGCATTCCATTGCTAGCTAGAGGATTAGGACATGGAAAATCATTAAAAGTTCCCTCAACTTGCGCAAAACAAATATTTGGCTAAAATATACTATGAGAAAATTGGGGTCGCACACTTAGAACCAATGAAGTGGGTCACAAGAGTTGAGAAAGCGGGCCTTCTAAACATGCTCTAGGTGCCGCATTTCAGTCTGACGAACATTAACACTATATGCATTAAACAATTACTCACCCTAGTGCATGATGGGTGTCTCTGGATGGGAGAATCCATCCCTATCACTGACATGTTGATCCACTGGATCACCTTACTGCCCTACCAAGGTGTGGATCTAGCTGAATATTTTGGAGGCAAAACAAAGGAGAAGCAACTCGTGGTTCAGATGACGAGTGAGTTTGGGTTGGTTAAGAAGTCGTGCAGATATTCCATCCGCTCCATATCAAAAAAAACAGTACAGTTCACCGCGTAGATTTTGGCATGCAAGATCATGCGGAAGTGTCGCGTGGACGAGGTTCTAGAACTAGTAATTTCCTTAGATGCGCAATGTACCAAAGCAGTCCAGTACAACTGGGCTCAGTACTTGTGCAAGGAATTTTTGGCAAACTGTCATGAGGCCCAGGATGAGGGAAAGGCATTTCATTATGCTTGGTTATTATTATTAATAGCCTTGGTAGCATGGAGGATGCTGGAGGACAATCAGTTTCCTCCTCAAGGCCTAGACCTTCTGGAGGCAGCAAAGTTCACTTTGCTCTGGGAAACCAAAGATGCAGTGCGGGTTATAGAGACCAAGATGTTTTGGGTGCTTGTGGAGATGGATCTACACACGGTGATCAACCAGAGGTCGAGGCTATCACCTACCTTATATGAGCTACTTGAGCCCTACACTGAGTTCAAAGCGGATTTACACAATGTATCTATTCGCGCACGATGGGATTCGAAGAAGGTACGGTATAAGTTGTCTTACCTTGTTGGCAAGGCAGATGTAAAAGAGATCGTTGGAAAATGGCTAGGGGACTGGCTGGTCCCATCAAATCTAGGCACGGGAATGAGCAAGGCAGCAGAAGGTACCACCACGCAGACCTCAGTAGCAGCAAAACAGAAAGAGGCAGAGCAGGCTGCATCTTGGGAGAAAGCTGCGCAGCAGAAGGAAGTTGCTGAAAAAGAGTGAGTGGACAAAGAAACTACCCTAGAGGTTGAAGAGTCTAATTCTTAGCACACCCAAGACCAGGAAGGATCAAAGGTAGAAGGAGGCGGGGGCGCAGAGTAGGGAACCCCATTTGTGGTCAATAAAAGGCCGAAGCAGACAACATCAAGACCACGAAAGAAGCATAAGTCCACAAGATTCTCCAAGTTGGATCCGTTAGTCCTCAATGAGGGGGCCTTAGAAGAGATTGGAGACAAGGTCTGGGATACGACAACATATCTATGGACCCATTTTGAGAAGCAATATTAGAAGGCATTGGGAAATGTGTAGAAGGATCTGCGCGATCTACAGATTCAGATAGGATGACTACAAGCGAGCACAGGCCAGGCGAGCGGGATTCATGTGAGACTGCAGCAAGCAAGTGCGATAGTCCTAGACATAGATCGGACTTTGGATCTCTAACTAATTTAGTTGCGGACGGGGCTCTGAATACCCAATCAGAAGAAGCCAACGCCCAACTTTCACAAATCAAGGATCTGAGCATGAATTGCGCGGCCCTCCCTATCCAGACTCTACATGAATTGCACCAAGGCATCTTGGATGAATTAAGGGTTAGGGAGCAGTGCGCGCTGCTGGTCATTAGTGAAGTTAAGACCAATAACCAACAGATATTTGAAGAAAAGGTGCAAGCACTGAAGGAGAAGGAAGAATTCGCCACGCACAACCGGCACTTGGAAGCAGCGATTACATAGGTGTGTAATGCGTTGTCTGAGATCAACATTGCAGCAAATGTAAAATCAATAGAAAAGATACAAAAGATGGTTGCGGCGGTCAGGGAGTCAAAAGATGAAATTAACAGAGTCTCATTTGAGTTGTAGTTACAAACTCCAGAGCTGCAACTGAAGCTGCAGCCAATGACTGCGCTAGAGGTGCGGGAGCAATGCGAAGCAACCATCAAGGAAGGAATGGCCATATTAGACACAACAGTCAAGGACTGCACATAATTATTTAAGCAGGCCATGGAGCTTTGGACATCTTTGCAGGAGGAACCCACTTTGCAGAAGATCAGTACTAACATTAGGGAAAAACAGTAGCAGTTTGATGAGATAAGGTCGATTGCGTGCACTTTGGCGACATTACAGAGATTCATGTGGTTAAAATAAGGAAAGTAGCTACATATTGAAATTGGAGAGTTGCACCGAAAAGAGGCCATTCTTAGGGACAAAACACAGTCGTGGACAGAGGAAGCCAACCAGCTCAATCTGTCATTGTAGAACAAGCTAAAGGGAATCCAGCAGACACAAAGGACAATGGGCCTCGTGGTGGAAGGCCCCACTACAGAGAAGCTAGTCGAGGAATTGCAGCAAGCAGCAATGCAGGGAACAACTGATCTATAGGTTCTGAAGATGGAGTTACGCAAACTCCAAGACAAGATTGAAGCGGCGGCTGAGTGACTCGAGGACGAGTCACCAAATTGTGTTGGGGTCCCATTGGGATCGGGTCCCTAGGGTAAATTTTGTAAGTTCTTTTTGTAGAGATGTAAAGTCTTCGCGATTTGTGGAAGTGGAGAACAAAGATAGTAAGAGTCAAAGGGGCTTTAGTCCCTTTGGTGGGTAAGTGATAGGAAGGTTTTGAGACAGAAGGGTAAGTGAGTCTAGAAGGTAACTCATTGATAGAAATTTTTGTAAGGGAAAGTAAGCTAAGGTGGGAAAGGTTTGTTTCCTATACTTAGGCAAAGGGGAAGGCTCCTACAGCTGAGTGCACGGAGACCTTGGTAAGTCTGCAGGCTGAGTGTGTGGCCCCCTGCAGCTGAGTGCGCAGGGAAAAAGAGTTTGTATCTGAACAATTACATCTAATAAAGACTGTTTTGATCCAATACTTATGCATCTTTGTATTATTTCTTACTTCAACAAGTTTCTGTATTTTTTCTTTGTATCACAATTTATATGAATAAATGCTTATCTTTTGCACAAAAGTGATAGATCAATATAATTTATACATGTTATGAATATTGCATGACCTTCACGAAGGTATAGATACTGTTTAAGTGAATTACTGCAATTATTTGTCTCGGAAAGGTTAGGGTTCGTGATAATAGAAAATAAGCCCTAGGAGCAGAAGGAACCTATCACACAGGCCTCTGGATGCAGAAACCTAGTTCTATCATCCCCCAATACTACTTCAGGTGAGACTACAGGCTACGTTACACGGGGTGTTGCCGAAAGGGCCAACAGTTTATGGTTTTTTTGGTTGGTGCAGATAAATTTGAACCTCGGTCAGGCCCCATCAAGCCAACACATTTTCTAATGAGTATAATAATATTGGAAGGCTCCTGCAACTGAGTGCCCGGAGACCTTGGTAAGTCCGCAGGCTGAGTATGTGGCCCCCTGCAGCTGAGTGCGTAGGGAAAAAGAGTCTGTATCTGAACAATTACATCTAATAAAGACTGTTTTGACCCAATACATATACATCTTTGTATAATTTCCTACTTCAACAAGTTTCTATATTTTTGCTTTGTATCACAATTTATATGAATAAATGCTTATCTTCTGCACGAAAGTGATAGATCAATATAATTTATACATGTTATGAATATTGCATGACCTTCACAAAGGTATAGATACTGTTTAAGTGAATTACTTCAATTATCTGTCTCGCAAAGGTTAGGGTTCACGATAATAGAAAATAAGCCCTAGGAGCGGAAGCAACCTATCACACAGGCCTCTGGATGCAGAAACCTGGTTCTATCATCCCCCAATACTACTCCAGGTGAGACTACAGGCTGCATTACACGGGGTGTTGCTGAAAGGGCCAATAGTTTAGGGTTTTTTTGGTTGGCACAGATGAACCTCAGTTAGGCCCCATCAAGCCAACACATTTTCTTAGTAATGAGTATAATAATTTCGGAAGAAAGTAGTAACAAACTCGTTCTATGTTCATTTAGGGAAATGGATTCTTGTAAGCTATGGATGAAGGTTGAATATCTCTTGGAGAAAGAGGCATAAGCATCTTATTACTCACAAGCCATGAGCGTATGGAAAAAACCAAGTGAATCTCTAAAGAGAAAAAAGAACCATCCATTGAATTCATGTTAGGGAGCACAACTAAATACAAAATGGTCCTCAATCTCAAGATCCAAGGAGCAAAGCTAGCAAATATGATGCACTTGAGGAATATGATGATCTCTATCAAGGCAAAGTTGGTGGGAGCAAACCCAAAGTCTGGAAAGAGGTATCTTCAAGTTGCAAGGTAGCTATAGTTTTTGTATACCTCAAAGGTGGATAATCCCATCACTACATTGGATATATACGTCTAAATAGTGTTGGTGTTTGGAAGAAAGTGACTCTTTGGGCTTAGGCCATGTAAATTAGAGACAACCTTTATAAATATCAATACAAATACCCTTATATTGACAATATTAGAAGCATTAAAAGGATTTGAGCACAAGATATGGATATCTAAGAATGCTACTATGTGAGTTTCCCATAATTTTGAGCCATATCATTGTTATCACAAGAAAGATCACTAAAGTGATTAATGACTTTGTGCCAAATTATGGAAGAATACTAAAATGAAGGATTGATCTATTGGCATGAAGATGTTTAGATAATATTGTGACAAGCATGTTGAAACCCTTTTAGCACTACTGGGAGGTGGGGGGATTTGAATCAATAGTGTGATCTTCTTAACAATTTTACCAATTAAAACTTCATTTACTGAATCATGCATATAACCTGCAACATATTATATCATCACATGATTGCAACAATGTAAGTAGCTAAATCAAACAACCATGAGAGCAACAAAACCATCAAACACAACCATAAAAAACCATCACACAAGAGACACAAGATATCTAGTGGAAATCCCTTCACCAGACCAAAAACCACCCTTGTTGTTGTTGCGCTACTTTGAATCTTCTATTAAGAAAAATGTATCTTTTACATAGATTGTTGACTCCCATCAGCTAGGAGACTCGACCTCATATACAATCAGCTAACTCCCATCAACCAGGAGACTCAATTCTACTGATCATCTTGGAAGACTATGTTCTCACATAGATCTACATACTACCATCTGTTGAAGGCCACCATGATCAACGATCCTCGCCCAACTCCATTTTGACTATCCAACTACCATTGGATTGAGAAACTGTTATTTTCACCAAAAATTCGCAATCACTGCTCCACACCCATGAAGTCACTGCTCCTCTACTCTATGTGTACCTCGTTTCGTATGTTTTCACACTAGATCCCAAGACGATCTGCTCAACTTGATTCAACTCTGCAATATGATCTCCAGTAGCAAGACAATATCATCAAATCAAAATAACACCACAAATATGCTCTCTACTCTAGCAAAATAGTGGTCACAATACAACCATCAAATATCAATAACATAATCACCAAGAGCTAAAACAATCTTCACATTCAACCACAACATCAAACCCTCACTCCAAAATACAATTTATACATAATACAATTAACATCATACAAAACAATGGCTATGTGCCAAATGCACTAGCATAACCTGCAAAACAAATGTGAAAGTCATAAACTTGGATCTATTCCAAGCTCTCCATCAATACCAACACTCTGCTACAACTCTCTATGTCTTTGATATGAAATCTGAAGACCTGAATCAATATTATTCTTCGGCAAGTAGATTTGTTCATTTCGTTGCCATTAGCACTAATATACTAAATCATATATGCTCTCAACTGATTTTGAAGCATACTCACACTATGCAACCTTCTCTTCCTCACATACAAACACTATCAACCATCACTCAGCTCCAAAGTGAAGTATATAAAATGTGTTGGGCGAAATTCACCTTAGGCATGGCATCAAGAGTGCACACATCTGACAAAATAAATCCACTAACACCACTACTTGTGCACTAAATGCGTTCACATCATTGGAGGACCTTTCCAAACCATTCCAAACCATTACAACTTAATCTAGAAGTCTTTGGGAATTTCCATTCCAATTTCATTTTATTTGCGTGAGGAGCAGAGAGAAAAACTCACTTTAGGCCACAGTCCCAAACATAACACTGTCTGATCTTGACTGCAGTACATGGATAAGCCTTTTTACTAGTGTCTGGAGCCTTTCAGCTGCATGCATAAGCCTAAATGGGAGAGACTGGGGCAGAGCATAAGGAAAATAAATAGACCTTCAGTTCAGAACCTCTGCCAACTATTTGGACATCTTCTCTAGCATCTGAAATCACCTCCAAACCTCTTCCAAGTCCTTTGACACCTTTCCAAATGGATCAAACTTGTCTCCTAAGTGCCATTACCAAATTTACCTAAAGGGCCAACAAACAAGGTTGACAAGAATGTCAACAAGTCCTCCACTCGCCAACAAAAATTTCCACAAGCTCCACCACATGTATACACTATTGAAGCATCTTTGCAACATCATCATCAATCCAACGCACTGCTGCAACAAGTCATCCTCATGAGCATAAGCATGAAGATCTAGAAGAAGACCTAGTATTCCAACTCATCAACTGTGACAACTCCATCCATGAAAACCATACAACCAACAAGCTAAATCATCAAGGTTGACAACATACAGTTGACATCAATTCCAACACAATCATCCCAATGCCAACTCAACTAGCTGCAACCATGCTTAATGAATATCATCAACACATTAGCTAGGGTAAATAGGGTTGACATCAATGCCAACATGAGCTAGCTGCCATCATGAACCAATGCCAACATTAGCTAGGTGCACACATGAACACCATAATGCCAACAAAGCACTATCTTTATCCTATTTTTGTTTACGTCTCCAAGGTATGTTATCTAGACCTCACATTCATACAAGAGAGTATGTCTAACCATTAATTAAAATAATTAAATATCTGATATGTCTTGAAACTAAAATTGAAAGCATTACTTTCACAAATAGTAAAAGCCACATCTATCTTAAAAAATGGTAAAATATTTTGATAGCTACTATTGTAAGTCTCACTTTTAACCACACTAACATCTGATTTTTTTGTTAACAATGAGAGCAGAAACAAGCATGATAATAAATGATGGAAAATGCTATTCATTGTATTGATCTCATGGTATCAATCTATAGTACATGGATTTGTTCACTTCTAGAAATAGATCTCATTGACCACACATTAGTGGATCATGACCTCACCTTATCAATAGATAAAGATTACAACACATAAGTAGGTATTTTTTGGAGTTTCTGACAGTCTAGGGACTCAGTCTAACAATTTTAAAATTATAACATATTTATTGAATTTGTTAGGGCACATATTACATAATAATACATGGATTTGATCACTTCTAGACCTAGATCTCACTTACCACACATTATTGGATCATGACCTCACCTTATCAATAGATAAATATTACAACTCATAAGTAGGTATTTTTTGGAGTTTGTGACAGTCTAGGGACTTAGTCTAACAATTTTAAAATTATAACATATTTATTGAATTTGTTAGGGCACATATTACATAATAATACATGGATTTGAACACTTCTACACCTAGATCTCATTGACCACACATTAGTGGATCATGACCACACCTTATCAATAGATAAAGATTACAACACATAAGTAGGTATTTTTTGGAGTTTCTGACAGTCTAAGGACTCAGTCTAACAATTTTAAAATTATAACATATTTATTGAATTTGTTAGGGCACATATTACATAATAATACATGGATTTGATCACTTCTAGACCTAGATCTCACTTACCACACATTATTGGATCATGACCTCACCTTATCAATAGATAAAGATTACAGCTCATAAGTAGGTATTTTTTGGAGTTTGTGACAGTCTAGGGACTTAGTCTAACAATTTTAAAATTATAACATATTTATTGAATTTGTTAGGGCACATATTACATAATAATACATGGATTTGATCACTTCTACACCTAGATCTATTTGACCACACATTAGTGGATCATGACCTCACCTTATCAATAGATAAAGATTACAACTCATAAGTAGGTATTTTTTGGACTTTGTGACAGTCTAGGGACTCAATCTAACAATTTTAAAATTATAACATATGTATTGAATTTGTTAGGGCACATATTACATAATCTAGTTAGGCAAAGTGGAAGACCACATAATGAAAATAGTGGGAACCACTTTTAACTTTGAAAATGCAATTGAATATGTTATTAGACAATTTGAACTCACCATGCTCTTAAATATATCATAGTACATTTGGATATAAGTTTGGCCAAAAGATACATAGTACAATTGGTAGATGTTTTGGTAAGTATATTGTACTTTCTATACCAAGCACATTTTAATAGAGAGAAAAAAACAAAAAACACATATTGTAATTTTTCCTCATTCATAAAACAAAACAATATAGTCAATATGCAACATTTTGATAATCATGTTTATATATTTTGTAATAGTGCTCAGTTGCAACATTTTGAATATCACATTATTATTTTGTCATTTTAAGAGTCAGCTCATAATCTCAATTGTTTGGAGACATCTAAAGTAATAATAAATAATAAATATACAATTGACTAATAAGATATATATATATATATATATATATATATATATATATATAATTTGCAACATTTTGATAATTACATTTATATATGGTATAATTTTGTTCACTTGTAACATTTTGAAAATCATATTTATTATTTTGTTCATTTTAAAAGTAAATATATTAAACTTGTATCCTAAGTTCCACTACCAAATTGACCTAAAGGGCCAACAAACAAGGTTGGCAAGAATGTCAACAAGTCCTCCACTCTCCAAAAAACATCTGCACAAGTTGCAACACATGTGTACACTACTGAAGCATCTCTGCAACATCATCATCAAGCCAACACACCACTGCAACAAGTCATCCTCATGAGCATAAGCATGAAGACCTAGTATGCCAACTCATCAACTGTGGCAACTCCATCCATGAACACCATACAACCAACAAGCTAAATCATCACGGTTGACAACATACAATTGACATCAATGGCAACACAATCATCCCAATGCCAACTCAACTAGCTGAAACCATGCTATAATGAATGGCATCAACACATCAACTAGGCTACATAGGGTTGACATCAATGCCAACATCAGCTAGCTGCACACATGAACACCATAATGCCAACAAAGCACTCTCTTTATCCTATTTGTGTTTACTTCTCCAAGGTATGTTATCTAGACCTCACGTTCATACAAGAGAGTATGTCTAACCATTAAGTAAAATAATCAAATATTTGATATTTCTTGAAACTAAAATTGAAAGCATTACTTTCACAAATAATAAAAGCGCATCTATCTTCAAAAATTGTAAAATATTTTGATAGCTACTATTGTAAGTCTCACTTTTAACCATACTAATATCTGATGTTTTTGTTAACAATGAGAGCACAAACAAGCATAATAAGAAATGACTAAAAATGTTTTAAGCCATCTTCTATTCATTGTATTGATCTCATGGTATCAATCTATAATACATGGATTTGATCACTTCTAGACCTAGATCTCACTTACTACACATTAGTGGATCATGACCTCACCTTATCAATAGATAAAGATTACAACTCATAAGTAGGTATTTTTTGGACTTTGTGACATTCTAGGGACTCACAATCTAACAATTTTAAAATTCTAACATATTTATTGAATTTGTTAGGGCATATCTTACATAATTTTGTCAGAGTTAGACAAAGTGGAAGACCACATAATGAAAATAGTGGAAACCACTTTTAACTTTGAAAATGCAATTGAATATGTTATTAGACAATATGAACTCACCATACTCTTAAAGATATCATAGTACATTAGGATAGAAGTTTGGCCAAAAGATATATACTACAATTGGTTGAAGTTTCGGTGCGTAGATTGTACTTTCTCTACCAAACACATTTTACTATATTAAAAAAAAAAAATTGTAATTTTTACTCTTTCAAAAACAAAGTCAATATGCAACATTTTGATAATAACATTTATTTATTTTGTAATAGTGCTATGTTGCAACATTTTTAATATTACATTATTATTTTGTTATTTTAAGGGTGAGCTCATAATCTACATTGTTTGTAGACATCTAAAATAGTAATAAATAATAAATATGCATAATAATAAATAATAAATATGCACAATATATATATATATATATATATATAATACTTAATTTACAACATTTTAATTATTGTATAATATTATTCACTTATAACATTTTTAGAATCAACACCATTTTGAAAATCATATTTATTATTTTGTTAATTTTAAAAATAAATATATTAAAAATTAAAAATATATTATATATACATTAATTTATACTAACATCTCAATTTTGTTTAAATCCTCAATCTATATTTCTTTTCAAACCTCAAAATATATTGATAATAACTTTGAACTTCCTTCTAATAAAATGGATAGGTTAGAAGAAGTTTTCTCATTACTAAAAATAATCTTAAATTATGCTTCATCCAGAGTCATTTCCATGATGATTGTGAAAAATGGTTTTAAAACAATTTTTAAAGTGAAATGATTTTAATTTTTAAATATTGATTTTCTTTGGTGCGCTAATAGAGAATTAAGTTAGTGGCAAAATTAAATTTTTGTGATCATCTAAAAATTGTAATTATTTTGAAAGTTCAAAATTACACAACATATTTCACGACGTTTATGGCCCATTAGAGTCGTTATGGACTAATAACAGTGAAACTAGTAAGAAAAATAACGAAAAAATATAAGTATAAATCATTAATCAATCTTGGGGGAGTTTGATTCCTCAACAACAATAGGTTATTTTTTTCTCCTTGGTGAGTAGCCTAGATCAAGAGGGAGGCCTAAATGTACGTCAATTTGTTGTAATCTTTAGTCTAGTCCATGTTCCATGAGTTGAATTTCATTGATCATCAGCATGATTTCGTCTCATGCCTTGTTACGATCCAATAAGACTTGTCCTAGTAGCATTTTCATGTACCATTATATGTATATGATGTCCATATATTGGTTGAATATGCCTTGTGTGTGTCCTATATCCAAAACCTATTCTTTTATTTCACTGGTTATTTCCACATTTGATAGGCATCTACATTCTCTAGTGATCCCCTATTTAACATTGGTAATTTCCTCTTGAATCAATTGTGACATGTAGGAACTAAATAGCTTGGTTGAGGACTCCAACCTCTAATAGCATGAGTGTTCCCCACTTCTTTGTAATAATATGCAGAGCCTCATTGGCTTTTGGCATGCTGTCAAGGCTTCAAGTGCCTCAAAGAAATACTGAGATCAAAAACTAGAAAGTGTGAGGTGTGGCCAAAGTCAAAGACCAAAAGAGACATAACAAAGCCTTAGGTAAGATTCATATCAAAGTGGCCTAAATAGAGAAGGTAGAGTCGTGGATTGTGAATGCACGAGAGAGGGGTTAGGTGAAGGGGAAGTAGGATTCTCTATGGTGTAGCTACAACTAAGGGAAACTCCTAGTGACTGGAGGAGGGACGAGAGGAGAGGAGAGAGAAAATAAAATAAAACTCTAGAGAATGACAAGGGAAAAGAAAGGAAAAACAAGACCACAGAGGGAAGGGGCCAACATTAGGGAGAACCAATTGAAAACCAAAGAGCACCCTTGCTCTAGAAGGAAACAATAGAAAATCTCCATTGCAAAGACATGGGAGGGGATTTGAACAAAAAACTTACCACCTTCTTGTAATGACTATTTATTGCATGAGTTGCCTTGGTTACTGGCCATATTGAACCCTAGATCATAATTTACTCTTTGCCTTGTGTAGAATCACCTGGTATTCAACCAAGCTTCCTTCACTACATCTTATGACTAATACGCATAATGAACCAACCTAGTAATAACTCCAAAGTGTGGGGTCTATAAATGACCACTAGTGGGATCACTCTTTGAACTGATGGTCATTTGTTTTAGCATTAAAATCCTCCTACTATTTTGATTGCTTGAATTCACGAATGAGTGTGCCAAAGGGAGTGCCTTCGTACTGATAAGACTTCAATTATTGGTCATGGGG
This sequence comes from Pinus tabuliformis, assembly GCA_031772625.1. NCBI lineage: Eukaryota > Viridiplantae > Streptophyta > Pinopsida > Pinales > Pinaceae > Pinus > Pinus tabuliformis. Next base: position 1,011,962,291 of record CM062815.1, read on the forward strand.
GAGGGGTTGTGCTACATCCACCGTCGTTTATACTTGGTGAGTGGTGTCCATTTACTAATAAGACTTCAATTATGCATCATGGGGGAGGGGTTGTGCCACATCCACCCTCGCTTATACTTGGTGGGTAGTGGCCATGCACCTTCCCACTTGTCCCCTCTTGAACACATACACCAAAATGTTGTATGAGACCCACTTGTTTGTGGGACAAGGGACCCTTCTCTGGGCAATAATTGAATTGCTAAAGTCTATGATGGTGTACATACTCTACTGCCCTTTGAATTTGCATTGATTGCTAAAGTATAAGTGTTTTATACTCTACTCCCCTATATATATGAACTTGTGATCTCTTACAAAGAAGCACTTGCTCTTAACTATTAAACCCTTTCAAACTATATATATTTATAAAAAATACTTCACTCAAAATTAAAAAGAGTCAATCCTCTATTTTAAAAAACCAATTATCTAAACTAATAGTCACCCTAACACAATAATTAACATTAACTTAGATTTTTTTCAATTATAGTTTAGGGTGTTTATATAGAAATTTAAAATATAATTAAAATCTAAAGTTTTTAAATAAATAATTAAATATCGTAATATTTAATAATGATTAATTTTAATTCACATATAATATTTACCTATTTAATTTATATTAAAATTTTAAAAATAAAAATGCTATATTAAATTAATTTATACTACTTTATTATGTTATTGAAAATATAAACTTATATATCCACAATATATTAAACTGTAAAATAAATTTTATTTTTCTAAATAAATAATCTTGACTCCAGAAAAAAGTACATATTTAATCACAAATATTATATATAATCCCTGAACTTTTTGTTTTGTAAGCTTTTTTCTTATGTATTATACTACATTATAGCACTTTTAACAACTCACTCCCTGATGTATGGTTTTTTCATCATGTGTACTCTTCTGAGCTCACTCTAATGGGCATGACATTGAAACCAAGCAATGATGATGTTGTCCTATGTCAGTGGAGTCTTCTCAGGAACAGAGGTACAATTTCAAAATAGGTTAGTATAATAATTATGGACCGTGGAGAGGACTTGTGTAGAGGTTAGGTTTCTTGGCCGTGACTCTATTACATCTTTTTGATGTACAACACTTCTATCATAAACCTAATTCTCCTGCTCATACCAACCAGGATGAACCTTAAATGATCTTCTGTCAAGAGCGGGTAATTAATATAATGTAATGACATATTACAATTGCATTTGTTCCTGTGGCAGGTGAAATTATTAGCAGTCATAACTACAAGTTAAACAGCAAATGGTTGAACTTACTAAATTTTTTACACTGGATTTTGACCAAAACTATGAGATTTAAATAGTAGTCTTCTAAATTAACAATTTGACTAATATACAGTTGGGTTAAGTAACCCCAGGCTGGGTTTGATCAATTTTCTTTTGAGTTATGATGCTTGGGGAAACATATTCTTTTCCTATAAATGACTAAAGCTAAGTTAAATGTATGTATAGGGTTTACATTCTAGTCGGCCAAACCCCCCAATCACCCCAACATATGATTAGGGGAAGAATTTTAAAAACGTGGGAATTTCAAATTGGAGTGGATTAAATTTATTTATTTATTTTTTTTTTTTTTTTTTTTTTCAGATAACTAAATTATTTAAAGTTAAAGTTATAGTTGATGTTCAAAATTATGATTAAGTAATTTATGTAGTCTTAATCTACATTTAACTTATTAATTAGGTTTGACTAGTTGATTCCTCTCAAGACTTGGTAAATACATAATTAAACCAAAACCCTTGAAATCATTCATAATTCTCTCCGACGTGTAAAAGATCCCATCAACCCCAAGGACATGAAGGGTGTCTATATTACTCCTTGTTCATATGGGACCCCCTACATTGGTGAGAGTGGTCGCTCTATTAACCAAAGGATTAATGAGCAGGCACTTGACCTAAAACATGGGAGCACCAAGTCTTCTGCACTGGCGAAACATGCGGAGAAGACTAAACATCATGTTTGTATTGAGGAAGCCCGTGTGATTGCCAGAAATTTAGGGAAGCTATTGAGATTGAAAAAAGGCCAAGTAATCTCAATAGGGATGATGGTTGAAAGATAAGTAGTTGTTGGATCCCTGCCCTTTCTTCCGAGTCATATCTCCTCTCTTCTTCACCTCCCCACTCTATTAATGACTTAAACTAATTTTTCTCCCTTTCCTTTTCTTCAAAACTGCCCTTGTCCTAACTTACCGTTTTGTTTCTCTTTAGATGGCTTATCGAATTAATTTATATTAAAAAGTTTCCAAAAACCATTAATAATCAAATATTGCTTTCTATAATTATTTAATAATATTTAATTTATGGATAATGTTAAAGCAATACTATTAATATTGACTCATATTAAACATTAATAATATTATTAAAATTAGCATTAGCATAACTAACTAAATGGGTTAATATTACAAGATTACTATTTAGATTTATAATAGTAAGTTTATTACCATGATAATATTATAATAATACTTAGTATCATTATATTAAAGCATCTATGGCTCGTATTAAATAAATATTAATATTATACATTAATAATACCATTATAATTAAGATTAGATTCATATTAAATAATTATTAATAATAACATTATAATTAAGATTAACTCGTATTAAATAAATATTAATATTATACATTAATAATATCATTATAATTAAGATTACCTTTGTTATAACTAACTATAAGGGGTTAATATTAACCATTATAAGATTAATATTTAGATTGGCTAAAAATTTATAATGATGAAAATACTACCATTATTATAATGTTATGATAATGATTTAATAAGATGTAGTATAGCAAAGATTAGAACGAATTCTCATGAGCTCCATAGTGAAACAGGTCGTTGGGCAATTCCTAAAACGCCATGGATCTGCCATATATGTAAGAATAGGAACGTCGAGGATGAAAACCACTTCCTCTTAGAGTGCGCCGCGTATAACCACATTAGATCTCAGTTTCACAATCTTTGTTACAACACTGACCTTCCTAGCCTTTTACAATGTCAAAATTATAGTGAGCTCGGGAGGATTCTCTCCAAGCTTTCTGAGCATAGGAATAAAATCTTAAATCAAAATAGATAATTTGTTTCTTTAGGTCCGATAGACCATTATTTGGTCTCACTGGACGTTAACCATCATCATCATCATAATATTTTTATAAAGCTTATTAAATAAACCAAGAATGTATTAAATGGCATTATAAAATATTAATATTTTTACTCTAATTCATTGATAATATTGTTACAATTAAATAATTTTAACCTACCTAATCTAACCCTTTCTTAATCAATTATGGTCTTGGTCCAATCCAGTCTAAAATAGTCTGTCTTGGTCCAATCAAGTCTAAAATCGCCTTTTTTCCAGTCAAACCTAATAGTTGGAAGATCTGCCATCCTTATTTAACATGTAGCCATGATCTGATTTTTTTCAACTTGTCCCGAGGATGAACCACACTCGTTGATTCGAAATGCGTCAATAAAAAATTTCTAATGTGATTTTTTTGAAAATATTTCTAAAAACTCAGATTATGGATCACAGAAGCTTAAATTCAAATAAAATAAATATGTGCTAATTCTTAATAATATTATTTATATTTATATAAATTTCAATTTTTATATATAGAAATATTATTATTTTTAATTTTATTAAATCCATAATAATACATATAATTACATGTTTTATAATCTTTTTAATTTGATATACAGAATTTTAATAATATATACATATATATATATAACTTTATGGTAAATATTAATTTTTTTATATACTTATATATATATATTTTTTAATTCTAGATGACCCAGGGATTTGAACTCAGTCTTCCGCATTTCATTGATTTCACCCTTTTGAGATTAACCAATTGCCCTGCCCGTTGAAAATTTATTATTCAAATATGAAATTCTAAAATATAAAAAATATAATTTATAATTTATATATATATATATATATATATTTATTAAATTTATTAAGCTTTTGTATGTTTATTAACTAAATGTTGTGAAATGTTGAATATTATTATTTTAATTTGATAAGTATATTATAATTTTTTTTAACTAAAATTGATTATAATTTTATTAAGAAAAACGAAATTAAGATACAACATATTGAATTAAATTAATTTATTGTTTTTTTTAAGTTTTATTTTTTATTATTTTGTTTATTTAAACCCATATATAAATGATTACGGTCATTTACAACCCATTTTGTAAAATGCCTCCCAATGCAATAATTTTTTACAAAGTTAAATAAGTTTCTTATTAAAAAAATTGATAAATTACATATAGATGATAGTTAAATAAATTACGTATTGATAGATTTTAACATCGAATAAATAGATTGAATATTTCAATTAAAATTATCATTTACAACCACTATGAATGGTTACCTATTAATACAATGTTTTTTGATAAGATTAAATAAATTCTTTATAAAAAAATTCGATGAATTACATGTAGACGATGGCTAAATAAACTACTTATTGATAAATTTTAATATCAAATAAATAAATTGAATATTTTAATTAAAATTATTAATACTATAAATTAAGTATTTTAATTAAAATTATTAATAATACTGTGTTGTTACACATATCATAATTATCTATGGTCAGTGCATTGTAGCTTATGTTTTAACTTTTCAGTCAATACATGTAGTTAATATTAATGTATATCTATACTTTGATTTTGATAAAAACACTTACGCTCAACACATTATATATTCAATATATATATATATATATAATAAATATATATATATATATATATATATATATATATATATATATATATATATTAATTTTATAATATTATATATTAATTAAATTAAAAACGATTTTTCATTTATGTCTATTTAATTATACAAATTTGCAACCCTTTGTTCAATTTAGATCTTCTCTGATTTAAACTTTTATATAAAGTTGTAAAACCTAAAAATCTTAAATCCTTAGTCTACCTTGACTTAAGTAGAAGTTGTTTCAAAGTAGTTTTTTATTATATGAAATTGAAAATATTTCATTAATTTGAGTTTATTAATTTTTGTTTTTATCGTATTAATGTTAAAGCACATTCTGTTATATTTTTATTAATTAATAATATAATATATTAAAAAAGAGATATAATCAAAATAGAAGTTTTGGAATTTTTTTACTAGAGTTGATTTAATTTTTTAATTAAATTTTGATTTTTATTGTTTAATTTAAGTGTTTGAATACATATATGGATTCAACATCTTGTCAAACCCTTGGGACTTATGGATTGTAGAGAGTTCACAAATCAAACTTGTGATTCCAACAAATTTGTGCCAAATTTTGAGCAAATAAAATGTCTAATAGATAGCGTTAATAATTAGTTCCTTACTAAAAAAGGTTGTAGATTATAATTTTCCCCCATAAATGAACTCTGGATTTGCAACTAAGCCTCCAAAAAGCCATTCTATAAAGTGGTTAAAACTTAAATTGCAGTGCATTAAAAAAAATCCTCTATATCATCTTTCCATTTGACAGACATAATGAACTTGAAATTCCAAACCTGGTGTTAGGGATGTTTCATCAATCACCAATGGGTTGTAAATTGCCTCTCAATACAGTAAATTTTTTTATAAGGTTAAATAAGTTCCTTATCAAAATTTTTGATGTGTTACATGTAGATGAGGGTTAGATGGGTTGTAAAATGCCTCTGAGTACAATAATTTTTTTATAAGTTAAATAAGTTCCGCAAAAATTTTGATGTGTTACATGTACATGAGGGCTAAATGAGTTGCTTATTGGTAGATTTTAACATCAAATAAATAGATTGAGTGTTTTTTTTTGTAAGCTTCTTTGAATGATTTCTATTACTATAAAAGGATTACATCAAGCATAGATAGTTTTCTTAGTCACAAAAAATAACCTTGGGAGACAAAAGCTTCATCCAGGTGTACCCTGTAACCCATTAATACATAAGCCTACTGAGATCTTAGCTACCATGAGTACATTTGTCAAAAAAAGTATGAATGATAAGATCAACTTAGCCTGTGGCAGAAATCAAAACCAGATTCGCCTAACATAGAGCTAAAAGTATAGTAGGTGACGAAACCAAAAATATATAAGTTGACCATGACATCGCCATAACTAACTATCGCCACTGCTGCTGGTCGACTTCACCTGCCATTAGAATAGAAGCGAGTTCTGCGAAGGTAGTTTTTGCTTCAATTAGAAATTATGACAAGAGATAGGGGGAGGAATTCCCGTGAGGAGAAGAAGCAACACAAGGAGATGCAGTGAGTGAGGGAGAATTGATGAAAACATGAGTTTCATTAAGATCCTCCGACTCAGTATTGGAGTTAGAAACCACAAATTTATCCACCCTTGCTAGCCGAGTTAAAATATCACCCAAGCTATAACAAATAATCTTAAGGATATGCTTGATGTCCTCCTACTCTGCAAACAATTTATAGTTGTCGACCTACTTATCCCAGAGGACCATATGTAGCATAGTTTCCATCTACTTATGCACCATGGTAGAATGTAGGAAATGGAGCTTGTGCTTCTACAATTTTCCTAGGTCTAGAATCCACTTTAGTGAGACACCTCCCAGGTTTGAATATGAGAAATAAGCCCGATCACCAAACTCCTTAGATTCAAGAAGGAGAATTTCCTTCCTAACCTCAGGAGGGACAAAATCAAAGTAATTAGCCATAAAATCCCATCCAAACAACTGACGCCTATGGGAAGAAGAGGCACTTGCACCACCTCGACGACTCTGCATTCTCTGTGAAGGAGCCATAGAGACCAGAGGAGACGGGAGCGTCTAACAATAAAAATGGACTTGAAGCCTTTGTGAACAAAAAGGAGAAAGTAATAGGAATACCAAAGGAGTTAATTGTACCCAGAGACGAACACGACTCAAGATGTGTAATAGAAATAAAGGACTCATGCAAGTATAACTACCAACCCACCAAACGATGTGCATTGTAATGAGATGAAATATGAGGTGGGGCCCATATATCACAACATCATCTGCCCAAACCACTTTTGAAACCGCTTTGGGAAGACATGAAACGAGAAGCAGACCAGAGAATTATAGTGCCAGAAGTAATAGACCACTGAATTTGCAGTTTGGAAAACAAAATAAGAGGAGTTCACATTTACCCAACACCAAAAACCAAGGTAAAGCGACTGCGGAAAAACCCTGCTAGAGAAAAGATGAACCTAACTTGACACCTTTAGAACCAAATGGACAAAGTACCCAGGTACCAAACCACACATAACCTAAAGGAAATCCCCACGGGGTCAAGGCCTTGAAGCGACGCAGTAGGGAGCACAACCACCAGCTCAAAGGCAAGACCCTTTCTTGTGCTATCAAGAAATATAACAAAAAACATGGACCCTTTCTTATTGTCACTACACTGTACAAACCAAGTTGATTTACTATGGACAAATAACAAGGAGTGAAGGCATCCACATACTGATAAAGAACATAAAGGTAATCACCTAATATGGAGACCAAAAGTAATGAAGTAGTAAGAAATCTTGTATACAAACCCAAGTATATCTACAAGGTCACCACCTTGCTATAACGTCCATGTAGTTGAGATGAACGATGTCTTTGTACTCGGATTTAAAAAACAAATACCACCACATGCGAGATCAAGGCACAAATAGGTGTGATGTCTGACATCTCGTATAAAACCCACAATCCTTCCGTGGTATAGGAACTCATCAATGAACTCACAATAATGATTATCAGACTCAATCACTCTAATAACCAATCTACTCATCAAAATTTGATGCATACCTCCTATTAACTAAATGTCGTATCACTCCCGTAATGTGATCCCTGACAAGAATTTATCATGGGAGATTGGGTTAGGTTAACCCTCACCTTGAGATGGGATAACCACCATGTAAGGAGTGGGGGGTGATAGATGTAGGGAGTCACACGCCCTCCAACAACCACCAACCCATCCTTTACTTGTACCCTCCACATGGTAATCATGTGATTACCTACCCTTTCAGACCATTTAAATGATACCCTCATTAGGGAGACTACATTCAAAGGAGGATTTATATTCCTCCACCTAGCTATGTATAATTTGCAAGTCGTCTATGTATGAAACGATCAACCGATCTTTGTCCAAGGCACAATGTTGATCTTGGCAACCCCAGTTTGCGAACGCCTTTGCCACCCTATTCCCTTCCTAACATGTACGTTGAACAATAATATAATCAAACTTGGTTAATAACTATTGTATATGAGAGACCACCTCCTGAAGGCGCTAGTTGTGCACCACTTTGTACACAAGGTGCCCAATTAACAACTTTTGAATGCATCAATGAACAACCTGTGAATCACCATGAATCTAAAGTAGCTTATAACCCTCTCTGACTGTAATATGAAGACCTCTTTCAAGTGCCAGAAATTCTACCAAGCTATTTGTAGCTACCCCACAAGACCATGCATATATACGTAAAGGTGGGGAGTTAACATCTCAAAAGATCCCAATGCATCCTACCAAACTGAGGTTGCCTTTGGAGGCACGACCAAAACAATAAATTAAGTATTTTAATTAAAATTATTAATAAACCTATATGTTATTACTCATATCATAATTACTTGTTGTCAACCCATTATAACTTATATGTTCAGAGACACATGTTCATCAATACTAATATATATCTATATTTTGATTCTGATAGAAACTCTTATTCTCAACATATTACATCTTATATATAAGATATTTAAGATATATAACAATGAAATTTACTCAATTATATATATATATATATATATATATATATATAGGATTATTTAATTTAATGCCCGCCGGAAATCAATCTAATTATTATTATGTATAAACACAATATAAATTTAAACTATAAAAAAGTTTATGAACAGTAAAAAAATAAGTATGGTAAATAAATACAAATATAAATACACTGAAGCCTATGGGCCAAATTATTATTAATATCATGCCAAAAAAACATTATTAATCTTAATATTAATAGTAATAAAAATAAAGATGGCACATGGTATTGACCCATGGTATTGAGAGCCAATGCTATTGACTCATGGTATTCACATGGAATGTAGCCGAGAGGAATCAAATATTCTCTGCAAACTAGCAGAGAGTGAAAAGAGATTTGATCCCTCTCGGCTCTTAGTAGATCCAGAGTAGAGATGAATTTTTATGCAAATTTGCATTTCTATGTGTGATTTAGGTAATCTCTTATTTTAACTTTTATATAAAGTTGTAAAATCTAAAAATCTTAAATCCTTAGTCTACGAATTTGAGGTAAGTAAAGTTGTCTTAAAGTGGATTTTTTTCATCTTTATACTTTATATATAAAATGGAAAATATTTCTTTACTTTGAAATTCTAACCCTTTATCATATCAAAGTTAATTACATTTTGTTATATTTTTATTAATTAATAATATAATGTATTAAAAATTGGAGATATTGTCCAATTAGAAGTTTTGGAATTTTTGGCATCTATTTTTTTTGGATTAAATCTTGTTTTTTGTTTTTAAACTGAGTTTTTGACTATATATATGACTTTAACATCTTGAAAATTCTTTGGATTTATGGATTGTGGAGGGTTCACAACTTAAATTTTCCTTGCCAAATTTAAACCAAAAACTGAAAAATAAGCTAGAAAAAATCTCTAAAATAGTGGCCAACAAAAAAAATTCAAAAAATCTTGCAGTAGCTTTTGTTTGAATCATGTTTTCAATTATGGAAATAGATTCACCTCTATCAAAAACCTTTGGGGTACTCAAAATCTTGAAGTTTGACAACTCTAACTTAGATTTCCAAAAATCCCCACAGAATTTTATCAAAATCTTACCAAAATATCTATAATTTTCGATTTTCCAAGAAAAAACAATCAATTTAGACTACTGCAACTGACTGCTGCTTTATGAAGTGGTAAAAACTGTTTAGACTACTGCAACTGACTACTGCTTTATGAATTATGAAGTGGTAAAAACTTTCGTAGTGCAATTAAAAAAAAAATTCACTTATCATATTTCCATTTGACAGACGGAATGAACTTGAAATTCCAGCTAAAAATAATAATTCTCTTATCATATTTCCATTTGACAGACGGAATGAACTTGAAATTCCAGACCCGCTGTCAGGGATGTTTGTATCAGTCAACGATGCGATGGAACTGGTACTTATATACCTAATTAAAAAACCAACGTTGAAAACTGCCTCTGATAATTAAATCAACGGTGTGGTCTGGTCTGGTCTTATTTTATCTGATGAGAGAAGAACAAGTATCTTATTTTCATTGGTTTTTCACCAGGGATGAAATATAATCTGGAGGAAAGAAATATCTACATCTGAATAAAGTTGTTGAGGAGGATATTATTATGATTGCAGGATAACACGGAAGAGATCTAGCAGTAAGGATGTCAGAAGAAAGAACTTCTTTCTACTTCGAGATATGCGCCGATTCAGATCACATTCACGAGCAGGGGAGCCGCAGGATTCATTTAATTGTTGGAGCACGGTCAATTCTGTGCAGGCGTGATTATCATGAGTCACTATATACAGGTGACGAGTGCTCAATCCTGATGTGAACGCTGCACTATTCCCATGTCACCTTTCTTATTCTCAGAAAGGCTTCACAGTTCTCCAAATTGAATTGAATACCTTTTTTTACTGAAAACTTCAACCAACCACCCTTGAGACTGGCTGAGTCGACAGCCGTATCATGTTGAAAAGATATGATGACCATGATGAGGCAGGACAGGGCCTTTAATGGAGAATGAGACTTCATATTCAAACAAAAAAAAATGGAGGCCTTGAGATGCGTGCTCGCTTGTTCATTCAAATCATCTCCATGTAGTAGATGCTGAGCGTGGCCAAAACTTAATTGCAATGCCATCTTTGCAACGATGTCGCTGACATGATTGGAATGGGTTTTCAATTTCAACCTTTGTAGCGGGGTAGTTTTCGCAATTCTAAGCTGCTCACCCCAAAATTATATAATTTTTTTCAATAGGAGGAAATAGGTTTAGAGTAGCTTATAGGCTTATATGGTCTTGCTTCGCATTGTATTGAATTATTGTGTTGGGATTAGATAGTCAGAGTTGTAAAGACTAAACCTCCATACCTATTGAACTACAATCTAGAGACTCCAAAATTATTAAAATTTTAGTTAGTGATCTTCATTTTTAAAATTGATTCTTATGAATATTTGTGAGATTAATATGTTGTTTAAAAATATTAGCCTAAAATTCTACTTTTAATAAAAATAATTTTGAAAAATATTATTAAATCACTGATTTTAATCTTATTTTATGCTTTGATTCATGATATAATGCTTAGATTTTATGGAGAAATCACATAGAGAACAAAGGGTCGACGCATTTTGAACCTAATGGAGATTCATCATGAGGACCAGGTTGATCTTGCTCCTCATCTTGGTCCCGATGATGAACCTAGATCTAGATTCGAAACACGTGTTTTGAACTTAATCGAGGTTCATCATCAAGACCAGGTTGCTCCTCATCTTGGTCCAGATGATGAACCTAAATCTAGATTCGAAACACGTCCACCCTTTGTTCTCTATGTAATTTTTCCAGAAAATCTGAACATTATAACTGCTTTTAATTTTTATTTTTTATTACAAAATTAAATTTTATAGAATTAATTATATTAAATTTTTTATTTTAATAATTTATATTATAAATATTTTAAAAATGATTTGAAATCACAATTATTAAATTGTACTGGGGTTCACACGGATTTTATACACAAAAGTGAATACATGGAATAGAGAGGTATTAGATAATAATTTACAATAAATAATTCTAATATGAAATATAAAGATATTTTCTTAAATAAGTAATAATTTATGTATTTAGGTTTTTGTGATCCATAATAAATTAAGCAAAGTCTTTCTATAGAAATCACATTAGAGAAAATATTTGGCCAATGCCTTTCAAACCCACAAGTAATAATTTATTATAATTAATTTTAATTTATCATAAGTAATTTTAAAAAATGGATAGGAATAAAATAAAATATTTTTATTTATTTATTTTTAAATGATAAAAAGATGATGGTGATGATGATTAAGGTCCACTAAGACCAATGTGGTCTATTCGATTTCAAGAAAAGAGAGTCTAATTATCATTCTTCAAAATCTTGTTTCTGTGATCAAGAGCAGGGAAAGCAGCCTCCCAAGATCCCTATAATTGCGCTGGCTTAATAAGTCAAGAATAGTGGAGGTATGGCTAATGATAGGGAATTGAGAGTGGATGTGGGCTAGAGTCCTATAGTCTAAAAGGAAGTGCTTTTCATTCATCTTCTACCTTCTTAGTATCACAAATCCGACCAAATATAAGTCAAGAATAGTGGAGGTGTGGCTAATGATAGGGAATTGAGAGTGGATGTGGGCTAGAGTCCTATAGTCTAAAAGGAAGTGCTTTTCATTCATCTTCTACCTTCTTAGTATCACAAATCCGACCAAATAGTTCAAATCCGATCATTTTCTTTTTAGTACTAATCAACACAGAGAGATAATTCTGATTATCAAGAAATATTATAAATATTATATATTTATAATATTTATATTTTATTTTATTATTATATATATAGTTGAATATTATTTTTGGAAATAGTAAAAAATATTTAATATTTTGGATGGATACTCTTCTTATTTCGTGAAACACAAAATGAGGTAGCACATTTGCCATATATACACATTTTATTTGAACAAATAATATTCAATATAACAAATAATTTTTTAATTAAAAATATAATAATTTAATTTCTTTATTTCTAATTGTATTTTAAAACATTTTTTTATAAATATAATTATATATATATTCGGAAAATAAATAGAAAATTTATTATCTTAATTTTTTTTTTCATTTTTATGTAAAGAAAATTTAATTTACAAAATAAATATTAATATTTTTTCATATATGTTAATTTTTTAATTTTAGTTAATATTAATTTTTATATTGAAATCGTAATTTTGTCAGTATGCTTTTTATTAATAATTAAAATATACTTATATATTGTAAAATCTTTGCTTTCATCATAGTTTCTTTTTAAAATTTGACCATTCCATAATTGTTAAATTTCACTATCAAATATTGAAAATTATAGTGGATGGTATATATGAACTATCCCATTCCATTCATCGTCAAAATTTCATTATAACTGTACGGCAAATTTAAATTTACCTTTAATTTCATCCGGCCGTCCATGATTGTTAAAATTCACCATCAAATATTGAAAATTATATAGGATGGGACATATCAATGTCAAAGTTAAATTCTATCATTAAATTAGTTTAACGTATTAAAATTGTAAAAACTTTTAATTCGATTATCCATTTTTTACACGAAAATTTATTATAAAGATATTTGAAAATGTATAATTTAATTTAATTATGAAATTTTTTTATAAATTAAATTATAAATTTAAAAGTGTTTAGATTTTTTAAAATAATTTTTAATATAAAAATAAATTAAAAAAAATGACACCCAAAAAAATCCCAAAAAATTTAGGGCCAAATTGACCAGACAAAATACCCAACGCCATTTGGAAAATGTTAATTGTGAGGTCACATATAGGTTTAAGAGTCTCCATAATTCCGACATGAAACATATATGTTTGGCGGATGGATCTCAATGTTGTGTTGCCAAAAGGGTAGCCAAGTTACTTGGGCCGAGAATGTTCAGCGATTATCCCTTTCCCTTTCCCTTTTTATATGCTGACATAAGCCTCTGAATTAATTCTTCCTTTTTACTAACACACGGCGTCTTATCTTTCCACCCCTGCAAATACAGATAAATAGAGCTCGCACCCCCCTTCGTTTCAAAGTTTTTGGGCCCCCTCCTCTTCCTCTTTTTCAGGTTGTTTGGATAGCATGGAGTATGGAACCTATGACTTCTCAGTGCCTGGTTTAGACTATCCCCTCCTCAACAATAACGATCTGCTATTCTTCAATAATGTGAAATTCCCATCTGAGAGCAGCGGGAATTTCAATTCTCTGCTCGGAACCCCAACTTTGTTGCCCGATGTCCTCCACAACTCTCCAATGTCGACCCAATCAAACGCTGTGCTCTGTTTCAGTGAAGAATATAATGCACCCAATTCGACACCAGACAGCGGTTGCACAAGCGGGGCTTCGGCTTCGGCTTCGGTTTCCAAGCAGGAGATTTCATTTGCGTCAAAAAAGAAGAAGAAAACTCAAAAGGTTTCACAGAATACGAACAAGCTGTCGGTGGATCCTCAGAGTGTTGCAGCCCGCCATAGGAGGCACAGGATTAGCAAGAAGTTCAAAATTCTGCAGACTCTGGTTCCCGGCGGAACTAAAATGGACACTGCCTCTATGCTGGACGAGGCCATTCAGTACGTCAAGTTCCTCAAGACACAGATCTGGATTCACGAAACGATGGGTTACGGGTACCCCATGAATGCCAATTTAGCCAACGGGGAAGGATTTCAGAATTTCACATCCATTTCCTCTTACTGTTCTGCACCCCAGCTTGTACAGAGAAATGCAATTGACTATAATGGTGTACCCAACGGTATGTAGAAATAAATCAGTATGTGGCATTTCTCTTTGTGATTTAGCAAATTCCCAAATAAGATCCCTGGTTTTCCTAGACTCTGTTCTATTGTATTCTATGTGCCTCATGGGCCTGCCATGCTAATCTATTTATTTGGAAGGCAGCCTATACTAATTTCATGACAGTTGTATACTAATCCTTCTGCATGACCTTGGTAATGTTATGGATGCCTCTGTGTATTGATATGTAATCTCCTGTGTATATGGTGCTCCTGTTTGTTTTGTTTTCTCTGTGAGCTGCGTTTGTTTGCAGAAATCACAGGCATATCATGAGTATTGAAACCAATTTTTCAATGCCAGTGGACTGATAGTTAGCACAAATTGGGATAGGTTGGAGTGTTAATAATGTAACATTACCCTTGCAGGTGTGCCACATATACAACGTATTGAATTAAAACATATTAAAGTTTTTTGAGTAAGAGTGGAACAGCTCCTGTAGAAAGGCACATCTTAGTGCTGGTGGTAGAGTCATGGGTTGATTTTAAAGTTAATATGTAAGTTTAATTTTGCAAATGTGAATCGAGTCTTAATTTAATTGAACTGTTTTAACGATGGGTTCAAAAAAGTAGCTGGCCTATGTAATATAATGTAATATCTTTTAATCATATTTATGTTCTAATTCGAATGGTTTAGGATGGGAGTATAATAATTTTGTGGGAATTTGAATTAATTTCATAATTTACATAATAGGGTTATAGACAATTGAGCTTACTTTAATAAAGATGGTCTTTAAAAATATAGAACAATATTTAGGAATTTCAAAACTAGATACCTCTTCAAATTCGAAGGTTTTCACATTATGAATGCCCATCTGTTTTAATAATTTAAAAAAGATTGCTGATGGTTCTGTGAAATTGTTAAATATGCCTGTCTGTTTAGATTGTTGATGGTTCTGAGAGATTGTTAACTATGTTATATTTGATGAACACAGCACTATGTTATGTTAGGTCATATTTGATGAACAAAGTACCCAGTCAGGGAATCAAATACCATCTTGATGGATTTATTTACAGTGTCTGTGGGTTATGGATGATTTAGTTCAAGTTGAAACATGAAAGAATGGTTGTTTTGTTTGTTTATTTGTTTTTTGGTTTTTCTTTTCTTTTTTAGATGGGAAAATCTATCATAACTCAGTTGTCAAACCAGTGGTGTCGACAGCTATCTCTAACTGTTATCTACAAATGTAGACTGACTCATCGCCATTATTAAAAGAAAACCATAGCCACCTAAAATAATTCTCTGAATATTTGAAAAAATATTAACAAATTTATTTGAAATAACAGTTCTCTCTCTCTCTCTCTCTCTATATATATATATGTGATGCCACTCAATTTATGGAACATTAAATATATTATTACAAATTAAATACTATTAACCCAATATCACAAGGTATTAACATGTTGGTGGGACTGTGGAGATCCGTGTATAAGAACTCTCATTATATCAATCTATACTCTAATGACATGACATGTGTACTATAATATGAACATTATATAAAAATATTGTCATCATTCAATATTAAATAAATAATTATTAACATGTTATTATTTTTTCAATGTCAATTATATATACATATATATAAGATATTTATTTACTAAAAAATGTTTAATTATATTAAAAAATAAAAAATATTAATCACATATTCATATAACTCATTTTACGATTTTATTATGGTTTAAAATACTTATAACACATCATAACATTAAAATATTTTATTAAATTAAATTACAGAAAATGCAAACTATGCAGCCTTCTTACAGATTACATACTATTAATCCAATATTAACCTTTACAGATTACATACTATTAATCCAATATCAAAAAATATTAACATGTTGATGAGATTATATGGAAATACGTGTATGAGAAATTAATAGAATCATCGGGATATAGACAGTGTCGTGATAATTATCTATTTCTCGTCAACTTTGGGACATTACTTGTCTTAATACATGGATTTTTGAAGCAAGGTATTCCTTGCTGTCACTGTACCTTTATTTATTAGGAATTTGCTCAGAAATGATTGCTGGTCACTGTAGCATTCGTAGGTACGTAACTAGGTGGGACATTTTTCCTTGACCTTTGGAATCTCGAGGTGATAAAAATAGAACTATTTTAAATCAATTATTTATTTATTTATTATAAGTTTAAGTTGTGAATTTTTTATAAATTTAATGTTCAGAATTGAATTTATATCTATAATAAAAAATCAAGTTTAAATAATAAAAAATAAAGTTGACCAAAAAGTATTTTAATTGAATTTTAGTTAAAATTGACAATGGTTAAAAAACAATATGTATATTTTTCTGGTAAAACAAAATATATCTGGATTTCATGCCAAGATGGTTTATAGAACAATAATTACATGTAATCAGAAGGTATTTATCACTAATTTATTGAAATTGATGCATTAATATAAAGAAATTTATTTTAGAAATTAAATGGCATAACCTTATTTATATGTTGTCATTTTCCATCTTTAAAATTAATATGGATGGATGAAAAGTGTAAAATGGTGTTTCTCAACTTATATTAAATACTTTATTAAATAATGAAAGGATTAGTAAAAGATGAATGGTCATAGTTGATCATTTTATTTATGATTAATTGTGGTTGAGCATAATTCACTATATATAGAATTAATTGACTATTATTTAATTATATTTAGACATATAATTATAATTAATGAAAATTGATTTATAATTGAACAAATTAACTTTAATTAAATACTAGGATTTGGTCGATGTTTCGAACCAATAATGTGGTTCATCCTCAGGACAAGGTCCTTGTGATTAATCACTGATATCAACTTGGATCGCCTCAGATTAATTATCATATAATTTATCATTAATTTTGAATTCAAAATATTGTTTTACAAATCAATTAAGAGATTACAATTGTTATACCCATCCAACTTTCTCATTGTACAATTGAATGAGTTTAAAAGAATTGTAACCCTTGATATTACTCAACAATTCAACTACTATAAAGAAAATGTGTGATAACTGTCTGAGCAACATAAATGACTTTGGCTTCAAAGAACTACATTTTCATTATAGACATATCATTTTAGTGGTCATAATTATAAAGCACTTCAAATTATTTTCTTAGGTTTTAATTGGTTTCACATATTACACTTAAGAGATTATGTACGATAGAAAGCACTTCAATTTTTTTTCTTAGGTTTTAAGTGGTTTAACGTATTATATCTAGAAAATATGGAAGACAAAATTATTAGATTGAAGATGAGTTGCAATTCACTAGTCAAACAATTACTCACTCAAGAGATTGCTTCACTTACACTTACATTGACCAAAGCCAACACTCAACTACATATATAGGATTACAATATAGTTGAACAAAATCCCAAAATATAGGATCTAAAAACTAACAAAGACTAATTAGGACAATCAGTCCAAACAATTCTCTAACAATACATAAAAAGTCTAATATTAGGAGATTCTAGATTTCTCCATTATTCACACTCACCTTAAATGGAGAAATGTGTTTTCTACCACACCCAATTGATTCCTACATCAAATTTTGCCAACAATATCAATTTCGTAGGATTGCATCTTTTCACTAACAAAATGATAGTGAGTCTCAATGTGTTTTGATCTTGCATGGCATAGACATGATTGAGGTTTGATTATCACATTTGATAATTGTTAGTGATTTTTTTTACTTCTCCCACATCTTCAATAACTCGCCTAAACCAAATTGTTTTACAAGTAGCATTGCACAAAACCTTGCACTGAGCTTCAGTGGATAACAAAGAAACAACTAGTTGTTTTTTGTTGTTCCATGCCACAATCCCAGATCTTGAGGTTCATCTTTTGTCATCATTACTTCTCGCCCAATCTAGATCAGAATAACTTGCCAACTCAACATCAAAATCATCAGTATATTTAATACCAAAGTTAATAGTTCCTTTCAAATATCGAAGGACTCTCTTCGTTGCTTTCTAATGGATTTCAAAAGGCTTGGCCATGAACTGACTTAGGATGTTGACTATATGTACCATATTTGGTCTAGTTTCCACCACCTGACGATATAGTGTACCATCCACCTTTCGTGTCCCATCATCATTGTAGAGTTTGACATTATCTTTTAAAGGTATTGATACTACCATACATTCATCCATTTTGAACCTTTTGAGTAGCTCTCTTATATATTCTGTTTGTAAATAATATTTAACCAAATTTTCTCCATATTTCAAGACCTAAGTATTAATGCAATTGACCAAGGTCTTTCATTTCAAAAATGTCAGTGACAATTGTCTTTTAATTTCATCGATTAACTTAGAATCAGTACTTGTTATAATAAGACTATCAACATACAGGGAAATCATAACAACATGCCCATTTTGATATGACTTGATATACAAGTTAGGGTCACTCTTGCTTTTCATAAAACCTTTTTGAAGAAAGAAAGAGTCAATCTTCACATACCAATATCTTGGTGCTTATTTTAATCCATATAAAGCTTTCTTTAATTTGCAAACAAGGTGCTCTTGAGCCTCCTTTATGAATCCTGAAGAAGACATGCTTCTTCCTTTAATTCCCCATCTAAAAAAGTAGATTTAACATCTAGTTGATGTAGTTTCCATTTATATTTTGTAGTTAATGCAATCATTAATCTAATTGTGTTTAGCTTAGCTACAAGTGCAAAAGTTTCTTCATAATCAATTCCCTCTTTTTGTGAGTAACCTTTTGCAACCAACCTAGCTTTATATTTATCTACACTTCCATTAACATTAAATTTGGGTTTGAACAACCATTTGGATCCTATGGGTACTTTATTTTCAGGCAATTTTGTTAATTCCCAAGTATCATTTTTCATTATGGACTCATATTCTTCCTTCATTGCATCTCTCCATTCTTTATGTTCATTAGCTTGTTTGAAATTCAAAGGTTCCATGACATCCATTAATCCAATCATTAACACATAATATTTAAATCTTATTGGTGGTCAAGTTTTCCGTGATGACCTACTTGGTGCTTCACTGCTCTTTGGTGAATCATCTCTTCCTCTTGGTGTGTTGTGGTCGTTAGAGGTGTCCATCTCATTGGATTCTTCCTCTCCTTTTTGTTCCTACTTATAATTTGCTACCTCTTTGACATCATCATAATCATAAGTAATATGCCACACAACATACATGTTCTCCTTATGGCCTTCATCTGCATGCTCATGAAATAACACATCTCTTCTTGCAAAAACTTTATGTGTGTATGGATCAAACTATTTATATGCTTTACGATTAGAACAAGAACCAATGAAAATAGACTTGATAGTTTTTGCATTAAGTTTTCTTTTATTTTCTTTTAGAACATGAGAAAATGCTTTGCTTCCAAATATTCATAGATGGCTTTTTGTTGGTTTATCACTGTAAATATCTTCAAAAGGAGTCTTATGATGAAATTTTAGTTGGACTTCTATTTTTCAAATAAACAACAGTGGTAATAGATTTAACATAGAAGGCATTGGTAAGATTTTTACCTTTTAACATGCTCCATGCACATCCTACTAGGGTTCTGTTATTTCTTTTAGCTACTCCATTTTTTTGTGGAGTATGTGGTATCGTGTATTGTTGTACAATTCCATGGGATTTGCAGTACTTGATGAATTCATTTGAAGTATATTCTCCCCCTTGATTTGATTAGAGGACCTTGATGTATTTTTTTGTTTGCTTCTCAACTAGAGTTTTGAACTCTTTAAAATATTTAAATACATCACTTTTCTTTCTCATAAAGTAGACCTATGTATATTTTTTACAATCATGAATAAAGATCAAGAAATAACATGCTCCACCTGATGATCTTGTGTGCATAGGACCATAAACATGTGTATGAACAAGTTCAAGAATATCCCTTTTTATTCTATTTGTATGAGCAGGGAACTCTTCCTTATGCATTTTCCTTAATGCACACCTTCACATGCAAACTATTCATTCTTAAGTATTGGAGGCCCTTCTATGATTCTTGAGTTATGAAGTAACAATAAATCATGATAATTAATGTGGTCATACCTTTGGCTCCAAATAACTTCTGTTGTCATGGTTTTGGATGCCAATGCTTGATGACTTTTTCTTGTCACATTAAGATGATATAAAACTCCAATTTTGATACCTGTTGCAACAACCTTGAGGTGATCTTGTATATATTTCACCACACAATGTGACTTTACAAATTATACCTTCAAACCTTAATTTTTTATTGTAGAAACTGAGATTATATTCTTCTTAATACTAGGCACCTACATCACATCGTCAATTTGTTTAACATAACAATTTGTTAGTGTCATGAATATATCACCATGTCATTTAATTTAGTGTGAACAATCATCTCCAGGATATATATTTACACCATTATTAGTTTTATGAAAGTTCTCAAACCAATGCTTATTTAAGGACATATGGATGGAGTCTCTAAAATCAACAAACCATGTATTTGAATAAGTGACTTCAGTAGACAATGTAGCCTCTAAAATAAGTAGTTTAAAATTTTTGAAGTCATCATTTATTGTTTCTCATCTATTAAAAAAATGACTAGTGTGCCTTTTGTTTCTATATTTGGACTCATGATACTTCATTTTCATGTAATCTTTGGAATAATTTCCAAACTTGTCACTATAATGACATTTAACTCTAACGTTAACCTTTGGAGATGTCATACCTTGTTGTAGCTTTGCATGGTGACTTTCCAAATGATGACTTTCCATTGGTGGCTTTCCTCCTTTATTACCTTCCCAAGGCTTCCCTTTGGAAGGTTGTTTCCCTTTTGCCGTTAGTGCCAAAGAAGAGCTTTGAGGTCTAAGGATATTTCACCTTTCTTCCTCCTGCATGAGTATTCTTGCCAACTCATCAAAAGTGAGAACTCACTCCCTTGCTACAAGACCCATGATGAACATTTGATACTCATCTAACATTCTGTTTAAGGTTATGGTGACTAGGTTAGTGCTAGATACTGTTTTATATAATCTCCAAGCTTATATTTAACGTCTATAATTCTTGAAATTAATTATTGATTTTTTCATTTTCTTCCATTTTAACATAAACGAGCTTACTCTTCAAGGAAAGAAGTTGATCTGTATTCTTTGACTCATAGAAATATTTGAGTGTTGTCTAGGTCTCATTAAATGTCTTGCAATCTATGATATGAATTATAATGTTGTATTTTACAGACATTCTCAGTATGACTTTCACCTTATTCTCTCGCTTCTTCCAATCTTGAATTGATGCAGTGGTAGCTCTTGCAACGGTCTCTGGATTTACTTCATCATCTTTTTCTATTGACCAGACATTGTATCTTTCCATCAATGTCCACATTTTAAAATTCCAATTCACATAATTAGCACCATCCAATTTGGTTGCTTTGTTTAGATATGATTTTTCTAGAGGACTGGCCATTTTCAAACGTATGTTTCTCCAACTTTAGATCAATCAATAGTTTTTAAACTCACACATGGTGTGTTATAGACATTTTTGTGCCTTACAGCATGGAGCATGAAATGTCAATAATCCAAGGGATCCAAAGTCCCTAAACATGTTGTTCTTACCCTTAGAGGAACAAGGTTAGCAAACCACAGCTCTGCAAATCAGTTCTCCACTGAAAAACACTCAAAAACAGGTCAATTTTGGATCAAAGCAGCTGCTCCACTAGGCATCTGCGCTGCATAGCAGGTACAATAAAGGCTACCTGCGTTGCATAGCAGGTAGAACAAAGGCTACCTGCGTTGGGCGTACTTGGACATGTGGAGGAATCTTTTTCTCAAAGTGTCAGTGCCCAGGAAGCTTCCAAAAAGGCACTTGATCATAAGATTCGCCTAATGATGAGTTAAGAGCTTCTAAAACTCCAAGTGGAAGGCAGAAACTCTGAGTGAAGGACTGAAGAACAACTGGAGTCGAAGAGGACAACAAGTCACACATCAAGCTGACTTATCTTCACTCCAAAACTCTATATAAGGATCTCATCCCATGGGATCAGGAGGGCGGAATTTAGTGCAAAGAATTGCTGTTGGTTTACGGTTGTGAGCATTGGGTGATTGCTTTAGGGAGGTGAAGAAGAGATTTCTCTCCGTCGGGAAGGTGATGCTGGATTGGACCTCTCATGGTTGTATCACCGCCTGAACCTTACTTCCATATATTAATAAAGCATTTGAGGTTCTTCTATTCGCATGTGTTTCAATGATGTATTGTCTTACTTGCGTATTTGATTTATGCTAATCCTTGAATCAGTTATGCATGCATGCTTCTTGTAGTTTCCTTTCCTTGTCTTGTTTGCAGGATCTCGTGTAGCTGGGCCCGTGAAAAGACTTGGAGCTGGGAGCAAGCGGCAATCAAAGGAGATTGGATCGACCATTTGCGCAAGACATCGGTAAGTGGATCTCTCCCTTCTATCTCTTGCATGTCATAAAGAAGAAACTTTAGATAGCTTTGCTTTCAGTTGTTGCTAAGGAACTGTCACCCTTAGAGTGGGTTAGGGTCATTCCGAGTTGGATACTTTCCCCCACAACATGGTGATTGGCTACTTAAGGGGATGCAAAAACAACTTTAAAAAGGTTCAAATAAATAGCATATTGTCAAACCAAATATGTTTAATTCCATAGTGGTTGATTATGCACAAAAATTATACCATAACACAACACAACGCTACTCCAACTCCTTCATGCATAAAAAATATCACACTCCTCGATCTGTCTAGTGTGGTCACTCTTTAGAATGTGTGCATGACTTGCAGAGTTGTATTTTCAAACTTGGATCCTTATCTATAGAGGATATTTTTTAGCAGGGAAATTCGACAATAACCCATAATCCGACTACAACAAACTTTTAGAGTTGTATTTTCAAATTTGGAGCCTTATCTATGAAGGATATTTTGTAGCAGGGAAATTCGATAATAACCCATAATCTGATTACAACAAAAAATATTAATTATTTTACTGCAAACCCTCTAAAAAATCCTCCAAAAAATGATAATTTATAGCTTAAATCAATTAATCCCTCAAAGCATACGAAACATCCAGAAGCAAATTAACATCCTCCCAGAGTTAATATAATACACCACTTCTCTAATGACGGAGTCCTATTTAAGCAAACATGATCCATATTTATGAAGGAACGAAATGAAATACAGATTCAAACCAAAAAACAAAGATACATCGAAACACAACTTCAATTCATAAATAACCATTGTTGAAAAAATGTTTACATACATAAGAGAAACAAACTAGCTCGAGCGATGGTAGCTTATCTCTGAGAGATGTGACGACTACATGCCTTCTGAGTTTTGTTACAATGAGGCTCAAAGTTCTTTTATTATTGTGAAATAATGGAAAACCCTAAACATCCAAAAACGTAACCCTAGGAGATGAAGCACCAAAATTTTGTGGGCCCTGTTTTGGTTAGTTGGAACATCAACTTCCCAGGGTCAATAACTTTGACATACGATCTCTGTGTGGCACATAGTGTTTGACACCTAATCCATTAAGGGTTGGTCTAGAACGAAAATAGTGAATGGAGTCCAAGAGACCACTTGGAATATGGAAACCAAGGGTCATTAGACATTGTATTTATATGTATATCGTTGTGAATAGAGTAATCTCACGCTTATCTTAATTTTTTGTCCATTATTTGTATTGTTTAACATGGTATCAGAGTTTGAATTCTGGCCTTGCTCCATTTTGAGCCATTGGTTTTTTTTTGTCCTTCCTCTATGTGTTTGTAGCCAGACCCGAGCGTTGTCAAACTCTTTCAATTCTGCACTTGCCAGACTTTTCCTCCTCATGTCTTGCATGCACTCAACCTTCTTGGCCATTGTTTATTTTTAGTGCCAATTAGATTTTCGACTCAGACTTGTCTCACCTATCTTTTTACCATTTTTTTGGCTTGTTAGGTATGTTTCTTTGAGCTCTAACATCCACTCGACAATTTCTTTGTGACCCATAGCCTATTGAAGGAATTGAGTTGATTGTATGAAAAATTTCCCAACGATACTCATGCATTTAGCCATACTACATATCATAGTCAGTCTTCCATATTCAACCATTTTTGTTCCAATTCACCTGCTTGAAACCCTAGCGAATTCACTCGCCACGTCCCTCTCTAGGTGGTTTTTGCATAACTCAACTAATCTTTATCATGGACGTTATTGTTGTGGGGATTCTTTTTGGTCAATTTTAAAGGCATTTTTGGATAGTCACTTGAGTTTGGAAAACAAAATTCATGGTATGAGAGGAGCAAGTAGGAGAACAATTAATTTAGTAGTGTGGATAATGTGAGATAGTCCATATGGTTTTGGGTTTTATTGAGAATTCGAATGTGAGACAATGTGTCATAGCTTCAAGGTTTAGTGAATCGATTCTCCAGAATAAAACATACATTACTTTGCTTTGGTTACTTCAAACATTGCTTGGTCCATTGCTTTGGTTCCTTTGTTTTGGTTTCTTGGTTTGTTGTTTTGGTTCTAGAATACAACATACATTGCTTTGGTTCTAGAATACAACATACATTGCTTTGGTTCCTTTAAACATTCCTTCAAACATTGCTCCATTGCTTGACACTTCCTTATTGGGACGAGACACCGCCACCTTTCACTATTTTGACTTTTGAAAGAAAGGGCGTACTCTATGTATAAAATCACATTATTTAACATTTGAATGTTTTAAAATGGGTTGTTTTTTCTCACTATGTTGGTGGTTTTTTACCTCATTCGCTGAAAGGATGCTGCAAGTTCACCTTCTTTGATCTGTTTGTAGTGCATCATCTCTTGGAATGTCAACATATTGGAGGAAGATCGTCAAAGCTAGAGTTGGAAGTCGAGAACACAATTTTCTTTCTGGTCTGGTCATGGTTTTTCTTTGATGATGACAATTGTGGGTATGTTTGAGTATATTTTCTGATGGAATATTTCTTGAATTCACACTTTAAATTCATAATCGATTATTTCAAGGATTTGCATGTCACTGGAAGCTGTTGGATAAAAGAAATTTGAAAAGTATAGAGTTCCTTTTGAGCCACATTTATTTTAACCATACCTTCAAGAAATGAGTTGTGCTAGCTTGTAGTGTAAATGAAGTTAATTAGGGATTTAGAGTAGTTAGTTTAAGCTACAAAATTGTGTTGCAAGTTGTAGCTGCAAAACTATGTTGTACGTAATATTTAATATTTGATCTTTTAAAATATGCATTGTGGAATGGAGAATTGTTGAATAAAATAAATATATTTTGAAGTTCTAGGCTTGTACTTTAAACAAGTTTTATTTAAAGGTTCAAAATATTATGCTAGAGAGCTTTCCTTCTATATTAAGCTTGTTGTGGGAAGATTTCAAGAAACCTTATTTGCCAGAGAAAATGGCTAGAATTACTGACGTATTAGAGTTACTGAAAACTCTAATACATTCCATTGATAATGATACAATGAAAATAAACAAGAATACTCTCTATGATATTACAATCTGTCTACAAAATGCACAAGAAAAGATAAAATTTTTGTAGCTTGCGTCACAACTACAACAAGATGAGCTACAACAATGTAGACATCATTCTCAATTGTTTTTTGTTCAAAACAATCCTTTGTTTGAGATTGAGTTAGACTTCCATCAGCAACAAGAAATTGAATTAGAGTTTGAATGAGATCAAGTGTCCATTTCAGGAGCAGTGTTACATAAAGATGCAGAAGTTCAGGTTCCACTTCCCAATCCCATCAACTGACCTTGGGAAGAGATTGTCAACAAAATAAAAAAATCATGTCTTGGATATGACAAGGAGGTGTCTTTTCATACTCCATATTATTCAAAACCCATCAAATTTCAGAGTATTGGGTTTCTTCAATACAACTCATCTTCACTTGCTCTTCTTCCTCCTTAACAATAGAATGTTAGATGCCAACATTGTGACATAGTTGGTTATTTGAAAGATCATTGTTTTGATCTTCATCCGTGTGAGAATTGTGGTCAACACACTCATTCTTCAAATGAATGCTTTAAAAACAAGCCTCCTGCAAGAACAAAGATTCACCTTGGATGGATTGCTTCTTGGCAATGGGCTTCAACAACCAAGAAGATATTTAGATCATACCACAAAATTTGTTCTAGAATATTGAAAATTCTTGCAGTTGAGTTTCCTTCGTCTTCTCAACTTGTATTTGACAAGGAGGGAATTGATGATCATCTATAATTTTCAAAGATAAATCAAGCGAGCCTGAGCCACAACCTGAACTTGTTGCTTGAGCCTACAACCTGAGTCAGCCATACCCAGATTCAAAGTTGTAGCCAAAGACAAAGAAGCCATAGGCATGCCTTTTAGAAAGATACCTTATTAGAAACATCTATCTAAGGACAAAAAATTTCGAATGAAAATGAAGAGTTGTTGGACTATTGTTTTCTTGTTTCTAAAAAAAATGTCATTTATGGCCTCAAAACGGCTCAGGAAGTTCAGGGCCCGAAAAATTGCCAAAAACAAAAAATTGTCAAAATAGGAAATTGTGCTATAAATTAGGAAATTAAAATGAAATAGTGTTGGGGGTCCAAGTGCAATAGGCAGGTGGCCACCATTATCCACCTAGATCAATCCTACCCCCTTAGGAAGCAATGGTCCCCATTGCATTGAGTGCCTCCATGAGATGGGGAAAGTTATACTGAACTTGGTCCCTGGTGAGACACTTGCCTTAGTGCAGGAGCTGGCCAACTTCGACAACTCAATACAATTGGATCCTTATTTGGTGAGTTTTCTTGATCTGTTTGTCCATGATATCATTAATTGTAACTTGTTCAATGCAGTTTGGGTTGTGCTTTGTTGTTGTCATCCTCTCAACAATGGTGGAAAGTATGGTTGAAGATAGTCCACATTGAATATGAGGTGCAAACTAAGGAATGGGGGGTTACTAAGATCGAAAGCGTTGTCTCCCACAACATTGGTGATGGTGTAAGGTTCATATCGGAGTGGTCAAAGATTTCAATGGGCTCCAACAAGGTGTTCTTTCTGCAAATGCAACCAAACTTTGTCGCCCACCTGAAACTTAGATGGCACCTGATGCTGATCATGCCATTGTTTATACTTGGCATTGGATATATCCAAGATGTCATGAACTTGTTGGCGGATGTGTTGAATGTGTTCAATAATCCTAGTAACTTTATCAGCTTGAGACTAAACATGGGTAGATTCTTCATGTGTAGTTGCAAGAGGCAGTGCAACATCATTGGGACATAATCGTTGAAATTTGAGGCCCTCTTTAAAGGGGTTTTGGCAAGTCGAGCTCTATTATAACTATGTTGCACATAGGGAAGACTATGATCCCATGTTCGCGAATTCTTAGAGTTGTAAATGTGTAGTATGTGCACAATCATGTTGTTGACGACCTTTGTTTGGCCATCAATCCAGGGGTGGAATGTAGTCGACTTGGTGAGATTGGTGTCAAATAGTGATTAGTGGATCGACCAAAATATGCTTAGGAACCTACTATCTCGATATGATATAATGGTTTTTGGGATCCCGAAATGTACCCAAACTCATTCAAAGAATAATTTGGAAGTGGATTCTATTGTGATACTTTACTTGCAGGCAACTAATATGGCCATCTTAGAAAATTTGTTGACGACCACAAATGCATAGTCATTGCTATGCTTGGTGGAAGTAAGGCTAGACATATAGTCCATCGAGATGGATTCCCAGGGCTGGCTAGGAGTAGGGAAAGGAGTGTACAAGCCTTGCTTCTTAATGGTTGGCTTGACAATGGCACAAGCAATGCAGGATCTGATATATTTTTCAACATCCTATCATAGATTTAGCAAATAAAAATACTTTTGCAGTACTTACACTCTCTTCTCTACACCAAAGTGTCTCGTGACCTGACTATAGTGCACCTCCTTAATCATCTTGGCACTCTTACTTAAAGGAACACAAAGGTGTCACAAGTAGCATAACAATGCATCATATAGGTGGAAGTTTGAAACTTTCTTGCCACCCATCATCATCTGGTATGTGGTGGCGAATTTTGGATCATTTTTGTAAAGGTTCAGCGATCCATAAGTCTCGTGCCCATAAGAGTCGAGAACATTGGTCAACGCCACAACTGGTGGTCGACTAAGGCAATCTGCAACATTATTGGTTCTTCCCTTCTTGCACTTAATGTTAAGATGAATTTGTTGTAGATATGTGGATCATTTCTGATGGCAGTCGTTCTGCAACTTCCCTTGTGTCTGTATAAACTGAAGAGGTTAGTGATCTGTGTGGATGATCGTCTCCTTCCCTAGAATGTAATGTTTCCATTGCCAACAAGCTTGTACAATGAAATACATCTCTTTATCATAGGTGGGGTACTTTTGAATTGTATCGAAGAGTGTTTCACTATGATAGGACATTGGATGCCCTTGCTAGGTGAGAACTACACTAATAGCATATTCAGAGGCATTTGCCTCAATTTCAAATGGTTGTTACAGGTCTAACAATGTGAGTATTGGTGTAGAGAAAATACAATGCTTCAACTCAATGAATTCCTTTTGTTGGGGCTCATACCATAAAAAAAATTCTTTGGCTCTGCCCTCAGTGACTTGACTCAAAAGCTAAGTGATATGAGAGAATCCTAATACGAACCTTAGATAGAAATTAGCAACGCCCAAAAAACTATGAATCTATGTTAGAGTGGTATGGGTTGGCCAATCCCAAATGACTTGGATCTTAGTCAAATCCACATGCACGCCTTCATCATCAATGATGTAACCCAGATATTGGACTTGGTTCATGTCAAAGGTGCATTTCTCTAAGTTGGCACATAGTTTGTGTTGTCGCAGGGTTTGAAGGACTTCTCAAATATGATGCAAGTTCTCTTCCCAAATCTTGTTGAAGATGAGGATGTTGTCTAGATATACAACCATGAACGAGTTGGTAAAGGGCCACAAGATGTCATCCATCAACCTCATAAAAATTGCAAGGGAATTTGTCAACTCGAAAGGCATGACCAACCATTCAAAAACGCCCTCAGATTTGAAGGCGAACTTTCATACATCTGTGGGTTTTATTGGAACTTGGCGATATCTAGAGTTCAAATCAATCTTGCTAAAGTACTTGAACCCCTTGAGTTGGTCGAGAAGGTCATCAATCCATGGGGTCGAATACTTATTTCTGACAATGATTTTATTTAGTGTTCGATAATAAATGCAGAGTCTCCAGGTCCCATCCTTCTTCTATACGAGTACAATTGGGTTCCCACAAGGTGAGGAACTTGGTCGGATGTGCCCTTTTTGTAGCAACTCTTGGATCTGCCGCTTGATTTCTTCATTTTCCAGAAGAGAGTGGTGGTATATCAACCCATTGGGTAGGGGTTCTCCAGGAATTAGATCGATCAAATGCTTGACCTGACAATGGAAAGGTACCCTTATAGATGAGGAGAATATGTCATTGTATTCTTCTGTGACCTTATCCACCTGCTTCCGCTGCATGGAGGAACCCTTCTTGAGGGCCATGGATGTGTTCACGATCTTCCCCTTACTTTGAGAGTGAATAAGAAATAAAAAAAAATTCCCATTCTGGAAGATGATCTTATTGCATTTATTAGCATAGATCAAAGAAATGGTAGTAGGTGGGACTACCTCTGGTATCTTGTATATCTTACTGCCGAAGTAATAATAACAGTACACGGCATAGACTCATACACAACATAACACTTCCATAAGTATGGTTGGCCTAATAATACATCGTATAATTCAATAGGATCAACATCCAAAAATACCCCGTTCGTGAAGGGATTGATGCTATAGGGAAGGTGACAGTGCTAGCTGACACAAATATCTCATCCTTGGTGAGGCCACCAAATGGTGTATGGTTGCAGGTGTGGTGTGGTCGGCAGGCCCAACTGCTTAATTATATCTGCTGAGATGAGGTTATTTTGGCTCCCACTGTTGACAATGAACTGCAGTGGAGAACCCTTCATCCACATTTGTGAGTGAAAGAGACATTCCCCCTCCTTTGAATCTTCGAGCTCAATATTCTAGACCTTGGTGGTGGTAATAGTTGTATTAGGTTCTGCATCAATAATCTGCTTCCCCTTGTCCTTCCCCTTGTCATTCCCCTTGTCAGGTTCTGGCTCAAAGTAGAAACATGCATCTGAATTTGAAGCTTTTAGTTAGGTCACCAATGAATACTTCGCACGACACTCATTTGTGTTGTGGGCGGGCGTTTGTGGAACTCACACCACTTTCTGGTATCCTTCTTCATCTTCGTGGTGTTATTCTTTGCTTGTGGGTTCGATGGGTTTTCCTGGGTCGCTCCACTTGGCTCTTTCATTATTTTTTTTGTGATTTCGAAGTGCCTTCTCCTTGCTTCGGATTCGCAGATCTAAAGTCTCGCATATTTTGCTTAAATTTATGCTTGATCCTCACAACATATCAGTATGTTGCAGTAAGTGAAGATATGTCTAGGACCTCCATTTCTTCCTGGTTGTATTTGTGAAAACAACCATGGTACTTAAGTCTGAGACGTCGTTCAGAATCCTTAATACCCAATTTCGTGCATAGAGTATGAAAAATGTTTGTGAACTTCGACACATCTTGGTCCCTTCCTTGCCATAGTGTGGTCCACTTTATATACTTATTTTCATAACTCCTGACGGGGTAATATTTTTTTTTGACGACATATTAGAAAAAATTTCAAGAGGGTGCAATTGCAAATAGTGAGGGTTCCTCCTCATCCCGCTACTCATAGTAAGTTTCCCACTAGTCTTTGACATGGGGGGCATCTTTGAGGAGTGCAAAAGTAATATTTTCTCTATCGGAAAAGTTAGGGACCGAAAAAATATCTTTCTAGTAGATTTAACCAACTATTCAGGACATCTACATCTATTTTGGCTTCAAATATAGGAATTTCAAAGTTATCTGGAACCTTTAAGGGGGTGAAACCTCCGAAGAGATTCCTGGTTGAAGATGCTTTTCTTGTTGATACCGATCAAAGGATTTGGGAAGAATTGTCCATCATCTCGTTCCTTTGTTGTCAAGGGCTTCTTCGAGCAAGATTTGGAAGGATCTCATGCTCCCTCATCTTTCTTTTCTTCCACCATGGGAGGCCATCAGGGTTGGCATGGTCGGTCTTGCAAGGGTTCAACCAGTTCAAGTCCCAACTCCTTATACCTCAACCTCATTGGGGACATGCACATAAAAACGAACAAAGAGTAGTCCGTTCGTATAACACTGATCCATATTTATGAAGGAACAAAATGAAATACATATTCAAACCAAAACATGGAAATACAATAAAACATAACTTCAATTAATAAATTTCAACTGCTAAAAAATTGTTTACATACATAAGAGAAACAAACTAGCTTAAGCGATGGTAACTTATCTTTGAGAAGATATGTGACAACAACATGCCTTTTCAGTTGTGTTACAATGAGGCTCATATGCCTTTCTATTATTGAGAAACAATGGAAACCCTAAACATCCAAAAGCCTAACCCTATGAGATGAAACACCAAAAGTTTGTGGGTCCCTTTGGGGCTAGTTGGAACAACAACTTCCCAGGGTCGTAACTTTGACATACGATATTATTTTGACACATACAATACCTCATTAGAAAGATATTTCTGAGGAAAACAACTGTTCGTTGCAAATGAAATAGACATTGGCCTCTGATTCTCATTTTTATAAAAAAAACTTCATTTAGGGCCTCAAAACGACTTCGAAAGTTTAGGACTCGAAAAACTACCAAAAATAGAAAACTGTCAAAATAGGAAACTGGGCTAGAAATTAAGAAATTCAAAGGAAACAATGTTGGGGCTCCAAGTGGAATAGGCAGGTGGCCACCAATATCCACCTAGATCAAAACACTATCCACAAATGGGCCAAGTGGCACAATCTTCAACTCAAACTAGTCACATGCTTGTTTCTAGAAATTCAAATACGCATTAGCAGTGTTGATTTGGTAGTTTTGATAGAATTTGTTAGAATGGCTAAAAGTGACAGAAATCCTCGCTTCTACCTACAAGTAAAATTATAATGTAATGTGGGAGAAGTTTCCACAAAAGCTGATCACTTGGAGAAAGGAAAGGTTTCAGATCTCTAGAACATTGACAACGTTGGCCACATCAAATGCCAAGGCACATTTTGGACAATGAGTGTGCAAGGTCATGGCGCAACACTTTAACAGATAGTTAGGTTGAGTAAAAAACATCAACTTTCTAGGCCATGATTAGTGTCAAACAGATATTGGTAGCATTGGAAGCACAACATTGTTCCGAAATGATCTTATGTGAGAGATTTTCACCTTCAAGATGCATGGACTCGTAAGTTGGGAACGCTTTCTAAATCCTCTAAGACTTTAAAAATTTATCTAGAAACATCAATGGGGTCCAATATTTGGTTGTCTGCATAAAAAATTTGTGACAACTCCACCAAACATCCACGCCACATGTTAAACAATGTTGGCAACACACTTATCCTCCATGCTTAATCTTTTCTCCCACGCACAAACACAACTTTAGATGCTAGTTTCCTAACGCAAGTCATGCTGGTTGCTATAATGCTTAGACTTAAACTCTCAACACCACATGCATAGGAGGTCATTGCCAAAAACCATGACTCTGATCTCATACCCTGGCTCTCACACTCTCAGCTCTGATACTAACTCAGAGATTATGGAAGACATAATTATTGGAAGATGAGTTACAACTCACTAGTGAGACAATTGCCCAAGTAGGAGACTACTTCCGATCACACTTCAATTCACCAAGCTAGAACTCAAGTACATATATAAGATTACAATCTAGTTGAACACAATCCTAGAATATAGAATCTAAAAACAAACAAAGAGTAATTAGGACAATAAGTCAAAATAATTATCTAACAACACCTACCAAATTCTATAGTAGGAGTTTCTAGATTTCTCCATTATTTTGAAAATTATTAGCACAATTGTAATTAGAATTGGAAGTGAATGTAGAGGAGAAAGAAGGATAATTATTACTCATGGTTAATTAATGTAAAAATGAATGTGCATAAAATGGAGGATTATTACTAGAATACAACTATATAAATTAAATAGTTGGTAAATGTTGATAGACATCAATCCGTTATATATATAAGCATGCCAAAACCATGGAGATTCACCCCCACTTTATTATGGACATTATTAATCTATAGATAAACTTTGGCACAATACCATGGGTCAAGACCATGCTTTATCAATACCATATACCCAAAAATCCATAACTCAATTTTTTTCCTCAGAAAAAATGTAATTTTATTATCGTTTGATATAAGATTACATTTTGTAGATACATGTCTAGCATGTATTCAAAGCTAAAGGATCACTAAGATCACACACAATGGTGGCTTAACGCCCTAATCACTGAAAAAAGGTAAAAGACACAAACAAAGATTGCCTAACAGCTAGAATACTGGTAGAAATCTTCCACTTTTCCTTTCTTCCCATCCTCTTTTACTTCCTTCTAGACCCCTATGGCAAGTTGGATGATACCTAAAGCTAAATCCCCTGGATTTACAGTAGGGGTGAGCTCCTTTTATGATTCAGAGCTCTAAGATACATGAGATCTTTTGGTTCATGGTATCACTGCATTCTTTGTTGCTCCTGTATCATGTTTTGTAGAAGTTGGTGTAACTGCCATCTCTGAGTTCTGGTTGAGATCTATTGAATGTGGAGGGGGTTTCTCCTATGTTGTTGTTTCATTCATAACCTTATTTTCTTTGCTTGGGGGGTCATTTTGGTCCACCTCTTCTTCATCATTTGATGTAGCGGGCTTGTGGGTTTGCTAATTCTTTATTCTGTGCTGCTACCCTTTCTTCTTATTTGCTAGTTTTTTGGCCAGAGGACAACTTTCTTGAAGATGTCCAGTTTGGTTGCATAAACAAAATCTAAAGATTGTGTTTTCGTAATCTAAACTATCTGACAATGTTGTTGGGAAAAGTATCCAATACGGAATGACCCTATCCCACTCTAAGGGTGATAGTACCTCAGCAACAATCAAAGCAAAGCTATTCGAGATTACTTCTTTATGAGATGTAAGAGAGGGGAGAAAGAGATCCACTAACCGTTGTCTTCCGCTAATGATTGATCCAATCTTCTCTCTTTGCTGCTTGCTCCCAGCTCCTTGCTCTTTCGCTGGCCCAGCTACACCAAGATCCTGCAAAATGGCAAGAGAGGGAAACTACAAGAAGCATACATTCATAATTGATTCAAGGATTAGAATAAATCAAATATACAAGTATCAATACGCCATTGAGACACATGCATATAGAAGAACCTCAAATGCTTTATTAATGGAAGAAGTAAAGTTCAGGAAGTGATACAAACATAAAAGACCCAATCCAGCATCACCTCCCAGCAGAAAGAAATCTCCTCTTCACCTCCTTCAAGCAAATCACCCAATAGTTCTATACTCAAACCAACAACACTTCCTTACATTCACAAGATTCCAGCCTCCCTAGACCTCATGAGAGAGATCTATATATATGATATTTGGAGAGAGGATGAGTCAGCTTGAGCTTGGCATGGAGCTGACTAGTGTCCTCTCCCACTTCAGTTATTCTTCAGTTCTTGAGTCCACTTGGAGGTTCTTGCTTCCACTTGGAGATCTAGACCCTCTTACTCATCACTAGGCGAATTCTCTGATCCAAGTGTCATTTTGGAAGCTTCCTGGGCATTGACACCTTGAGGAATGACTGTGCCACTTGGCCAAACTCGCCCAGCGCAGGTAGCCTTCTTTACAGTTGACATTCAGCGCAGGTACAGAGTGGAGCAGCTGACATTCAGCGCAGATGCTCAGTGGAGCAGTTGACATGATCCAGAATTAGCTTGTTTTTGAGTGTTTTCAGGTGGAGAACTGATATTTAGTGCTGTGGTTTGCTGACCTTGTTCCTCTAGGGGTAGGAACAACATGTTTAGGGACTTTGGATCCCTCAGATTATTGACATTTCATGCTTCATGCTGTAAGGCACAAAAATGTCTATAACAGACAACTGGAAGTGTCCATTGATCAACTATATACGATCCAGCAAACCCTTGTTGAGGTCAATCTCCACATAAATGCGGGCATATGTGAGAAGCCCCTATGTTATTTTATCGTTATATATTTTGATGAAAACTCCTAGTGTGTTTCCTTCATGAACTTGATGGCTTTGGAAGGGGAGTGGGATATTAGGAATCTGGACCTATACGAAAATTTTAGTTACTTACATAGTTGATGGGTAAAATTATGGGAACTAGGGAGTGGTGGATAACCCAGCTCTGCCCCAAAACCAAAGTACTTCTTCTAAAATTTTATGGTATTCTTCTTTTGAGGAATGTTGTATGATGATGAAACCCTTCAATCATAAGTAGATGTTGCATCCTGCAACCTAGTTTATGTAGATCAATCAATATAGGTCCTAAGATTTGGGCCATAAATTGTTAAATCGACAAATAACTACCTCATTTTGAAAATATGCGAACATGTTATTTACCTGCGAGTTTCAAATCTCAATCTTTAGGTGTTTCTCCATCTTTTCCAATATGTAAGGCCTGAGCAAAGTGCCAATAGGAGTTGTGGCCTTAACATGTTCTACACTCCCTCTAACCACTTCTTTCTAAGATACTAAAAGGCCTGGTCCTGATATTCGATGTGATGGGTCATGTCTTATTCCTCCACATAGTCCCAATACCAGGGAAAGAGAAGAGCCTCTACTTATGTTGTATTCTTTAAGCATCCTTTTTCCTTGTAAGAGTTTCCTTTCTGAGTTGATGATCCTTTGCTTTATTGTTGGGAGCCAAACTCATTTGTTGTATCTTGATTTTGATGCTCTCCACTATTTCCTTGTCCTTGACCCATATCAATAAGGATCTTCCATCAAGGGTTTTTATAAATATTTGGTAAAACCTATTTTCTTTTGTGCACAAATCCCCATTCTGTTCTAGATTTTTGATCATATATGCACTGGTCTAGGATCTCGCGAATGAGAAGATGAGTGGATATGGGCATGTAGACCCAAAACCACCCCTAAAGACATGTTGAGAGTGGCTCTATTCCTCAAACCTTCCCATTGGCCCTAATAGACAAAGAAAAGAGTTGATTTCATTTTGATCGGCTCCAATATGAGATCGACTGAGCGAAAAAATTTAGAAGAAAAATAAAAAAAATTCAAGCAACCGCCATGCAGTCACACGAGCCCCAATCATCCCACCATCGAAGTAATGCTCGATATTTGGGGAGGGCGAAAACAATCACACTACCTAGATCTCCCCCAATCGACACTAAGCATATTTTTGCACAAAATATTGTCACCATGACATTCCACAATCAGTGTGAGTCTATCACCACTCATACTTTCCTCCTTTGCAAGTCTTAAACCTCAGTTCTTCATGTCAAGCCTTGAAAAATAAGAGAAAGCCCTTAAAAATCTCCAAAACTTTGGTTTCACACTTTCTCTTAGCATTACATGCGGTCCCACACCAACTGGTCATGTCCCCTGCGTACCTGACCGCTCTGTCTCTGTGTAAATGGGTGTGGACCCCTGTAAAAGTAAAAAAGGCGCAAGTACATTCTTAAAAACTCACTTTGGGTTATTTCTGGAAGCTTCTAGAGGGAATCTTGAGGTGGCAAGTTCACTCCTTGAAGGTTCATGCATCCCATACCTTAAGGAGCTAACCCCTTGATGTGAGGAGCTTATTCCTTTGAAGGAGGACTCTATCCCTTCATAGGTGGACCTGTAACCTCCTTCCTTTTCACTATAAAATGAGGAATTGGGTTGGTTACTGAGGAGGTTGAAAGCTAAATATTTTTTAGGGTAAATGCTGTTGGAATTTAGTCTTCCTAATTGATCTTGAGAGGAGAGATTACATACCTTTTTTGATCTTATTGGGAAGAGTGTGAGGCTTGTCAAAGTAGAGGAGATTCTTGCTTGGACCCTAGGAGGAGCTTGTACAACATCAAGGCACCAAAGGTTGTAAAGTTATTCTTATTTTCAAAGTTAATACAATCAAGTTTATTTTTCTCAATAAGCTGTGTTTATGGTTTATTTCATGGATTCCTTGATCACCATGATGAATATGATTTATTATATTAGCTATGCAGGTGTTATTTGATGTGTGCTTGTTTGTGATTGCATGTTCTCAAAAGGAAACTCATTTGGACGGTCGAAGCGTGGCTGCCACAAACTAGCATTGGACTTAAGGTAGGGTCTAAAACACCTCTTGGTTTTTATTTATAAATCACAATATATTTAGAGAAAGATAGATTTGCTTGTTCTGCTTGTCACTAGATATCTGTTGATACTAGGGAGATCGGTCTTGTCTGCAAGAACGATTTATCCGGACGACAATATTTGACGTAGATAAGCATATCTGAAACTGAGCATATTTGACATGGATAAGCAGATTTGTACGCTGAGCATATTTGATGTGGATAAGTAGATCTAGATCTACATCGTTATGGATAGGCTATATTTCCTTTGCATGCATGTCCTAGAGCTAGCCGTATACATCGCCTTGGATAAAATAGTCCACAACGACTGCTAGTTTTGGTTCCCCTCCAATGGCAAGATCGAAAGTGTGCTTATTGATGATTTTCTCATCTTTGCACAGAGAAAAATCCTCATCAATCTGCCCAGTCCTCATGTACACACCTTCTCTAAGGCTTAGCTCCCTATAAGGGGAAACGACTATGATTTGTGGTTCAAAGGCGACTACCATAAGAGAACCATAGAAAAACCTAACATTGTTTGTGTTTGTCATCGCTCCTCCGACGTCTAGTACTTGCTCAACATTAAATTAAATTATTATAAAAAAACCATAACTCATTCAATATGACACATGTTCATATGCTTTTATTTAATTAATGAATTTAAGGGTGTTGGGTCCTTTGTTTTTTAGTATTTTTGGCAAATTTTGATCTAAGTTTTGGTCAGGAAAGTGATCGCGGAAGAGATTGCCAAAAAAAGTGAAGTAAATTGTCAAAATAACCAGAGGTCGAGAGCAGTTGGAAAGAAGTGGAGAAAGGAGGTTAAAAGCAATTACATTGGAATTCGTAGACACCACGAAAGATGGATAAGGGTGCTGGAATTTGAAAGTGTCAAAGGTGATAAGGATCAAAGCACCTAGACTTCGTCAAAGTGGACTAGATCAAGTGAGTGGGACCAAAGAAAGAAAATATATAAAAAGGAAAAAGGAAAGATGTCAAGGGAGAGTTCAGAGCATATGCTAAAATGTTGTTGGCCTAATGGTTAATATGATTGTAATGTCTCTGTTGTATTCCTTATTTCTATCTTGTATTTGGCTTGATAGTCATTCAAGCTCTCACATCTCATGAAGAGTCTATTTTAATGTAATGATCTGGTTGCTAATGGAAAGAAGTGTTGCAGGGAATATTTATGTGTTTGAATGGTGATGTTTTATTTAGACTCTAAATTTTTTTAAGATTATGGTCTTTGATCTCTCGTATTTATTTCTATTGTATGGTACTTCTATTTCATTACTAATTGTCCTCAATATGCTCATGTAATGTTCGATATAATATTCGCGCAATGGGTTACTTGTTAAGTTATCCTTCAATCCTGTTTTGTGATCCCTTATTCTTCTATTAAGGTTTCGATACGCTTCAGGTGAGAGGCTTCTATTCTCAGGGAAGTGAAAATGCTAGCGGAATGCTAGACTATAACAGACTTTTTTGTTGGTGTCATGTGTCCGAACCCAAGGTCTTCCTTTGTTAAAATTAAAGTTAACAAAAGGCAGAAAATGTATAACTACTTTGGAAATAAATATCAACTTTTGACTTGTGTATACTACTCAAAATATTCTAGAATATTCTATTGAGGTTAAATCATACTGTCCACCTAATAATTATTGATAATTAAATTAAAATTTTGAATGCCATATCCTCTTGATGTGAATTGTGTGTGTGTGTATATATATATATATATATATATAAATTTTGAAAGATTTGTAATGGAGCTTGCCAATTATTTAATTCAAAATTAGATAATTAAATCTCTAATAAAATAAATTATCTAAAATAACATATATTAGATGAAATTTCAGCCTAAAAGTGGCCTCCTAAGGAAAAATAATAAAATAATAATTAAAATGATAAAATAAGAGCTATGAATTTTGAAGGGAAAATAAGAAAACTATTTTTTTTTAATTGTATTTTTGGCTTATCTCCTTATAGGTTTACTCAAATTTCAAGTGTAGAAACTCATTGGATGCAGAATTAAATTCCACATCCAACAAATATACATTATGCATACTTTTGAGAAGACCCTCATTGATTAACAAAATGAAGATAACACAATTTTTAATGTATCTTCATTTTTTTTTATCAACGTGAGTCTTCTCAAAATTATGCATAATGGGTACTCGTTGGATGTGGAATCTAATTATGCATCCAACGAGTGTCTACACTTGAAATTTGATTAAATCTATAAGGAGATAATCCAAAAATACAATTAAAAAAAATAATTTTCTTCTTTTTCTTTCAAAATATTTATATGTATATATTTTTAAATTTAAAAGATTTTGATTGATTTACCTATTATAGCATAGAAATTTCATAGACATTTTTAGACTAAAATTTCTTATAATAATAAAATCAAACTAAATCTGTATTAACTTGAAATTTATTATAGTAAATCAAAATTAAATACCTTTCTTCATTTCCAACCCACTCAATCAAGTTTCAAACACCCACTTTCAAAAAAGCAAAGAAAGAAGAAATGACCCTCTGAGAAGATGTCGACCTCAGACTTAATTATTAGATAATAGGAGAGCATTGCCACCTTCTAGTTACGACCAATTTTGCCACCTTCTCATCATGAAAACTCACCCAAATATTTATGCATTTTAATTAGTTGCTTTGCTCTACACATCTTAGTAGACAATCAAAATTTTGAAAATTTTCTATTTTCATTTTTAAAACTTTAAACCGCATCAAATATCAAACAAATTTCAAAAGAAAATAAATTATTATTTTATTAGTGTTATAATTATTTTTTATTTTTTTTTTTTTTTAAATTTAAAATATAATATATATATATATATATTTTTAGTTCGATGAATAATTTTTCTATACAAGTAATTTATTTTATTTTGAAAATGGCTTTAGTAAAAATACAATGATATATTTCCCCAAAGGTTACAAGGATGGATATTTCATAGAAGCTTAAAAGGTCACTAGCAAGAATGAATAAAGTACGTTTCATAGAAGCTTAAAAGGTCACTCGCAAGAATGAATAGAGTACGGACAAGAATCAAGTTTAAATTGGGAGGAGCTACTGAACATAATTGATGGGTTGAATTCAATTCAATTGATTAAATAACAATAAATATTTATAGATATATAGACTATGAACTAAATACAATTTAATTGATTAAACGACAACAAATATATTTATGGATATGTATAAAGGAAGTTTGGTGTATGACTAGAGAATTTGACACTAAATAATTGGAATTTTGAAAATTTTAACAAAACAATTAAAGTAAATAATTATTTAAAAAAATAAAATTTTTATTTTATTAATTGACTATTACAAAAATATAGATAAATATTTTTATTAAAATCAGAATTTTATAAATTTATTGTTTATCAAGTGAAATTAAATATATTTTACAATATTGACCTAGTGACTTCTCAAATAGAAAGATACATAGCAACGGGAACTCAACTAACTAAACTAAGAAGAATATAATGTAAGTCTAATAATATAATATAATAATTATAAATAATCTTTGAATTGATTAATACATTCAGAAATACATTTTAAACAACAAACAATTATGATTGTACAAAAAATTGTATAATAAAATTCCAGTGAAAAAAAATAAAAAATAAAATAGAAAATAAAACTCACACAAATATTTATGCATTTTAATTAGTCGCTTTGCTCTACACATCTTAGTGGACTCTACCGTGCCTTTCCCTTTGTTATTCAAAAGAATCAAAATTTTGAAAATTTCCTATTTTCGTTTTTAAAACTTTAAACTTCATCAAATATCAAACAAATTTCAAAATAAAATAAATTATTATTTTATCACTATTATAATTATTATTATTAATTTTTTTTAAATATAATTTATTTATTTTTTTAAAATAAAAATTCAATGATTTTTTATATATATATACACTAAAGTGCTTTATTTTATTTTGAAAATAGCTTTAGTAAAAATACAATGATATATTTCATAAAAGGTTACAAGGATGGATATTTGATAGAAGATTAAAAGGTCACTCGCAAGAATGAATAGAGTACGGACAAGAATCAATTTTAAATTGGGAGGAGCTCATAACTAAACTTAATTGATGGGTTGAATTAAATTCAATTGATTAAATAACAACAAATATTTATAGATATATAGACTATGAACTAAATACAATTTAATTGATTAACTCACAATAAATATATTTATGGATATATATTAAAGAAGTTTGGTGTATGATTTTAGAATTTGACAATAAATAATTGGAATTTTGAAAATTTTAACATAGATAGTTAAAACATGTAAAATAAATAATTATTGAAAAAAATTAATTTTTTATTTTATTAATTGACTATCACAAAATTATAGATAAATATTTTTATTAAAATCAGAATTCTATAAATTTATTGTTTATCCAGTGAAATTAAATATATTTTACAATATTGACCTAGTGACTTCTCAAATAGAAAGATACATAATAATGGGAACTCAACTAATTAAGTTAAGAAGAATATAATGTAAGTCTAATAATATACCATAATAATTATAAATAATCTTAATCTTTGAATTGATTAATACATTCAGAAATACATTTTAAACAACAAACAATTATGATTGTACAAAAAATTGTATAATGAAATTCCAATAAAAAAATTAAAAAATAGAATATTTAATCACACTATTTTTTATTCCTCAATATTTTACTCATAAACACATAAACTAATTAACATCCCAAAAATTTATAATATTCTAAACTATACAATTTCAACAATCAATATTTTTTTTAAACAAAATCAAAAAATCTAAAAAAAATTAATCAATCAATCCATTAGAAATTACCCTACTAGTTAAAACACAACCAAATACATTTAAATCTCAAACCATTAACCTAATTTCTTAAATCCTAAAACATTCCACGCATCACTCTCATACCCTACAACACCAAATACATTTAAATCTTAAACCATTAACCTATTTTCTTAAATCCTAAAACATTCCACGCATCACTCTCATACCCTACAACACCAAATACATTTAAATCTCAAACCATTAACCTATTTTCTTAAATCCTAAAACATTCCACGCATCACTCTCATACCCTACAACACACATAACAACGGATATCTATAATTTGAATGTTTCAGAATACATAACAGAAAACATAATCCGATTATTCACAATACACTACATGTAAAACAAATATATCGGTAGAATATGAGCGTGCGTTCTGCACATTGCAGTGGAACGGCGGATGATAGTGCACTGTGCAACAATTAAGACAATCAAGTCGTGACGTCAGTCTAGTCATCACAGTAATGCCCGCCACCCAGATTTTCTCAAAACACACTCAACTCAGTGAGGAAAATGAATGCCTTTCCCATCACGGTAACTTTGGTCCGTGAGTATTATTTGCTTAACGTCTTATCAGTTGAGCAGATATATCAACTTTTCTGGTTCTGAACCTCACTCCTCCGGCATCGCCGATATGTCCGGCTACACGCAAAAACAGCGGGATTCTTTCTCGGGATTCCAATGTCAGGGTGTCAACATTGGGATTAGTATTTGACTCCGTTCAATATTCAATGTAATTGCCTGTAACAGATGTATCCAACTCAATGATGGGTGGATACCATTTCTCTGAAAAAACATTCGGACTCGTTATCAGAGACATCTGGTTTAGGAGATGGTGAATACTTTTATTATTTAGTCATTGTATTGTAGATTTCAAGTATATTTTGGTTCTCGAGATAAGTAAAATTTATAATTATTTTTTTTTCAATTTTTTATTAAACTATATTTACCATTAAATTTTTTCAAAAAAAATTGTTCAACAAAGACACCATGACTCAGTAGATTAATTGTATGGGAGAGTCTTCTCTACTTTCAGGATCTAAGATTACTCACACCGAATTACGTAGTTACTTCAAAATTTGCTTGCTTTTCAATATACACTGCAAAAATTCTGATTCCAGTGAGAATTGCATCACTGTACAATCTCCAGATCAACTCTTTCCATGTGTATTCCGTCTTTTCATGTACTCTGGACTTGGACTATTACCTTATCCCCCTTTAGTACTCTCATCTAAATTCCACGCTCCAACTAATTGCCTCCATGTCAATAGATTCAGAAATTAGAATCCATGCTCCTTATCCGGTTATAAAATCTCAACTCTCACCATGTGTATTCCATCTTTTCATATACTTTCCACTTTGACTATTAACCTGTCCTTTCGCACCTGCACTAAAATTTCATTTTCAGACGGGTTGCCTCCATGTTTATATATATTCACATAATAAAATACAACTCTTTACTTTTATTTTTATTATTATTATTATCAGTTTTCATGATTTAGAAGTGTACAACTGTTTACTTTTATTTTTATTATTATTACCAGTTTTCATGATTTAGAAGTGTTATTTTTTTAAAGGTGGGAAATTTATTAGAATTTAGTTGTGAAATCAACAGTGAAAATAACTATTTCTAGCTATTATCCTTTAATATAGGCTGACTTATCACCTTTATTCAAGGAAAACCAGGCCACCTGGAATAACCCGTTGGCGGTTTGTAAGGAGGCAGATTTTCACTAGTCCCAGATACCTCTAGATCTTAGGCGGTTAACCTGTTTCGTTGAATCTGGGAACAAACTCTTAGCCAAATAAAAACAATTTTAAAACATACTCCAAGACCATTTAGAAAACAAAATGAAAAATAAAAAAAACTGTGAAATTTAATTATTTGATGTGTTTGTTTTTTAATTAAAATTAAAATAATATTTATTAAAATATGTTTTTAATATAGAAATGTAATTAATATCTTAAAAAAAATCTTTAAATATTCAAATTTTATAAATTATATTGTAAAAATT
The DNA here is from genome assembly GCA_031772625.1 of Pinus tabuliformis. Taxonomy (NCBI): domain Eukaryota; kingdom Viridiplantae; phylum Streptophyta; class Pinopsida; order Pinales; family Pinaceae; genus Pinus; species Pinus tabuliformis. The sequence goes on from CM062815.1 coordinate 1,012,006,949, forward strand.
TAATTTTAACTTTTTATTATTATCAAATTTAAAACAAAACTTATTGAAAAATAAATAAAATATAATTAATAATATTTACCCAAAATAAATACAAAAGAGTAATTAAACTTAGCTATCGAAGTTGTGGGAATCATCAGCAATCTTTTTATAAGATGGATAACAAAGTAATGAAAATCATCTAATTTGATGAATTGTTTTTCTATGGAAATTCCATCCATATCTATGACCTTTGTCATTTATGACTTTGTTTTACTTTTAGTAATCCCATAACTTTGATTAATCTCATCTGAAATCTAAATACAAGTTAGCAGCACTCAACAGTTGGTTTATGTTTTGATTTTTTGGGGTTTTTTTTTTTTTAAACTCGATGAGAAATTGTGAATCTTTGTTTTAGGCGGTTGATTGTTTTATTGATTTTATGGAGATTCTCTTGTTGTTTTGATTTTTTTGGGTTTTTTTTGTTAAACTTTGATGAGAAATTGTGAATCTTTGTTTTAAGTGGTTAATCTTTGTTTTAAGTGGTTGATTGTTTTATTGATTTTATGGAGATTCTCTTGTACATATTTAAAGTCATATGTAAAGTTAATGCTTTGGAATCATAATTATATTTTATATTTTTTAAGGAAGAGGTGTTGGGTCTACCCAACCTCCATTTTATGCGAGGAATTTTAGATCCTTAAAATAAAGAAGACTCTCACCACATTAATACAATTAATATATTGTGCCATGGTGTCTTGTTGAGGTGAAAAGAGAGGGAGGAAGAACAAAGAAGTGCATTTTGACATGGTCCTAAAGGATGTACCAAATTTTGTTAATGTTGGAATTTTTGCTGCAAAATTTATAGGTCTTGAATGGGGTACTTTATAAGGATATTGCTAAATCTCGAGACAATAATGGGGCAGTGGCCCACTATTACCATAGCCAAAAATCCCTTGCTCTTTGCAGATTTTGTTGATGGTAAGAACACAGTATGTGTATGGTCATCTAATAAGTACTATGGGTTTGAGGTATGAGGTGACCTAAGGGCTTCCAAGGAAAATACACAACTTAAGTACAAGGCTCCAAAGAGTAAGGGTAATTTGCTTTCCTTGAAGAAGCTAATTTTAGGCACACAAGACCTAGGGTTTGATTAGTAGTTTGAGAGTTGAGATGACCCACGATCAAGGGGAGGAGAAAGGGGTTTCCAACAATGATTCTCAACATGAAAAAGGCACATGAACCCTCAAAAAATCCCTAAGTTGAAGATACACCAAACTAGGGCTTACCCTAGGGTAAACAACTAGGGCAAGAAAGTTTATGGATAAAATTGGAGTGAATGCCTACCAAGAGGGTTGATTTTGAGGTAACTAACTATACCCTTGACATTTAGACTTTCCAATCTGAAAATCCTCCTTGCCTAGAAATTTGCATCAAGCCCTAGTTTGGATACTTGGCTTTAAATGGGCCGAATTAGGTCAAGAGAAAGAAGAAAAAAGTTTATAGATGGAAAATGGATTTGACGACTAACAAGGGAGGCTAGTGCCTTATTCCTTGCAGAGTATGGAGTCTATGCGTTGATAGGATAACTAAAGGTTGTTTAAGGAGGAAGGATAGATGATGCCTTAACGATAAAAACCCTAGTGATTACCAATGTAATGGATCAAGAAATTTCATGGGAGAGCTAATCAAAGTTCACCACTAGGATTATTATTCACATGTTATTCATGAGTAAGGCATGCAATTATGGTATTTAGATTCTCTCTAATAGAACTTTAATAAATTAGTGCACAATAGAAAACCACGGATTCAATATATTTAAGGTGTGGGAACAAGATCAAGGTCAAAACCCCTCCTCCTTCTAGGTCACCCTATAATCCATGTCAAAAGCCCAAATAGAAACAAGCATAAGAACTCGATTGCAAAATGAGTGAAGTACCTTTTGATTGTAAGCCCACCTTCATTCACGTGCTCTTACAAAATGGGTGAGAAGACATATGACTGATGTAGGTGGTATAGATATGAATGACACATCATCCCCAACTAGTGGTGGTTGTAGGGGTTGTTAGCTAGCCGACTAGAATAGATGATCGGAGATATTATTTCTCCTATTAGGATACCCACTTTTGGTGGGTAACATATGGCTCCAATTGGGACATGATCCCACCATAAAGAACTTGATCCATGTGCTCAAATGAGGAATTCATGAGAACTCCAACAATCCCTGGGACCGTAGACTTGTAACCTACACATTGCAACAAACTTGTTTGGGAGCATGTGCACTAGGCATAGGGTATCACCCATGTTTTATACAAGAGTATAAATTCGTACATAAAATAAAATATATTCTAAATGCAATCTAATCTACATGAAACATGATATGAATGTTGTTAGCATGCTCACACAATATGCAATGCACCTAAACAACTATGCATGATCAATATACAATGCATGGCCTAAGTATAATCATATAACTAGTGTAACTAGCATACCATTAGATCCACATAACACTATTTGGCCCTATGATTGTTTATGTGATAGAATAAGAAAGCATCACAATCATCCATGCAATTTTTACATGCAGAATCACAAGGGTGGGAGGTGGGAAAACGAAATGACCATAGATTATGAGAAGGGATCATGGATAAAGAGGAAAAGAGGGAATTAGGTCCACACCATTAGATCTTTACTTCAAACTTGAATACGGATAAATAAACAATTAAGCTCAGACATTTCCTCTCAAAATCCTTCTTATCATGCAACTACCCTTCATGTCCTTAAGGACATGCTAAGGGTGATATGATGATGGAAATAATTGATAGGAAAGATCTTGACAACTAGACAACTCATTACAAGGATCACAATGAAAAGGGGCAAACATTGAAGTCTCATCTTATTCAAAACCTATGTCCTGGGGAATGACAACCAGAGGATCTGAGGATGGCTCATACACATCTTCTTGATCATAAGGAATGTAAGGCATGACATGGTCCTTGTTATCTGGAAAAATCTCATTCTACAGATAGAATAAGATCTCCCTAGTCTTGGAAACCAAGCCTAGTAAGAATCAAACAAATAAATGAAAACAATCCCTAATTTATAATTGAATCGCAAATATGGAGAGGATGTAAAGCTCATACCTTTTTATGAAATTCTCATTGATGACCCTTGTTGTTGTCCTTTGTAGCTTTCAACCTTTCTCCCTTGATGCTTCAAGAGGAAACCTGCAAGTACAAAACCAAACAAGAGATCAAAGCATAAAATATATCAAAGATTCAATTGTAAACCATGTAAGATATCAAAGAGCCTTAGAATAAACATTCAAACATATGCATATGGGAAGAAACAAGTATTTATATTAATGATAAAGAGAAGGAGATTTAAAACCATGTTCCTTGATGTTGGGATCTCCACTCAACAATCTCCAATCCTCCTTAGCACAACAAGCCTTCAAATCTCAATCTCAAAAGGGCAGCATAAGGGCATAAGTGCTCAAAAGGTCAACCCCTTCTCCATTGAGTAGCACTGTATTTATAGGAGAGAAGAGGGAGGTTGAAGATCCATATCTCCTGGGATGATATCCACATAAGGAGGAGTAGGTTCCATGATAGGTGGGTTTAGTTCCATGAATCTTGTGATGGGGTCCAAATAGGCAGGAGTTCGAGTCTAGGTGGTTGAGTATAATATTCCTCAACAAGGCTTCTACACTTTACTTTTTATTTTCACCTAGTTAGAAAGGATATCACACTTTTTAGTGGAGAACAATGCGACACCTTGCACAAGTTACAATGACTAGATCTATGATTGCATAGTTTGGTACTAGGAAAATGCGATAGTGCTTGAAATTATGGTTTTAAAGTAATGTAATCTAGGATTCTTATGCTTCTCCAAATGGTTTTTGCTTCAGATTTATAGGGGATTGATGATAAGGGTTTGTCGAATAGTGAGAGATCCAAGTTTAAGGTCTTTTACCTCAATGTGACAAAATGACGTGTAACAAATTGGCCCCCAAAGCGCAAAGTCAGAGACTATGTATGAGGACTAAAGTTATTTATTATACGAAAGGTCGGATTAGAGATCAGTGGTTGGAGACCTACAAATAAACAACCAAGGGTGAAATTATATATAATCATGAAATCATCCATGAGGTAGGAATTCCCATACTCAACATAGTATATCAATCTAGATCTAACTATGGAAATATGCAAAGATCCATATGAACAAACCAAATTCATGGCCACCAGGTCCAGGGTCTTCGTCACTGTTGCTCAATAGTATGAGTCTAACCATGTGAATGAATGTGTTGAAGTCGAACATGGAAAACACCATCTAATTACTAGTCAATTATGAGAACCGTTAATAGATGCGAGAGAAACCACCAATAATGTCAATGGATCTGAAGGTACATTAGTATAATCTATGATGTGCGAATGGATGATCTATAGTTGAACACTCATATAATCTTATGATCAAAGGCCAATGATGTGAACTTATCGTCAAAAGAGAGGAGACCTACTATTGAGGCATGCATGTTCCAAGGTACTAAAGGGAGTTTCTAAGTCAACTTCCTAGATAATGTGTTGAATTCGATAGGAAGTGATCAATCACAGAGGGCCTTCGTGTATCCCCCATCAACGACATGAAACAAATATCAAGATTTTGAGTAGGGAAAACAAAGTAATTCAAGACTCACTCAAGGATGGTCAATGCAAAATGGGGCTATGAGTACTACAAAATATTTTCACTGAGGTTGAACTTCTCTTGAACATATTGGTGACACTTATACGGAGTTTTCAGCACTGATTCAGTATGGGATCAAAAACCAGTATGAATTCTTTCAAGGAGGTGTGATCAACATATAGGTAAGTGGATTTAACAACCCAATCAGACACGAAAGTGAAGGAGTATCATGTTCAAGAGTGACTCACTGCTAAATACAAATTGGTGTTCTCATTTTCCCCCACCATTTCTCGAAAGTACCTCTTTATTTTTACGCAATCTTGAGGAGGATAACATATGCTTGTAGTATAAGCTCATCCTTCATATAAGTCCTTTGAATTATTTTTAATGAACCTTGGGAAGGAGTGGTTTGGTCTCATCATGATTGATGAGTCCTACATTGTATACATTTTACAAGTCCCGTGAAGGGTTAACTTGATTTCTTTCTCACATTTAGGGAGTTTGAAAATAAATAAAATGGAAACTCCATAATGTTCTTTTTCATAAGTTTAGTCCCCCGAGCCCAAAAAAGTGTAAAATAATACAAGGGAGAACTCTTTTGACCATGGTTGATCAAAGTATACCTTTTTTGTAAATATCTTACGTAGTCCATAAAAGGGGTAAACTTATACTAGGTAGACGTCTCTTTCATGTACTTTAACGAGTTAAAAAAACAAGTTTACTTGGAAATATTTTCATATTTCGATAGTCATAAAAGAGCTTAAAGGTAACTCTAAGGTGTCACTTTTTCATAAGTTTAAAGAGTCCAAAAAAGTGATAAAAGTACACTCATCACCAAATGATTTGTTTAAAAAATTAACATGTAGCCTACACATTCAGATTCAAAATTGTCATATCTGCTCAAAAATAGTGAGGAAATGACTAAAAGATTTGAAATTTTAGTACAATAGGCAAACAATATTATTTTAATGGCCCTATTTTAATTATAAAAGGTCAAAACGTAAATCAATGTTTGCCAATGTTTTTTACCATTCGAGAGCTTTGAATAGTGCATTTTCCCCCAAATCTTTAGGAGTGGATTATAAACAATCTGATGGACTATTTCGAGTGTTGTTTCCTCTAGGTAAGAGATCTTTCCCTATTCTTTTCATTCACATTTTTTTTTTTATTTTGATGGTTATTTTCTTAGTTTTCAAGATTTTAAGAGGAGGAAAATGTGCCCTCAGGCTGTCGCATCTTTCGTATGTCGGGAGGTGAAAAATATTTTTTGTCCAAAATGGGAAAGAGTGACATGTCACACTGTGTCTTGAGAGAAATTTCTCAAGTTACACTATGTCTCTCAAAACAGAGTGCGACAAGCGGCGAGGGCATAGAAAAAAATAAAAAAAATTGCACAAATCTCCTTCCAATTTTTCCGAGCTTGTTATCTAACATGTTTTCCTTATTCATTGCAGATTTTATGACTTGAAAAAATGAAATGGAGAGAGAGCGAACATGAAAAACAAGATGTCATTACAACTAATAATCCGCAGACAATGAAAGCACTCAAGAACTGTGGCCTTCCAAAATTCTTTTTGATTTCAGGAATGAGGGCCTAATTGGATCCACTGAACTAGTTAGTGAGAGCTTGGAATGTCTAGGAACAACATTTTCAAATTAGTGTTCACACACTCACCATTGATGTTAAGGACATATATTCCTTAGTAGGGATTTCATGTCGAGGAACCAATGTTTCACTATCTGACTATAGGGCTCGAGATGAACTAACAAATTATTACATAAGAGAATGTTGTGTTCGAGGATCCCAAAAGAGTAGTGGAAGGATTGAGATTGAAGACATAAGAGAACTCCCATTGAGGACCATTTTGTTCACCATTACTTGCTTATGCAGAAGTGTAACTCCTCACATGGCTACAAAAGCACAAATGCAATATGCAATAGAGTGTATGCAACCAACCATATTCAATTGGTGCGAAGGGGTCTTAGCCAGTTTGAAGGGAGAACTGACCAGAGTAAATACACAATGATTGGAAAATTTTGGTTATGGTTCGGTTGTAGTGTCTTTTTCTCTATAAAGGATTCCCTTGTTACGCCCACAGGTTTCCATGAAGATGACGAGTCCTCGAGATCCCCATATGATACAGTGGGTTAGTTTGATGACTCTCCACAAAGGCGGTTCATTGATAAAGTTCACACCTACATTCTTTAGATGGTTGGGCCAACATCTCCTCATGCTTGAGGATTACCCATACATCGGTGTAGATTTCAGAGGTGATTCAAATATTCCTCTTCCTGAAGGAATGCAATGGGGTGACCTAGGTAAAAGTTCTCACTTTGGTTGTTTTGTCTTTTTCAACATTTTCCAAGTTTTTTGTGTTTTTAACTTTGTTCCAAGACTAACTATCTAAATACCATGCAAATGTTGGTCTAGTCAGAATAACAATGATGTCACCAATAGCTAGGCGTGGTGAACAACTAACACACATTCTTGATCAGGCCTACTACAGTAGACACCTTGGATGAGATTGACAATAACCTTGACAGGCTGACTCTGGATATTCGAGACATTGGGATTGATGATATTCTTTCTCATTATTAGAGGAATACAACAGGGGTACCTGGACAGATTGGTTAGTTATTATGATGAGTGGCTTGTGCCATCATCTGTTATCATGAGCGCCATTCTTATATTCTAGTCTTTCTGAGCTGGATTTGTCTTTTTGGTTTGATAGGCATGTATGTGGATAATAAAGGTCGCGGGCCTCATATGTATTAGACATCATTTTGTAAAAACCAAAACTTTTTATAGACATTTAATCTATGGAGACTACTATTTAGTTTTCCTATTTTGTACAATGTGTGAATGACTATTGTTTCCTTTTACAAATGTTGCAAATTTCGATTTAATACATAGTTTGTCAATATGTTGGTTAATGTATTTAAATGTATTGGAATATGTTGATATTCAATGTAATCAAATTCTATTTTGAAGAGACGAACCCATAAAAGCATCCTTAACATTGTTAGACTTTTGACTGAAGAAATTTTACTCAAATGTAATACCATGAGTTGAGAATCCAATATAACAACTAGACAATGAATACCAAGTGAAATGACATTAGAAAAAATTGTAATAATTGCACTATACTTTGTAATGTTGTTAGTTGTTTGACCAACAAAAATGCCATGCAGACTCACTAACTCATCCGTAGGTGTATAAATTTCCCATGCAATGGAAGACATATTCTAGAGTACTACAACTAGGGACATCTACTACGACTAGGGACATCAACATAGCCAATGTAAGGTTGAGGGAACATCAAAATTTGCAAACGAATTGTAAAACAAGGTGAGCAGGGGAAACAAGAGAAGGTCGTAAGAAAAAATAAAAATTGCAACAAACCAAAAATATGGTACAATAATGTACAAAGTATCTATTCAGAAAATATTTAGGCATAATACTTTTTGAGATACAACCCATTCCAGGGCTAAGCCAAAGGTATTCCAACACAATCCACTAGTTCATAGGCTCCCTTTGCAAGTACACATTTTACTACGTAAGGGACAAGCCACATTGGCTTGAGCTTGCTAGCTTCGAGCCTATTGTGCTCTTGGTCATATAGCAGGACCAAATAACCTTAAAAAAAGACATGAGGGTTAACAATTTTATCAAATTGCGCTTTAATTAATTTCTTATGGGTCTCATTAGAAAATGCGACATCACGACAAGTTTCATCTAAACACATTAAGTGAAACAAACGTTCTTCCTTGGCAGAAGTAACAGAGAGAAGTTTAATGGCTAGTTTCAAAGACAGGATTTCACATTCAATCGACAAAACAACTTCTAGACTGTAAACTAACTGGAAGGGTGTAAATCTAGTTGCCATTTTAACAAAAGTGCAGTATGAGCATAATGCTGAAAAAAGTTATGATGTGCCAATTCGATCGATGAATCCCTACAATCCGTTGAAGCATTGTTTTCAAAACCTTGTTCATGGCTTCAACTAAGTCATTAGCCTATAGATAATAAGGAGTGGAGCTATCGTGATGTAGTCCCAAATTAGTAGTTAACTCGGACATCATATAATTTTGAAAATATGTGCCATGTTCTGTGACGATGGCTTATGGTACACCGAATCATGCAATAATGTAATTGAATACGAATAATGCAACAATTTTACCACTGTTGTCAAATGTAGGCATCACCTCGACCCATTTTGTGAAATGATCGACTACAACAATAATATAACATGCCCCCTAACCAAGTGAGGATTACATGTCATGAAGTCTATGCCCCATTTGGAAAAAGGGCAACAATAACTACTGGGTGTCAATGTGCCGGTGGAGCATGCATTTTTCAATTTTATATCTAGTAGGCATGAAATTTCTGGATTGCTAAAATGCAATCTTTAAACATGGTAGACTAGAAATAACCAACACATAATTTTTTTGGGTTGTAGCATAACCAGACATATGCCATCCACATGCTCCAAAATGGAAATCATTTAGGACTTTTTTGGTTTCTTGATGAGTTAAACATCGTCGAAAAATAAAATCGATACCACAATGATAAAGAGTATAATCGATGATAAGATAATGTTTTTCTTGATATCGTATTTGACGATGCTCATGACGAGATAGTTCAGGCTGAAAAGTTTGAGTTAAGAGATAAATGATGATATCTCCATACCAGGGGTCACCTGAACTAATTAGAAATACTGTCTTGTTAGGAATGGAATCTTCACTTACTGTCTTTGTTTTAGTATAGGGAAGGTCACATATTAATTCAGTAAAGACTAAGGATTTCTTAGATTTAGATCTGATGAATTATAAATTTAAATCTTGCAGAATAAAAAACCACTTCAAGTATTCACCCCCCATCAATTGACGAGTAAGGATATAAATCATAGGGTTTCAATTAGAAACCACTGTAGTTTTGCGAAGTAATATATAGTGACTAAACATTGGACAACTTGCACAACTGCCAAAGCCAGTTTCTCCACATGTGAGTACTTTATCTCTATGCTAGTAAGATTTCTACTGAGCTCATAAATCACATGTTCATTGTTTGCATCATCTTCCTGGATAAGCACCATATAAATAATAACGTCCAATGAAGCTAAGTATAAAAAATAATAACTTCCAATGAAGCTAAGTATAAAAAATAATCTCGTTGACAACCAAGGGTATGTAACAAAGGTGTGTGATTCAACACGTCCTTCAAAGCGTCAAATATTTTTGAGCAATGTCATCCCAAAGAAAGGGAACCCCTTTTTTCAATAGTCGAGTGAAACCTTTAGTAAGCTTAGTGTAATTGGGTACAAAACAACATAAAAAGTTTTCCTTCCCTTGTAAACTTTGGAGTTGACAAAGGTTAGAAGGAGCAAATAAATTGAGTATAACTCGATCTTTCAACGGATCAATGTGGATCCCTTCCTTGCATACAATGAAACCTAGGGGTCAACCAGATTCCACACCAAAAACATATTTGTTGTGTTTAAGTAGATATTGTTAGGAAACCAGCTCACAAAAAGATAGAAAAGATAGATCAACGACTTAGAAATAAACCTCTTTGAGGGGAAAACCTCCTTTGCATTACACAAATGAACAATTCTTAGATGATACAAATGACAAGACCTCCTTTCTATATATAGGAGTCTAAGGGGTCATAATATAATCAGAGCCGACATAACAATAATAATGTAAGGGCACAATAATAACAATAGTGGGCTTCTATGGGGCACAATAATAACAATATGGGGACTACATGGGCACAAAAATATAATAAGGGGGTTGTACTAATAACAATAAGGGGTTACACTAGTAGTATAGGGAACTAACATGCCCCTCTCCAAAAAGTGTTTTCCTCAATGCCTGAGTAGTTCTTGATGCTTCTGTATAAATTCTTGCCCTCCCATGTGGAATCTTCAGTGGGTAAGTTCTTCCACTTGATGAGATACTCTGAAGTGGATCTATTTCGTAGCTTTCGATTTCTCAGTTCTGTGACTTCTTCAGGTTCCAATATGATTTTTCCTTCCTTGTCAAGTTCTCGCAATACTGTTTGAACTGGAATCTTCTACAACTTTTGAATGAGTTCCCACTCCTTTGGGAATATGGATATATGTAAGGCCTGATGTTTAGATGAACACTTCATGGAATCAAATGAATAGAATGATCATGATCACGAATAGGTGGGAGGCCTTTGGGAGTCTTAAATGCCTTGGAATGATTGTCCAAAACGTTTTGGAGATTTGGAGAAATACATGATTTCGATGTGGGATCCTCTAGTGAACATAATTGTGGCATTACACCCCATTGTTCTTTATTTAGAAGCTATGTCATGCTGTTAGAGTTGATTATATTTCTAGGTTTTCCTTCAATACCACTCAATTCAACTTCTTTCTTTCCCAAAATAATTTCAAGAAAAGTTCTTGAAAATTAAAAGCTATCGTACCCAAATATTTTAGCCATTGGACTCCTAGTAAAACATTAGCACCACCCATTGGAATGGAAAGCATTGGGCTATTTAATACATATTCTCCCATGGATAGCTTGATATTATGGCACTTTCCAGAGAAATTTATGGTTCCTCCACTTGCAACCATCACTTAACACTCTGATGCTGGATATAGGAAGCCATTCAATTCCTTGGCTATCTTACAATCAATAAAATTATGGGTACTGCCCGAATCAATCAATACTCTTACCTTTTTCTTCTTGATATGTCCTTCTAACTTGATAGTTTGAGGAGTGGTAATTTCTTCCAATGCATTACAAGATATGGTCGGATTGATTTCTTGAGACTCTATGTGATCTTTCAATTCTTGAACATTTTTCTTCTTGATATGTCCTATATTGGTAGTTTGAGGAGTCGTAATTTCGTCAAATGCATTACAAGATATGGTCGGATTCATTTCTTCTTTCTCGATGTGATCTTTCACTTCTTGAACATTTTTCTTCTTGGTATGTCCTTATATCTTGATAATTTGAGTGGTAATTCCAGCCAATGCATTACAAGATATGGTTGGATTCATTTCTTCTTTCTTGATGTGATCTTTCACTTCTTGAACCTTTTTCTTCTTGATATGTCCTTCTATCTTGAGAGTTTGAGGAGTGGTAATTCTTGCCAATGCTTTACAAGATATAGTCAGATTCATTTCTTCTTTCTCCGGGGTTGTTTCCTGGTGTATATCCTCTTCTTTTGATGTTTCTTGATCCCTTTCTTCCTCCTCTTCATAATCTATGTAAAATAATTTCTTCTCAGCACACTTATGACCTTTAGTGCATTTTCTATCACAATTGTAACAAAGCCCTTTTTCTCTTTTTCTTCCAATTGTTGTGGTGTCACCCTTGTAGGTTGTGGAAGGCTAGGAGAAACAACACTTCCATGTTTATAGTTGTGAGGGGTAGAATTCCTTGTTTCCATAATTTTGCTTTCCACTTTTCTTGCCAACTTGAATGCCTTCTCTAATGAATCAGGTTCCCAAAGAAAAACCTCATGTTGAATGCTACCCTTTAAAGTCCTTATGGAGACATCAATCCTCTGCTTCTCTGGAATATAATTTTCCTTATATTCAATTTTTGAAAGTCCTCAATGTGCTCTGCCATTGAACACTTTTTTTTGAGATTTATCAATTGGCTAAAGAAGGTGTTTCTCTTTGTATCCTCATGATGTGCTATCATTTCCTCCGTCAAAAGTGACCACATGACAAGTAGTTTACGAGAACAAAGCCCTTTATACCATAAAAATTGATTCGATTCTAAATAATTAGATGCAATACATACCTTTTGTAACAATGGTACACCATGTAGATCAAAATATTTCTCCATCTATAGTATCCAATTTACCGGATCCTTGCCATCAAACTTCCTCATCTCGCTTTTTCTTGATTTTAGGAGCTTGATCTTGAAATGACTATAACTTTGTAATTTTAGACCTTCCAGTTCTGAAATCACGACCTGCAGTAGTCCTCTGTATCCTCTTTCCAATGCCACCAGTATAATCAAAATTGGATTCTCCAAGAAAGAGTTATGCACAATCTGCCAAGATGACCTAATTATACCCCTTTTCAGAATAGAAAACTTGTATGACTTTCCACGTGTCACTGTTTTGACCTTAGGAACTAAAAAATATACACCAAAAACTAGAGTCCATCCTCTTTCTGTAATGTCTTACGCAATTTCAATCCGATGCTCAGAGAGAAAGTTATGACGATTTTCCCAAGGTCACCTGTTTAATATGTAATTCGGGAGTGTGCAAAAACCCTAACTTCCTCAGATCATATATCTGAAACTGTAGCGAGGCAAGGTCTGAAATTCAGACCCGAGGTTCATACTGATTTATTCTCAAATGGTTTTTTTTTTTTTATCTTCTTAAACTTCGTAGCAAAAACGTTATAGCGAAAATTCCACGATGACTTGTTTTAGATGAAATTATGGAGCTTGCAAAAAACAGTAACTTTCTCAGATCATATCTCCGAAAATATAGGAGACAAGATATGAAATTCGGACCCAAGGTTCAACGAGATTTCCTCTCAAATGGTTTTATTTTTAGCTTCTGAAACGTTGCAAAAAAAAAGTTATAGCAAAAATTCCATGATGACCTGTTTGGAGTAGCGAAAACCCTAGAATCCAAAGCTCTGATACCAAATGTTAGGAAACCAGCTCACAAAAGATAGAAAAGATAGATGAACACTTTAGAAATAAGCCTCTTCGAGGGGGAAACCTCCTTTACATTACACAAATTAACAATTCTTAGATGATACAAATGACAAGACCTCCTTTCTATATATAGGAGTCTAAGGGGTCATAATATAATCAGAGCCAACATAATAATAATAACGTAAGGGCACAATAATAACAATAGTGGGCTTCTATGGGGCACAATAATAACAATATGGGGACTACATGGGCACAATAATATAATAAGGGGGTTGTACTAATAACAATAAGGGGTTACACTAGTAGTATAGGGACCTAACAGATATTGTAATTCATGCATTATAAAAATTTGGCTTGTAGATGCATAAGATGATCTTGACGTTTCTTAGAGTGAGCAGGTAAGTCATCAAGATAAGATTAAACATTATGTCTGATGTCATGAAAGGCATAGGACATTTCTCTCCAGTGTTTTTATAACCAGAAAGAAGCTTTCAATAGACAAAAGTGCCCCAAGGGAAAATAAAACTAGTTTTATGTTGGTCAGAAGGGAGTATGTTTATCTGATTATATCTGGAAAATCTATCCATAAATGAAAACATTTGATATCAAGTGCAATCAACGATGATCCGGTCAATGAAAGGAGCTAGATAATTTTCTTTTGGACAAGCTCTATTGATATCTACATAATCAATGCATACTCTAATGGTACCTTGTTTCTTCGTGACTGGGATGATATTCGACACCCATTCAGTTAAAGGAACAAGATATATAAAACCAAATTTTAGAAGTTTTTCAACTTTAGCCTTAATAGCAACAACTTTCCATGGATGTACTAGACATAACCTTTGCTGAAAAGGCTTGGCACATGGATGATTTTTTATTTCATGGACAACAATTCTTGGGTTGATTCTGAGCATTTCCTCGTATGTCAAAGTGCAGATGTCTCATAATTCTTGAAATAGGGACTTGTAAGATTGAATTTCTTCCATATAACAAGAGGCTCCTATGTGAACATTCTCAATAATCTTGGTTTTACTGATATATCAATCGAGATGGTAGCAGATATAATATTTAAATTCCTTTCAAAAATTTCTTCGTAAATAGAAATAGGACTTTGGGGTTTTGCAACTATATCAGGTAAAAAGAATGAATCAAAATTATTCTCAATAACTTCTAATTTCGGTAGAAAAGAGGAATATTGATGATTATCATCCCATTTTTTTTCTTCTTGAAAAATTACTTCCATGATGCTTTCATCTGTAGGGAAAACACCATTAAAAGTATTAGGGTTTGATACATAAATTAACCATGAAGATTGAGAACACTCATCGACGACCGGGTTCACTCGGTTGTCTCATTTAGAAATTACCGCGGAAGCCAAATGGACCGCTTCATAAGCTGTCTCTATTGGACTAAGAGGCATTCAATCACCGTAGTATGATAATTGGACTCAATAGGTACTATTTGTAGATCATAAGAATCGATACTCGATGATATCATGTTTACTTGTGCGACCGTGGTAGAAATAATGGGTGGAGGGAGTGCAAAAGTTCCCATTAATGATGAGTCTTTAAATAAACCCACACCAACATTTTCATAAGGAATCAAGGCTTTACCTGCAAAAGTAATAGTCCTTGAAGTTGAAGAATAAAAATCATAAAAGGCTAATTGGTCTACAGTAACGATTTTCCCTTAATGAGGAAATTGAAACATGCAGAAAAGTGATGAGACAATTGTTGGGTGGGAGCACGATTATTTAGAGGTCTTTGTTTCAGCCGGATGTATAGCCCAAGAAGATTGTACAACCCTCCACGTGGGGGGTCTTGGGGCCAGTGGTCCCTCGGCAGGGGTTTGGGGGCAACGCCCCCGAAGCTAAAAACAGATGTAAAATTTCCTTGTAAAAGTATAGTAATTTCTAGTCAATCTGGGCTGTTCATTAGGCGGATGATCTAACGGTAGAATTTATGTTAAGTTTAGGGTTTTTTTCCCAAGAAGTCAATCCCTCTCTTTGTATGAGGGTATTGTATTGAGGCTGTGTATTCTTCGAGCGAGAAACAAAGAGGTGCGACTGTGAGAGAAACAGAGGATATTATAGCGGATCTGTTGTAGGTTGTGTCTCTTCATTTTGCTGGATAATAAAAAGGAAGGATTGGCTGTTCGGGGTGGACGTCGCCCAAACTGGGTGAACCACGTATATCTGTGTCTCTCCGGTTTTATGTGTTTGTGTTTTTTTCCGCATATTATATGTCTTGCATTTCTCTGTCATATATAATTTTCTAACAACTGGTATCAGAGCCGAAGGTCTATTTGGTTGATAAACTCGCAAGAAAGAAGGGTTCCTCGTTTGAGTGGGAGAAATGGCAGAAGATGGTAGGTTTAGGGTCGAAAAATTTAATGGCCAAAACTACCAGCTGTGGAAGATGTAGATGGGAGATTATTTGTACCAGAGAGAGCTGTACTAACCATTGAGTGGAAAGACAATGAAGACGACGAGTATGACAAACACAGAATGGGATATTCTTGACAGAAAAGCACTTGGAACAATACGGTTATGCCTAGCGGCATCGGTAGCATTTAATATTTCAAAGGAAACGAAAAAAAAGGGTTTAATGTCGACATTGGCCAAACCATATGAAAAACCTTCGGCCTCAAATAAGGTATTTCTTATGAAGTGTTTATTTAATATGAAGATGTCAGAAGGTGGATTTGTTGCTGATCATTTAAATGAATTTTAATACAGTTACAAGTTAGTTAAGTTCTATAGGGGTAAACTTTGATGATGAAGTTAGAGCTCTGTTATTCTTGTGCTCATTGCCAGAAAGTTGGAATGGTTTAGTAATGGCCATTAGTAACTCTATCTTTGGATCTAGTACTTTAAAGTTTGATGATGTTGTCAGTGCTATCCTTAGCGAGGAAATGCGACAGAAAAGCTTTGGTGAGGCATCTGGTAATGCTTTGAGTGCAAAGTCTAGGGGAAGAAAAATGGAAAGAGGAAAGAGCTCAGGATATCACAGTAAATCAAGGAAAGGCAGATCCAAGTCTAGATCAGGGATAGTGTGCTAGAAATGCCGAAAGAAAGGACACCTCAAGAAAGACTGTAGATCTCGGAAGGGAAAAGAAGGAGACACGCATCAAGAAAATAATCATGAAGTAAATGTAACAGGTGATGTGTTGCAAGATGCTTTGATTCTTTCATTAGAAAATATTATTGATGCCTGGGTGATAGATTCAGGGGCCTCATTCCATGCCACACCTGATAGGAAACATTTTCATGATTATGTTCATGGAGATTTTGGACATGTTCGATTGTGTGATGATAAACCCTATAAAATCATTGGAATGGGTACAGTTTTCATAAAACAACATAATGGAAATCAATGGTTATTGAAGGAGGTAAGACATGTTCCAGATCTGAAGAAAAATCTGATTTCAACAGGGCAGTTGGGAGGTGAAGGTTACATAACTACTTTCATGGATAAAACCTGGAAGGTCACTAAGGGATCCCTGGTAATAGCGAAAGGAGGAAAGGTTGGTACATTGTATTTATGCAATGGTATTTCTAATTTTGTTAATGCTTTAACTTCTACATGAGAAGATAAGGCATTGTGACATCACAGGCTTGGGCACATGAGTGAGAAGGGGATGCAGATTCTTCTCTCAAGAAATTTGTTGCCGGGTTTGAAGCATGTTGATTTAAAATTCTGCGAAATTGTGTTTATGGAAAATAGAAGAGAGTCAGATTCCTTAGAGTTGGAAAGAAAAGAAGATCGAAAAATTAGAGCTTGTGCATACAGATGTATGGGGACCTGCTTAGGTATCATCTCTCGGTGGCTCTCGTTATTATGTTACTTTTATTGATGATGCAACTAGAAAAACTTGGATTTATTGTATTCAGAATATCTGATGTATTTGATACTTTCAAGAATTGGAAATCTTTGGTTGAGATTGATACAGGAATGAAGTTGAAGTGTCTCAAATCAGACAATGGAGGTGAATATTGCAGCAAAGAGTTTGATAGGTACTATTTAGAGCATGGAATTTGCAGAGAGAAGACAGTTCCAAGAACACCACAAGAAAATGGTGTGTCAGAAAGGATGAACAGAACAATCATGTAGTGTGCAAGGTGCATGAGATTGCATGCAGGATTGCCTTTACATTTTGGGCAGATGCTGTAGATACTGTTGTTTATCTAATAAATAGAGGGCCTTTAAGTTCCTTGGATGGTGGTGTTCCAGAGGAAGCATGGACAGGTAAAAAGGTAAACTACTCTTTTTTAAAGCCTTTTGGTTGTGAGGCCTTTGTCCATATTAATAAAGAAAATAGAACAAAGCTTGAGGAAAAATCAAAGAAATGTACCTTTATTGGATATGGTGTTAATGGTTTTGGTTATCACTTATATGATTATGAAAATCACAAAATCATTAGGAGCAAAGATGTAATATTCAATGAAAAGGTATTGTATAAGAATCAGTTGCAGGAAAAGAAACAGGAAAAGGAAAACAAGGAATACACAGTTCTTGATGAGATCACTGAAAAAGTAAAGGTGCCTGAAAATAATAATAATCAACAACTACAACAACAACAACCACCACAACAGCAACATACACCCCAAACCCCTGAAAGTGGTGTTAGAAGATCTACCAGGATAAGTATACCCCCTGAACGATACTCTCCTTCATTATATTATTTATTTTTGACTGATTTTGGTGAACCCGAATGTTATGAAGAAGCAATGCAAGTTGAAAGCAGGAAGTAGTGTGAGCTAGACATGGATGATATGTCTAAAGTTCCATATGCATCAACAGTTGGAAACTTAATGTATGCAATGGTCTGCACAAGGCCTGATATTGCACATGGAGTGGGAGTTGTAAGCAGGTACATGAGCAATCCAGGAAAAGAACATTGGATGGTAGTGAAATGGATTCTCAAATATTTGAGAGGTACCACAAATCAAGCATTATGCTTTGGTGGTTCAAACATTGCTCTATAGGGATATGTTGATGCAGATATGGCAGGTGATAGAAATAACGGGAGGAGCACTACAGGATATGTATTTACTATAGGTGGAACAGCTGTCAGTTGGGTTTCAAAAATTCAAAGTGTTGTTGCACTTTCAACAACAGAAGCAGAGTATGTTGCTGCTATAGAGGCTAGTAAAGAAATGATTTGGTTACAAAGGTTTATGGATGAATTGGGTAAGAAGCATGATATGGGAACGTTATACAGTGATAGCCAAAGTGTCATTCATCTTGCAAATAACTCAGTATTTCATTCCAGGACTAAACACATATAGCTCAAGTACCATTTCATACGATCAGTGTTGGAAGATGGAGAGTTGAAGCTGGAAAAGATACACACTAGCCAGAATCCTGCAGATATGTTAACAAAAGTTGTAACCAGGGAGAAATTGAGAATCTTCTCAGTTTCAATTGGTCTTCAAGTATGATGAAGAAGATGAGAAACAACCAGGTCCAAAGTGGAGTCATTGTTCAGCAAATGAAGCAGCGGTGGAGTTGTTATAATCAGTCTCCAAGTAGGAGATTGTTGGGTGTGGAACATGATTATTTAGAGGTCTCTATTCAGCTGGATGTATACCCCAGGAAGATTGTACACCCCTCCACGGGGGGGGGGGGGAGGGGGGTTCGGGGGCCAGTGGTTCCCCGGTGGGGGTTCGAGGGCAATGCCCCCGAAGCTAAAAACAGATGTAAAATTGCCTTGTAAAAGTATAGTAATTTCTAGTCAATCTGGGCCATTCATTAGGCGGATGATCTAACGGTAGAATTTATGTTTAGTTTAGGGTTTTTTGCCCTAGAAGGAAAGCCCTCTCTTTGTATGAGGGTATTGTATTGAGGCTGTGTAATAGATGTGTATTCTCCGAGCGAGAAACAGAGAGGTGCGGCTGTGAGAGAAACAAAGGATATTACAGCGGATCTGCTGTAGGTTGTGTCTCTTCATTTTGCTCGATAATAAAAAGGAAGGACTCGCTGTTCGGGGTGGACGTAGCCCAAGCTGGGTGAACCATGTGTATCTGTGTCTCTCCGGTTTTATGTGTTTGTGTTTTTTCTGCATATTATATGTCTTGCATTTCTCTGTCATATATAATTTTCTAACAACAATGGTATACATAGCACAAGTCCATCTATGACCCAGTAAGAGGTTATAATCTAGTTGAGAATCACCTACTTCAACCTCTACTGATACTGTTTTACCTTCCAATTCTATAGGCAAAGTATTTATAATCCCATAAGGTTTAAATCCTCTCCCATCAAAATCTCTCAAGGTCGTCGGTGATTGATTGATTTCCAGAGAGTCCAAGGCTTTCCAACAATAAATAGACATTATACACATTGAGGCTCCTTCATATACTACCATATAAAGAACATTTTTTCCTTTCACAACAACTCTGATTCGAAATTCAAGTTGATGCAAGAGCCTAGGTACATGTTTCTCTGAGTTAAAGGCTATAATATTAGAATCCAACAAATCAATTCCGCCAATTGCTGACAAAAATGCTTTCCTCTGAGCTGGACAACTTTGAAGGACTTCAAGATATGACATGGAAGAAGGTTCTTGTACTTGGTCTTCCATAATTCTATATTTTTTCACAGCTCTAGGATGTGGATTAAAAGAAGACTTACGAATGACTCCTTTGGGAGTAGGTCTAATCATTGTTTCAGCAGCTGGTCTTTCAATCTGTAGAGGAACAGAAGGAGGAAGTGACGTGGAAGCTTGATATGTAGCACTTCCATCTGAAGAACTCACAAGAGTATAATATTTGGTTCAAGTAGCCACCTTGACTTCTCCTTGACACATCAGTATGTCAGAAGAATTTTGGGAAGAGGATGTTTGATTTTGTGTAACCATTTTAGTTTCCTGAGAAGTAAAAGGATCTATCAAAATAATAGGTGCATTAGGTTTACCTTTTAGAAAACAATTTACTTCTGCACAATGCATACATTCCTTGGTATAATGTTCCTCATCACATATAAGACAAGGATACCATGGTTTACACTTTTCCTCAGGTTGAGTTGTTTGTTTATCCTGTTGTTGGGAATCTTGCTTTCCTTTACCTTTTCCATTCTTTTTACTTGCAAGTTGCTAATACTTACTAGTCTTTGTGGATTGGATTGTGTTAATCATGGAAGTAACATGAGTAGTAGCAAGAGAGGATGAATTTTGACTAGTAGCTAGGAGTAGACTTCAAATTAGAGTGACAGAAGGGTTTACTCATGGATTGATGACTAACATAACCAACCACACCATCAACGACGTGTGATCATGTAGAGGCTGATGGAATTGTATTTGATGGGTGACGATCATTCAATTTGTTTTTGTATACCGTGTCAGATTGTGAATAAACAAAATCTGAGTACTGAGCATGAGCAATAATTTTCTCTTTAGTAACAAATCCTCCTTTAGCAACATATTTTGTTATAGTGGGAAGTAAAGATTTGATAAACCATTCAGCTAATAGTTGATCTGGAATGTAAGATTTTACTAATTAACGGTGACGTCTACGCTCATGTATGTGATTAGAAATGTGAGTAGAGTTTGGTTGTTTCAAAGAGGTTAAAAGATTAGTACCAATTTCATACCGAATTGGTAATTGAAAGTTTGTTAAAAAAGTTATTTCTAAGGAATTGAAGTTATGGAAAAATGCACCCAATAACTCAATGTACCATTTCGTTGCAGAACCCATTAGAGTCATTTGGAAAAGACGTAAATGAATAAAATCATCATTCAAGGAGTTCGAGGAAAACCACAAATGATAAGTTATGATGTGATTTAATGAGTCTTCACCAGGATTGCCATTGAACTTTGGGATGTTGCTTGGTAACTTAACAAGAATCACCAGCCAAAAAGGATAATGATAGATTGGGTCATTAGTGAGCTGGGATAAATCTGGTAATCAAGAGTTACAATATGAAGTAACTTTCGGTTAAAATCCTACTGAGAATATTGATAACCTTTAGGGCATGATCGAGTTTGTATTGCATTAGAGTAGCCAAGGTAAATGGTACCAGGTTGGATTGTAAATGGATATGCTTGAAAAGGTTATCCCTCGAAGGGTTGACCTTGGAAAGGTTGGCCTTGAAAAGGCTAACCTATAAAGGGCTAACCTTGAAAAGGTCTTTCAGATTGACCTAGAATAGGCTAACCCTAGGTAAGTTAACCCTATATAGGTTGACTTGGATAAGATTGACCTTGATATGGCATTTGGGGCACACTTGGTATCTCTTGGCCAGAGGGCATTTGCAGAGTAGCCTGGATAGTTTTACTCATAAGGGTTTGAGCTATAGTTGGATAAGGTTGATACGTAGTTGCTTAAGGCAACATTTTCATAGGTTCTTGGACTGATATCTGAGGTTGAATAATTGTTTGTTGTGCAATTTGTACAAATGTTTGAGCTGTAGTTTGAACGAGATGCTGAAGAAGTGTTTGTGGTGTACTTGGTTGCTAAACAATGGTATGATGTGTAGTCTGACTATTGGACAGGTTGATAATAAGACACTTGAGGGGTAGCTTGAATAGGGGTCTGACCAGAAGATAACTGGCCTACACCACTAAAAGTAGGGTTCCAAATAGTACCTACCATTTAGAGCACGAATCAAGGGTTGAGTAACAATAAGTTGACTTAGGAATACCTAAGGTATTTGATTAGGGGTTGGATAAGTTCCACCAACAGAGGATCCTAAATATGCAAGATAAGGTCCTCCAAGAGGTTTGCCTCATGGAGGAAAATATGGTCCATAGGATGGTTACCTCCTAGTCGAAAGGTAAGATTCCGCTAGGGTTTGTTGAGGGATAACTGCACTGCCAGATAACATGTTCACTTGATGGTCAAATTTCAACGACACTTTATGATCCAAACTTAAACATGAACGCAAAAAATTACATATATAATCATAAACACATAGATGCAACAGAAAAACAATTCATTTCATTAATAGAAAACTACTGAACTATGCATACAAACAAAATGGAAATAAGATAGCTCGGGCGATGGTAACTTATCTCTGAGAAGAGATGTGGTGGCTACATGCCTTTGAACCGAGTTACAATGAGGCTCAAGGGCATTTTTGTTATTGAACAATAAGAGAAAACCCTAAACAACCAAAACCATAACCCGAGGAGATGTAACACCAAGAGTTTATGAGCCTCGTTGGGGTAACTTGGTCATTGAACTTCCCAGGGTTGTAACTTGGTCATATTATCTCCGTTTGACGCATATGATGCCTCATTGGAAATATCTCTCCGAGAACTACGGCTTATGATGTGATTTCCATAGCAATAACGAAGCTATTTTTCCAAAAAATGTCGCTTAGGACCTCAAATCAGCTCCATAAGTTTAGGACCCGAAAAACTGCCAAAAATAGTAAATTGTGCTACAATTAAGGGAATAGATGAAACTAACTAGGGGGTCTAGGTGGAATAGGCGGGTGGCCACCAATATCCACCTAGTTCATTCCTTCCCCTTAGGAAGAAATGGTCCCCATTGCATGTAGAGCCTCCAAGAGGTGAGTAAATTCATGTTGAGCCTGGTCCCTCGTGAACCACTTGCTGTGGTGAAGGAGTTGGCCTGATTTGACAACTTGATATAGCTGTATCCTTTGTTTCCAACTGTTCTTGATCTATGTGTCCATGATATGATTAGTTGTGGCTTGTTCCATGTAGTCTGGGTTCAGCTCTTTTGGCGTGAACTATTATGCAATGTTAGATGTGTCCAATAATGGTGGAAAGTATGACTGAAGGTAATCTACATTGAACACTGGGTGCAGACCAAGGAACGGTGGGATGTTGAGCTCGAAGGCATTGTCACCAAAGGCCTTGGTGATAATGTATGACCCATATTGGAGCAAGCGAAGCTTGTAGTGGGGTCTAGAAAGGTGATCCTTCTGCAATGAAGCCAAACTTTGTCGCCCACCTGGAACTTGTGCGTCACTCAATATATCATGGACCTATTGGCGGATGTGTTCAATGTGCTCAATGAAGTTATTATCCTTTTTAGCTTCAAACTTCATGTGAGCCGAATCTACTTGAGTGGCTACAAATGGTATGGACACATCAATGGGGCATAATGGCTGAAATCCTAGCCCTACCTGAATAGGGTTGTGGCCTGTTGAGCTGTGGAGAGCTCTGTTGTAGCTGTGTTGGACATCGTGTTACACAGTGATTTGTCACTGACCTCATCTCAGTCCCTCCGTTGTGTCATACATCAGATAAACATGTCCATATCTTCCCACTCATGCAAGAAGATTAAGCAAGTGCTCTCTAATGCTGAAGATTGACCCTCTTTGCCTAAGTTTCTGCATTGTCACAAGTAAACCCTTAAAAAGTGCAATGGTTCCCTGTTATGAACTGTATCGTTGCGACGCCGTCGCAGGTGTACATGTGTTTCCCGTGACAGTCGAATTTTAGGGCTCGGCGCAAGTCTTCCAGATGTTTATTGCGACAATTGGTTCGAACGCATTGCTCCATTGCGATGTCATCACTAAGCCCTAGTTTATGACCTGCGACGATCCAGATTTGGCGAATTAGTTTCAAACATTCGACCTTCTGGGTGATTCTAGAGCTGGTTGTTGGGTCAGAGTGGTTCGCCTTTCCTCCTCTAGGATGGTAGTTCCACCTTTTATGAAAACTCCCTTGAAGATAAACTTCCTCTCCCTCATTTTATGGAGGCTCCTCCTCCTATAAAAGCACTCACCATTGCTATGATCAACTAGCTCCTAGTTACTGGTTTCTAGTTCCTAGTTATTAGTTGCTAGTTAGATTGAAGCAGTATAGATAGCTTTGGTGTGAATTTGACAAGTGTGGAATTGCTGATAGTTTGGTAAGAGTTTGTGGAGTGCCTTAGCCTTGCATTAGAGTTTGTGAGTGAGAGAGAGATATTATCCATTTGTGTTATCGGGAAATCTAGTGTCTATGCAGAGCTGCTAGTCCCACTAAGACGGGTAGCTATCTTAGAAACAAACAGATTAAAGTTACTTTCGTTTTCCTTTATGAGAAGTAGATAGGAGAGGATCAAAGAATACCAACCTCGATTTTTCACTCGGTTCCTTGCTTGTTCATTCTCCTCACCAACAGGTATTTTCTGCTTCTCCCTTGACCACTCTGCTTCTAAGAGTACCTGTAAAGTCAAAGCAGCTTAATACCTTCAAAGTGCAGAGATCTACAATCATAAGCAATATAGGACCAGATATATATTGACCACACAAATGCATATACTATCAGACATATAAGAATGTGGAGGAAAACTTGAATAGCTTTATTGATGTGAAGATTAGAAGAGAGGATTACAACCCATTGATCTGACCCAGCGTCATCCTCCCAGCATGAAAGCCCTTCTTCACCTCATGAAAAGCTTAGATCACCCAACACTATGATATTCCACCAGGAAACCAATAGCACTTCCTTACAAGATACAAAATTCCAGCCTCTGGATCTCTGGGATGAGGGATCCATATATAGATGATTGTAGGGAGGTGAGTCAGCTTCTGGGATTTTGATGAGTGTCTTCTATCTGATAGTTCTTGATTCCACTTGGAGATTGATGATCTCTTACTCATCCCTGGGCGAATTCAGAGAGGCAAGTGTCACAAGAGAAGTTTCTGGAAGATTCCATGATCATCCACCTTGCAAACCGTCTCTGCCATTTGTCCATTCTCGCCCATCGCACCCTACAAAAGGGCTTTCTAGTATGCGTCGCACCTTTTACATTGGGTAGGTGAGATGCATCACACCCTTAGCATTGAGCAACCTGTATGGTCCAGTTTTGACTAGTTCTGAGCAGTTTTCTGTGGAGAACTTCTGGGAGATGATGTAATCAACTGACCTTGTTCCTTTAGGGAATGAAACAACACGTGTAGGGACTCAGAAGCCCTTGGTTTATGGACATATATGATTGGGGTTGCAGTGCCCAAAAATGTCTATAACAGTTGCCCCCTAAAGCATGAGGTCGTTAATCTTTTGATGTCAGGTGAAATTCTTTATCATGAGGATCCGAGGTTTTTCGAACTGGAAGGTGACCTATAATAAGATACAATACAATACATTATTTTCATAACATTTTCATGATCTCACTGAGGCGGGCATTCCCATGCTCAGCTTTATAAATTCATTTTCATGTACATAGGATACACAACCGTATGTGTGGCAGATTGATGATTCTGATAGAGCCATCATCCTTTGATTCGGATGATCATCTGTGCAGCAATGATGTAAATTTGATGTCTTTATTTTCCTGAATATATCGCAACCCGGATGGATGAAACTAGATCCGGGGTCTTCAAAATCGTCCAATCTTTGCCCGAAGTACAAGTCGATCCATGTGAAAAATGTTTTGGAGTCGAACATGGAAAGACATCGCCTGATTACCAGCCAATGATGTAAGTTGTTAACAGGTGTGAGAGGAATGACCGATAATGATGATGACCCTCAAGGTACGACAGTAAAATTCGCGTGGCGTGAAAATGGGACTTGGCGTCTAACACCACGAAAAAGCTCTCGGTTGAAGGCCATTGATGTAAACCTGTCACCGAAAGTGAGAAACTTGCCATTGAGGCATGCAAGCTTCAAAGTACTGAAAGGGTTGTTCCTAGGTCGACTTCTTGGATAATGAGCTGATGTCGACAAGAAGTGACCCGTCGTAGGAGGGCCTTAATGAATCCCACATCTACGACACGGAACAGAGCAAATGACTTTTGGAGGTGAAAATGATCTGATGATACAGGGTTCAGGGTGGCGGTCATGAAAGAATGAACCGTAAAGGTATTGTAGCGGATGAGACACAAGATGGGTTGGTGAATTCTTTGATCGACTTCTCTTGAACATATTGGTGACACTTGAAATGGATTGGTAGCGTTAACCCCAGAGATGGATGGTACGGTGGACCAATGGTAATATGACCTGTGAACAGAATAACCCAACCCGACTCAATCATGGTGACGGAGTGAAAGTGTCATGTTCAAGAGCGACTCGCCACCAATAAAGTTTCTTCAAGTTTTCTTCCCATTTTTTCCCCAGTTATTGCTGACCAGTACCTCTTTATTTTTATCAAGATTGAGGAGGATAACATATGCGTGTTCTATAATTTTCCCTTCGGGCAAACCCGTCGCTATGTTTTAACGAGCCTAGCGACAATGAAACTCGTTCTTGTCTGCATGGACAAGTTTGTCGCTATTGGTTTTAACGAGTTTAACAACAAAGACAACTCAGTCCTTTTTCAATTTTAGAGAGTCTGAAAAGGGATGGAAAGGAAACTCCAGTGATCCTTTTTCGTCATGTAATCCCTTAAGTCCGAAAAAGTATAAAATAATACGAAAGGGATGAATTTTCGATAGTTTTAACAAGTCGAACAAGATAAGCGCTCGATCTTTTTGTGTAATAATCCCTCAGGTCCAAAAAGATTAAAATCTAGAGGAGGGATGACACTCTTGGTAGCTTTAATGAGTTGGAGAGGCCAACTGCTCGACAATCTTTTCATATTTTACGAGTCAGACGAAAAGAGCTTAAAGGAGACTCGCTTCTTGAGGAACGAGTGATATTTTCGGGTAGCAGCTGATTGCAGGTAAGGTTTGTAATTTTCCAATCACGGTAGTGTCACAAGGATGGCTAACAGAATCACTCTTCACAGTTGTTCCTCAAAAGGGTAAATAATCAAATGGAGGCGAATGATCGGAGAAAACAGAGTAGAGGTGATGGTAAGAACACGACCAGGGCTCAAAAAGCTAATGATAATGCGTTCACAATGGTTATTTACCAGAGGTTGGTTCCTTCTTTTATGAGCTTAAACTCTGGGGGAACGTTTGCTCATTGCTTAGGTTTAATTTTTAACGAGCTTGAACTTCACATAAAAACTGCTCGTGCCAGTCGTATAATAAGGATGTCTCATCGATAGGTTCAATTTTTAGGGAGCTTGCACCATTCGAAACTTTGCTCCGGATCCTTTCTTTACGCAAGCTAGGGACGACCAATCCTACAAGTTTAAAGGGTTGAGAATCTACAAACTTAAGAAAATAAAAGGCCGTCCTTCACTTGCATGTAAAAAGGTTTGCATGCCCCCAGGTATAGTGAAGTAGAGTTTCGAGGTTACCCTTCAATTTGCAGACAAAACATTTGCTTTATCGGGAAAAGCCTACCTTTTCCAGGTTACCCTTCAATTTGCAGACAAAACATTTGTTCTATCGGGAAAGGCCTACCTTCTAACGGAGGTATCTTATTCCAGTCTAATCCCATCTTCCTATACGGACAGGTGTCGGACCAGTCATATATCCTTCGCGGAAACCTACCCTATACCTAGAGTTTTCCTGCCGAAGCAGGCCAGGGTGCATGCCCCCTGGGTTTCAGTCATGACCCCCTGAATTACTCACGTTTTTCAGGTGGACGGACTGGGGATTGATGAGACATACCTTGCATGAAAAGACCATTTAGGGATGGTATTTTACTATTAGCTATGTGTGAGCCGATGAATGAAAGCTGGTCTACGAGTTGGACCACTTTGCCTTCATGCAGAAAACACATTACTCGAAAGAGTGAGGAGACGATGGCTCCCATGCAATAAATATAGTCACGCCCAAGGAGTAGATTGTAGTCTAAAGGTCCTTGGACTACCATTACGTTCATGTACACAGTTTTCCCTCTCAAAGTTATGGGCAAACTTGGAAGGATCCCTAACGGTCGACTGGTTCCTTTGTCGAAGCCTATTAGATTTCTCATCTCAGGCATAAGCGATGGCGAACCAAGCGCTTTCCAAGCAGTTGAGGAAAGGATACTCATAGAAGCCCCTTCATCTATGATGGTACCGACCATGACCATTCTGTAATCTTGTACAATGGTCCGGAATGGTACACTAGCCGGTAAACGGGGTCTTCCTAGTAGATTCCAATAGAAGGAAATGACTAGGTTGCTCGGAGGTGGGACTGAATAAATGCCGGGTATGACTCTGACGAACTTCCTTCCTGTAGTAAAGGAACGGGTAGATTGCCCCCATGTTCATCGGAGTCTGTGTTTACGAAAAGAATTTGAACGGTGTCGTTCTCATTCTCTTTGGTGATTGTATCATCTGAAGACAAGACCGGGTCGGCTACCACCTCAACCTTTTGACTTTTGTTTGGTATGGATTCAGCGGGTTTATCTTCAATGATAGATGCTTCGACCGACCAAAAAGTTGTGTCGGTTGGATTTTCAACTAGCGATGGACTCGGTAAGAGTTTCTTGTATCCAGGAGGAAGCCGCAGCGGTGAAGCGGGACGGTTATCCAAGACTCTTTTAGCTTCATCTAGGAAGGGACAACGGTGGACAACATGATTGCCTTCGCACAGTTTGCAAGGAAATTTACATCTTCCTTTTTGTCCAAAGACTTCATTTTCACTAGTTGATGGTGTGCTTTCAACATGATCGTTAGAGGTTTATGACATCGGATTGTGCAAACAAGGAGACCAGTCCCTTAAGATCCGGGGGATACAAGGGAAATCTTGATGATAGTGGTCCCCTTTGCAAATCACACATGGAGATTTAGGTCTGGACGGTGCCGTTTGTGGATTTTCGCTAGATGATGCATGGTTACCCCTTTTTTCCTTTGGCTCCTTCTTCTTCTTTTCCTTCTTATCCTTCCCCTTCTTCTCCTTCTTACTTACTTGATTTTTTGCTTTACCAGCTTCATCAAGCAAAGAAGAAGGAGGAGAGGGAGAAACGGACGAAGTAGAAGGTTGGGGGATAACTCTAGTATCATTTAGTTGCTGACTTGATTGTTCAGGAATCATGGTATTCTGAACGATGGAGGTCGAGAAGAGCCATATTGGCAGGCCAATCGTCAATCTTGGAAGTGACAATGTGGCCATATGAGGTGCACCAACATCTCCTCAATAGGAGAAAGGACCAGGATTTCCTCCAAGGGGAAATCCTTGGTTGGTGGACTCCATTTTCCCAACCTAAGACCAACGAGGGAACAATGACGTTATTCCGATTAAAATAAATTTTAGACGCTTTGATACAACTTGCTTTTTCAATTTTTAAGAGTCGAGAAAAAACAAAAGATGATTTACAAAGATGTCTTACAACAATTGGTAATAAAGATCAGTCAGTTGCAACAAGAAATTAAATCGTTTAACAATAAATGTTTTGGATAAATAGTTAGACAAAACAATTGAGAAAAATATATCGCATATAAAATTATTCATGTATTCACAACGGAATCAGAGTTAACATCATACAGAATTGTAATAATGCTAAAACTATAATTCAGACTTTCATACATAAAACAATTGAAAGAATAAGTATTGCTTGATACACAAATAAAACATGATCATAATATAAAAGTACCATGTATGATAAGTCTTGCTCATGTGCTTCAGCGGTATTGACCAAATTTCAATCAATCCAACACAGTCTAAGAGTACAAAAGTGCATTTCAGTAGAGCATGCTAGATATTTATAGAAAATAGATCATGTTCCATTCATTTCATCAAAACCTCCTCAAAATAATAGAGGTACAATGTTTTGAAAAGTGTTTTTGATAAAAAAATTGGACCCCTCTGTAAATGCATGAGAGGGGTTTAAATACTAAAATATATGTCCTAAAATAGATTATTAAAAAAATATCTCAGGATGTTTCAAACAAGCTTCCTCAGAATATGAAAATATAAAACTAAAAGAAAAATAAATTAATGACTAGATCCTTTGAACTTGATCTCTAAGGTTGCAAATATCAGTCATGGGCTTGAGCTGAGGCGGTTGGTTGATCACAGATTTTAACTGCCCAGCAAATATGGCATCTATTAGTGCTGGCACCATATTTTGTGTAGATGTTGTTAAACATCTCAGAGTCATCCATTGGCTATGTGGTTTCACTAAAAACTGCCAGTATGCCTCCCAATTCATCCTGTTTAACTGTTTGATTGCCTCCTCCTTTTCCTGTGCTGCCTGTTTCCACTACTTCTCTAGCTGTTTGGCATTAGGAAGAAATCCTGGTACACATTCCTTGACTAGATTGGCACCATGAATATTTTTGTTAATGGATTCTATTATGCTGTTTGCTATTGTCATTGCTATCACTGTTTCCCTTTTTGTTTGTTTCAACCGAGAATCCCAATCTGTGAACAAAATATCTTTATGAGACTCTTCCAGTTTTGGCAAGTCAACTTTCCTCCCATCCTCTGATTCTTGCCAGGTGATAAATGCAGAATCCCTTTTGTGGATTTCATCATACTCGAGCCTCATATCAATAACTTGGTATGTTAATTTATCATTGGTCTTGCAATAAGGATTTATCTGTGAGATTTTCGGGAAAAATACTTCCTTTTGCTGCATTAGTAAGGAATTGAGGTTGGCTGCTTCCTTGTTGAATTCATGAATTTGCAAATTGTCTCTAAGTTTATCTATGATGGCTTGTATTTGAAAATCCTTTTATGCTAAGATGTCATGATTTTGTATTCTCATTGGTTCAAATTCCATTTCGAGTTGGGCTACTTGTAATTCTGCTTGTTGATTAGATTTTTCTTGCGCTAATTGTTATTCTAGCAGAGGAATTATTTGTTCCTTTTCCTTGAGAAGAATTTGGACCTTTTTCTCCTTGTCAATAGTTGTTGTGTTGTAGGCGCCTGCGAATTGCGACAGCTTTGTGCGATTCTCAGATGGGTCGATAGGCAAGTCCTTCCATACGATGTCCATTGGTTCATTTTTCGGAGTCGTAACAGCTACATCGTCCAGTTTTCTCTTATTCCTTTGTCTCTTGACTAGATCTTTGTGGGTAGGGCTATAGAATACATCTAGAGGAGGTATTTCTTCAATTCTTAAAAAAATTTCTGAAGTAGGAGTAGCAGGAATGATCTCAACATCTTGAGTTCTCGTAGCTCTTTCCTCTATTGTTTCTAGATTCGACTTATGTTGGGCTTGCTTGGGAGTTTGAATCCCAGATGTTTGCTTAGGGTTTGTATCTATGTGGAGCTTTTTGTTGAACTGTTCCCATTCTTGTTCAAGGTTAATGACTAGAGCTTTACCTAACTGTGTTGAAGTAGAAGCAACTTCTGTTTGTTTTTTTTTTGGCCTGCTCGGTTGTCTCCTCTCTACTTTGAGCTGTGTCTTTTTCAGACCCTTTATTGGTGTTTCCTCCCCCATTTTGATACTTCTGCTCTGAGTGCTCTAACTCATGCGTAGATCTCTCTTGAGTTTCTTCTTCAGATTTTTCTTTGGAGCATCCCTCCAAGATTATGCTAGGAGTTGGCTCCCTTATTGGTTCAATCTGTAGTAGGTCTAATGGGACCTTCAATAATCTTTTTTTTTTGTACACATGGAAAGCCTTAACATCTTCCTGGGTCAAAATTAGTGATGCCATATGAAAAATTTGTGAAAATGTTTATGCCTATAGGAATAGGTCATCAAAGGCATCCTCTTCGTGGGTGAACAATTTTACTTTTACTGTAGTAGTAAATTCCTTAACAGTGCCATTTGGGTCGTACTGCCTTCTTGTAACTGTAGCTAATTTCAGAGACTTAATAATCTCTTCTTCTTTTAATACATGTCCATAATAGTGTAGTGCAAAAGAACCACATTGTAATGGGAATGTAAGCCAAATGGCCTACTTTTTCTCTTTTAGTCCTCTGCTCATTCCACCTAACCCTGCTGTCTGGTTGGTTATTTCTTTGGACATTAGTTTGTCAGGGGTGGGAGGACATGTGGTGAAGCAATGCTCCCAAAACTCTAATGCAGGTGAATGTCTCTTCCCCAAACCATCTGGCTACTAGCAAGATATCTACTTCAGCCTCTTTAGAAAACCTAGGGGCGGTTCTGTCATAAACTTCTCTATGAATGGGTAGCATAACCCTTTGACAGATTTTATAAAAATGGGGGTGGAATTGAGATTCCCACAAAAACTTATGGTATATATGGATGGGAAGTGGGTTCCATATAGTCCACTTCCATACCATATTAGGAAATTGAGAATAAAAACTAACTGCATCCATAAAAAAACAAGTCATGAAAAGAAGGGGGAAAAACCCTTAAAGAGGCACTTCTTTTCCTTCTATATTCTATAATGGCCTTTGCCAAATTATTTGATAAAATTTGAGCCTAGTTCATTATTGTTGTATTCATTGCTACATCTATTAACAAGAGCCATTCCATGAAACAATTGGTTCTATCGAGTCTACCGAATAACCTACATATTTTTTTTGTTGAAAAACTATGAGGGGGAGAAATGGATGTCGTTGAGAACATACCAATTTTATACCATTTGATCTTTCCTTCGCTTGATTTCCAGGTTTGCGTGACGTCTGACGGGTCATAATTTTCTTTAGAGAATTTCTCATGGAACTATTTGTTGTAGAGCTTTTGTGGCTCTCGTAATGGGTACATTAGTCGTAGGCTGTCAGCTAAGAAAGAACCCATGACCTCTTGCCTATGATTATTGAAGGTTCTGTTTGTGATATCTACCTCATAAATTACCCATTTGACCATGTCTGTATAAGGGATTATTTTTGGACTTTTAGCTATGCGGTGCAGGAAATAACATGTTGTTTTGAAATAGGAGGCATCAGATGACTCTTGAGCATCTATCGTGGCCTTTGTTACCAGTGGTCTGGGCTACTCTTCTTCTAACAAGTTGCACATGGCCTCCCATGTCGAAGTTCCTTCGTCTTTGTTGCATGTGGTATCAAAGAAAAGTGACACCATTTCTGATTTCTCAGATGCATTTCCCTTCCCCTTCTTCATCATTGTTTCCAATGATGTTCTTTGCGGAGTTTTCCTGAAATGGAGCAAAACAGAATTTATCAAATAAACACACGCAAGAATGACAGTGAGAATAAATGATATAGTTAACCTAAAAAAGGTGACAAGATAGGAGCTATTATTCAGAACACAGAAGAAAAGATATCCTATCATGTCTAGCCACTCTTTAACATAAATTCCATTAAACTCATTAAATAACTACTAAGGCTCCATATCATTTCTTTTATTACTCATTAAATTACGGAAGGAAAATTTTTTAAGGTGGCGAGTTCTAACTGCAAGAATGCCAATTTTGTGATTGTGATGCAATATCACAAATCGCATTATCGCATATTTGATTGTGTGCTTTCTCAAAGTTCTTTAGAATTCTACAGGATGCAAGATAAGCGAGGTATCCTTTATCATTTGGAGCATAGCTTTCCTAAAGGAGTAATTACTTCATAAAGTGCTTTTCACTACGTGGCAGACTTAACTTTCAATTTATAACATTTTCTTTTATTGGGTTCGGGCTTTATCACATTTTGGAAGCTCGCGTAGTTCATAAGATTGGATTTTAAAGAAAATTGACATGATCTGATAAGGTTGACTCGTTCTATCGCAATATCGCATCTTGCATGTTACAACATGTTTTGCGATTATGTCCCTTGTGTACACTGATATGCGATTGTGATAAGCACTTTATTTATAGGAAATGCCTTAAATCTTAGATTTTGAATGAAAAGTCTAATGATGTCTAAGTTAAAAGTGGTGATTCATTCTATCGCAGTTCGCGGATTTCGTTTGTTAATTAACTCTTCAACGCACTTGGTCTAGCGGTATGCGAAAAGGCGAGAATTGCTAGTCTTAGAGGGTTTTGACTCGATATCCTGATTTATTCCTAAAAGTTTAAAAAGCGCATAATTGCTAAACTTTTCTTGGAGGTTTTTTTATAAAGGGTCGTCATTTATTAATAGAATATTAACCATTAAACTAATAAATGGGGCGGGGTGGGGTGGGCGGTTGTTGAGTAGCACAACACCTCCTAGGTTCTTTGAAGAGTCTTTATCTCAAATTCTATGGGGAAAATAGGTTCTTTTCCGAAAATAAGCTGGTAAGGGGAGTAACCATTAGTATTGCACCATGTCATGTAATAGGCCCATAGGGCTTCTAGAAGCTTAGCAGCCTAGTTCTTTCGATTTGTTGAGATTTTTTTGTTAAGATTTCTTTCAAGACTTCGTTGGTGCTTTCTACTCGCCCATTTGCCTATGGGTGGTATGGAGAGGAAAATATGTATTTGATATGATGATATCGCAGAGTGGCTGATATTTTATGTCCTGTAAACTACAGTCCTCCATATGTTATTACCTCCCTTGGTAATCTGTATCATACAAACAGTTCAAAGAGAAAGTTGATCACTGTTTCTTCTATGGACCATGGCAAAGCTACTGTTTCTATCCATTTGGTCACATACTCTGTGGCGACCAATATATAGAAATTTTGGTTTGATGGTGGATTAAAGGGGCCAACAAAGTCTAGTGCCCATCTTTCAAAGGGTTCCACCACCAACTAAGGCTGTAATGGCATATCGTCAACTTGGCCAGGACTAACCATCCTCTCACAGTTGTCACAAGCCTTAACATATTTCTTTGCATCTTTAAATATTGTGGGCCAATAATAGCCCATCTGAAGGAATTTATGTCCGTTTATGTGATTTGCAAAGTTTCTGCCACAAGGTTCATGATGGAAAGATTTCAGGACATCATAAACCTTGTCTTCCTGAATGCATCTTCGAATTTGTAGGTCGGAACTAGTGTGAAAAAGGTACTCGCCAATCTAGGAGAATCGGGCGTTGCGTTGGATAATCAGTTTCCTTTCCTTTGGTGATAGGTGTGCTGGTAATTTTCCGACTGCTAAATAATTTGCTACATCTGCATACCAGGGTGCTTTGATCATTACAACGAACAAGTGTTCATCCGGGAACTGGTCATCTACTAGTAGAGGATTATTTGTCTTAGGCACCCGAGACAAGAAGTCTGCAACATGGTTTTCTTTTCCTAGCCGATCCTTAATAGTGATATCAAACTCCTGTAGTAACAGTAGCCATCGAGTTACTCATCCATTGGTGATTGGTTTATTGGCCAAATACCTGATAGCAAAGTGGTTAGTATACAAAAAAACTGGATAGCTTATTATATAATGTCTAAATTTATTGATAGCATATATAACAACTAGAAATTATTTTTCTGTTACTATATAGTTTAGCTCAGCAGGGGTAAGATTTTTGCTAATGTAATAGATGGCATAGGGCTTCCTATCCTCTTCTTGTCCAAGAACAATGCCTATAGTTGTATCTGATGCATCTGAGGAGATGTGGAAAGGTAACTCCCAGTTTGGTCCTCGCAATACTAGTGTTGTCGAAACCAATTTCTTCAATTCTGCGAAAGAAATATCACATTTGTCAGACCAGTCAAATTCAAAATTACCCGTTAGAGTATATAAGGGTACAACTATTTTTGAAAAATGTTCTATAAATCTACGGTAATACCCTGCATACCCAAGGAAACTATGTACCTCAGTCTGTGTGTGGGGTGTAGGCAATGCAAGGATTACCTCTATTTTCATTGGGTCTACCTAAATTCCAGCTGAAAAGATATAATGTTCGAAAACCACACCTTCATTCATCATCATGTGGCACTTTTCATGGCATAAACATAATCTGGTAGCAATACATCACTTAAGGACTTTCTCCAGATTCTATAAACCCTAATCAAAATCATCTGTGTAGGGGGTAAGATCATCCATATATACTTTAATTCCTTTATTAATCAAATTAGAGAAAATACTTAGTATCACCCTTTAAAATTTGGTTGGGGCATTGCATAGTCCGAAGGGTAAAACTCTATATGAAAATGTACCCCAAGTGTAGGTGAATGTAGTTTTATCCTAGTATTTTGGGGTAATCTAAATTTTGGTTGTAGCCACTAAAGCCATCGAGAAAGGAAAAAAATTACTTCCCTGCTAAGGTGTCAAGGACTTGATCAATGAAACGAAGAGGGAAATGATCCTTTTGGGTGGCTTATTAAGCTCTTTGTCGACACAAATTCACCACTTCCCATTTTTCTTGGGAACGACTACCAACAGGGAGACCCACTGACTATCTAAGATGGGATAAATGAAATTTACATCGAATAGTTTTTGTAGTTCCTGCTTCACAATTTCTCTAAGGTGATGATTTAACCTCCTCTGAGGCTATCAGATGATGCAAGCATATTTCTCTATATAGATATGATGAGTACATAGCTGAGGGTCAATACCTTTCATATCTGAGTATTCCCAGGAAAAATCTTCTTTATATTTCCTAAGAATCTGGATTAGTCTTTGTTGTTGATGATTGTCCAGACTATCACTAATATTCAGAGTTCTTCCTAGTTCAATCTCAATTGGCCTATTGTTATGAACATTAGTTGTAGGTATATGTTGGCCATCAGAGTCCTTCAAGGGGTTTACTTGTGCTTTGTTATCAAGGATGACTTTTAGCATTTGGCCTATTGGATTATTCATAGAAGCTAGTTTATTAATGGAGCTACTAATTACATCATCTTCCACTTGATTCTTAAATCCATGAGCTTATTCCAATGTCAGAGGAGAGTGTATATTTTCTTCCAGATATCTGGGTGAGTGTAACTAAGGATTTAGCATAGGCAGACATGGTTTGGCTGGGGGATATAGAATAAGATTTTTCACAACATTGTCATTAGTGATTGTCATGTTGCCTTCACAACATCCTATATAAGCATATGTTGTTGCTAACCAAGGTCAGCCTAATATCAAAGGATGTCCATCTAGCCTACTTCTTGGATTAATGACTTAGAAGTCTATTGGATACTCCCAAGAATCAGTGGAGATGGTTATATATTGTAAAATACCCCCAGGCTTAACTACTCATCTGTCGGCAAGTTCCAATAAAGTTGAGGTTGGTTCTGTTATGCTCCTATACCAATAGGTGTCATATTTCATGATTGACTGATAAAAATCCCAAATATGTTCATCGTTTCCATGCTGCAAAGGTTCCATATTTTGAAAAAATCAAAAAATTAAAAAATGAAAAGAGGGTATACCCTAAAAGAAAGATCAAAGGGCAAAAAGAATGAAATGGTCAAAAAGAAAGGAAATGAACCCCAAATGAAGAAGACCAGGAAAGTGTGCTAGTCCAAAATGCCACTACTATTCTATTTTTGCATAAGAATCTCATTGTGTGCAATTAGTTGACTCTTGCCACAGTCGATGGATGTCCAAACAACTTAATCTTTGCCAGTTCATGTTTAAATTTCATTTTTTAGAGATAGAGAATAAAATCTGTCCAAACAGTTCAAGCTTGGCGGATAAGGAGTTAGGTAGAGAAGCAAAGGAGCTCAACAACTAAATCTGAGCCCCTGGAAGAAATAAGGGCAGACTTAGATAGGAGGGCAGTTAAAAGAAAATAAGAGAGTAAGGGTTTGCTAGTTTAAATGCACCCAAGGAAAAGGAAGAAAAAATGTTAGGTATAATAGGCTGGGTAGGAATTTTTGATGTTGTAGAAGCAGGCTTATGAGTAATTTTGTCTTTCAAAGGTGATTCATCTTATTACTATCATAAGTACCATGGCAACTATGTGGTGACAGATCAAATGAAGCATGTCTAACTTCCCTTCACACTTTTTCCTAAAAACACTTACTAACCTCCCCCTAAAGATATTGGGATCTGCTCAATAATTTTAAAGCACTCCATTTCTTGAAGAAGCCTGAGTAAAACTCTACCTTGCTAAGGCAAAGAAGCCACATTTCTTGTGTAAAAATCCCTGTTTTCTCCTAAGCCTAAGTGGTTAAAACATTATAACTTAGCGCTTATCCTTTTACATATATCAATTTTCATATTAATCTTAACTTTATTATATAACTCCTATATAATTTGTCCCCCCCGTACTATGTAAAGATATCAAAAAACCCCACCCCAAAAAAAAAAAAAACGTTTAATAGTCCTGCCCTCGGTCGATTATGGCCATACTTTTATTTTACAAAGGGAATTAATGGTTCATCCGGAACCATATAAAAACCCTCCCCGCACTCAAAAAATTTACAGTTAATTAACAAGTCAAATCCGCCCCGATGTATTAAAGTCAATTTTTACGTATGTGGGTCCTCTGCCCCGTAGCCCTCCGCCACATCCCGTTGACCGCCAGCTGTTAGATCCTGGCCCGCCGATCGGATGACGCACAGCAATATCACAAGGCCCTTACCCTCCAAAGATTACCGCCCGGGGAGCCGGCGGTATTTCCGCCGTATGTTGGACACGCGGCGCCCTCCTGAAATGCTCGCGGCCCTCCCACCCGATACCACCTTGGCCTAAAAGCGGTGCGGGCCGATACCGCTTACCGCCCCTGCTGACCCCCCCACTGACGTCATCACCACATCATCTGATGAAGTCACAACCACGTCAGCGCCACGTCACTTCTCCATACCCCCGCTACGTGACAAGTCATTCCGTCATGCTGACGTCGTCCGACCAAAAGCGCCAAAGGCCCGTGAAACCGATTTTTGTCAAAAACCCGTGAAAGTGTCATTTTCGTTCATTTCTATTGGTTGCTTTCACGAGACCGGTGCATGCAAATTACGTCCAGAAAGCTACAGAAGCTCCAGTCCGCCACCCGCCCAGCATAATCCGGCATCCCGCTCTGCAATTCATTATCCAACCTGCAAAATTACGCTCATTCACCGCAAAAACACAAGTATTTACCCCAGTCCATCTCCCAAACCTGTGTTTTTGGTTTTTCCTCTGCAAATTATATCTGTGAGAGCCAAATTCAAGAACAAAACAGTTTGTTAGCCCACCGAAATTCACCAGAACTCCCATTTGGCCCGTTTTTCCCACAGAAACTTGACCCCCAGCTTAAAAAACACAGAGAATTGAATAATGGAAGCTCCCGTGGCCCTTAATGTTGCGCCTCTCAATGCTCCTCATACTGACCAGCATCATTTGCCCTTAGCTGACAGAGATTTCCAGATAGAGGACCCAATTAGCTGCCAAAATCGTCTTCGTACCTTCTGCCTAGTCAGAAATAGTCATTTGAACAACTCTGATATCTATGGAATATGGGAATCCAATCTCCCCAGATATTACCTTCCCTCAGTCAATATATTCCCAGATATAATTCACCACTGTTGTGCAAATTATGACCTTTTCACTAAAGCAGTCCTCTCTCCATCACAAGATGTCCTTTTCTACATAACTACTGATTCTATCAATGAAATGCTACAATTCCATCCAATTCAGCCTCTTGCTCCTCTGTCCATGGGATTTTTACTTGAGCAAGGCTCTCAACTATCCACTACAGAAATAGGTCGGATTGCTAAGTTATTCATGGAACCAAATTGCCAGCCCCAGGGGCCACCTCCTTATTTACATGTCTGGTTTAATGAGACTCGGAGAATTATTCTTGACATGATTTCGGCAATCTTGGGATTTAGGTCTAGTGAGTATGTGGATGAGATGGTCTTGGTTCTGTTATCCACCTTTATTCCAGGACAGTCCCCTACTATTAAGTATGATTATGCCTCCTTCATTGCTGGCAAAATCCATGCTCAATTCATGAACTTGGAAAGAGAAGGAGTGTTTAAATACACAACTTACATATACCACCTGCTGTTATATTATCATCCAGACATTTTTGTATTTCCCATCAGGAAATTGGATTCCAAAGGAGAGAGGAGGCTTGTAATCTTTTGGACCTCTGTTTTCCACAGAATTGGTGAGACTCCTTATACCTACTGTGAGTTTATTGACCTGTTTATACATCCTGCTTCCTCTCTATTAATAGGAAATTCTCATCCTATGCTCTCTGGTGACATGAAGATTTTACAGCTCTCCAAAAGCTACAGAATAGGTGGCTGGTACTTCTACCAGGATCACACTGAAATCAGGATATATGGCTGTGAGTTGTGCCCTTATAAGCTGCCCAAGTATGTGCCTATGAAACTGTTTGCATTAGAATATTTTAGGCAACTAATAAATTCAGATCTAACTCACTTCTACAATGCAAAGAAAAAGGCCCAGCTGAAAATAAGAAACCAGCTAGGCCCTTTTATCCTTAACAAAAGGGAAGCATGGGAAGATGCTGATAAAATGTTGGGGGAACAACTCAAATTAAAGAAGAGCTTTTGGTGGGTACCCTATGACCCAAATGGCTTTATTAGTGAAAGAAAAGTAAGAAACAGGCTATCAGCCTATAAACATTGTAGGATCCTTGAAATAGAGCAATTTTCTAATCAAGATGAGTGGGTGGAGGGCACATTGATAGAAGAGCTTACTGAGCAAGAGAAAATGGAACAAGCTATGAAAAATCTAGAAAAGACTCTTGACCTGGACTCTTTTGGATAGGTATTTTTCAAGCTGCCTCAACAAACCAGAGTCAGTACATCATCTGCTGGAACTTCACAGCAACCTGCCCAAGAAAGCACTACACCAGCTGCAGGGACATCAAAGGGCAAAGAAGTGCTAGATACAGAGCAGCACATAATGACAGATCAGCCAGCAACATCAAAGGAACAGGGCCAAGGACAAACTCCTCCTATCCAAACCAAAGCACCAGAGATACCAGCATTACAGACTCCTCTAAATGAGGAAAGGGGCAGGAAAAGAGACAGAGAAGAGCCCACACCTGTAAGTGGACCAGCAGAGCAACCAGGGGCAAAAAGGCAAAGAATAAATCCTCTATCTGAAGAGGAAATTATTGAGGAAACCATAGAAAGCCTAAGAGGTGAGAGGGAAACCAGCCCACAGATCTCCCCGGTAATAGAAACATCCACCAGCTCTCATAGGCAGGACCCAGAAAGGCAGCACAGTGTGGAAGTTTCCTCCACAAGGCCACAAAGCAAGCAGGGCTCTGAGATCAAAAAGACATTCACAGAGATAAAAGCCTGGAATGACCCACTGAGGCTGCAACTTTATAATCAGCTTCTCAAGATGACCCTCGCCAACCAGCAAAGGTTAATGTCTGCATATGACATTAAAGAAGGAAAAATGATCTTGAGCCATTTTAAGCCTAAAGTACAGCAGCCTCAGTCAGCAGTTGACTACATTAGAACAAATTTGGAGGTCCTTGCCAAAGACATTCATCCTATGGACCAGATTGAGCTGCATAAGCAAAATGGAGAGATGGTCTGCTCTACATTGGCAGATAAGGCAATGTTGGCTTATAAATTGCAGAACTCATTGAACAACACATCTGCCCAACTAGATTTGGAGAAGGCATCTTCTTTAGCCAAAGACAACAAAATATAGTCTTTGGAAGATATTATCATCGAGCTGGGGCATGATCCCAAGGATGCCAAAGGAATAAAAGCATTGATAAAAAAGAAGGAAGAGGACATTGCTGCCCTCAGGAAACAATTTAAGTTGCCTACTACTATGCATCCACAAACTACAGAGGTTGTACAGCAAAAAGCAGAGGAGCACATGATGGACCTGCTTATGAGGATGAATGAGAGACTAAGTGAGACAGAGCAGGCATTGGAGAAAGCAATAAGAGAGAAGCAGGGAGATTCAACCTCCCATCCACCTGAAGTAGCTCCAACAGTTACAACTGCCCCTCCAACATCAGCAACAGCAGCAGGTACTTCAGCAACAACAACAACAATAGGCAGCAACACTACCATGACCACAGAGGAGTTAATAAAAGCCATGGAGGAATTAAAACTCCAAGTATTAGAATTGAAAGAAACCAAAGAGAAACTGGAAAAATTAGAAGTGAGTTATGACAAATCCAAAATGACTGTGGTAGAAAAGACAAGAGAGGTGAAAGCATTAGAGAACAAGGTAAAAGCATTGGAAAAGGACCTCTCTTTAGATAAGCCACTGGGAGATATCAAAGGCAATTTGTGGGCTAACATCAGTCAATCCATTAATAATGTATGGAGATCTATTCAAACTATTTATGAGCAGACTGACCTGATAGCAGTAGCCCAAGTGGAAATTCAAAAGGCCAGAACTCTATTGGGACATAAGCCCGAACAGGCCAACAGGCTAATCCATTTTTTGAACACTAAGACCAGTGAAGAACTAGCAGCACTGGACATCAGAGACAGAACAAGCACCATCCTAACAATCAAAAGAGTTTTGACCAAGAGAACCCTAATGCAGAATCTAGAAAGGAGTTGCCAGGATATGCAATTGGAGATAGATTCTTTTATAGAAAGATTTGCAGTTTTG
Organism: Pinus tabuliformis; assembly: GCA_031772625.1. NCBI lineage: Eukaryota > Viridiplantae > Streptophyta > Pinopsida > Pinales > Pinaceae > Pinus > Pinus tabuliformis. Next base: position 1,012,049,213 of record CM062815.1, read on the forward strand.
CATGAAAGGGGTTTGCCAAGTCTGTTGGGAAGCAATGAGCGCTTGTTGAGACAAGTTGAGTACATGCACAGGTTGGAAAAACATGCTGCTGATCAAGTAAATGCATCATCAAGTACTTCAGCAGAGAAGGCCCTTCCATCTGGCCAAAATCTCTACAACAACTTGGAAAATCTATTTTATATTGAGCATGAAGTGAAACATCTTTTCACAATCCAGCCTAACTTCTTCAGGTACACAAACGCTGATGAGACTTTGAGAAAGCTACAAGACATAATTTACCAGAAGAGAAGTTGTGTCAAAGCATGTTGGAAATCCTATAGGCATGTTTCAACTTTTGTTTTACCTAGGATATAACAGATACCATAAAGCGGAGAATAGGAACGGATAAGAGTCATGCGGGGCAACAGTCTATCAAATCAAAATTAAATACGCCCGAGAAAGCTAAGGCAGCAACACGGAATATCAGTGGAAACAACCACCAGCCGACTCACCGAGCTTACAGTCAACACATCTCACCAACTGAGCAGCCAGCACAACAACATTTACTTCTTCATTTATTTCTCACTATTTTCAAGATCATTTACTTCTCCTGTAAAGTAGGTAGAATGAGTTATTACTAGATATTATCTCTTTGAGATATTTTGTAAACATTTTTGTATAAATACCTCCCCAAGCGAAGTATTTGGGGTTGGTGATACATTTCTTAGACTGCGCTATAACTCTGAAAACCTTATGAATACAAAAGCTGCTGGAATCCATTGTTGTTAGACTCTTTGGATGTGGAATTGATAGCAGAGGACCATGTTATATAATTCTTGAATCATCTCATGGATCAATAAGTCTCTTTTACTTGTGTTTTCAGTTTCTTTGTTTACTATATTATATATGTTTCATGATCTGAATAATAGAGAAAAAGAATAACTCAGAATTTGTTTGTTCGCACTCTGTGTTCAATCTCTGTTATTATTAATGTTTTCTTCAGAATTAACATAAACATGAATTCTTAACTGCTCCTGTTTCCCCTAGTTCTTACATCTTGAATATTAGCTAAGGAATTCTTAACTGCTCCCTAGCAATAATCATCCACTTTCCCTTTGTCTGCATGATGAAGGATTCTTAATTGCCCTTCACCCACTGACTCCATCCCATCTGATTCCAGCTTATAAATTGTTCCATGATTGATTACCTTGCTCTGTAGTGCCACCCTCCATCAAAGAAACCATATCTAGACGTTCATCCTCATGGACTCCATTAGCCTAATGGACTGAACTTTTCATATTTACACCCCTGTTCTCTTGAATATCACCATCCAAAAATCAAACAAACCCTTGTACTTCAAAACTAGCCTAATATACCTCAAAAAACACTAAATCATAAAGAGAGAGCCCTATCTAGATGCAGATAGGCTAGAATCTGTGTCTAAATGATTGGTTTGTGGTTACCTCGGCTGTATTCCTTTCCTCACAACTTTTGGGAACAACCTGAGTGATAACATCATTGGCGACTCCACTGGGGAACTGAATAAATTGTTTGTTACTGCTGGTTATTTTTAAAGCTACAGATGGAGGCTAAAGTTAGTCAGCTAGCCTTTGAAACTGCTTTTGCTATGCAATTATAGGAGTAAATAAAAGCTGCTTCAGTCTATCTCCAGTCTAGTTTTAGGTTTTGAACAACTGTCTCAAATATTTGGTCAGTTCCTTGTTTCAATATATCTAAAGGAAAATTCAAAACTCCTATATTTTAGGCTTCCTAGAAAGATACTGTCAAAAGTTGTATCCTTCAAATATTTCAAGAAAAACCAAGAAATATATTCAGAAGCTGGCTCCAAAGAAGAAAATCCGTTACACTAGATCAAATCCAGATCAAAATCCTCCACCTATCTTTGAAAATCTGAATTTGATCCCTAAGAACCTTAGAAGCCAAGATAATCAAGAATATTCTACTAATTTACACCTTGACACTCCTCAGCAGCACCCTATCCAAACTGAGCCTACTCATGGAAAAGCACCAATCCTTTCTGCCATTACTACTGCTTCTCCTAGTTCACCGTTAGCACTTCAAACCATCTCTTCCACTCCCCCATCCACAACATATATTTCCACTGTTATCCTTGTTCTTCCAACTGTTACACTTATCTTTGTAAATATGGCAAACCGATATGCTCCCTTGCAATTACCTGCAAATCCAGGGGCTATGCCTCAAGATTATCAAAGCAAAATCACCTATTTTGATGGTATTGGCACTTACACAGCTCAACAACATACCAAGAAAATGACAGATTATTTTGAAAACTATGAGATTGATGCTGATGATGTGAGAATGAAGATCTTTGTCCAAAGCTTGACTGGAGATGTAAGGACCTGGTTTAGGGCACTCCCTGTAAACACTATTGCTGACCCAGATGCCCTTTATCAAACTTTCTTGAACAGATGGGAAAAGAAGAAGGACCCTTTACACATCCTATCAGAATATGAAAGCTTGAAAAGAGGCCCACAAGAAACTGTTCAAGATTACTGTGCCAGATTTAATAATGTATACAATGCTATCCCTCAGAATCTTAGACCTCCACCAGACTTGGCCTTGATCAAATTCCCTGATGGATTTGATTCTGACATGGCTTACCAACTTAGGGAAAGAGCTCCTCCAAGCTTAGAAGACATGCAGAGTATAGCTGTCAGTGTAGAGGCCAATCTGATTTCTAAACGAGCTCGAGCTAGAGCTGAAAGGAGGACACCTTTCAAAGAAGAACCTTCTGCATTTGAACAAAAATTAGATGCAATTATTAAAGGAATGGATAGACTGGGTGACAGAGTAGAAACAATTGAGAGGAAATCCTCTTGGGATGGTCAACCGAGCAACACTGGAAGAAACCCAAATTTCAGAAAAAATCAGAATCCTAATACTGGAAAGGCTGGTCCTGACCAAAACATCAGGCCTCCATTCCAGGAAAACTATGCCGAAGCTTCAACTTCTAGTGAGCCAACAGAAGACTCTCAAATTAACTTAATGGGTCTCAATAGTGAACAACAAATTTTTTTGACCCAAGATGACCAAGAAGCTCATACTTTTAATCAATTCCAAACCCAATCTGGGGAATCATTCGATTTTAGGGAGGGATATGATGCAACTGTCTATGAGGTTCACAAGCAGTACAATCTGAGAGGCAGAATGATAGATGTCCCTGAAACCAGCAAGCAGAAAGGAACCAAGCAACCTACCAAAACCAAGGCTAAGAACCCTCTTGTACAAACTTGTCCTAAAGCAAGCCATAATCCAAATCATCCAATAGTGGAAGATATATTAGACCATAAATAGCCTTCAACTTCTATTCCTCTCAAAGGAACTCTGGAAGAGCCTCCAGAAATGGACTTGGAAACAGATTCAGCTCATAACAACACTCCCGGGGAAGAAAATAACACAGAAAATACAACAGGAAAAGAAAATCTTGCTGCATGAAATGCAAAAATTCAAATAGAAAAACCTTTCAACCTTGAGACCGAAATAGGCAAGTTAAAGATACCTATTCCACTGTCCGAATTGGATAAACATGATGTATATAGAGAACAAATCAGCAGATCACTTCAAATTTCAGAAAACAAAGATGCAGTAAATGTCCTTGATGACCAACCAGAATTAATTTTTGGCCCTGAAGTAAATGGCAAATCAGTAGATGGAGGAGTTCCTCCTTTCTATGTAAGTCTGAATATTCATGACAAAGTACTTCAGAATGCAATGTTTGATTCTAGAGCTTCCCATAATTTAATGCCCAAATCTATGATGGAAAAGTTGGACCTAGATATCACCAGGCCATACAAAGACTTGTTCTCTTTTGATTCTAGCCAGGTCAGATGTCTAGGATTAATCAAAGATTTATTTGTATCACTAGTTCAATATCCGGCCAAGACAATTTTAATAGATGTAGTGGTAGTTGATATCCCACCAAAATATGGCATGTTACTGTCGAGATCTTGGGGTGCAAAGCTCTAGGGATCTTTACAGTTGGACATGTCATATGCTACTATTTCAGTATTTGGTCAGCCAAAGAGATTGTACCGAGAAACTTTGATGAAATATGTGGTCAACAGCCAGGAGAAACCCAAAAATTTTCCCATTTATTCCATGCATTCTGATATGGACTCTTTCATCCTATAAAATGCTGAAATTTGCCCTCCAACTAATGACAAGGTTTTAGCATCAGCACAAGAAAAAGTCATAAATGAAAAACCTAGTGTTCAGATTCAAGAAATTTCTGTGACCAATGATACAACAGACGCACAAGGGAAACCACATGAAACTGAAAATCCAAATCTTCCTACTAAGCAAATTTTTAAAACTCTTGATGGTAGCTGTAATCAAGAAATCCTATGGTATCTAGAGTTTGATGGATCAGTCAATAAACTAGGAGCAGGGGCGGGGATTTGGATACATAATATGAAAAATGATCATGCTGAAGGACATGCATACAGGCTGAATTTTAGGTGCACAAATAACATGGCTGAATATGAATCCCTCCTACTAGGACTCAAGTTGATCAAAAGTTTAGGGGCAGTTAGGATATCCATTTTGGGAGACTCTGATTTGGTTATTCAACAAATGAAAAGAAACTTCCTCACAAATGACCTCAGGTTAAGATCTTATAGAGAGGCAGCAATTGAAATACTTAATACCTTTCTAGAATCACAACTTTCCAAAATTCCAAGGAAACACAATTTGCATGCTCATAGTTTAGCAACATTTGCCAGCACTTGTAAACTGCCGTTTGAGCCTAATCATCATTTTACGGCTAAGATTAAACACAGGCCGACTGTACCTGACAATGTTAAAAACTGGAAAGTGTTTGACAATGACACTCAGATTAATAATTTCCTGACTTCAAAAGAACAATTTTCCAGCACTAATATAGACACAGGCACTGTTGGTGAAGATCATCAAATAGACAAAATTGAAACTCACATTTCAGCTGAAACAACAAATCAAATATTACATCCAACAAAATTACCAGCAAAGAGTTACAAGAGCTGAAAGAAATAGACTTTGATGAAATTGTTGAAGGAGAGTATGAAGTTATTGATTTAAAGGACAATTTTTTACCCACAGGATTAACTCCTCTAGAAGACATTTTTGATTCTAATGATATTCCAAGGAAACCCAAATTGCATCCATTAACTGCAGAAATTGAGGACTACAACATAGGGACCAAACAAAATCCTAAAATGATAAAATTGTCCAAAGCATTGCCTCCTGACCAAAAGCTAAAATATGTTGAACTATTCAAAGAATTTTCGGACGTTTTTGCATGGAGTTATGAATATATCAAGTCCTATGGTACTACTGTAATTCAGCATACAATACACCTCAAAGAGAATCAAAAACCTTTCAAACAGAAACTTAGAAGGGTCAACCGTCTACTCCTTCCTCTCATTGAAAAAGAAGTCAAGATAATGTATGAAGCTAGGATAATTTCACCCATTAGATTTTCAGAATGGATCTCAAATCTAGTGCCCACTAGGAAGAAAACAAGAGAAATAAGGCTGTGTGTTGATTTGAGGAATCTAAATAAAGTCTCTTTAAAATATCACTACCCCTTACCTAAGATGGATCACATTTTACAAAGGGTAGTAGGAGCCTCTAGAATTTCACTGCTAGATGGGTTTTCAAGCTTCAACCAGATTTTAGTTCACCCTGACGATCAAGAAAAAACTGCTTTTACAACACCTTGGGGAACTTTCAAGTATGTAAAGATGCCATTCAGACTGAAGAACACAGGGGCAACTTTTCAACGGGCCATGGACATAGCTTTTGCTAAAGAAATTCATGACTTCCTGGTCATATACCTAGATGATCTCACCGCCTTTTCCAAATCAGATCAGGAACACCTAGATCATCTTAGACAAGTGTTTTTAATCTACAGAAAATATGGTATATCACTAAACCCAAAGAAATCATTATTTGGCCTAGAAGAGGGCAAACTGTTAGGTCACATCATCTCCAAAGAAGGTATTAGAATAGATCCAGATAGAATACAAGCCATTCTGCAAGTTCCTCACCCTAGAAATATCAAAGAACTTCAAGCTTTTCTAGGGAAAATCAACTTTCTGAGAAGATTCATACCTAATCTAGCTGAATTAATCAGACTGCTGAACAACATGCTGAAGAAGGATTCCAAGGTCAAGTGGACAATAGAAGCTAAACAAGCCTTTGAAGAAATCAAAATAGTTTTAACTAAAACACCAGTCCTTACAAGCCTAGAATTTGACAAAGACTTCATAATCTTCTTGTTTGCATCTCAACATACTATTGCTGTTGTTTTACTACAAAAAGATGATCACGGGTGTGAAAAACCCATAGCTTTTTTCAACAAAGCACTTAGAGATGCATCACTTAAGTATCAAATCATGGAGAAACAGGCTTATGCTCTTGTAAAGGCTATTAAGGACTTCAGATTTTATATCTTATTCTCGCATGTAATAGCTTATGTGCCAAATATTGTTGTCAAAGATATCCTAACTCAGGAAGGAATTGAAAGCAAACGGGGCAAGTGGATAGCTAACATTTTGGAATATGACATTGAAATTAAACCAACAAAACTGATAAAAGGACAAGGATTAACTAAACTTATGACTGAAACCAACTTTCAAGTCCTTGACATTAATGAACTGGATAATGAGCAGGAGATGGTGACTCCACAAATCAGCCAGGCCTTCCTAGAATCACCTTGGTATGCTGATATAATTTATGTATTGCTCAACCTGCAGGCTCCTCCAGGGTTATCCAGAACTAAAAAGAGATTTCTGAAAATGAAAGCTTCAAAATTCTGTATTTTAGATAATGTTTTATTTTGGAAAAATCATGAAGGCATTTTACTGAGTTGCTTAACAAAGGATGAAACTGACAAAGTGCTGAAAGAATTTCATGCAGGGGACTGTGGTGGACATTTGTACTGGAAATCAACTGCTGATAAAATCCTAAGGGCTGGATTTTATTGGCCCACCCTGTTTGCTGATGTCAAAAAGTTTGTTACTACTTGCCATAAATGTCAAATCTTTGAAGGCAAGAGAAAGCTTCTACCTCTACCCCTCAGACCAATTTCCACTGAAAGACCATTTCAACAATGGGGTTTAGATTTCATTGGGGAAATTCACCCTCCCTCTTCTGGCCAGCACAAATGGATTCTGACTGCCACAGACTACTTCACCAAGTGGATAGAAGCCATCCCTTGTAGACAAGCTAATGATTCAGTAATCATGCAATTCCTAGAAACCAATATCCTGTCTAGGTTTGGTTGTCCTAAAAAGATTATAACTGACAATGCTGCTGCTTTTAAATCCAAAAGAATGATCAATTTCTGTCACAAGTACCACATTACCCTAGGCCACTCCACAGCCTATTACCCTCAAGGTAATGGTCTAATTGAATCATCCAATAAAAACCTGATCAATATCATTAAGAAAGTATTGGAGGAAAACAAGAAAAATTGGCATAAGAAGCTTATCAATGCACTTTGGGCAGACAGATTGACTACAAAGAGATCCATTGGAACAAGCCCCTATGAATTGCTTTATGGAATGGAGGCCATATTTCCTACATCTTTGGCAGTGCCTGTGATAATGTTGCTGCAAGAAGTGCAGGCAGAACCCAATGACATTCAAAGAAGAATAAATCAGACTATTCATTTGAGCAGACTAGAGAAGAGGTGTATCAAAGATCTCAAGTTATACAAGAAAAAATCAAGAAGATATTTGATAAGAGGACTGAGGCAGAAGATTTTTTCATAGGAGACAAAGTATTGAAATAGGATTCCAGAAGGGAAGATAAAGGAAAACATGGGAAGTTTGACTTCTTATGGAAGGGACCTTTTGTCATTCAGGCCTCAAAAGGAAACAACACCTACTTTTTGAAGAGCTTGAATGGTACAGAAGCAGAAGATGGACCAGTTAATGGTCGGACGCTGAAGCATTATTTTGATCCAGTTTGTTGATATGTCAGGACTCTAACTTGTACATAAAAATGTTTACTTTCTGCAGTTTATTACAACAATAAGATAGGAAGGAATATGTAGGAAATTTTGAGCAATAGTTAAGGAACTGTGCTACCTTTTTGTGTTACTTTTTTTAGTTTACCAGGAATTGAAAAAAAGACTTTGGAGATGAAAATATGAGAACAAACATTCAAACAAAGTATCCAAAATAGAAATGCAAATATTTGGATCAGCTCATAAGAGGGATGTATATATTTTACATGCTCCTCTATACATTTGGTTTACTTACAGCAAAGGGAAGATTTCAGAATACAACAAGAATTGTACATAAGGCCATCTGACCTGCTATTCTTGACTTTTCACCAGGAAAAGCCATCCCCAAGTGGAGCCAGTGTTATGCTCCTATACCAATAGGTGTCATATTTCATGATTGATTGATAAAAATCCCAAATATGTTCATCCTTTCCATGCTGCAAAGGTTCCATATTTTGAAAAAATAAAAAAATTAAAAAATGAAAAGAGGGTATGCCCTAAAAGAAAGATCAAAGGGTAAAAAGGATGAAATGGTCAAAAAGAAAGGAAATGAACCCCAAATGAAGAAGACCAGGAAAGTGTGCTAGTCCAAAATGCCACTACTATTCTATTTTTACATAAGAATCTCATTGTGTGCAATTAGTTGACTCTTGCCACAGTCGATGGATGGCCAAACAGCTTAATCTTGGCCAGTTCGTATTTAAATTTCTTGTTTTAGAGCTAGAGAATAAAATCTGTCCAAACAGTTCAAGCTTGGCAGATAAGTAGTTAGGCAGAGAAGGAAAGGAGCTCAACAGCTAAATCTGAGCCCCTGGAAGAAATAAGGGTAGACTTAGATAGGAGGGCAGTTAAAAGAAAAGAAGAGAGTAAGGGTTTGCTAGTTTAAATGCACCCAAGGAAAAGGAAGAAAAAATGTTAGGTATAATAGGCTGGGTAGGCAGTTTTGATGTTGCAGAAGCAGGCTTATGAGTAATTTTGTCCTTCAAAGGTGATTCAACTTATTACTATCATAAGTACCATGGCAACTATGTGGTGATAGATCAAATGAAGCATGTCTAACTTCCCTTCACACTTTTTCCTAAAAACACTTACTAACCTCCCCCTAAAGATATTGGGATCTGCTCAATACTCTTAAATCACTCCATTTCATGAAGAAGCCTGAGTAAAACTCTACCTTGCTAAGGCAAAGAAGCCACATTTCTTGTGTAAAAATCCCTGTTTTCTCCTAAGCCTAAGTGGTTAAAACATTATAACTTAGCGCTTATCCTTTTACATATATCAATTTTCATATTAACCTTAACTTTATTATATAACTCCTATATAATTTGTCCCCCCTGTTATCGGGAAATCTAGTGTCTATGCAGAGCTGCTAGTCCCACTAAGGCTGGTAGCTACCTTTGAAACAAACAAACTAAAACCACTTTTGTTTTCCTTTATGAGAGATAGATAAAGGGGGAAAGAAGGAGACCAACCTCTATCTTGCGCTTGGTTCCTTGCTTGATTCCTCTCCCTTCTGATAGGCCTTCGCCACTTGATTCCTTGTTTATCTAGCTTCAAAGAGTACCTGTAGAATCAAAGCAGCATAACACTATCCAAGAACAAAGATCTACTATCATAAACAATATAGGACCAGATATATATTGACCACACAAATGCATATATCATCAATCATACAAGAATGTGGAGGAAAACTCGAATAGCTTTATTAATAATCAAGAATAGAAAAGAGGATTACAACTAATTGTTCTGACCCAGCGTCATCCTCTCAGCAAGAAAGCCCTTCTTCACCTGATGAAAAGCTTAGATCACCCAACACTATGATGTTACACCAAGAAACCAACAGCACTTCCTTACAAGATACAAAATTCCAGCCTCCTAGATCTCTGGGAAGAGGGATCCATATATAGATGTTTGCAAGGGGGGTGAGTCAGCTTCTGAGATTTGATTAGTGTCCTCACTCTGATAGTTCTTGATTCCACTTGGAGATTGATGATCTCTTACTCATCCCTGGGCGAATGCAGAGAGGCAAGTGTCACAGGAGAAGTTTTTGGAAGATTCCATGATCCTGCACCTCACAGATTGACCCTGCCATTTGTCCACTCTCGCCTATCGCACCCCATAGAAGGGCTTTTCAGTATGCATCGCACCTCTCGTGTGTATTTAGGTGGGATGCAGTGCACTTTGACCATGGAGTAGGTGAGATGGTCTAGTTTTGACCAGTTCTGAGTAGTTTTTCATGGAGAACTTCTGGGAGATGATGTAATCAGTTGACCTTGTTCTTTTAGGGGTTGGAACAACACTTTTAGGGACTTAAGAGCCCTTGGTTTATGGACATTTATGATTGGGGTTGCAGTGCCCAAAAATGTCTATAACAGTTGCCCCCTAAAGCATGAGGTCGTTAATCTTTTGATGTTAGGTGAAATGCTTTATCATGAGGATCCAAAGTTTTTTCAAGCTGGAAGGCGACCTGTAATAAGATACAATACAATACATTATCTTCATAATATTTTCATGATCTAGCTGAGGCGGGCATTCCCATGCTCAGCTTTATAAATTCATTTTCATGTACATAAGACAGACAATTGTCTGAGTGCAGACTGATGATTCTGGTAGAGCCATCATCCCTTGGATTGGATGATTATCTGTGCAGTAATGATGTACATTTGATGTCTTTATTTTCCTAAATATATATCGCAGCCTGGATGGATGAAACTAGATCTGGGGTCTTCAATCTCGTTCGATCTTCACTCAAAGTACAAGTCGATCCATGTGAGAGATGTTCTGGAGTCGAACATGGAAAGACATCGCCTGATTACCAGCCAATGATGTAAGCTGTTAACAGGTGCAAGAGGAATCACCGATAATGATGATGACCCTCAAGGTACTAACGTACAATTCACGTGGTGTGAATAAGGGACTTGGCGTCGAACACCACGCGAAATCTTTCGGTCGAAGGCCATTGATGTAAACCTGTCGCCAGAAGTGAGAAACTTGCCATTGAGGCATGCAAGCTTCAAAGTACTGAAAGGGTTGTTCCTAGATCGACTTCCTGGATAATGAGATGATGTCGACAAGAAGCGATCCGTCATAGGAGGGCCTTAGTGAATCCCACGTAAATGACACGGAACGGAGCAAATGACTTTAATGGAGGTGAAAACGATCTGATGACATAAGGTTCAGGGTGGCGGTCATGAAAGGATGGAGCGTAAATGTATTGCAGTGGATGAGACACAGGTGAATTCTCTGAGTGACTTCTCTTGAACATATCGGTGACACTGACATGATGGATTGGTAGCGTTAACCCCAAATATGGATGGTGTGATGGACCCATGGTGATATGACCAGTGAACGGAACAACCCAACCCGACTCGGATGCGGAGTGAAAGTTTCATGTTCAAGAGCGACTTGCTACCAATAAAGTTTCTTCAAGTTTTCTTCCCAGTTTTTCCCCAGTCATTGCTAACCGGTACCTCTTTATTTTTGTCAAGCTTGAGGAGGATAACATATGCTTGTTCTATAATTTGCCTTTTGGGCAAACCCATCGCTGTGTTTTAATGAGCCTAGCGATAGTGAAACTCATTCTTGTTTGTATGGACAAGTTTGTCGCTATTCGGTTTTAACGAGTTTAACGACAAAGATAACTCAGTCCTTTTCAATTTTAGAGAGTGTGAAAAAGGGATGTAAAGAAAACTCCAATAATCCTTTTTCGTCATATAATCCCTTGAGTCCAAAAAAGTATAAAACAATACAAAAGGGATGAATTTTCGGTACTTTTAACGAGTCGAACAAAACAAGCACTCGATCTTTTTGTGTATTAATCCCTCAAGTCCAAAAAGATTAAAATCTAAAGGAGGGATAGCACTTCCGGTCACTTTAACGAGCTGGAGAGGCCAATTGCTCGACAATCTTTTCATATTTTACGAGTCAGTTGAAAAGATCTTAAAGGAGACTCGTTTTTTGAGGAACAAGTGATAAATTCGGGTAGCAGCTAATTCCAGGTAAGGTTTGGAATTTTCCAATCATGGCAGTGTCACAAGGATGGCTAACAGGATCACTCTTCACAGCTGTTCCTCAAAAAGGGTAAACAATCAAATGGAGGTGAATGATCGGCCAAAATAGAGTGGAGGTGATGATGAGAACACGACCAAGGTTTCAAAGGCTGATGATAATACATTCACGATGGTTATTTACCGGAAATTGGTTCATTTTTTAATGAGCTTAAACTCTGGGGAACATTTGCTCATTTCTTATGTTTATTTTTGAACGAGCTTGAATTCCGCGTTAAAACTGCTTGATCCAATCATATAATAAGGGTGTCTCATTTAAAATGGCATTTTTTCAAAGCTTTGCCCCGCATCCTTTCTTTATGCAAGTTAGGAAATGACCAATCCTACGAGTTTAAAGGGTTAGAGGACCTACAAATTTAAAAAATAAATGGTCACTCTTCGCTTGCACGCCAAAAGGTTTGCATGCCCCCAGGTATAGCGAAAAATTTCCAGGTTACCAAAGACTGTTCTATCCATACTTCAGGCAAAATACTTCCTCGGCAATGTCTACCGAAATAAACAAAGGTGAGTGGCGCAACTGGCTCCACTCACATAAATTTGACGAAGGAATCTTATTCTAGTCTAATCTCATAAACTAGTCATATATCCTTCGCGGAAACCTACCCTATACCCAAGGTTTTCCTGTCGAAACAAGCCAGGGTGCATGCCCCCTGGGTTTCAGTCATGTCCTCCGAATCACTCGCGCTCATCAGGTGGACGGACTGGGGATTGATGAGACATTCCTTGCGTGAAAATACCATTCAGGGATGGTATTTGACTATTTGCTATGTGTGAACTGGGGAATGAAAGCTGGTCTATGAGCTTGACCACTCTTCCTTCATGTGGAAAACACATTACTCTAAAGAGTGAGGAGACAATGGCTCCCATGCAATAAATATAGTCGCGTCCAAGGAGTAGATTATAATCCAGGGGTCCTTGGACTACCATTATGTTCATGTGAACGGTTTTCCTTCTCAATGTTATCGGCACATTGGGAAGGATCCCTAACGGTCGATTGGTTCCTTTGTCAAAGCCTGTTAGATTTCTCATTTCAGGCAAAAGCGATGGTGAACCAAGCGCTTTCCAAGCAGTTGAGGAAAGGATACTCACAGAAGCCCCTTCATCTATGATGGTACCAGCCATGACCATTCTATATATTTGAGCAATGATTCGAAATGGTACACTAGCCGGTAAACGGGGTCTGCCTAGCAGATTCCAATCGAAGGAAACAACTAGGTTGCTTGGAGGTGGGACCGAATAGACAGCCGGATATGACTCTGACGAACTTCCTTCTTATGGTAAAGGAACGGGTAGACTGCCCCCATGTTCGTCGGAGTCTGTGCTTACGAAGAGAATTTGAACGATGTCGTTCTCGTTCTCTCTGGTGACTGTATCATCCGAAGATGGACCTTTTGAAGGCAAGACCTGGTCAACTGCCGCCTTGACCTTTTGACTTTCGTCTGGTGTGGATTCAGATGGTTTATCTTCAATGATAGACGCTTCGGCTGACCACAATGGCGTGTCAGCCGGATTTTCAATTAGTGACGGACTCGGCAAGAGCTTTTTATATCCAAGAGGAAGCCACAACGGTGAAACCAGACGGTCGTCCAAAACTCTTTTAGCTTCGTCTAGGAAGGGACAATGGTGGACGGCGTGATCGCCTTCACACAGTTTACAAGGAAATTTACATTTTCCTTTTTGTCCAGGGGCTTCATTTTCACTAGTTGACAGTGTATTCTCAACATGATCATTAGAGGTTGATGACACTGGATTGTGCAAATGAGGAGACCAGTCCCTTAGGATCCGAGGGATGCAAGGACAATCTCAATGATAGTGATCCCCTTTGCAAATGACACATGGCGATTTAGGCCTGGACGGTGCAGTGTGTGGATTTTCGCTAGATGATGCCTGGTTGCCCCTTTTCGCCTTTGGCTCCTTCTTCTTCTTCTCTTTCTTCTTCTTCTCCTTCTTCTTCTCAGTTACTTGATTTTTGGCTTTATCAGCTTCATCAAGCGAAGAGGAAGGAGGAGAGGGAGAATTGGATGAAGTAGAAGGTTTGGGGGTAACTCTGGTATCATTTAGTTTCTGACTTGATTATTCAGGAATCACGGTGTTCTGAACGACAGAGGTCGAGAAGAGCCATACGGGCAAGCCGATTTTCAATCCTGGAAGCGACAATGTGGCCATATGGGGTGCACCAACATCCCCCCAAGAGGAGAAAGGAATAGGATTTCCTCCAAGGGGGAATCCTTGGTTGGTGGACTCCATTTTTCTCAACCTAAGACCAATGCAGGAAAGGTGATGTTTATTCCGATTAAAATAAATTTTAGACGCTTTGACACCACTTGTTTTTTCAATTTTTAAGAGTCGAGAAAAAACAAAAGATGACTCTAGTTGCCTTCGATTTTTAATGAGCCTGAAGTGACAAGTGCTCAGATGGACCTTTTCCTTTAAGGAGTCTGAAAAGGAACGAAAGAGACTACTCTGGAAATCTAGACAAAGGGATTACCAAACCAATCGCAAAACTGCAGAATACTTTTTACTGTACGACAGTCAATCTTCCCGAATGCTGTGTTCAGTGCATTGCAATTGATAGGGCGGCAGACACGGCTTCCTATGGATAAAGGATAAAGCCTATTGTGGTCTCCCAATATATACTCGACAGTACATGGGAGCACAAGTCCGTACTGGCACTTATCGTCTCAAAGTGGTGTTGGCATTATGATTCAGGTTTGGCGCTATGGCACAGGTGTTGTACTTGATGGCAACTCACTCAAGTGGAAAATCTCTGTTCAGGCTCTCAAAATAATGGAAAATAAGGGGTTCGCAGGTACATCGTTCAAAAGGTGCGGGCCCGCAGGCACGCCGTTCACAAAGTGCGGTCATGTCCGCAGGTTATCCGAACAAAAGGTGCGGACCCCAGTTCACTCACTCCAATCCAGTGAAGAACGCACATGTGGGAATTCTTATGTTTGGCCCATGGTATTTAGCCCGACGTTCATGATCCTATGGTTTTGGTCCATGGTATAGGATCTAAATTATTGAACCTCGGTTTGGATCCCTTGTATTGGTTTTTGATGGTTTTGTCCCATGGTTTGAATAAGGGCTTGCCTATAAAAAGGAAAGGAGATCACTTGGCTAGTCACTTGTGAAATTTGAATATCTTAAGATCTAAAATTTTGGGTGATCATTTTAAGAAGCTAGATCTAAATCAAGGTGAAATTTAAGGTGAATCTATTGATAGGTCGTGATCTCTCAGGCGCATGATAAGATCTATGGATCTGACTGTCTGTGGCACATTGGAGGACTGTTAATTTGGCTCTATTCAGAGGTCCGCAGGCAATCCACAGTGCAGATGTGGGGGTCTGCTGCGCAGCAGAAGGCACAGGTGCGGGGGTCCGTAGCAAAGGAGAAGGCGCTGGTGCAGAGGTACGCAACACAGTAGAAGGAACAGTGTGGAGGTATGCAGAGGAACAGAAGGACCAGGTGCAGAGGTACGCTGTCAGGCGGACAATGTAGGTGCGGATCTGAGTAGAGGTACGCAGTGCAGCAGAAGGAGTAGGTGCAGAGGTACGCAGAGCAGAAGAACGACCAGATGAGGATCTGCGCAGTTTAGACACAAAAGAGCTGTGGATATTCGCAGGTTTCTATTGGTGAAGTTGCGAACTTTTCTTGAAATATTTGTTGGCTGCCTTTTATCTATTGCTGAAGAGTTCTGGGTTTAGATTACTGGTATTGCTGTTCTGGTTACTACATTCTGAGAAGTTATTGGTTGATTCATTGGTTGATTGAAAAAGGAGATTGGTTGATTCACATGTACTTGATGATTATTTGATGTTTATGGATCCAGTTTGAAAATTTATGAAAAGTGGTCCTTGGAAGAAAAGAAGTAGGTCAGCACCTACGTACTAGTAGATTAGCTAGTACAAGAGCTAAGGGGGTTGTAGCTCCCTTCCAGGAGAGACTGGAAAACCAGAGAGGGTTGTAGCTCTCAGCAGGTTGCAGCCTGCGTACTGGTAAAGGACTACACCAGTACAAAATCATTGTAAAAGAAGTTTCTAATTGAAAGAAGATAGAGACATATTGCAGCAGGTGGTTTTCACCCACATTGGGTTTCCACCTTATATCTGGTGTTCATTGGTGTGATTATTTGTTTTTCCTGTTCTTGCTCATTATTATATGGTACTGACATACAAACTAATGATCAATATCTGAAGAATAAATTAAAGTACAAATCTGGAAGATATATTGAAAAGAATTTGATAATACTGATTCACCCCCCCTCTCAGTATTATTTCCAACAATTGGTATCAGAGCAGGTCCTTTTGAAGAAGCTTGATCGCTTGAAGGAAGATCCATCATCATGAGCAACTACGAGAGAGAAGCATCTATCAGGCCACCAATTTTTGATGGGACAAACTTTGTATATTGGAAGGTAAGGGTTACTACCTATCTTCAATCTCTTGGTACAAAAGTCTGGGATATCATAGATATAGGGTACACTTTTCCATCAGCAACTCCTATAGATCCGGCTGAGAAGAAGAAATATGAAACAATTGCAAAGGGTGTAAATAATCTACTAGGATGTCTATCTCAGTCAGAATTCGTGAAGGTTATGCAGTATAAATCCGCAAAAGAAATATGGGACAAGATTGTTCTGAGCTATGAAGGAGATGATCAGGTAAAACGAGCAAAACTTCAAACCCTCAGAATTCAGTATGAAAATCTCAGAATGCACAACGATGAAAGTGTGGCTAACTATTTCCTTCGTGTAGATGAGATTGTTAATTGTATGAAAAATTTGGGTGAAGAAATAAAAGAGGCTGTTGTGGTTGAAAAGGTTCTAAGATCTTTGTCCCCTAGGTTTGAATCTAAAGTTTTTGCAATAGAAGAAAAGGAGAATCTATGAAACATTACCATGTCACAGCTGCACGTAATTCTGACTACTTATGAAATGAGGAAAGGAGGACCATCATACATGAGAGAAGCTGCCTTCAAGGCTTCCGGCAAAGGAGATCACTATGAGTTAGGACACGTGTCAAAAGAAGAAGAAGAATCAAATTTTGTCAAAAACCTTCAATGGGGTGCTGGACGATTCCGAGGTAAGTTACCTTTCAAATGCTTTGCTTGTGGAAGAGTCGGTCACTATGCTACCAAATGTCCTCATAAGGATAAGATTGACAAGGGGAAGGAACCTGTCAGATGGAACAAGAAATAGAATGCAAATAAGAAAAGCTATTACACTCATGAAGATAGTGATTGACTTTCAAATAGTGACGAAGATGAACGAGGTAATAATTGTAAACTTTTAATGGCTTTTGAAGATGATGATTATATGGATGTTGTAGATGAAGAAGGTCTTTATCAAGAAATTTCTAATCTCAAAATTTGTTTAGAAGAGAAAAAATGTGATTATTGATTCTCTGTAATGTCAACTGGCTGAAAGGGAAAAACATCACGAAAAATTGGAATGTGAAATTGTTAGTCTTAGAAAAGAGATTGAGAAAACAAAAGCTCTTAATCTTAAATTTGTTAAAGGGTCTGAAACTCTAGATGAGATTATCAATGTGCAACATTTTCCACTAATCAAGACAGGTCTGGGATATAATGGAGAAGCATCTCAAGCATCCACCTCCAAAAGTTATCTTGATGCAGCAAGGAGGAGCGAGCAAAGGCCTAATAGAAATCATCAGGTAAATCAGGGATAGTTTACCTCAAGAACGAACAAAGACTATCAAGAAAATTGGGGGCAAGCTACCTTAAGGACAAACAGAAGCTACAACCAGCCACAGGTAAAATCTTCCCAATTTGCCTCAAGAATGGATGTCAGTAGAAACTACAATTGGTTGGTTGATAGATTTGATAATCGCAGGAGTTTCTTCAATGGCAAATGTTTCTCTTGCCATAACTTTGGTCACAAAGCAGCTCAATGTGTTGCCTATAAGACAATCATGACTAGAGAAGCTCAAAAACAAAGAAGTATGACTGGAATCACGAAAAGGACCTATAACAACTTTTTCGCCCTTGAAAGTGAAATTGAATGTTCTATTTGTAATAACTTCGGTCATGAAGAGTCTGAATGCAGGAGCAGGTTTCAGAAGACAACTCAGAAGGAACAAACCTCAAATGCCAGAACATGGAGAATGAAGGAACCGCAACCAGAAAGATGTGGGATAGCTTTATATGCAGAAGGACAGGAAAATCAATGGTACATTGACAGTGGATGTTCGAAGCATATGATAGGTGATAAAGAAAAACTTCAATCATATAGTGCTTTAGAAAAAGGAAAGAAAATTTCTTTTGGAAATGATACCCCTGCAGTCATTAAAGGAAAAGGCACTGTTCAATTGAAAGAGAAAGTCAAGGCTGGAAATGTTTTGTATGTTGATGGCTTGAAGCATAATCTACTGAGTGTTAGTCAGATGTGCGATCAAGGAATTGAGGTAATATTTCGATCAAATGGATGTAGTGTTCGTGATCTTGATACAGGAAAAACAGTGATCAAAGGCATAAGAACTCCAAATAATTTATACATATTTGAATAAGGACAACAACAATGCTATTTGAGCAAGAATGATGAACACTAGTTATGGCACCGGAGGTTGGGGCATCTAAGCTTTTCACAGATAAGGAAAGCATGCAAATACCAGGCAGTTCGTTGTCTTCCAGACATCAGAATTCTAGACAATACAATATGCAAATCATGTTAGTTTGGTAAGCAAACCAGAACTAACTTCCCTAAGAAAGAAGGATCAGCTAGCAGGCCTCTTGAACTAGTCCATACAGATGTATGTGGACCATCTAGGAAAATGTCACCTCGAGGAGAAGAATACTTTATATTATTCATTGACGACTTCTCCAGGATGGTTTGGATAGGACTTATGAAGCACAAAGACGAAGCCTTCGAAAAATTCAAGTCTTTCAAAGCCTTGGTTGAAAATGAATCAGATCACAAAATTAAGTGCCTCAGGTCTGATAGAGGTGGGGAGTTTACCTCAAATAATTTTTCGATTTTTGTGAAGAACATGGAATAAGAAAGGAATTCTCTACAGCTAGGACTCCTCAGCAAAATGGAGTAGTGGAAAGGATGAACAGAATGGTTCAACAAATGGCTCGTGCAATGCTTGATGAATCTGGAACTCCCGCAACCTTCAGGGGTGAAGATGCATTTGCTGCAGTCGTTATTCTCAACAAAACAAATGTTCGGGTGAACAACACTCAAACTCCTCATGAGCTCTGGTATGGTGAGACTCCTTCGGTAAAACATTTCAAAATCTTTGGAAGAAAATGATATATTAAGAATAATGATGAACATCTTGGCAAGTTTGAACCTAGAGCAGATGAAGGGATTCTCCTTGGTTATTCTCCTCACAGCAAAGCATATAAGTGTTACAACAAAAGACTTGGAAGAATAGTTGACAACATTGATGTAGTGGTTGATGAAGAAGGAAACATTCCTACGCAAGTAAATTATGAAATTATCGAAGAGGATGAAGATCA